>OZ023139.1:7406349-8606349 GCA_963675895.2 Styela plicata | reverse complement strand
CTGCCATGGTACAATGGCTGCAAAAGAGAAAAAAAATTACGGAAGAAAATGTATCGTTGAAAAAGAAGAGGTTTTTTCCGATGTTTTGCAATGTGAAGTTTTTACTTGGTCTTGGTGTGTTACGAAGAGTGGTGTTCATCATACTGCTATTGCGTTTTATCTAGATGGTGTGCCAAGGTATACGGTCAACTGGACACCGTTGGATGGCACGAAAAATAAAAAGATTTTGTTCGAAGTTGAGGGTCAGCTTGTGTTTGAAAATGAGTGCGAAAAAGATCAAAGTAACATGGAATACAAACCCCCTTTAGATTCTCCGTACTATCCAGCAATTGATGACAGAGAAGTTATGCAAGATTTATTTATTCGTTTGACAAGTTTCCGTTTCAAAAAATATCCAAACACTGACGAAAACGGAAATGCAAAATATTATGATTTGTCAGGATGTAACTGCAGAGACCATGTCGAAGCTATTCTATGTGATATTTTACCAGATGGCGATGAACTAAAATCGAATCTTGATGAATTATTCAATCTTCGCAGGGAGTTTAGTAAAGAAACTGTTCTTTATGGATTAGCAGCAACTAAATCATGGTTTTCTGTATGGGCAGCCTTAATTTATGCTACATTGAATCCATCAGCTGAAGTTCCAAGGTGGGCGCGAAAAGCGGTCGCAAAATGTTTCGGAGAACATTATGCTGTAAAATGTCTCTCGAAGAACGTTAAACTCTTTGATTTCCGTGTACATTTTATGCAGGATTGGATCAAATTAGTTGCGCAAGCATTTGAGGAAGCATTTGACAAGAGCCTAATGAATGTGATAGTAACAATCAACAGCAAACGAATGGAATTAAACAAATATTTTAAAATGTATGACAACGATACATTCGAAAATAGATGTGTTGAAATGTTAAATTCCAGTGCAACATCAACTAGTCCAATAAGCATAATATTCTATCGTTTACAACAAGCATTTCGAACATTATTCTAACTAGACCCTGTCTAACATTCCAATAACCAAATTACTATGTTTTCGTTTAGAAAGACTTCCTTTTTTACTGAGCTACATGTTTTTCAAGCGAGTGTCAGAGGCAACGATATAAGCGCTTGTTTAAATTCACTTGAGTGAATATTAAAATTTTATTGCTATTGGCAGATCTACTTTAAAACTTTTGTTATAGATATATAAAAATAACCTCCGGGACTGGTACATTCACAAATATAGTTGTTATGGAGTCCAAGCCATAGGTAGAGCGTTTCTTTCCTGGCGCAATTCCAACGGTATTACGCGAAATACCCATGAAAACGATTGTAAGATGACGCAGCTTGACATTATGTCGCGGAGTGGTGAATAAGACTCGAAAATCTATACGTTCTTTCGCGGCAACACTGTATATTACACTGGTACAGCGGTTATTTATATCTTATCTTTTCCAAAAAAACTATATTTTATTGTGTATCAATATAAACAGTCCGAAGCTTTTAAATGGGATTACAGTGATTTCATTCGATTTCGATCAGTGAGAAGGCTCTTCTGAATAAGCTGGCGACTTCGCACTTTAAGAAGTGACAGTGATTTTATTATTGCACAAGGCAGATATTCCTCACTGCTCTTTACCACAGTGGTTTATTTTTGTAGGCGATGTTTTTCGCTTCCGAGTGTAGTTGCCTACTGGCACTTGATCTATCGTGTAGTAAATCTTTGTCATTTGAATGTGCGTTAGTCAGCTTCTTTTAGTCACTGCTTTCGGCCTCGCTCAAAGCGAACTTCTATATATAAAAAGTATCAACCGAAATGAACTTTCATAACACCTGCATTGATGAGTAATAAAGTAAACTTATTGCATCATAGTATCCACAAATTTGATACTAACCATTCTATGTGTTTTTGGTATTCTCATAAGCTGAAAGTGTCTATTGGAATGTATATATGTCGAATAAAAGTTTGAACATTCATTATCTTCGTTATTTTTATTTTTTCACCATTCATCACGAAGTTTGCCACACGTCGTTGTTTAGATACAATTAATATCTCGTGTATTTATTCTTTTTTGAATCAATTTTATGTTTATTTCCAAACTATATCAATTCGATGAATAAAGTGCCTTCAGCAAGATTTTTTTACAAAAATATAAATAATATATTTATAATGTCACCTTTTGTAGAGTCTTTCTTTCCATTTCTCGCATACCAATATTTTGCAGAAGTTTTTCTCCATTTTTCATAAGAAACCATCCATTCCATCAGTTTTTGTTTTTGTTCTTTGGCTGTTATTGATTTAAAAAAAATCAAAATTATGTACTTCATATATGCAGATAGAAAAGGAAGAAAAACCGAAAAGCGATTCAACCATATGGCGGGGCACAACCTCTTGTACATAGATCAGTTCGAAGTTGGGATGGGAAGTTTTTTTGCCTAACCATTTGCCAACTTTTTCTGTCCATAAACTTGGTTAATATAGAAAGCTGTCACTAATAAGTACTTCCGGGGAGAAGTCGAGCAATCCTCGTACATAGGACTGCGCAATTCAATTCGGTGATTCCAATTACAGGTTATTCGAATTAATTGTGAATCGGTCACAGCACAGGAATGAAAATACATGGTTCATGCTAATATTTATCAGATTCGAATTGCAAATAATTCGGTTTTTGCCCAGACCTACTCACACATAATCATCTTCTATAGGACTCGAACATGTGCGCAGGATGACAGTGGTGTGTAGCACCAAGCGGATTATGTGTTTTACCAGTCGGACTAACCAATCTATTTGGTCATTTCAGTTTTAATCTGTCATTGATGAAATGTGCCACCAGATTGTATTCAATTGGTGGTTTTCGATTGTTACATGGTCTTGTGGTGACAAGTGAGTTCTGATATATTAGAAAACATCATATGTAAATATAAAATCAATGAACTGTACAATAGAAACATATTGATTGAATAAAAAGGTTTAAAATAAACACTAAGAGAATTCAGAACAAAGAGTATCTGAAACTCGATTTGATTTTATAGTTTAAAAATGAGTAACTCTCAAAATACTTAAACTCAGTAGGACTTCACACTAAACCATTTTTTCCGAAAATGAAGCAACAAACTTTACATACACATGACTAACAGGTTCATATATGCTAAAAACAAGACAATATGAATTTCCGACTGACAAATGCCCAGTCTGCTATAAGCTGGGGCAGATGCCATTTACTGCACTTTACTATAGAAGTTCGGCCATGTTTGGATGTTTTTTTGCTTAGGGAGCAACTGCTTAGGGTGCAGTAATAAAAATGATGACATATGCAAATGAAATCTTTTACTAGGTCATGATAAATAGTAGTGGAAAGCTTATTCCAAACTGTCATTCGCGAAGCAGATAAGTGTGAGTGTTTTGAACATGATGTCGTATAATTTATATAGGCTGTTGGATCGGCTATTATATAAACAATCTGGATGACAGAATTATAATGTTACTGCCAAACGCCGTTTAATAAAAAAAAGTATTATGTTATTTCAATCACAAATTTGAATATATTTTTAATTTCACATTTGTTGTCATATAATTCAAAATTCCGAAACAAACATACTTCCAACACATTCCCTTGTTGGTTCTCCTGGTCTCACCGCACGTCTATCGCTTCTTCCTGGTTTGAAAATCCAATCAAATTCATCAAATTTATCAAATGATGCTGAGCTTTTACAATCTGTATGAATTAAATATATATGAAATGTGCAATAAAAGAAAAACGAAGACTCGAACTTCTCAGAACATGTATGTAAAATCAAAATATTTTGAGACATCGTAAAAGGTGAGGCTCTAACTAGAGATCATTAAACCTGGTTTGCAAATTTGCGGTATAATGAGTTTCTTAAATCTTGCAACAGACTCCCGTAAAACTCTTATAAAGCCGGGATGAAATTTTCAAATATTCATCCCATAAATGAGAGATTGATTTCTTGAGGTTCCATTTGTTTTTTTACTGTCCAATACAATATTGATTTTTTCTAATCTTCTATATTATACTCCCTATGAGAAGATAAAAATTATCAGAATCTCTCAAAATGCAGAAAAATTTCGAGCTCCAGCTAACCCTAATTTATTCACCGTAAGCCTCTGAAGGACTGCGCGTAAGATCCATTGCTGATACATTGTGAACAAATAAATATATTCATATGCAATATTCCTGAGTGGGGCCACAATACAATACCAGATTAAATGCCTTCTGACAAAGATGTTATTGCTGGGCCTGCATTCCATTTAATAGTTAAGTGTTTAAATGACTAATTCCCGATCAAAAATGTGATTTTTTCGTATTCGTGAGCCAATGACGGACAACGCTTCGGCAACGCGATCCATCAGTGTCCCATTCTTGACAAAACAAATGTGTTGTGTAACATATGTCAAAAGTTGCCTACCACATGAACATTGCTTTGTTGGGTAAAATTCTTTGTAATACGTTTTCAACCAAACTTTGTAAGATTTTATCCAGTCTCTCATCATGGTAAGCTGAACACCAGTCAATCCTTCGCATGAGCTGTCACCATCAAAATCTGCAACAAAATCAGGAATATTATTAATACCGATGGGAAGTGTGAATGAATAGTGCATAGTCCATCACCCATCCTGCTGCTGGTTTGAGTAAGAATCATACTTATAATTATGGGCATAAAAAAAGTTTTAAAGGGTAAGGTATGTCAAAAACTATGAAATGCGATACATGTATTATTTAGAGCTAGGTGGCATATTTTATTTTCCTATATTCTTGTATGGCTGCCAAATTGCTAGTACCGTACTGGACTAATTTTGCAATAGAAAAGCATAAGGTAAGGGAGTGGCATGTGCAGTAAGTTCCTCTGGAATGTTTTCAGCTTAGAGTGCAGTTGCTGGTGTTACATAGTGTAGTAGCTCTTTTTTATTAAGTGGCCGTTAGTTGATCCCTTCCAGGCACTGCTTCCGGCCTTGTTCAGGGTGAATTTCAATATTAAAAAAAGCACTTGAGCGAATGACAATATCCAAAAGTCATTGAATCAGGAAACTTAATTCAACTTAAGTGTTATTGTGTAATTTTGCAACTGATAAATTGACATCAGCAATTCAGTATTGCATTTCAAAACAAATATATACTGTATACTTTAAAAAGTCACAATTTTGAAGAGATTTACTGACTTTGCTTGTACTTAAGGCACTTGTGTTCATCTTCTTTTTGTAGAGGAGAAGTTTCGTTATTTGGAGATTCAGGTATCTCATTAGTTTTCCTTTCTGTGTTAAGCAAACAAGATATAGCAGAATTAAGTTTTGCAAATCTCACAAGTTTCAGTCTGGCTTCGCCAATATATCACATTTGTAGATGGGCTTCGTTAGATATCGATTAAACCACTTAGCCAAACTAGTTGAATAATAAGATACTATTAGAGACCCAACTTTCTATGATCATATTTTTCTAATACCTTCTTCATCTTTTGGAGATTGTTGAACACTTTCAGTAAGTTCATTCAAATTCTCAGCTTGTTTTGTCAGTTCAAGAACAGAGAGAATGTGTTGTAGATCTTTTGGTTCATCATTACTACTTGGTTCTGTAATAATGTTTCAGAAATTAACATAAAATACTCTCATAGCATTGTTTATGAAAAGATAGAAAGTACAAAACATATGGGAAAAGAATTATCAAATAGTCAATTTCAACACATAGTGCTTTGGCTGTAATCCAATCTGAGCAAGGGTGGAAGCAGTAACGATAAGGAAAAAACTAATGGCCACGTAAGAGCTACTACAAGATGTAGTACCAGAAACTGCACTCTAAGCGGAAAACATCCCAAACGGAACTGAACCACCATGGTAAACTGCCATTGGTGGTATCTGCCCTGGGTGATGGTAAACTATCTCCCACTTTTTATTTTCTTTTAGCTGCCTCTTACGACACCCAAAAAATACTTTAAGACAATTCTAATCTAAAGCCTGCGGCAAACATTGCTTTCACTTCACAAGTTTGAGCAAAGTAGTCAGAAGCTATGTCCTTTATATAATTAATAGCACCAACCATCAGTTTCCTTGAGTAATTCAATTGCTTCTCTGATTGCCATTTTCTTCAATATCAACGCTTGTTCTAGTTTTACTTCGGAATCGGGTACTAAAAAAATTATAAATTTATTTAACATATGTTCTAATGTGTACTCACTTGGTATCGTCTCCATTGGTCAATTCTACGGACCAGAGAAGCTCACCATTTCAGAATTATGATTAGTACTAACTTAGCATAAATCATGATTTTGCTGTGAAAAGATCCATGTATTTCAATAAATTTTGATTGTCAGAAATTCAAAACAGAATTTTACTGAATTCAATTTTGGGTATTGTTCTTCATTTCATTCCCAAATATACACTATGCAATATCTCGCGTTCATTTCTTCAGAGAAATCCTGAAATTCCAAGCTCTCAAAATTTGAACAGAAAAATGAATGAACCTTTTTGTTATCTATATAGTAATTGATATCCCTACGTGGACAAATTTAGTTTTTGAGCATGCATTTAAAATATTCGTATTCTATGTTTCTTCCAAACTATGATAATACAACTATGCAGTTTTTAACCAGCATCACAGATAGAATGAAACTCAGAAGAACATAACTGATAAAATGAAGGAAATTATATATAAATAACATCCATATTTTACCTTTTTCTGTAATTTCTACAAGTTTATCAATTGATTGATTTTCATCGATAAGATTCACAAGTGAGAGTACATCTAGGAACTCATCTGATTTTTCTACTATTTCAGCATCTGGCTTTGTTTCTAAGAAAATTTTAAAAGAATAAAAGTCCTTCAACAAAAAAAAATCTATTGAAATAAAAAAATTACAAGTGTGCAACCAAAATCCGAAATTTCTTTTGACCAGCATGTCACAGCGAGCCATGCGTGAAAATATTTAAAAAAATTTCAATGGAGAAATTACAAATTTTAAATTTTCTCACAGGAGCAGTAGAAATGTTTTTTTTCTCTTTCTGGACAATTTTTTTTAAAATATATCAGTAGCTTTACCTCCTTCCAGAAAAGCAGCGACTTTCTGAAGTCGTTTCTTAACTGCAAACTGAAGAACTTCCAATGCTTCCTTTTTCGACATGGTGTTCATCAGCAAGTTTCCTGCAAATATTGTGATTATCAATGATAATTAATATTTGTCTCAATTTGACATAAATTAGTGAAATTAGGAAACCATGCTAACACACCTAAACTTAACTCTTATGAAATGGACAAAACAATAACTAAGAAATCACATCTTTGTCCAAAATTATAGCCAAACAGGCTTTGTTAAGTATTGACCTGTTGGGTCACTGATGAACTAGGTTTTGAGGCATGCAGTGGACAGATTGTGGCAAATTTGTGGAAAATAAAAATCCTTCAAAATATTCACTTTCAGTTTCATATTCTTCTTCTTGAATATTAGTTGGTTCTATTATTTGCATATTTTCTGCTTTCTTCTTCAGTTTAGCATATGATATGATGGTTGATGCGAAGGGCAGTTCTTTGAGTTCAGGAGTAATCTTGGTAGGTATTTCTAGAATAGCAATGAATATTTTGAAACAACCTGTCTTGACAATGTATTTTGGATCAGCACAGCTGGGCATTATTCTTTAAAAATTTGAACCACAGATACACGAAGGCCAAATTGGGGTTCATTCACGGAAAAAAAGATTATTCAGATGCGTTAGTTAAAATTCAATTGATAGTAAACAAGAAAATTCAGTTTGAATTAGGCCAGTAGGCCAAGAGCATTAGGCCAACATTTTAAGTAATGACCATAGTTGAACATGAAATGCCAATAAACTTGGTGGACTATTGGTGGACTAATGAAACCAACAAATTTGTAAAATTACCAAGATTAAGATCACTAAAAATATTAGGATATTAATGAGATTTCACATTTGTTATTCTATATAGTAATTAATTTAAAAATGGTCGTGTTCAACTGGTGTGATCAATATTTAATTGTACCTACTCAAAATTAGTCAAGCATGAATATTTTTCCATATTCTCACATCAATGAGTAGAAAGGAACATCAACAAGTTCAAGTAATAAAAATTAAGTCTTGGTATTTTGAATTTTGTAAATTGAATTGAATTTTTTTAGAAAACATATGTAAGTAACAGCAACATTTAACAGTGTCGTTTTTATTCTTATCAGACTTGGAGATGAGTTTTCCTTTCAGTAATAATGATTCAAGTTTCATGATTGAAGCAAAAAAAAATTGCATGGCACTGTTTCTACAATGTACCTTCAATAAGTTGACAGGTTTCCCCTTCACTGCTATTCATTGGACGAAATCCAGCCAAACATGTACATTTGAATTTGACCTCTGTGTTATATTTACATCTTTGTTCTGTGACAAATGACAATAAAATGTTGAATGATACTTATGATGAACTTAATTTCCAGTGAATTAGAAGACGAATACTTGATGGTTCATTGCATGGAGAAATTGGGAAACATATTGATATTTTTCAAGTATTATTTTTAATCAGTATATCGCAGTTGGTGGAAAAGGGTCACTGAATTATTTTCTCTGATATATTTCATAGAAGCACCTTTTCCTTCAGCATTCTGAATGAATTTCTCTTTCAGGGTTTTCGACATTTCAGTTAATCGATCCTGCATATTTCTTGCGACATGTCGCTTTACAACATTTTCCAGAATCGAAGTTGCTACATTCTTCAAATCATCTGCAATTGCTGAAAGTAGTAAAAGTAGTAAAAAGCCTCATCAAACTCAATAACGAATGGACTTGTTAAAATGCCACATTTTTACTTTGTCAAGTACACAACTACATGTAACTTGCCCAGTGATGAAGATAAATCTCATAGTCAGATAAAATTATAAACGTTAAAATTATAAACGTAATTTTTTAAATTAAAATTAAAATAAATGGCAAAATTTTTACTCCTAATAATCATTTATATGTCATGCAAAAACATTTTCAATCAATATAAAATACCTTCTAGTTTATCATTAATAGGTTTAGATCGTTCTGTTAAAGATTCTGTGATTGATTTTGTCATCTTCTTTAATGAAATTTCAATCATCTTTTCTTCATCTTTGGTTGGTTGTTTTGCATCATCTTTTTTCAAAAATAACATGGTTGAAACAAGCATTAAAACAAAAAATTGTCATGAAGAGATTGCAGAGGAAGATTGCAAGGAAATTCTACAAATTGATGAGAAAAAGACATAGAGGCATAACAAGCTAAAGTCACTGGTCTCTTTAAAAATGGTTTAAATAAGTACCATATCGAAAGATAAGATGGCAATGTATTCGAAAACATTGTTCAATCCCATTATTTACAAAACACACTATTCCATCACTGCCAAGAGAAGTTGGAGGTTGGTTAACCTCTGATTTAGCAAAGACCTACATAATATTTAATGGTATCAACTGCACAAATAAAAAAAATACTGAATTTGCTGAATGGATTCCATTATGGAATTTTATAATAAAATTTTAGAATGTCCTGGGAAAATATTTTTTTGAAATAAATTAAATCTACCTTTCTTCTGTCTGATTCGATCTCCAATGAGTTCTGCTAAAGATCCCATTTTTTCATTAATGAGAATAATTTTCTTCATTTTATTTATCATGCCGTCAACTTTAACACCATCTGTAATTAATTTACATTTATTGCATAATATAATATACAATTACTAAGCATAGGATTCAATAATTATCCTGGAAGAAAAGCAACATAATACGACTCAACTCTCCGGCTGTCATAGGTTTCCAGTCACGAGTGTTGATTTTTCAACATTCATGGATTTTCCTTGTGGAAGGGTATATTTCCTAACACCAGTCTGAGGTTACGTATAGGATTTCATTTTCATCCGGGGAAGAAAAGCCAAGAATATGTCTTAATCATATGGCAAACCATGACCTTTCCTGCAGACACCAGTTCTGAAATGGAGGCGAAGGTTCTTGATTTATAGTATCATTTTTATAATTTTCCCTGTGCGTGGACATGGTTGGTGGAGGAATTAAACCAAAGCGTCCAGCATAGGATTTCTTCAAATGGTTCTTTTCCTATTTTTTTTTGGTTGCACATAACAAGAACAACATTTTTTTGAGTATCAATACCTTTGTTTTTCTTCATTTCGTCTTTCATATCTTTCAATGCTTCAGATACAACTTCATCAAGTTCAATATCTTCCTCTGGTTTTGTCACTGTATTAAGATAAAACGTGTTCTAAGCTCCAATTTTAAAAATAAAGAACTAGTACCAAATTCATTAATACATTGATGCATTCATGACAAGTTTTCATCTAAGGATACTAAATGACATAAGAAACAACAAATACAACCTAAACCGCACCTCGAAGGCATGTTCCATCAGTGACACATACTCAACAAAACCTGTTTGCACTCAAATTTTTCGATTGGATTGTAATGATATTTTGCTGAACATGACCCACTGACAAACTATAGTTATAATTAGCAATTCATCCGAGGTTTACGCTGGATACAAAACAGGAGACATATACAATTAACTTACGTTGCAAATCAGAGCAGCCCTTTGCTTCAGGTGTTTCACTACATTCATTCAATTTCATTTCTTTCTCTTTATTTTTTCTCGCAATTTCATCCAACTTGATTTCAATTTCTTCCAACTCGTTTTCTTGTTCTTTCACTCCAGCTTCATCTGAAATATAAAAAAATATAGTATGAGTGGGTACAGTAAGTTACTGAAACTGAAATTCAGTGCACGGATTGTGGAATATAATTTCAACCAATTTTTAACATCATTGTTCAACTTGTTTAACGTTTACACATATGCATAATTTTCGAATGATGTGATTATGTATGCCAATCTGTTTTAAAATGGAATACAAGTAATAGTACAAAACCTTGTCAGTGAGAAATTATGATCTCGTAATATTGATTCTATTAAGACATATTTAGGTAATGCACTAATAATTGTAAAAAAGCTGAAATCTATGCATTACTTTTACAGACATTACTGAAAATTACTTGAAAAACAAGGCATTAAAATCAAGCTAGAAATGAAGCATATTGAGACGTCTTTGACTCTGATGACAACAAAACTGTATCAAAAAAAAATTTTGGAAACATCAATTTAAAATGTTGGAATTCACATGACATTATTATATTTTGAAAACTTTAGAGAATCGATTTAAACGCGGATGCAATTCAAATAGAAATTTTGACATTTTCATTCCTGTTCAAAATGCATAGTAGCAGATATTCAAAAGTTAATAATTTACTGATCTTATTTTGCAATATCCTCACCATCTTTATCCTTCAAAGATTGCTGAATAGTTTCAGCGAAGTTTTCCTTCAATTTTTCTGCTTGTTTTGTCAATTCAAGAACTGAAAGTAAATGTTGAAGATCTTTCGGTTTATCATCATCACCACTTGATTCTGCTTCTTCTGCAAAAATTTAAAAAATTTCAAGACTTTAAAAAAGATTGACTGAAATAATAAAAAAGTTTCATCATTGTGGTCAAAAGCAAACAATGAATTGTGTTTTGTGTCACAAATCGTTTCTACGAAGTTGTTTGACAAAATTTGAAGAAAATGAATGAACGAGTTTGAAATCAAATCGAACCTTAGCGTGTTTACAGATGTTGATATACTGAAAAAAGTATATAGAGACAAAAGTTGACTCTATCTTGTCCTATGACATTTTTAAAAAAGTATGAGCCCTGTGTGAAATGAAATTTCAGTCGCAAATAAAACTGCAATAAACATCAATATCAAGCAAATTGATTCATTAGTTGCAAATAGGCAAAACCTATGTTTTGAACTCATTCGAAAAGTGTGCATATGGCAGTTTGAATAGCATAGTGTTTGATTATAAAAAATATGGCCCAAAATTGAGAAATACATTTACTGTAACAAAAAATGCAACAAAATCTTGGCCTTTGACAGTAATTTTCCTGGCGGTATTGAAAAACATTCAAAGTTAATTTTTTTCCGAATATGGGGTGTTGAGAGAATGCACCGCGAAGGTACGGCCCCTCAACACCCCATAATTGGCATAAACCTTATCAGCATGGCGTTCTTTCAACTTTGGAAATAGGCAATTACTGCAAATGACCAGTAAATTTACTGTACTTTTGTTACAGTGTTTATATACAGTCATTATACTAACAACAGTACCAACCGTCTGATTCTCTTAATGATTCAATTGCTTTACTGATTGCCAATTTCTTCAATATCAAAGCTTGTTGGAGATTAGCTTCGGGATCCGGTTCTGGGAATAATATAAAACATCACATAGCATTTAAATTAGTAGATATATCAAGTCTTATACCCGAGAAAATAAACCAATTGAAATAGATGATTACAAAGTATAGTGATTGAAGAGAATTGAAAGAACTTGCGTAGTTGTGAGGTCCAAGGGGATTTGTCATACCTTCTGAATTGAGTTTAATGCCATTAGTCATCATGTTTAAAAAAAATTTCTTTTATAGAAATGTTGAACAAGATATTTGAAAACTTCAATGGCTGAAGAAATATATGACTTTTAAATTTATAATACCTTTTTGCATCACTTCTACAAGTTGTCCAACTGAACGGCTTTCATCTATAAAATTTAGAAGTGAGAGAGTCTGCAGCAAGTCATCTGTTTTTTCGTCAACTACAGCATCAGATGATTCATCTGGTTGTAATTGAAAACGAAAATTTGAATACCGAACGTTTTAACTTAGTCAGAAAAGACGTACCAATTCATCTTATGTGAAGCTCGAGTCCCTAATGCATCGCAACGCTGAGGCGCGTTCTATAATATGTCACTAGATTAAATAGTTAGCAGGGAATGCATAGCGGTCGCTCACAATGTTTGCGTTAAAAGCTGTTAAAGAATAAAATATTTCAAATGTGTGACAAACATAGTGTCAGGCAGTACAACAATATTTCCGTGCTTTTCTTTTAGGTAGGGAATACTGATTAACAATGAGTTCTGGTAAACTAGTGGTAATTCTTTCATTTCAGAGCTGATTGCACAGCCCATACAGGTTGTGCGACTTGATATATTCCTCGAAATACTGATTCAGGAAGAAAGAATAGTAAACTGATAACAAATTAGTCTGCTAAATAAGGGATAGAGAGTTGGTCTACATTCCAATGGTAGGATTCATGATTTGCTCAAATATGGAAACTAAATATTGTACAACTTTTTTCAATGAGGTCAACTAAATTCACTCTCTCTCTATTTAAAGATAAATGGCCGGATTGAATCAATATTCCGGCGTGTAATGAGATAAAGCATATTGCATTGGCCAACCTGTTTCGTCAACTTCTTCTAAAATATCAGTGGTTTTCTCAAGCATTTGCTTTAATGCAAATTGTAGAACTTCTGTGGCTTCTTCTTTGGACACAGTGTCCATTAAACGTTCTCCTTAAAATAATTATTTATTTATATTTATATTATTCGTACATGGGTAAAAACATTTTTTTTCGAAAATCAGAGCAAAACAGTAGGTTAGTATATATATATGTGACTAAAATAAATTAAAATGATTAGACGTGCATTTCAAGGAAATTTTGAGAGGCCAAAATGTTTTTAAGTACCGTAGTGACACAATTGCTTTTCAACACCTACTGTGTGAATATGCATACTTTATGCTTACTAATGCTGAAACATCTATGTTTACATCTTAAATACTAATATTATTATCTGAATTGGTTATCTCATCGGAGTTTTTCCGATCAGCTCGTGTTTCAGAAATTGAACACGAAAAATCACACATTTTTCACCATAAAAATCTTGATTTTTTACGTTTCAAGGTTTTGCTAATTGAATCGTAACAAAAAAAAAAGAATTAAATTTTTAAATAATTTCTATAGGACATTTATCCAAATCGATTTGAATCATGGACCTAAAAGAGGCATCCCTAATTCACAAACTAACGTTCTGCTTCATATTCTTTTTCTGGAATACCAGATGAATCCAGAGTTTCCAATTCATCTGCTTTCTTCTTCAACTTTGTATACGTAATTAGAGATGCAACAAAAGGCAGTTCTTTAAGTGCAGGTGTAACTTCGGTTGGTAATTCTAGAATAGTAAAGGCACAGTAAAATTATGATAAGAAATAATAGTAGATAAATCATTTAAAAAAAAGAAAAATTAAAATTATATTGTTTGCAAATATCATCTTTACATTTGTATGTTTCTTTTAATTTTCCACGTTTGCCGAATTTTTTCTGTCAAGCATGGATCGCCCCCTTATCGTGCAATTCATCAATGTCTCCCACTGGACAAAACGTCATACATTTTATTATTAAAATAAATGCAAAAAATCTTATGGCATATCAGTTGAACGATATATAGATGCTGTCCCAATTTCTAGCAAATATAATTATTCAAACTCAGAACAACATACTTTTGGAAAGTTGGCAAGTACTTTTTCCATTGACTTCTATTTGTTCAAATCCAACAAGACATGTGCACTTAGATTTATCACTTTCACCTTGTTTGCATCTTTGTTCTGATAAGTTATACAGAAAAATAAGACAGGTATAGAAAAATTGCAATCCATTACATTTGAAAATAAACATTTTTATGATAAAAATGGTACTTACATAAATATACCATGCTTTTGAAATTCATTGTTACGTTATAATTGAGAAATTTTGCTACTTTTTATTTGTTTTTTTTTTTGAGAAAAAAAAAAAACAAGTTCTGTAATGCTCGCAAATCAAACCAAAATCTTCAAACGGCGTGCATTTGACATAGATCCAAAGTCCCTATTCAAATCCAAATATTTAACAGACCTTTTCCTTGAGCAAAATTGACGAATTTCTCTTTCAGATTTTTCTCTAGTTTATGCAGGTGATTATTCATACTTCTAGCAGCATGCTGCTTTACAAAACTCTCCAAAGTTGATTTTGGAATATTTTCCAAATCATCTGCAATCACTGAAAGTAAATAACAACCAAAAAATTTACATTTTCTATTGCTACATCAAAAGATGTCACATCTAGACTACGCCTAAAAATGTTAGTAAATTTTCTAATAAAATATCAATACATCAATCTGATTCAAAATTATTGTTTGATCAAGATATCTAATGAATATACAACAGAATTATACACACCTTTCAGTTTATCATCAAGATAAACAGGTTGTTCAGTCAGAGATTCAGCAATAGATTTCGCCATATTCTTTACCGACATTTTGATCTTTCTTTCTTCTTCTTGAGTGGGTTGTTTTGTATCGACTAAAATTAATGAAAAATAAAAAGCAATAGTTATTGATTGAACACAATGGTAAAACAGTTGAATAGGAAATCCCAGTCAAAACATTTGTCTCAGCATTTTTTACTAATAAATTACGATAAGTCTGATAAACTGATGGAAAAGTTATAGAGAAATTTTGAAAGACATCACAAAGACATGAATAACATCACTTCAAACTTTTGTTTTGTTAATCATGAAGCACGAATGAGCCTGACTTGTTGACATAATCATTTCACAAGCTTACCAAAAAATTATCGTACAAAAATTTTATGACTGGGAAAGGTCTTTTTGATCAAACAATTAGATTTGGTTTGTGTTTCAAATCACAATACATGTAGAATAATGTTAGGACAACCGCTATAGCATATGCTCTTATAAACTTCCTGTGTATGTTATTTTTATGCACAAATTAAATCTTTAAGTAAAACACCAAATACCTCAAATATGTCTGTGAAATCAAACAAGGGGCGGGGGTTATTAGTGGGAAATTGACATTAAAAAAATATAGTCATCCAAATGCTCTGACTAATAAACACAATTTGAGCTTCGCCAGTCACACATATATTGGTTTGATGGTCACTCCAGAAAGTTATTTACTAATTTTGATAAATAAAATATTGTTACTCTGAAAATTTGCGTTCAAAAAGTAATTAAGGCTTCATTGCACTGGTGTGTACTGAGATGCCATGGAGTAATACCCAAAAAATTCCAATTTAGCACTTTTCCCTGACGTAGATATCATTTTTATAATCTAATTATTCGTACAGTATAAGACAGCTATAATAATTTGATATCTAAAACAGTTGAAAATTTCTCACCTTTCCTTCTCGTTATTTGCTCTTTGATGGCTTCTTCTAATAATTCTGTTTCTTCACTGATAACAATGATCTTTTTCATTTTATTCACAACATCTTTAACCTTTTCACCATCTGTAATTTGGAAGAAATTTCAAAATAATTATTTGTTTTTATAAACTCAAAATAATTTTTTATTTGAAACATTAATGCAATTTGATTTCAATAATTTATTCTCAAACTATTCCTGATCAAGCAAATGTTTAAAGTAGGGTCGATGATGGAAGAATTTTTACAGCTGAAAAATAACTTTGGCAGCATGCTGAAATTTTCTCCTTCTGATAGAAGAGGCCAAAAAATATCTCAGCAAAATCCTGTAGTTGTTATTCGCATTCAGGCAATTTTGATTTGAAGTATCCTAACATTTCTGATTTTAAATAGATAAAATATTAAATACCTTGATTTTTCTTTACTTCATCTTTCATTTCTTTCAATGCCCTGAATATGACGCCATCAAGTCCAATATCTTCTTTTGGTTCAGTTACTGTATATTTCACAACTTTTTATTTAGAGATAAAGTGAGCAACAACACAAAATTTGAGGACCACTGCACTTGATTCCTCTGTCTCGTATGTTTTTAAATTTTTTTAATTTATATTCTTATGTGACCCATAGATTAATATGCAGGGGTCACGTACACACCTTTCACCGAAATACTGAGAAAATATTCATCTACAAATCTAGACTTGCTCTCGATACATTCGAGGGAGTCAAAACTGTTCTAACAAAACGATTAAGCCGAGAAGAGAATAAAATGTAAAGTCGGTTGTCATTTAACTTAACTTCAATCCTCAGTGCTAATAATGCTAAGTAAACATTTTATATAGATTGTACTGATTTGTTATATCGCTAATACCACAAAAGTAGATTATGATCATGAAAGAGTTGAAAGATTTTTATTCAAACAGGTCCATAGAAAAATAGTAGATTAGGAATAAAATACATTTCAGATTTTACTGCGATTGCAGTGTTAAACCTTTGTGAGTATATTAACCCCCGTACCTACATAATTTACTTACATTCAAAGTCTGTGCATCCCTGAGCACTGGGTGTTCTCCTACATTCAATCAATTTAACTTCCTTTTCGTTCTTCTTTTTCTCAAGTTCTTCCAATTTCTTTTCAATATCACCCAATTCTTTTTCTTTCTCTGCCTTTTCAATTTCATCTTAAAATAAATAAATTCTCTCTGGTACAGATTAATTGCAATGCCAAAGTAAGTGTCATCTGTGGATTGTGATTGAAATATAGAGAACAAATGATCATTTTTATCAGAGCTGGTATTTTCACCTTATGTTTCACTTTCCAAATAAGAAAATAGATCTACGAGACAAAAGAATGACCGAAATGCTCATTTATTAGGGTCTATACAAATATATAAAAAATTAAACATTTTGAATGAGGGTAGAGGATTTATCCCTCTATATAAAACATTTACATCCTTACATTATCACTGTTTGTTTACCCTGTCTATAAATAATCTGCTAGTCCTCCTCTACTAATGAAATAAACAAAAAAAAATCACGGTTCTCAGGAAAGTTTAGGACAGATAATACTTCATAATATTACAAACGAGTATAGAAATATTCTTTAGAGTTCATGATAATCACAACATTTATCAAAAGAACTTCGAGCCATATTAAAAATTGAAATATTTAGATATTAAATATCGAAGTTGGTGGCTGTAAAGTATTTTAAAGCAATAGATAAAAATGGGAAATGAGTTTCAAACAATTGAAGACAAACATGGTTTTGGATACCAAAAACTGAGTAAGGAGTTATTGCAATTAACATAAAACCAAACTTCAAATGAAGTTTGACCTACCAAGTTCGTCAAATTCATCTTTTGGTTTGCTCTCATTTTCGGGGGATTCAGGTTTTTCCAGTTCTTGTTTCATTTTATCTTCTTTCTGTTTCCTCTTCAATAAATGATCACTGTATTCTATTAAAAAAATAAATAAAATGAAGACAGCTAGTGAATAATTAGCAGAATATCAGATGTCAGTAAATTTTCATCAAATAAAATGACCATAAAATAATGTCGGTTTACAAGCAAGCAAGTACTACTGGCCATTTAGCAAGTATGAGATGCAAAAAAACATTCCTTGCTAGAAATGTCTACATTTCAAAGTTTAAGTTGTATGTTAATAATGTAATGTCTGTGGTTTATGATTTTGAAATAAGAAATATTTTTGATAAAATACTTGAAAGAATTTCTGCAGTTTTTCCGTCATCTTTTTACGGTGGTTAAAACCTCATTTAACATTGCAAAATTTTATTTTGGATAAATCTCAGAGATATTTAATAAAGATTTGCACATAAAAAGTGTCAAATTTTTTGCTCAGATACCTCTCACAACCAGTATATATGGGTATCGTTTACTCACTCTCCACATCTTCATCACTGGGATCAATTAATTTTTCCATTCCTTGCTTCGATTTTGATACAAAATTGTTGAGCATTGCAATTTGTGATAACATTGTTAGACTTGTTTCTTTGGTTTCATTGGGTTCTAAAATTAGTTAATTGAATGATTAAGATAACTGTAAAATAGTTGGCAACTTACAATAGCAGCAACCTGGCTTTTATTACCAGAGGAAATAGGCCAAGTTTTTTGAGCTTCTAGTTTATTTTGTTCGAATTTCATCATTAATTCTAAAGAATGTAGAAATAGAAGAAGCGAATTTCTATTAAAAATACAAAGAACTACTTATGTATCTGTTCAATATAGATTAGTTTCTGTCAAGGAAAATTTAAAAATAAAATTTTCAATTACCACCTAATCGAAAATTTTTTTCCAAACTTCTTTTGCTAAGTATGCGTCACTAATGGATCACGTCGATATATTGAATAAAATGTATTGAAAATATCCGAATGCAAATCTCAAAATAATTATCCAGTTTACTTAGTAAATCTTAATAGTACAACCACAAATGATGATGAAGTAAAATTTATGTTGTTATATTTATTTATGTTATGTTGGTATTAAAATTTCATTAACAGAAGAACAAGCTTACTCTTTTTCATTTCGTATCTTAATCTTTCTGCTTCCGCTACCATTTTAGATTGAGCAAGTACTACAAGAGCCCTTGCAGATAATTCACCATCAATTGCATTGTTATTGCCTTCAGCCTCTGTGAAAGAAATATTTCAATTTTTATTAGAAGGTAGCATACTGTTGATGATACATCCAAGACTTCCGGAATTTTATTTTGTAAATTGAAAGCCACATATAGATCGTGTCTTGATCCATGATATTGGAAAATATTGTATAGAATTTTTTATTTACCTTTGAACCTATGTGATCTAAAATTGCACCAACATATTTTCCACATGTCATTAGAGCCGACAGCAAGAAATGTTAAAGAATATTTATGTGCATAAGCTGCCATAAGAAACACTTGACAATGTTGGTAATTCTCACTAGGTGTTGCTTACAATCCTTCTCAGAGCAAATTTCAGCAAAAAAATTTATATTTAAGAATGTGATTACTTCAAATAATGCTGGACAATTTCTGAGTCATGAAAAATTATTCATAAATAAAAGGAAAAGTTAACAGCCAAATCAAACATTCGTTAAAAGAGCTATGTAAACATCTATAGTAGTGTGCAGTAAGTGCTATTTAACAAAGGCAATGGGGAAAACCCTCTGTCACTCTTTGTTATCTTATGTTTCTCGTGACACACAGGAAATATGTTAAATTATTTCAATAGCTCACATCTACATGGTGGAATATATACCAAATAGTTTAGAAAAGACCTATTGCATGTTACCTTTTGGAGATTCTGCAATTACTTCAACAAGTTCATTTACATCATCTGCTGTTTTTAACATTTTTTCCAAATTGAGTAGTTCATAAAAATGTATTCCATTTTTAACAATTCCTGTGTTTTCATCATCGGTATTCCCTGACAATTCCTCTTCGCTACCACCTTTTGCTGGTTTAGTTTCAGTTTTTTTAATGAAGAATTTAGCAACTTTCTCTTTCTTTTGTTTAATTAGTGAAATTAAAACCATTTCAGGATTTACACCTTTTTCTTCTGCAGTCGATAAAATTTCTGTAAAAAGAATAGTTTCTTCAGGGTTGTGAATGTTTATTCATTGAAGGCGTGGTTAGCTTACATTGAAAACGCCATATATTCTATTTTATACTTTACTATTTACTTTTATATTTTTTACCAAATCACATTTTAATTTTTGTTTGACATTTTAATAAATTATTACTTTGCTGAATTTAAAAACATAACAAGACTGGTTATATCGAGATTTTATTTATGATTCAAGGTATTCAGAAGCAGGCAGTGAAAAACTAAATCTCCAATCAGTATTGGGGATATTATTCATTCCTTGTGTAGACAATGATTGGAATGCTATTATTCTAATATTCAGACATTTTAAAATTCTCTGAAAATTACCATTTGCAATTAATACTTTATTTTATTTACGCAGTGAATTTCTAATATCATTTAAACTAAGCTATAAAGACAACCCTAGTCAATAACAAAACATATAAATAGTTTATTGGCAATAAAAAGTAGAAAATGAAGTAGGAAATAGTAAACATCAGTTAGGCAAATGAATTTATTTACCTTGTACTTCTTTTTCCTCCTTTGTGAATTCAGTTGGGGTGGTTTCATTCATCTTTTCTAATTCACTTTTTACTTGTTTTAAAAACAAAGCCACATAAACAGATTCTTTAGGAGCTTCAGACTGATCTGATAAAATAACTTTTTCTAAAAATAAAACAAATTAAGGTAAAAGCACAAAATTTTTGAAATTTTATCATATTTGAAATGCTGAGTTTGTGACATCAGGGTTTGCATTACCTTTCAGTTAGATTATAAAGCAAAATTTCAAACCAAAAATCAAACAAAACTTATGGATAATAATAGTAAAATTCATATGGTTGTATCTCACCAGGCAAAAGTTGACAATCCGTTATTTAGGTATTTTGTTGCAAAAATCAATAATTTTGAAAAATTGCAAGAAATATTGAACTGAAATAAATCAAATTTTAAAATTGTTCAGCCATCCAGTGCAAAGGTATTCGTGAGAGCATAAAACAGCAAGTACAAACCTTGCTCCGGTTCAACCTCACAAGTACGTTTGTCTGAACCAAGAATCATTCCTTTTGAGCATAAACATTTTCTTAAAAGCTTGTTACATTCGTGTGAACAGCCTAAATCCTTCAGCGTGCATTTGTCTAAACGTAGCATAAAAATAAAATCTTGCTTTTCTGTATTTTTGCGTTCATTTTGTTTGAGGAAAAGTAGGACTACATAAATAAAAATGTTAAACTTCAAATTACATAGCATAGAAGGACATGTCTATTGCACACCTCACCTAATTAATATAAAAAACTCCTACGCTATGGCAAATTTACTTATAGGAATATATTAGAAAATGAAGTAAATCCACTTTGTTATTTTTTAAATTTTAGTTTGGGTAACAAAATCCTCCAAGATAAATAAAAACTACCATGTGTGTAAAATTAAACAAAAATGTCACAGTTTCAGAAATTTTAAAAAGCTAGGTTGAAATTATTTTACAAACAATAATATACAAACACACTTTTTTCGGCCTCAGCATTTCTCTCAACTTTCTTTTTCAAACTGCCTCTCAAAAAGTTCAGTGTTTTCTTATGCGAGTCCATAGATCTTTGTCGTATCACTTTTGACAAGGTTTCCATTGATATCGAAACCGATTTTGTTAATTCTGTAGTAATATAAGCAAGATAATTTAATCATCATGTCCGAACATCAAGTAAAAATGAAATTTCAAATGTTTGCTTAAAGTGGTCTTGAAACTATCAAAATTTTCAATCAAACTGATTTTTTTACAAGTTACCAGTTCTATTAATGAAATTGAAATTTGTGATTGTGATGGAACAGTCAATAAAAAAGTAAGGACTCTGATCAATGTCTGAATTTTGCATTGGGATCTTTGAATAAAGGCCAAATTTATTTACAGTGATTAATCTGAAATCCTTTGGGCCATGAAAAGGCCATAAATGAACAGATTTCTCCAATACAGACTTCTCTGTTACTTTATAAACGAAAGGCTGCAAGGGTTATTGTTTAAGTACATGAACAATAACTAATTTTTATATCCTTTTTATCCTAAGAGAGTATAAAATTAAATATACTAACATTTAGAAAAAAAACCTTCCCACTTTTCTACTAAGTAGTAATTTTATGATCCCCTGATCTTGGTGGGACGGTAGATTTTACAAAAATCGCATGATTAAAATGTGGGTTAACCTTTTACAGCCTCATCTTCAGGAGTATCATCCTTGCCATCATCATTAGCTTTGTTCTCCATTTCACTCACAATCATTTGTTTTACAATTGCCGCTTCCACTTCCTCTGTTGATGAAAACAATAGTATAAAGAAATATGTCGGAAGAGGTGGCGTCTTGTTGTCCAAGTTTTAGCAGACCAGTTGTCAATATATTATTCTTATTATATGAATATATTTAAAATTTGTTTCTCTTATATAATGTACCAAACCAGAATGAATCGTTGCTATATGTGCGAAGCTCCATGCAATCAGAAATATTATTATTACTACTAATTATGACTTAAATGATGATTCGAGTTTCTACCTGGAATATTGCTGGGTTCTGCAGTTGTTTTTGTCATATTCAAGATTACATCTGTTCGTTTCACGAAATCTGAGACTGCTTTGAAACGTAATCGATCCTTCAGTATCTCTTCCATTGCTAAAAGAAGTGGTAATATATATTTGGGACCAATAAATTTATGTTGGGATCATATATGTAGGATCATATAGCTTTCTTAAAAAAAGTCACTAAAAAACCCCAAAGGTAGAGCATGACTGAAAGTTTAAATGATGGAATTTGTATTATAAAACATTTTACTGTTTAGTCATTAAATGGCATAGTTGTATGCGCCTACTGGAACTAATAATTTATGGCAAAGTTTTTGTTTCTTTGAAAGATTAACATATATTTCGAATGATTTGTGCTTCGAATCTATTCAAATGACCAAATCAAAATATCAAAATCGCCCAGTCCTACATATAGCAAACTGGCTAATATTACAAAGTATGGGATCAGAGGGCACTGGAGCTAAAAATCACCAATAAACACGGAGAAATACATACCAATATTTTCGTTATTCGACAATTTTTCATATTGATCCTCAAGTTCTATCTGGATTTGTTGATCTGCTTCTGATAAACTGTGTTCATCATCTATATCTAATAGAAACAAAATTTAGAAATGCCGGTAGTACAATTTGAGAAATACTTCAACAATTTCATTAAGAAGCGTTCAATCACATGTGCTAGTGCTACTGATAGAAAAACTGACATCCTAACACCACATTAAGCAAAAACATTCAAACAACTATTGCTTTACCTTTATTTTCGCAGAATAAATTCTCCACATTATTCACCAGATCGTTAGGTTTGTGATTGTTGTCCTTCACACAAAATTCTGATTCTTCATTGTCTTTAACTTCTGTTGAGGTCTTTTCGAACATTTTCTTGAAATCTTCTGATAGAATCTCCCTCAAATCTTTCTCTTTTCCTGTAATTCAAATTGAAAATATAATGTGGAACAATGTATATGCATAGATCACTAAAAGTTCATAATTTTGTAATATTAATTCAGAGCTATTAAAAAGTTACTACCTCTCAATTTAAACTCAAACCGAACATAATAACTAAAGTAAGTTTAGTGGTGGTAACGGCTTTCCCTCTAAGTAATTGCTCCTGATTAAAGAAACTTGCTCCCTAGCATACGTAACAGTTTGGTAAGGAGTATTGGTAAACAATATTAAATATTCATTTTTTATTTGTACTGATCATTCGTTTATTATTTACTACAATTCAATTGTTTTCATCCATGGACTGACTGTTGCAACTGCACTTCACCAAGTAAATTTATAACTTACCCCAGTCAATGAATGAAAAAGTTATATAATAATTTTGTTTTTTACCTTGTTTTATTGTTTTTAATTTCAGGTGAATTCGTACAGGAATTGACAATCATTCCTACAAAGATAATATATTTTATTCCAATACTCACTTTTTTCTTTTGTCACTTTTTCGAGTTTCATAAAAACACCAATTTTATTTTCAAATTCCTTCTCCAATTTTTTTATTATCTCTACCTCGACCAACTTTTTCAAAGTTGATGAAATATCGGAACCTTCCCCTGAAATTAGAGAGTAAATTAGAATAGCAAGCAAATATTTGTCTATAAATACTCCATTTTACTACAAATTGGAGATAGTTGTGATTTATTTCCAAAAATAATAATGCCTACAAAAGTAATCATTAAAAACATAATTCATAATTCATCATTAAAAAGTTAAAGTCCCTGTTTTGAAATCCAACTGCAATAAAATTGGACAATCCAAAATTTTTGAATAAATCTTCGCCAGTTAAAATGAGAAATCATAAAAAATTTGCACACCTTTCTCAAGCGATTGTGATAGTTCTTCTAATTTGGTATCAGCTTTGATATCAGCAATGTGCTTTAGTATTGGTGTTGCATCTTTTTCTTCATCAATATCACCTGTTTCCCAGTTAGAAAAAAATTGATAAACACGGTTCTGGTTCTTTGGTACTGATAGATAATTTATAATAGTGTAGTTTGATACTGAAACAAGTGTTGCAGATCTTACGTTGTAAATTGAATTACTCCCCTACTGTCTCTTCAGTATATTTTTCTCATGCTTTTGGTCCTTTACAGCCCTAAAAGTGATGTCTTGCTTGACAAGCAAGCGCATAGTAGCATCAACACTATAGCTATATACACAAAATTTTGTACTGCACCTGCGTAAAACTTTTTATTCAGGTGCAATTTGCAATAACGGATACTCGAAGCGCTCCTACAGCTAAACTCATCGAGACACTGGACAAAAGTTTATGTTAAATTTTTCATTTCTTATTGAAAGTTTTTAAAAACGACTTTCTGAGTATTAGCTGATGCACTTTACTTCTATACTGAAACAGTCAAAATTAAAATGCCGCCGCAATTAAAATATTCAGATATAGCAATAGAAACAGTAACGACTGTTCATGTGAATCTTTCTAACAAGACCAATTTAAAAAAACTGCTCAAGACGCTGTAAATGAATTTCGTGTTTAACTTTTTCATTACTTAAAACTCTATTTGAATCAGAAGTGTAATCAGATTTTCATTATCTGAAAATTCGCTTGGCATATATCACAATTACTGATTCTCTTTCTTCTCAAACTAATTTTTTTAACTCAGTAATTTCAAAACAAGGATGCTTTTTTTATTCTAACTGAACAAATTGTCATTGATTAATTCAGTGGAATTAAAATATTGAATTGAGTGTGCATCTTCACAAAACAAATAACAAAAATACAATAAAAAGCAGGCGATTGAAAAGAGTAGCAGAAAATGTCTTGTTCTTGTGTTCATATTTTTTATATTACCTATTTGTTTATGAAGATAAGTAATCAAGTAATTTATTCAAGACAAAGGCTGGTAACAGAAACATTGCAACCCATACATTTGAGACTTTTTTGGCATGTTTTGCATGGAATTTTTTTCGTTTCTTTTTGGTTACAATCACCTAACTGAGTGGATCATTCTGAGCAAAGAATCCATACCAAAAATAATTCAGTGGTAAGCAAGGTTAGTGCTATATAAAGGGGATATGTTTGTGAGCTCAATTCAGTGTTATCCGAAACCGAGATCATACTCACACTGGAATCTATTATAAATCCAAAATCGAATTACCTTTTTTAGCTTCTTTTAATATTTCAACAACTTCATCAAATGATTCACGTTTCTTCATTAAATTTGATAAAGAATCAGCTTTTTGATATGCTTTTGCTCTTTCCACTACTTCCTCTTCCTTATCAAACTTTTCTGGTTCTTTGGCATCATTTTTATCAGCGTAGTCATCTTGATAAATCTCCGTTATTTCTGTTTTCAACTTCTGTGAGTAAGCTTTTATAACATCATCAATACGTATGCCATCTTCCTTTGCGTTAGCCAATGTTTCTAAAAAGTTTGACCTTTGATTTTACTTTCGAATATAAATCCTTTGCATCCCAAATCGAATCAATATATATTCAGTATTCCAAGTCATGATATAAAAATGCCTAATCGGAAAAATCATGTCAAGACATCTTTTGTTGAGTATGGAATACTGATGGATTGCGTCGATGAGACGCGATCCATCAGTGCCTCATGCTTAACAAAATAAAATTACTGATTGGGCGATATCTGAAGATTTTTGCACAGTAGGCCGAGTTTCTCAGGATTAGCTTTTCTAATCATTAACAAACTTTGTACTGTGAAAAAGATATTTGAAATTAATAAAAAAACTACCTTCAATGGAAAGTTCTTCAATCGATTTTTCTTCAGGTAAAAATTGCTCCCGCAACTGCAAGATATCTACGTTTTTCTTTGCGTAAAGTTACCGCGAGTAAAATGGGTTGAGGTAAATCTGAAATCTTCTCCGAGTCTAATATATCTGTTTAAAATTTTACAAATTTAAAGTGTAAAAAATTACACACATTATATTCAGCAATGAAATATTACAATTTTTATTCTAGCATGTTATCATTTATCATATTAAATAATCTATGACAGGAAAGGTGTGTCAACAATTTTGTTAAACCAGGCAATAGTCCACAACTTTACATTATTCAACAACTTAATATTAGAAGCCTGTAAAGTATATTGGTTACCGCAAAACAACTCAGAAAACATTTGTGAATGTGTGTGTTTAGCGAGAGTCACTGACTGTACGCAATGCCTAGGCAATGTTCATATGTGGCTCATGCTTGACAAAATAAAATTTCGCATGAGAAAGTACCAAAATATCGATGTATTCCTCTCACTATTTTTTCAGTGTTCGATTTTCTTTCACTCCTAGCTATCTCAGATAGCTTAATATTAGAAGCCTATAAAGTATATTGGTTACCGCAAAACAACTCAGAAAACATTTGTGAATGTGTGTGTTTAGCGAGAGTCACTGACTGTACGCAATGCCTAGGCAATGTTCATATGTGGCTCATGCTTGACAAAATAAAATTTCGCATGAGAAAGTACCAAAATATCGACGTATTCCTCTCACTATTTTTTCAGTGTTCGATTTTTTTTCTCTCCTAGCTATCTCAGATAGCTGGGTGTACTTTTTCGAGAGCTAATTAAAAGACAGCTGGTGACAAAATATATTATTTCTTCAACTAGAAAATTTGATCATTCAACTTGAATTAGACATGTTGTTTTATGCCTTATTGGCAAGTCATATTATTGGCTTTCCTCTCCCACAAGACAAAATTAAAATCCTATCTTTTAACTATAAAAAAATACCATAATTTGGATGTCTACATTTATTCAGCAATAATTAAGTAATAACTATTACGGTATTAATATTACCTCTATTAAATTCACATTTTGTCTTTTCTGAATTGACGAAAGACAATCCTGGACCGCAAACACACTTTCTTGTCAGTTTGTCACAATTATGGCTGCATTTCAGCTCCAATATTGAGCATTTGCCTACAATTATAAAATAGATAATAAAATAGTTAGGATTTATAAGCCAATCTATATGTATGTGCAACTTTGTCAGTATCAGTATCAACTAGTACCAAAACTATGCTCATGATGGCTTTGGTGAATTCTATTCACATTTCAAATCAAACCACCAATTTTTAATAGACATTTTACTTAATAAATAAATATCGTATAAAACATCAAACTATATAGTTTTGGGAACACTGAAAAAATATTAACCATCTTGTTAAACTTTATACTCTAAAATAGTTATATTTTATACGAATACCAATGTTAATGCAAATCAAAATATTTAGCTGAAATCAATATTCGTAATTGTATCTATCCATCCATCAGCGGGAATTTTAATATCAACACACAAAAAATATCACTTCAACATTATGCATAGTGATTAATTTTTCACCCACCTTCATTGGGTTTTGCAACTTTCTTAACCTTTTCCTCAATAATTTTGTCAACTTCAAATAACCGTTGAGATATAAGTTTAAAGTTTTTGCGTTTCAAGAATACTTCAAAGGTTTCCACTGGAACATGAATTTCTTTAGCAACTTCTGAATAATTCAATTAAAATATTTGCAGAATATTAACATTATAATATAAATATATAAAACAGAACAATAACAATAACATATACTTATAAAAAACTGAAAAATGTACAAACCCATAGCAGCTTTATTTTCTATAGAAGGTTCTTTGTTTGCAGATTCCATTGCTTCAATGAGTTCTTTCTTCATTTTTTCTTTATCTGTTCCACTTGCTTCAATATTGTCTAACGAAAGAGTATAAAGCAAGCTCTAAGATCAAGTTTATAATCAAAACCCTGATTGTTATAAATTTAATTACCATAAAATTGTGAAAGTGTGCATGTGTGTAAATCGATTTCTCAACTTTTTGTCTAATATTCGAAGATATTTGCATTTACCTTCTTTTACATCTAGCGCTGAATCCGAAACATCATTGACTCTTTCCATAAAATCTGTAACAGTTGTAAGTTGTGCATGCTTGAGTGTAGCATCTTCAAAATCTGATAAAATATAGTAGATATATACATGTCTTTATTATTCAACTATTGTATCGACACATTTTTAAACAATATTTCTGAATCTGGTTCAATCACAAAATTTTTAAAGGCCGTCTGACTATTTCCTTTTAATTAGAAAACGAATGTTTTTGAGTATCAACGAGCCAACGATGGAATGCATCGTCTGAGCACCATGCAATATTGGTAATTATTGCTTAAAAGTAAAAGTTTTGAATTGAAAAAAAATGTATAATAGTAAATGATAGCACTGAAATGAGACAATGTAATATTCTTATAAATCAGCATGGATTTCACAAAAACTTTCTCCATTTTTTCCCATTGAAGAACTAATTTATTTCCAGAAAATATTGAATTCGATCTACCTAATAATTAGTTGGTCTGAAAGTATGCACAGAATGTATTCAGTTTTTAGAACTTTTTTAAATTTTTTTTAAATAATGTTATAAATTCATTATAATAAGTACCCTTTTCACTTTTTCCATTCTTCAATGTCATATATACATCCTTCATTGCTTTTTCCATCAGATCGTCTGTGTCTGAATTAAAAAAAATCATTATATTATAACAGCCTCAAAAACAAAATAAACTTTTCTTTAATTAAAACACAATTTTCCTGAATTGGTATTTGTTTCTCAAGGTGATGTTCTCTTCCGTTTTTGCGATTAAATTATTACCAAGTTTCATTAAGTGGGTAAAGGCAAATTTTTTTGAATGTTATCGTGTTAACAAAGCGTTAATCTTCTGAACGGTACGATTGATTTCAGGGAAAAACTAAGATCTGAAAATTTTATAGAAAAGATTTTCAGTGAATCGAAAACTTGCTCAAATGATGTTTTTCACACACACTCAATCTTCTCCTCTAAAGTTAACTCAGAACATGGTTTCCCGAGATATACCATATATATTTGTGTCCCGAAATGACCAAAAAACTGTAGTATAGAAGGCTATACATACATGCAAAGACTAAGAAATTATAGTCCATATTAAACGTTTTTTGCAAATATTTGATCAAAATCAAAGTTTGAGCATACATACCACTTTCATCTTTACATCGCTGATGCATAGATTTTCCATTTCCATTACCAGACGGATTCTCTTTCTTACATTTCTCTAGTTTTTCTTTTTTAACTGCAGTGATTATCTTTTGTTCTTTCAACTTTTCCTCCATGTCGTTCTGTAGGATTTCTTTTAACTTATTGAGCTTGGATTCTTTTGCTGAAAAAATATTAAAATAGAAACAGTGAAATAAAAATGAAGAAATCAAAGTATTTTTAATCAATTACGTAGATAATTCTAAAATCAAATGTTTTGATAGCATGAAACATTTGAGTACTAAAGAACATTTTTTCTACAATGAAATGTCTCAACGCAGAAAAATAGGAAACAGTATAGAAGATGGGACAAAATTTGAGATTGCTAAGGAATAAAATTTTTTGTTCATAATGAACAATATTGATGCAGCATGATTCATGAGCAGCCCCTAATCCATAAAATGCATTTGTTTTTTTTAATGAAGGTAAACATATGCAATACGATACAATTAGAAAACATCACCAAGCAAATTCAAAATTAAAAGATACGATTCAAAATATAAAGTGATCAGCCACAAATCATTCTTGTATTTTTTCTGCATGTGACATCAAAATAGAGAAAAGGAGAGATCAGTGCCTTTTTTACCAAAGGATGTCCAAAAATATTTAACTGATAAGTAAAATACAATACACTTGTGATGGAACTATAACCAAATTGAGGCATAAAGTTTTTAATGCTCTAGTTGGTTCCTTTCGTGTGCAACTTTCAACCTCGTTTTGATCATATCAATAATAATCATCATCTACAACAATTCACCTTTTGGACTTCCATCTTCCTCAATCTCATGGAGGATACTTCCAACATATTTTTCTGTGGTTGCGTAATCTATTTCTATATCTTCCAGTTCATTTTCCTCAGTAATTTCATCGCCACGTTTCTTGCTTGTAACTGAGAATGATAAAGTCAATATATTTTCACCAGAGATGTATAAAAATGCTCAATCAGAACTGGACCATGGCAATGGACCTCGTCTCATCAATGCAATTCATCAGTGATACATGCTTGAAAAAAGATGTTTTGACGAATTTTTTTTGATTCGGTGATCAACCACTGCAACATGAATGGACATGTTTGCGTGGAGTATAATTTGTTATCTAACACCATAATGATCTGTGAAAATTTGTTTGAATTTGACACTAAGATGAAAACTCTATATCAGGGTTTTTTGAAGTATGTATGCAAGGAGGTGATCAAACGTTTTCAAAATTTTCAGTAAATTTTTTAAATTCTTATTTAACTATGCTGTTTATGCTCTATCATAGACTCAACTAATATAATGGTAATTATATGATTACTCATTTTAGTAAATCATGCCAAACTATGCCTTAAGAATCTTGTTGATTGCTATTGCTTTATACCCGCTATGTTTGTGAAATACTCACCACTTTCTGGATGTCTGCTTTCCGTCTTGGGACTTTCCACCTTCTTTGGAGTTTTGTCATGTTTCGAAGTCTTTGATGCGTTACTCGTTACGATTTTCGGACTTTTACCCTTTGGAGATTTGGAGGTTTTTGATGGAGTACTCTGTGCAGTTCTAGGACTTGAACTAGTCAATTCTTCTGGGTACTCATCTTCCATTTGTTCTGATTTAAAAAAGAATGGTATTACCTAATCTTGAGTATGGTAATTGTATATAGAATTTTCATGTTTATGATTAAGTCACACATATTGGTATATTTATGCAAAACATTGTGAGCTCAAAAAAAATTCTTAGTTTGTGTGTTAAAATTAAATTAAAATGAAACTGGATGTAACAGCATACAATTAAAACGCTATACGAATTTGTAAGCCAATTTTGTTCAATGATTTCATTCATTTTTTGAGTGGATTCGAACCCACATCAGTAAACAAGTGCTATATTTTGTATTTATTCCCCCTTCCTTCAAGTCATTGCAGTATGGTTGGATGATGGACAAGAATTACCAAAATACACATGACTCAAAGTTGAGACTTGACTTGGGACACTTTCATTTTTAAGGCATAACAATACTAATTCATATTATTGGTACAAAGAGCACTTCTTACGAATACTAAACCAATTTATTATTTATTTATTTTTCAAATGAAGAACTTTCAAAATCAAACCAGTTTACTCCACTTAATAAGATAATCATTTATATATTACAGATTCTTCAACTCGAGTCTAAAATTTTACCTTCATCTTTTGTTTTTTTCTCGAGGAGCAAAACCTCATCAATTTCGTCTCTGGAATCTTTTATGATATTCTTGATCTTCTGCATTTTAATCAACAACTTCAAACTAGAAGTAATATCTTCTTCTTCAACTAAAAATTGATTATTGAAATTCTTCATTTAATGGTTTGATACACTTATGAGATATATAAGCTGATTGTACATTTAATCATGAGAAAATAAAAAATTCAAAATGCCTTTTTATTTAATCAACATGGTCAAAAATATATGCTCAATTGGGTTTACGTGACAAAGCTATTTATTTTTCTTCTTCCAAAAAAGGTGGATCCATATGTACTATGCAAGAATTCCATAAAAAGAATATAAATCACTAGACGGAAGATTGAAGTATCTCTGTACCTACATACACATATTTATTTCTGTTATGTTTTGTCAGATTAAGGTCAGACGTCCTCAAGAGAAAAACTGACCTTAATTAGATCAAAATTTTACAGAAATTAATTTTTGTATGTGTGTAGAAACACTCCTTAACCTCTTGTACAGAAAGAAGTGTGTTTATATACCTTCTTCAAGCTCTTGTGATATTTTTTCAACTTCAGTTTCAGCTTTTATATCAGCGATGCCCTTAAGAATTTTTGATGTATATTTTGCATAAACACTATCAACATCAGAATCATCAACATCAGGTTCTAAAGAGTGAATTAAAAAGATAATACTCATGTTGGAATTAAAGACCATAAACTGTGCAATGGCAATTTCTTCCCCAACTTTGAAATATTTCTAACTTTCACTTAACTATGATGCATGCTGTAATGGTAATGGAAACATTGCTCAAATTTGTGAAAACTAGAAAATAAAGCAATTACCTACAGTTAGAAATGAATATAAACAAAACTAGCAATTTGTAACAATTTAGCCAAAGATAATAAAAGCAAGCAATTTGTTTTTTTAGTCCCGGTCTTGCTTGAGTGTGGATTTTTAATGAAAAAAAAAATAATCAATTCATTACCGTTTTCGATTTCTTCAATTATATCGAACATAATTTTTGACGCATGCAGATTTTCAACTAAATTTTCCAGAGAATCAGCCTGCTGATATGCCTTAGCCCTTTTCACAGTCTCCTCTGTGTTAAACTTTTTCAATTCTTCATTGTCACCTTCATTCTCATCGACATTTGTATAAGCTTCAATGACATTAGTTTTCATTCTCCTTGTAAAAGCAGCCATAACATCACGTATTTTTATTCCGTTTTCTACTGCTTGAGCTATATATTTTTAGAAAAAAAATCATGAACAAATATTCTCAAATATGTATTTTGATATCGGGTATTACAATGCAGAGCTTGGCATTATTAGGTAGAGATCCCCAAAGATTTACTTTTTCTTCACTGTTTGGCAATTGGAAGTTAAACCAACTTGTCTACATAATAGACTATCAATGAGGAGTCAACAAAGAGGGAATCACAGGTTTAGTAGAAGTACGAAACTCATAGTTTACATATTTTTTTTTGTTTTTTCATTATTTGCTATGGCCTATCCGTGAACCTACCGGGGGGCTTATACCAAACAACCGTTAGGACCAACGGACCTTTGTAGTGACTGTGTATCGGTTCTATGTAACAACTACCCGCGAAGTGCCTTGCTGAAGGGCACCCCCGGTGGTAAAATGGTCAAGCGTCGGACCATCGGCCTTCCAGACAATACCGTCGATCCTAATCGACAGAGCCACCATAGTTCACATATACATTTGTAGCTACAAGACTTTTATCATTGATATCAGTAATTGATTGGTGTTCTATAAGTGTACAAAATTCACACTTAACATGTACCGTATTTATATACATAGATAAAAGTCTTGTGACTGCTGTTGCAAATATACAAATATATATATATATATATATGTGTGTGGTTGCAAGACTTCAAACATTTATCTTCAATACCAGTGAGGGCTTGATACTAAAATTTTTACCTTCAACAACTTTTTCCTCCTCAGCAATTTCATCTGGAATTGATTGTTCTACAGTTTCGAGATATTTTTGTACCTCTTGCCGATACATGACTACTTGCGCAATTTCGCCAGGCAGATTTGTTGGCTTCACTGTAGTAGCTAAATCTGCAAGTTAGAAAACCAAAAATTTGTTATATTATACTAATCGCAATACCATTTGATTAGAAAAAACATATAATGTTATATAAGTATAAATAAATGTATGATAGCTTTACTTATTTTCAATGGCACAGACGTTTAAATAGATGATAAAAAGTTATAACTTAGGTAGGAAGATTTAAAATGATGTATGATTGAAAATGAGAAGAATGTGAAAAAAGAGTACAGGACTGAATATATCAAGTATATCGATAGAATAAACAAACGCATAAACATATCTGGTGCTGGAACAAATGTAATGACTATATAAAACAATAATACCTCCCGCTATTTGCTTAATAATGGTTATGCCACAGTATCAATTCATATCATTTCCCTTCATTATGAAAGGACAAATATATGGGATCAATAATCTATTCCAAATGTTGAATCCTATTATTCATTCTATTGTCCTGTGATCAGGTTTTTACTGTAAGCTGGTATAATTGCTTTACCTTCAACAGGTTCACACTGCGTTTGTTCAACATTAACAAACTTCATCCCTTCTTCACAAATACATTTTCTCGTCAGTTTATTGCAATTATGACTGCATTTCAATTCCGAAATTGAGCACTTTCCTACAGATGAAAAATCATGAGGTGGTGTTAAGGTTGCATTCAGACAGTTATGTTTTTTGTAAATGAAATAGGCCGGTAAAAGCGAAAAATCTTTCTAATTGATTCAATTACGAAAATTGATTTGAAATATTCGATTAGCGCCAATTAGTACTTCCAATTTCGTAAAATATGTATATATGTACTTAAAGTATGAACCCTGAATCTATGACGCACCATTAGGGGTCAGTGGTTCATGCGTCACAAAATAAAAATGTCATTTCCAGGTGACATTATTTGACAAAAAATGTATTGCACAAGCAATTTGTTCAAAACTGTTGTAAAATTAAACCAAATAGCCAAAATAAAAGTTTGGAACTTTCAAAATGTATCTAATCAAACTCAAATTTCAAAGTTAGGTCCGCCTTGCAAGGGATTTTGACTTTAGGTTAAAAAATTAAAAATGATGAAGTATATCACCCAAAAAAATAATTTTCATTAGACCTAATATTTATAAAAGATCGAAACTTATATCATAAAGAAGCCCCTAGAAGCAAAAAAGTGGGCAAACACCGCTAAGTAAGTTCAGTCCTGTTTTGAATTTTATTTGCTTTTCACTGAAGAATACGTTAGTGGAAATTCTTTCATATTAGTTCTTAGCGAGTGAACATTAGACCATGCCTTTTAGCCGCTACTTTTAGATCTTCCTTAAATTTGAATGAAAGCTCTTAAATTATTTTCGCTACCTTCTGCATATTTCATAACTTTCTTCTTTATAACTTTGTCAACGTTAGCCATTCTTTGTGAAATCTGCTTGACATTGTGACGTCTCATAACTGTCATCAATGTGTCAGCGGAAGCATCGATGTTATCGACAAGATCTGCAATTTTATTAAAAATATTCCAGAATAATGATAACCTAATAAGAAAATTTAAGCCAATACATTTCATATATATATATAATAATTATATGCTTTATTTTAGCTGTGGATATCATCATATAGATGATCTATAATAACTATTATATAATAATTATTACATATATTCAGATATCTACCCATTGCAGCTTTGTTTTCTGAAACTGGTTGAATTTCCAGATTCTTTATTTTTCTGATGATTTCTTCCTCTATTTCTAGATTTTCTTCAGCAGTATCTAAAATTTTTACATAAAGATTTGGTTTTATTGACAAATTATGGAAGAAAACTTATGGATGTTTAATTAGATTGATTCATACATCTTCTTCTATTTCTAGATTTTCTTCAGCAGTATCCAAAATTTGTATATAAAGATTAGGTTTTATTGACAAATTATGTAAGAAAACTTATGGCTGTTTGTTTGGATTGATTCATACATCTTCCTCTATATCTAGATTTTCTTCAGCAGTATCCAAAATTTTATATAAAGATTAGGTTTTATTGACAAATTATACAAGAAAACTCATGGATGTTTGTTTAGATTGATTCATACATCTTCCTCTATTTCTAGATTTTCTTCAACAGTATCTAAAATTGTATATTAGGATTTGTTTTTTTGACAACTTATGGAAGAACTTACTTACCGGTATGTATGTTTGTTTAGACTGATTCATACATTGCCAAACAAAAGCATGACATGAGCCATAGTTGTCATAATGAACTGATATTGCACTGAAATGACCTAATACAAGGTGCATTTTCTAAAAAATGTATCATTTGATTATATAGGCCAAGTTAGGTTTACATTTTCATCCTGTAGGCGAGGAAAGCCAACAATAGGGCTTAACCATATGTTGAACAACGACCTCTCATGCAGACACCAGTTTAGCTCAAAATATTTCCCATTTTTTATTTTGTATGGACCAGGACAATCAGAGATGCGTAATTTAAAGCGCATTTCCAACGCTTCACCGACTGAGTTAACCAAGCTTCCTTATCTTTATTTAAATGAGTTAAATAAAGAAGTTTTACAAAGGTTTTCAGTTAGATTTCAAAATTGTCAAGTATTCAAGAATGCTCAGCACCAAAAATATCAATAATCATTGAATTAACAACAATGAATTATTAACTATACCATTCTGTTCAACATGAGGAGTCGATTCAAGAACTTCATCAACTTTTCCGATGTAATCAGCAACAGCTTTAAGTTGAGCATGTTTGAAAGCAATTTGCTCCAAATCTATTCAAAAATGATGAATATGCATTAACCTTTTAAAGTTGACATTTATTTGAGTTGCATTGAGATTGAGCAAATCCCAATCGGCAAATTTCAGTTGCGACATCTTTGGGTAGGTAAGAGTAAGTAAGAGTCACAGATAGAATAGAATCTATGACAGGGGACTACTACGTACCACTACTCCGCTATAAAACGTGCTGTTGGTAGGTAAAGAATGAAATATAATCTATATATATATATAAGTAACTCAGTGTGTTTATCAAATGATGAATTTTTTCAGATTAACATTTCATGAAAGATTTGAACGTTTATAAAGTTTTATGATGATAAGATCAAATATAACATAAAATCCAAGAATTATATTCAACAACACGCCTAAAATTAAAGATTACTTCTGAATTTATTTCATTGAATCTTCTAAGAAAACTTCAGTTTGAATGGTACTCCAAATAAGTTGAAAAAATGTACAAGGGATCCAGATTTTGAAAAATACATTGAAGATATCATAATTAGTGTGAAGACATCAATTATTTTTTGCAATCACATTGCGACTTTACAAGGTTGAATTAGTATAAAATCTATAAGTTGAAATATTTTTTAAGATATGCAACTCTGGTGTAAACTAGTTTCAATATTCATATGAAGCAATTCGGACTGGAGCGCCTGAGTATAAGGTTAAATTACCTTTGCCTGTCTTTACAATATCTAATTCTTCGTATACATCTTTCATAGCTTTTTCAATTTGCGTGTTCATATCTAAAACTTACCAATAGATGAAATTTCAATACAGCCCAAATATGTTGCCAATTGAAGGAATAATTGTCATGGGGAAAAGAGTGTAGTCACAATGTTTCCATTAGCACCCATGTTCTGGTACAGCCATAGAGGTGATTGGGGAAGTAATTCGATTATTTTCAATGACGTGAACTGACTGGGAATTAACTATACATCAGAATATAAGCTAGTCTGCTATAGAGAATTGGTTTCCTTGGGGAAACGAATTGAAAAAAGCGACCTATAATATAAAATATCTATTTTTGAATCATCAATCAAAGAAAATTACCCCTTGAGAGTTTGCCTGCAAGAAACAAGTTTAATGAACTTACACTTCATGCCACTTCAATCACACTAACACAATGTTGATCAAGTTTCAGAACATTTTCTGTATATATATATTAGTTTTATTTGGATGTGGGGCAAATCAAAGAAGAATACCGTAACATTTGTACCCATAAAGAAAAAAGTAAGGGCCATAACAATTTTTCTATAACCAAATAAAAGTTATCACTCTCATAAATAAAGATTTATCATACCACTTTCATCTACACACTGCTGACTTCCAGATTTTTCACTCCCATCATTGGCAGAATTTTCCAACATACATTTCCGTAACTTTTCTTGTTTCTCCGCAGCTATTACTTCTTGATTCCTAATTTTTTTTTCCAAGTCATACTTCAACAAATCGCTTATCTTATCAAGTTTTGCTGCATTTTCTAAAATGATAATTAGCATATTTATTTTATCCTGCCAGATATAAATGACATACATGTCAAATCATTTAGAAGAAGCAATGTTATGAATGAAAATCATCAAATATGTGAACATACAGAACATACTCTTTATATAGTAACACTAATAATTTCCCGAAGCTCTCTTTAAAAAAAAGTACAGTCTCGTTTGAGGGACCTCATAGTCCTTATCGTTGATAAGAATAGTGAATAAAAAAAGGTGTATGAGTTTAATTAAAAGAGACATATCGAGAAATAACACGATTGTGAGTCTAAAATAATCCTAACTGAAACTTCATACAAATAGATTGTGCCAACAAAATATGGTTCACCGGTGACTTGCTGCATAACAAAATATTATGGGTAAATTGTAGACATACAAAATTGAACAAATATAGCAAAATTTAGCATAATCTATATCAAATTTGTACACCAAAAATTTTCAAATCATTACCCTTGAAGTTTGCCACTTCTTTAATTTCTTGAATTATTTCCTCAAATATTCGAGAATTCTCATGTTCTGGTATAAACATATCATGTGAATTGCCACTCTTTGCAGTAACAGGGCTTCCATTTATTCTAGAAGTCTTGGATGGACTCACAGACTTGCCACTTTTTCCAGAAGATGGACTTTCGGGCTTGCTACTTTTTCCAGAAGATGGAATTTCGGGCTTGCTACTTTTAGCAGAAGATGGACTTTCAGGCTTGCTACTTTTTCCAGAAGATGGACTTTCAGGCTTGCCACTTTTACCAGAAGATAGACTTGCAGGCTTGCTAATTTTTTCAGAGGTTGGACTTTCAGGCTTGCTACTCTTCCCAGAGGATGGACTTGCAGGCTTGCTAATTTTTTCAGAGTTTGGACTTTCGGGCTTGCTACTTTTTCCAGAAGATGGACTTTCGGGCTTGCTACTTTTTCCAGAAGATGGACTTTCGGGCTTGCTACTTTTTCCAGAAGATGGACTTTCGGGCTTGCTACCTTTAGCAGAAGATGGACTTTCAGGCTTGCTACTTTTTCCAGAAGATGGACTTTCGGGCTTGCTACTTTTTCCAGAAGATGGACTTTCGGGCTTGCTACTTTTAGCAGAAGATAGACTTGCAGACTTGCTAATTTTTTCAGAGGTTGGACTTTCAGGCTTGCTACTCTTCCCAGAGGATGGACTTGCAGGCTTGCTAATTTTTTCAGAGTTTGGACTTTCGGGCTTGCTACTTTTTCCAGAAGATGGACTTGCAGGCTTGCTAATTTTTTCAGAGTTTGGACTTTCGGGCATGCTACTTTTTCCAGAAGATGGACTTTCAGGCTTGCTAATTTTTCCAGAAGTTGGACTTTCAGGCTTGCTACTTTTTTCAGAAGATGGGCTTTCGGGCTTGCTACTTTTTCCAGAAGATGGACTTTCAGGCTTGCTAATTTTTCCAGAGGTTGGACTTTCAGGCTTGCTACTTTTTCCAGAAGATGGACTTTCAGGCTTGCTACTTTTCCCAGAGGTTGGACTTCCAGGCTTGCTACTTTTCCCAGAGGTTGGACTTTCAGGCTTGCTACTTTTTCCTGAGGATGGACTTTCAGGCTTGCTACTTTTTCCTGAGGTTGGACTTTCAGGCTTGCTACTTTTTCCTGAGGATGGACTTTCAGGCTTGCTACTTTTTCCAGAAGATGGACTTTCGGGCTTGCTAATTTTTCCAGAGGTTGGACTTTCATGTTTGCTACTTTTTCGAGAAGATGGACTTTCAGGCTTGCTACTTTTCCCAGAGGTTGGACTTTCAGGCTTGCTACTTTTTCCAGAAGATGGACTTTCAGGCTTGCTACTTTTTCCAGAGGTTGGACTTTCAGGCTTGCTACTTTTTCCAGAAGATGGACTTTCAGGCTTGCTATTTTTCCCAGAGGTTGGACTTTCAGGCTTGCCAATTTTTCCAGAGGTTGGACTTTCAGACTTGCTACTTTTTCCAGAAGATGGACTTTCAGGCTTGCTACTTTTCCCAGAGGTTGGGCTTTCAGCCTTGCTACTTTTTCCAAAGTTTGGACTTTCGGGCTTGCTACTTTTTTCAGAAGATGGATTTTCAGGCTTGCTACTTTTCCCAGAAGATGGGCTTTCGGGCTCACTACTTTTTCCAGAAGTGGGACTCTCAGGCTTGCTACTTTTTCCAGAAGATGGACTTTCAGGCTTGCTACTTTTTCCAGAAGATGGACTTTCAGGCTTGCTACTGTTTACAGAAGTGGGACTTTCAGGCTTGCTAATTTTTTCAGAAGATGGACTTTCGGGCTTGCTTCTTTTTCCAGAAGATGGACTTTCAGGCTTGCTACTTTTTCCAGAGTTTGGACTTTCGGGCTTGCTACTTTTTTCAGAAGATGGATTTTCAGGCTTGCTACTTTTCCCAGAAGATGGGCTTTCGGGCTCAATACTTTTTCCAGAAGTGGGACTTTCAGGCTTGCTACTTTTTCCAGAAGATGGGCTTTCGGGCTCACTACTTTTTCCAGAAGTGGGACTTTCAGGCTTGCTAATTTTTTCAGAAGATGGGCTTTCGGGCTCACTACTTTTTCCAGAAGTGGGACTTTCAGGCTTGCTAATTTTTCCAGAAGATGGACTTTCAGGCTTGCTACTTTTTCCAGAAGATGGACTTTCAGGCTTGCTACTGTTTACAGAAGTGGGACTTTCAGGCTTGCTAATTTTTTCAGAAGATGGACTTTCGGGCTTGCTTCTTTTTCCAGAAGATGGACTTTCAGGCTTGCTACTTTTTCCAGAGTTTGGACTTTCAGGCTTGCTACTTTTTTCAGAAGATGGATTTTCAGGCTTGCTACTTTTCCCAGAAGATGGGCTTTCGGGCTCAATACTTTTTCCAGAAGATGGACTTTCAGGCTTGCTACTTTTTCCAGAAGATGGGCTTTCGGGCTCACTACTTTTTCCAGAAGTGGGACTTTCAGGCTTGCTAATTTTTTCAGAAGATGGGCTTTCGGGCTCACTACTTTTTCCAGAAGTGGGACTTTCAGGCTTGCTAATTTTTCCAGAAGTGGGACTTTCAGGCTTGCTACTTTTTCCAGAAGATGGACTTTCAGGTTTGCTACTTTTTCCAGAAGATGGACTTTCAGGCTTGCTAATTTTTCCAGAGGTTGAACTTTCAGGCTTGCTACTTTTTCCAGAAGATGGACTTTCAGGCTTGCTACTTTTTCCAGAAGATGGACTTTCAGGCTTGCTAATTTTTCCAGAGGTTGGACTTTCAGGCTTGCTACTTTTTCCAGAAGATGGACTTTCAGGCTTGCTACTTTTTCCAGAAGATGGACTTTCAGGCTTGCTACTTTTTCCAGAAGATGGACTTTCAGGCTTGCTACTTTTCCCAGAGGTTGAACTTTCAGGCTTGCTAATTTTTCCAGAGGTTGGACTTTCAGACTTGCTACTTTTTCCAGAAGATGGACTTTCAGGCTTGCTACTTTTTCCAGAGGTTGGGCTTTCAGGCTTGCTACTTTTTCCAGAAGATGGACTTTCAGGCTTGCTACTCCTTCCAGAGAATGGAATTCCAAACTTGTTAGTTTTTCCAGAAGATGGACTTTCAGGCTTGCTACTTTTTCCAGAGTTTGGACTTTCGGGCTTGCTACTTTTTTCAGAAGATGGATTTTCAGGCTTGCTACTTTTCCCAGAAGATGGGCTTTCGGGCTCACTACTTTTTTTAGAAGTGGGACTTTCAGGCTTGCTACTTTTTCCAGAAGATGGACTTTCAGGCTTGCTACTTTTTGGACTTTCAGGCTTGCTACTTTTTCCAGAAAATGGACTTTCAGGCTTGCTACTTTTTCCAGAAGATGGACTTTCAGGCTTGCTACTTTTTCCAGAAGTGGGACTTTCAGGCTTGCTAATTTTTTCAGAAGATGGACTTTCGGGCTTGCTACTTTTTCCAGTAGATGGACTTTCAGGCTTGCTACTTTTTCCAGAAGATGGACTTTCAGGCTTGCTAATTTTCCCAGAGGTTGGACTTTCAGGCTTGCTACTTTTTCCAGAAGATGGACTTTCAGGCTTGCTAATTTTCCCAGAGGTTGGACTTTCAGGCTTGCTACTTTTCCCAGAAGATGGACTTGCAGGCTTGCTAATTTTTTCAGAGTTTGGACTTTCGGGCTTGCTACTTTTTCCAGAAGATGGACTTTCAGGCTTGCCACTTTTTCCAGAAGTTGGACTTTCAGGCTTGCTACTTTTCCGAGAGGTTGGACTTTCAGGCTTGCCACTTTTTCCAGAAGATGGACTTTCAGGCTTGCTACTTTTTCCAGAAGATGGACTTTCAGGCTTACTACTTTTTCTAGAAGATGGACTTTCAGGCTTGCTACTTTTTCCAGAAGTGGGACTTTCAGGCTTGCTAATTTTTTCAAAAGATGGACTTTCGGGCTTACTACTTTTTCTAGAAGATGGACTTTCAGGCTTGCTACTTTTTCCAGAAGTGGGACTTTCAGGCTTGCTACTTTTTCCAGAAGATGGACTTTCAGGCTTGCTAATTTTCCCAGAGGTTGGAGTTTCAGGCTTGCTACTTTTTCCAGAAGATGGACTTTCGGGCTTGCTACTTTTTCCAGAAGAAGGACTTTCAGGCTTGCTACTTTTTCCAGAAGATGGACTTTCAGGCTTGCTAATTTTTCCAGAAGAAGGACTTTCAGGCTTGCCACTTTTTCCAGAAGATGGACTTTCAGGCTTGCTACTTTTTCCAGAAGAAGGACTTTCAGGCTTGCCACTTTTTCCAGAAGATGGACTTTCAGGCTTGCTACTTTTTCCAGAAGATGGACTTTCAGGCTTGCTACTTTTTCCAGAAGAAGGACTTTCAGGCTTGTTACTTTTTCCAGAAGATGGACTTTCAGGCTTGCTAATTTTTCCAGAAGATGGACTTTCAGGCTTGCTACTTTTCCCAGAGGTTGGACTTTCAGGCTTGCCACTTTTTCCAGAAGATGGACTTTCAGGCTTGCTAATTTTTCCAGAGGTTGGACTTTCAGGCTTGCTACTTTTCCCAGAGGTTGGACTTTCAGGCTTGCTACTTTTTCCAGAAGATGGACTTTCAGGCTTGCTAATTTTTCCAGAAGTTGGACTTTCAGGCTTGCTACTTTTCCCAGAGGTTGGACTTTCAGGCTTGCCACTTTTTCCAGAAGATGGACTTTCAGGCTTGCTACTTTTCCCAGAGGTTGGACTTTCAGGCTTGCCACTTTTTCCAGAAGATGGACTTTCAGGCTTGCTACTTTTTCCAGAAGATGGACTTTCAGGCTTGCTAATTTTTCCAGAGGTTGGACTCTCAGGCTTGCTACTTTTCCCAGAGGTTGGACTTTCAGGCTTGCCACTTTTTTCAGAAGATGGACTTTCAGGCTTGCTAATTTTTCCAGAGGTTGGACTTTCAGGCTTGCTACTTTTTCCGGAAGATGGACTTTCAGGCTTGCTACTTTTCCCAGAAGATGGACTATCAGGCTTGCTACTTTTCCCAGAGGTTGGACTTTCAGGCTTGCCACTTTTTCCAGAAGATGGACTTTCAGGCTTGCTAATTTTTCCAGAGGTTGGACTTTCAGGCTTGCTACTTTTTCCAGAAGATGGACTTTCAGGCTTGCTACTTTTCCCAGAAGATGGACTATCAGGCTTGCTATTTTTTCCAGAATATGGACTTTTGGGCTTGCTACTTTTTTCAGCAGATGGATTTTCAACCTTGCTACTTTTGCCAGAAGGTGGACTTTCGGGGTTGCTACTTTTTCCAGAAGATGGATTTTCAGCCTTGTTACTTTTTCCAGAAGATGGACTTTCGGGCTTGCTACTTTTTCCAAAAGTTGGATTTTTAGGCTCGCTACTTTTTCCAGAAGATGGACTTTCGGGTTTGCTACTTTTTCCAGATGGACTTTTAGGCTTGCTACTTTTTTCAGAGGATGGACTTTCAGGCTTGCTAATTTTTCCAGAGGTTGGACTTTCAGGCTTGCTAATTTTTCCAGAAGATGGACTTTCAGGCTTGCTAATTTTTCCAGAGGTTGGACTTTCAGGCTTGCTACTTTTTCCTGTGGATGGACTTTCAGGCTTGCTACTTTTTCCAGAGGTTGGACTTTCAGGCTTGCTACTTTTTCTTGAGGATGGACTGTCAGGCTTGCTACTTTTTCCAGAGGTTGGACTTTCAGGCTTGCTATTTTTTCCTGGGGATGGACTTTCAGGCTTGCCAATTTTTTCAGAAGATGGACTTTCAGACTTGCTAATTTTTTCCGAGGTTGGACTTTCATGCTTGCTACTTTTCCCAGAAGATGGATTTTCAGACTTGCTACTTTTTCCAGAAAATGGACTTTCAGGCTTGCTACTTTTTCCAGAAGATGGACTTTCAGGCTTGCTACTTTTTGGACTTTCTGGCTTGCCACTTTTTCCAGAAGATGGACTCCCAGGCTTGTCACTATTTCCAGAAGATGTTATTTCCGATATTTCTTTCTTTCCATTAGCTAAAACAAATAAAGTTAATCAAACAAAGTTAATTAATACAATGCAAGACTATCAAATCAAATGCAGAAAATTGAGGAAGCTCAATGAAAGTGAATAAAATTTGAATTGTTGCAAAAAATTTAAAATTATATTTATTAGTTGAATTTGATTTGTTGATTGTTTGTGCATGAAAATTATTATCGAACTTCTTGTCTGAACAAAAACATTTTAGATAGAGGAAGTATTTAAAATCAGACAGAATTTCGACAGAATCTCATTAAAGCAATCGACATTAAATTTGTACTAATAGTTGTCAAAGTATTATTATAATTGTTTCATTTATGTTTTTTTTTTATAACCAATCATTCGAGTGTATCCTCCTTTGTGAATGGCCACTTATTATCAAGCAAGGATGAGTGTTGTTCAAAAGTTGGCAAAGTTTGGCCAAGCCTATGGAAGCACTTTTACACACTTTGTTGAGTGGTGGGAAAGCCTTCATCAGACTTGTCAAGACTAGACCCTGAGATCATCGATGCCAACACACTATCGCGCCCAACAATTAACACTACAAAACTGAAATAAATTTAGTTAACAAATATACCATCTGATAAATCCACTGGTTTATTCAATTTTCTTTCGATTCTTTGATAGTTATCTGCTTGTGCCAAAACATCCAACACATTGAAATGTGTGATCAATGATGATGGTTTGATTGATTCTAGAAAACATATCATTGTGTTAAGAATAATGAAAACATGTCGTTGCATTACCTCTCATATTTTTACTTACCTAGTGTCAACTTTTTATGAAGTTCCTGAACAACTGTTTCAAATCCTTGTTTTGCTGTATATGCCAACAATTGTGCAGTAACGTCTTTATTTTTTTCCATTGCTTTAAAAAAATATTAAACACATCACTAGATGCATCTTCACTGTCAAATTTTAGCTGGTTACTTGCTTGATTACTAAAACTTTGTACATTCACTTTTTTTAATAGTCTTGCCCCGAATGATCAGTTCAAATAAGTTGCTTTTCAGGCCTAATTTTTATTATAATATTGACATTATAAAACATAGTTATCCTATATATTATTTCAAAGCTTAGTGAAGGAAATCAAGATACCTTTAATAACAATTTCTTCCAGCTTTATCAGCTTTAGTATGGTATGTTACAGAACTGTTATTTTTTTTTGTCTAAATTCGCTAAGAGTACAGTTTTACTTTTGATAAGTCTTCAATAAGTAATATTGCTCAAACACCTACATAAGTGCAGAAAGGCACATTAAAGAATCTTCATACTTAAAAAAAATATTCAATGAATCGAGTTTTAAAAGCTTGCGGATCCACATAATCGGGCAAGAAGTGTGAATGCAGCGAGTTAAAAAAACAGAATTTCAAGAAAAAAGTTTTTAGCACAAATTGTCTCTGGCACTGTGTAGCTTCACAATGAATGAATGTAAATGGTAGCAAACCGTACCAATTAAATATTTAGTTATGTTTTGGTAACTTCTCTTTCACCCTCTTTTTATAAGTAGCTAACTTTATACATTAATTTGAAAGGGGTAGGCATATATTAGAATAGTGATGTATCAGTAACTAAATTGAATGATATAAGAACAATAAAATCATTCGATTTACATTGGAAATTAAAAAACCACACAAAAACAACATCATGCGTTTTACCTGATTTGTTGAGAGTTGTCATAATATCGATTAGTTCTTTTGGTTTTCCAAGCAAATGAAGTAGATTAGCTGTTTCTTTGATTAATTTTCCTCTTTCCAATAATTTTTTGTCGGTTGGAGATTTATCAATTTCAACTTCCCGCTTGATTTCATCTTGCTTATTTCGAATAATAGCTCCAAGTAAATCATCTACATTCTTTCCATCTTTTTCGGCTTCAGAAAGTACATCTACAGAATTATGAGAAATATATTACAATCATTATTTCATCCACATTATTTCTGAATGATCCTGTTTAAAAATTTCATTTTGTCAAGCATTCTCTACAGATGAGCCGCATCTTATCGATGCGTTCCATCAGTGACACATGCTTAACAAAAAATGCTTGGGATTGGGATTTTAAAGCTTAGACAGGAAACTATCGTTTCACGAACAATGCATTGAACAATTTCACCAGAATCTGGTATCACCGGACTGGAAACACTAAATGTTGTTATTCATATCACAGGTTTTTTTCATTGTAAATTTATTATAAGAAACACAGCCTTTGATCTAGCGGTTATTTTATAAATTCGGCAAGCTATTACTGATTAAGTAAATCCAAATATGGATATTAGTCAAGTATATTAGTCAAATATATTATGCAAGTGCGAGTCATCCTAGTTGATTGTGTCGCTGAGGCACGATCCAACAACTGTGGCTTGGGTTCGACAAGTATTTTTTGTTATTGAAATTCACTTTGAGCAAGGCCGAAAGCAGAGCCTAAAAACAACCAACTAACGGCCACCTAATAGCAAAGAGCTACTAAAAGGTGTAGTGCCAGCAACAGTACTCTAAGCGGGAAACATTCCAAAAGGAACTAAACAAACATGATAGAGAGCAGTGAGTGGTATCTGCCCTGGGCGATGGTGAAACCATTTACCACTTCTTCAAATTTCTGATTGATTAGACTTCGTTACATTGTTTTTCCTGCTTTTGGCAATATCAAGTTCTTTACTTTTTTTTATTATGACGTATCATTTATCTAAAATTCTCTACCCTCAGCTTTTTCCTCATTTTGCGACTTGTTTTCTGGAAGTAAATCCTCCACCGATTTAATGAAAAGGAGTTCTTGTCTGTACATGAGTATCAACTGTATAACATCTGCATAAAGTCCTGATAAATCCCCTTCATTTATAATTTCTGTAAATAAAAAAATCATAGAAGAGATTAACTTATATAGTATTAAAACAAAATAGTAAGGATACTATCGGAATGGTTTTTTAGTCACCAATTTGTGTGAAATCTAGACTTGTTCAGCTTGTGGTTGGTGATCTCAAAAAAAAAAATTATTTGTAGTGCTATTGGACTTTGGATGTTGAAAAAGTCATTTGTTTTTTCTCTTTATATACAAAGTAGGTTTAAACAAATAATACAAATAGGTAAAAAAGAATATTTCAAATGCAACCTTCTGATTGATTTGATTACATATTATATTCATACCTTCGTTAAATTCACATTGAGTACCATCAGAGCCGAGTTTCATTGCAACAGGACATGTGCATGTCTTGAAAGAACTATTACAACTATGGCTACATTTTAATTTTGAAGATTTGCATGTTCCTGTTGTATAAAGATATTACATGACAATAATTTCATAAAAATTGGGCTTCTGGGGAACTCATTTTATATCCATTCAAAGTCAAATTCTTTATGCCATTTGCATGTCCTAATATAGTAAAACCATTTTTTCAATGAATCATGAACGTTCAAACACATTCCCCGTTCAAATGCATTTGAAACACACAGACTAATTTGAAACAACTTAATTAGTAACGAGACAAGGTATTTGTCAGATTATAACATGTCCACAATCGGATTTCTATTAAAGTAAATATATATAAAAAAACAAGCAATTTTCTCAAAAATGTATATGGAATTTTTAAAAAAAGTAACGTCAAATGCATAGTTTGTTAATAATTAAAATATTAATACATACAAAATAGGCAACAATAATACCAATATCAAATATTCACAGACAACGTCAAACAGACTTCTGCACAACAAGCAGATATAGTAATTCAAAATATTTGGAAACAAAATTATCAACAAAATCACCTATTCAGTATATAGTTTTTAACTGAGCATATATTCAGTTGGGTTTCCATAATTTTACAATACTAAAATGAATCACCACCCTAATTATTACAAAAGACATATAATTTATAAAACACAAAAACTATTCCAAATAAATTTACTACCCGATTATAAAAGTTCAGTAGTATTGCCAAGATTCAGGAGTCTTTCTAGATTTCAATCTACAATTATTTTGAAAACATACCTTCGAATTCCCGTGAATGCATCAAAAGTCTCGTTCTAATGATAAATCGAAGTTGAACGATAAGTTTGTATCTGAGGATGTAAGAGATGCGTCGTCTAATAACAATTGTCCAAGTGTGCCATGTTGTTTTTATTCTCGTTAGTAAATCTGTTTTATTATTCAGATATATAATAATTAATATATTAAAATTAATATACCACATTGCAGAATAAAATAGGTATGCGTTTTTTTACCTGCCGTTTAAAGTAATTTCAATGCAAAATTTTGTAATGCGACTTTGCCAATAATAAATCTTATGGAAGAAGAAAATATTTCAACAAAGGAAGGTCAATTGCATATAATATATACCTGTATGTGAACAAAAGGGCATATGAAATTCCAATTAAAACCAGTATCTTGATTGCTCAATTATAAATTCAATATATAATCTATAAACCATGCTGGAGATTGAAAAAACAGGATGACTTTTTTCATGTACAATATTTTACTTTTTTCCCATTTCTTTGAAATTGGGATGGTGGATTACAACATTTTTTTTCATTGATTTTATCGATAATTTCATTCTCACAGAAATAACGTTAAATTTTATCCTATTTTACATTTTAAATTATCGGCATCCATTGTTGTCAAATCCAAATCTTCTATTTCTTCCAGTATAACAGATTTCAAGTTTTCTTTCTTTTCAAGTGTGAATTCTCCTTCAGCTTCAAAACATATAAGAACATAACAAAAGTTAACCTTTTTGTGTGTTGTACGTGTGTGATAATGAGGCATATTGTGATCTTGGTATTTTTGATATATTTCAGTTTTTCACTGTTGTTGTTAATACATAGTGATGTTACAGCTACAGTCCACTATAACCAGTCCGAAATTATGTCAGTAAGAAGAACCAGAAGATACTTCATAATAAAAATAGAGAAAGTGTTTTTAATTAGTATCTTAGAAATTTGTCCATGTTGAAAGTTGGAAGTAATTGTACATAGTTTCATTGCAGGGTGTTGTGATATATTGAATATGCGCAAACAGTCTCTACAAAAGCCTAACAGGAGCAGTAATCAATTTTGTTAGGGAAAATTATGCAAGCTTATTAGCAAATATTTCAACACTTTGAATGATCAAACCATCATTCATAAATATAATTTAACACATTGAATTACCACTATTGACATCTTCTGCTAATTTCTCAATATTTTCAGCAGCTTCGAAATACTCAGACACAGTTGCTAATTCTTCTTGTAAATGCATAATTTGCTTGAGATCTGCAAAATTAAAATCGATGAAAAAATTTTCCATGAGTCGAAAAAGAGGAATGTTGTCCAAAATATTAAAACCAAACCTTCTTTTTTGTTACTGCTCAATTCCAATTGTTCAATTATACCTCTGAAAGCTGCTTCCACTTGTTTATCTGCTTCCTGCATAATGCGTTCCTTTTTGTCTGATAAATATAAAAACGAATCGAGAAAATATAATAATAATAATTACAATAAAAATCAAACAAAAGATGATCTAACTTATATTTTAAGAAGAATGGTAAGATACTTACACCATACGATGATAACTTATACTTATGATATAACTAATAATATTTTTTTTCTAAATAACAATACACGACGACAGGGATATCTGTACAATACATCTAGATTATTGGGTGGCCAGTTTACTGAAAGGGGCAAAAGCATTAGAAAAAGTCTTCAGTCACATATCTCTAATCGTCTTGAATACAAATACATAATGTGTAGGGTGATTACATTAGATGTTTGTTGGAAAATTCGCCAAGTAATGGTGGTTCACTCAATCACTGGTTAATTACAAAACCTCACCCAACAACATAAAACTGGTATCTGCATCAGAGGTTGTGGTTTGCTAAATGGTTAAGTCGTATTCCCAGCTTCCTTTAGAAATGAGAAATGCGTATTTTTATCACTAAATTCATAACAAATTATTAAAAAAAAAACAGATTGAGCACAAATTACCTTTCTCCTTACACATTCCTTCTCCATGATCCACATTTGCATTTTCATGATTATCTTGTTTTGTGTGACCACATTTCATACCATTCTTTGCTCTCTCATCTGAATCCTGTTTTTGTTTTTCCATGTTATTTTTAATTTCATTTTGAAGCAATTTCTTTACTCGTTGAAGTTCCAAGTCATTTTCTGACAAAGGATTAAAAAGCATTATGTGAATGAATACCATACACCACCCCTCTAAAAAATTCACTGGGGCCCAGTTTAATAGCATCATATATCAAAGATTTTCAAAGAACATTTTCAAAGATTTTCAAAGATTTTCAAAGATTTCAATTCTGTTGGTCAAAGTATAACAATATGGAAAACCCACTTGAACAAATTTATTTACAACCTTCATTATCATTACCTGGTGCCATTTCTAAGTCATATAGAAGTTGTTTCAATGATTTGACAGGTTCTTCTAAAAATATGAACAATTCAGATTTTAAGAACGGTTTGACCTTGATTTCACAAGTCAATTCTAATTTATAATATTAATCATATTGATGACATCACAAATATTCGACGAGAATATAGAACCATTTAAACGGCACAAAGAATAGATTTTGTGCAATTTTTAAAGGCGTATAATGGAGTTATATTTAGACTGTTTTTCAATAATTTAGTGCGAGAACTCGTTTTCACTTTTTAAAATGATGCGACAATTATGGAGTGCATATTCTTCTATCATGTAATAATGTTTATAAATAAGCGAGAATAAATGTGAGAATAATACATGTGTACGTATAATATATGCTCGGGGAATAAAAAATAAAATATTTCAGATTCATGAAGATACAAAATGTTTTGACTGGAGATTGGATTCAAAAATAAATGTGCAAGTGGTAACCTTAAATATTAATCAATCAATCAATACTATTTTATTAGGCAATCAAGCAGGCATGAAAATACATTAAATTGAATATTACACATTGTGCACTTATCAACAACAGAAAGTTTAATCTTGGTCGACTACAATAGCCAATGTTTTTGCAAACAAATATTAACCTTCAATTTTCTTAGAACTTCCTGATTTTTCATTCTTTTGACTTCGAGGACTATTTCCGGTTACTTTGTCATCTATTTGAAGACATGTTGAACACATAAGTATTTATTATACATGAAAATGAATATTCCAATTTAATTTATTTAATTCATAGCAAAAAAAAAAACTATAGCTGTTCATACCGAGCAATTTTAATTGGAAATCATATTTTTATCATGTTCGAGACACTATTAAATCGCAAAGACAAGACTCATACTTGATGAAAAAAACCTTCCTGTGAAAATTTCCTGATTGGGATAATGAGTTGAAAAATTTATCAACTTATTGAACATTACATTAAAATTTTAGCATGTCTTAACTAAAATATTATTAGCGGATTCAATTTTACTTTAAATTTTCACTCAAACGAAATAAATATAAGGTAACCTATACCTGTGGCAATATCCACTTCTTCTAACTTTTCAAATCGATCCGCTTGTGTTAATACATACAACAAATTGGAGAATTTTGCTGATCCCAAGGTAGCAGGTCCTGAAAAACATAAAGTCAAAATTTGTAATATATTTAATGGTGAAAAACATTTTTCGATAACATACCTGATTATGTGAAACATTAGGAATCTAGAGGTATAAAAAAAATTTAATATATTTAAACTAAAATATAACACCAAACATGTCCTGCGTTGACAATGTGCAATGTGTTTCAAATTGAAATAAATAGAGTTCTGAACATATTATAGGATAAGTTTTACAAAACTTTCAAATTGAAAGTTCTTTGCCAGCATTATTTAATAATATACAAATAGGTTACTTATGTTATTATAAGAATATTATAGCATATACCTTCTATCAACTTTTTATGAAGCATCTGCTTTGTCACTGCCATTCTTGTTTTTGCCGTGAAGTTCATAAATTCAATGACAGACATATCATCACTATTTTCTTTTTCTTGAAAACATTCAAGGTTAAACGGTTATGATGATATTTAAGAAATTTACAATAAAAATGCTGTCAATAATCCAAAATATCCAAGTCATTTTCTTTGGTTGGCCAGTAAAGCTTCAAAGCCATCAATATGATTTTGAAGCTTTTCTACAGTTTGGTACTACGAAACACTCAATAAATGACATTTTCAAATTTCTAGCAAGAGCATATTATGAAAAGAAATATAGCCCTGACAGAGCCCATTACCTTTGGTTGGCAGAGAAGCTGACATTCTGCCAGCCTGCTTACAAGTTTACTAAACAGGTTCAACTCACACAATCAAATTTAGGTAATATATCAACTGAACTTGAACATATTTTTAGAAGTTTTGTAGCTATAACAAAAAATAAAAATATTTTGTGCAACATAATCAGCCACTAAATGAAATGGAAAAAGTGGTAGGTTGTTTATCATTGTCAAGTGTAGATACCACGACCATTGCATGGATTTGTTTTGTTGTAAGACGGAAAGCACAATTGTCATGTTATTTGCATATTTTACCTGTTTCTTTAACAGATTCCATAATTTCTATCAATTGTTCGGGTTTTTGCAGCAGATCAAGTAAATCCACAGTTTCCTGAATCCATCTTCCGTGTTCCATTAATTCTTCATATGTAACGGATTTGTCTTTTTGGACTTCTTTTTTAATTTCATCTTGCTTATCTCGAATAACTGCGCGTAAAAGGTCGTCAGTATGTTTTCCTTCTTCTTGAGCTTTGGCAAGAACATCTACAAATATTTAAACAATACAATATAAAAATTTGAAGCTTAAGGTTTACAAACTTACTTCTAATAAGAGGTTCAAAGTCTCTTTAAGCTAAACAAACTCATTATTGAAATGATTTGTTTGACCAAAGTTAGACTTCAGAGACAAGGTGACTTTGGTCAGATGAAATTCGACGGAAATAAACTTGTACGTGTGAAGACTTTCGAACCCTGACTGCATACGGATTTGCCAACTCAAAGGTAGAGTAGGATTAAAAAAAATAATCTACATTTTCCATCAAATAAATTCCCTCTTCTGATAGTTTGGCATCTTCGTGGAGTACTGGAATTATAATATTCACCCATTTTACTGGAATATACTGCAAAAACATCAATATAGGCCGGAAAAATATTTAAAATATCACTATTTTTTTAATCATGATCCTGAATTTATTTCAAAGTCAGTATGTAACAAAATGCTTTTTGTACCTTCAGCAGTTTTCTCATCTTCAGATTTCTCCTCTGGGATCAAATCCTCCAATGAATCAATAAAGATGAGTTCTTGTCTGTACATAAGTACCAACTGAGCAATTTCTGAATCAAGTGCCGACAGGTCTCCTTCATCCATTAAATCTGAAATAAACATATGGCCTGTTATAATTTATCACTCTTGGGAATTATTTTTCTTATTTATAGGAACAGTATGGTGACTAGTATTCAACATGAATGGAGAAAAGTGAATAGATAAAGAGAAATTGAATCCAGATGTATTTGAAGAAATGGGACTCACGAATTTATGGAAAATTTACCATTTCGTTAATAAAATATTTTTATTCGTCCAATCCAAGCGAAAAAAATCTACTCCAACATTTTGGAAGCATAGAGAAGAAAGTTTTTTCAACAATTAGTCGAAATGCAGTATAAACGTAGAGACTTCATTTTGATTTAATCATGGATCTAGGAGGTCGATTTCGAAGCATTTCAGAAAGATTTCAATTGTACAAATATTTTCAGGTTATTCTGCACTAAATTCCAGCAGTATGGGTTTGACAAGGTAGTTGAATAAAATGCATAATTGAGAATCATTGACAAAAATAATTTTACCTTCATCAACCTCACATATTGTACCATCAGAGTTGAGTTTCATTCCACCAGAACAAATGCATTCTTTGGAAGAACACCTATGACTACAGCTTAGTTTTGTTGATTTACATGTTCCTGTTATAAATATTTGAATTAATTAGAATTTATAATATTTTTATTAATATTACATCATTAAAATCATATTTATTCTTTCATGTTCCATCAATATTACTTTATTTATGATACATAATCTGAAACCTAATTCAGTCTAAAACAGAGAAAAGGTGGCATTTTATATAACTTACCTTGAAATTCATGTGAATACATCACAATTCTTGTTCTAATGATAAATCGAAGTTGAACAATAAGTTTGTATCTGAGGATGTAGATGAATCGGCGACGAATAACAGTTGCCCATGTGTACCATGTTGTTTTTATCCTTGTCAATAAATCTTTGTAAAACATAAATATATGTTAATCGAGATCAATTTTAATTCTGTCTTCGACCTTCGTATTATCTTGTTCAAGTATCCTCGAAGCAACAGCCACCAGTACCACCATTCAAATTAATCAGTAAATAAGGGATACAGTTTTACAGTTCACTGCAAAAATTTTTGAATGACCTATTCACAAAAATATGTTTTAAATTGGAAAAATACATCTCAAAATGAGTAGTATACCTAAGTCTTTGTTGAGTGGAACAATTGACGGTAGTGTAAATAAAAGATATTAAAAAGGAAACAAGTTCTGCCAGTATGATCTACCGATGGATTACGCTATTGCGGTGTGATCCAGCTGTGGTTCAACAAAATAAAGTTCCTGATTTCTGGAGAACAAAAATATCTTACATTTCAAATTGTCAGCATCTTCTTTTGTCAAAACCATATCTTCAAGTTCTTTCAAAATATTGGATCTTATTTTTTCCTTTCTTGCAGGAGTAAACTCTTCTTCAAAAATAAAAAAAATTTAATAAAAATTGTAGTAAAAGCTTGTTCTGTTTCATATAAATGAAAAAATTATCGACTATACAGTCATATGGAGAGAGTTACATTCTGGAAAACCATGAACTGCATCCGAGTGGAAAATATTCCATACCGAACTGAAGTGATATAGTAATGTACACCGTGGTAGTTGTCATTTGAAAGCGAAATGTAGTTCGATAAGATCCGAATTGTCATATTTCTTGTGCGTCAGAGGAAGTCATGAAAAAGAAACAATTCAATGTTTTATGTGGTATATAATTCGTGTTCTATGGAATGAAATAAATTGATGCCGATGTTATAACAAAATTTGATGTCCTAAAACGATAGTTCAAATTGTATGTAAAATAAGAATATGATCAAAGATTGTTTTCAAGTATATTGTCGAATAGTTATCTTACCTGTATTGACTTCATCTGCTAATTTTTCTATTTCAGTAACAGCATCCAAATATTCAGACACAGTGGTCAATTTCTTTTGCAAATGCATAATTTGTTTGAGATCTGTAAAATTTAAAAGTTATTCGTTGACAAAATATTGTAATAATAAAACAATGCCATAAAATGTAACGATTTTACCAAATTTTTAAAACATACCTTCTTTATTGTTACCGCCCAACTCTAATTTTTTATAGGCACCTTCAAAAGCTGCTCCAAGTTGCCTGTCTGCCTCCTCCATCATGCGTTCTCTTTTTTCTGAAAAAATATACAAAAAGATTATGAAAAACTCAATATTTTTTATTTGGTTCCGTTGCAGGGTTCTCAATAGTTCTATATATATATTATATATATATATTTATATATATATAAAATGGCATATTACGTAGGAGTGACTCCTGCTTACCAGATTTTTGTACATGAAATCAAATTCACTAATAACAATAACTATTTTCATGGCAGTAAAATTTTATCCGAACTCAGCCTCAATGTTAAAGATATAAAAACTGAGTTAAAATGAGGTAACACCTCATCGCATAATTCTTTGCATTAAATTATCTGTGTTTAAGTTTAAAAAAAACGTGTTAGAATTGATATTTCAATTTCAACTAACTCTTTGCAGATTGTAATGTACTTTCAATGCCATCTTTACAAAGATAGATTAAATACCATTAAAAACAAACTTCAGTCATAATTTGAGGTGTTATTAGTTTTGCTATTTTTTAACTTAAATTTTGTTGATATAAAGCTTGACATCAATTTTTGAAACGGATGTTAAAAGTAAAAGTCAAGCAGAGAAAAAATACCTTTTTCTTTACACATTCCTTCTCCATGATCCACATTAGCATTTTCATGATTATCTTGTTTTGTATGACCACATTTCATACCATTCTTTGCTCTCTCATCAGAGTTATGTTTCTGTTTTTTCATCTTATTTTCCATTCCATTTAGCAACAAAGTCTTAAATTGTTGGAGTTTTGAATCATTTTCTGTAAAATAATTAAATTTGGTAAAATAGAGAAATTAACATGCAAATACATTCAATTCTATTTTTTCAAACATATTCAATATATGATATTGATCAAGGTCAGAAGCTACTACTGTTACTGTTAATACTGCTACAGTTTTTTTTAAATTAAATATCAAGACAATATCAGACAAATTTAATAATATGAAACGAAAATCGATCTGCTTTTTTTGAATAATTGGCTCAATTTTGTTGAACCCAATTTTGATCAGCTTTAGAAGAAAAAATGTTAAAAAATTTAATGATTTACAACCTTTGTCTTCTTTGTCTGGAATCATTTCCAAGTCTGATAACAGTTGGTCCAATTCACTGTCGTCTTTAAAAACAAGAGATAAGTCTAGTTATGAGCATTGGAAAACATCATAGATTGGTTCAAACACCAAAAGAATCACCAAATCCAAGTACATTTGGAATTGAAGTGCTTAAATATATAAAAGGGATTAATGCATTCTCCTGATCGAGAATTTAATTCCTTGTATGATTTCAGTTCTAGCTATGCATAGAAAAAATTTCAAATAATAATAATAAAAAACACATGGCTAATAAAAGATAATTCTGATTACCATCACTGTACTCTGGAGTTCTAAAGCTCCCTGAGGCTCCATTCTTCAAATCTTTTGGACTCTTCATACTTTCTTTGGTGTCTTCAAAAGAGAAAGAATATAGTAATATGTCATTAGAGCGGAGAAAATAAGATATAAAACGGGCCTCTATAGCTAATCTGATTCTTCTTTTGTAGTTGCTAATGGATATAATAAAAAATACAAATACAACATCAAGCCAATCAATATTAACGAGATTGCAAAAAGAGATTACAAATCTATGAGAAAACAAATCTATGAGGCAGGTGAGGACAATATCAATAATAATTGCAATGATTTTGAGAAAAAAGTTTGAGAGATAATCGAAAAACCTTTCTAAGTGTTATGAAAGTTAGACGATAATATTATGCAAATTAACAATACACCTCCACCGTATATTGGAGCTTTTATATTTCCCAATTCCCAAATTTTTCGGAATTTTCATGTTTTGTTTGGTGTCTTTCAAACGGATAGAACGTAATGATAGAATTAGAAATTTCACCAGCTCATATAATTCAATGAAAAATTTGGCCAATAAGGTCACTCTATTATTTTCTAGGTAAATATATGAATGAATCTCAATAAATAATGAATTAAATTAGTATTAAATTATTCTGTTGCATAATTTCAAAATTGACTACACTGAAGCAGGCATTCAAAAAATCAGTTGCTATAAATTGAAAAAAATATAATAAAAATATTGTGTATTTAAAGAGCTGCTTTCAAAAGGTTTAAATACTTATGTCCTACATGATCTCATAAGTCACACTTTGGCCACCAGACAATTTCATTATAGTTTTTTACGCTAAAATACTGATTTGTCAAAAAAAAACAGAAACATATCTCTTGCATACTAGTGAGTAGTGGATATCTTCATGCCAGAAAACAAAAATTCCAGGGCAAAAAAAGTGAATGTCAAAAACCTGTAGCAGGACACTTTTGGAATTATTTAGTGAAATAAAATTTAATTCAATAAAATGCTATCATACCATATGTTTTATCCATAACTTCTATTGATTCTTCTTCCAATTTTTCAAATTTATCAGCTTTAGATAACGCATACAACACATGAGAGTATATTTCCATTGACACACTGCCAGTTAAACCTGAAAAATTAGAGTTCTCTACTCACCAGACTGAAGATAATGTTGTAAATTCAGAAATATCATTGCCTGTCAGTTCAAAAATAAAAGGTTTGGACTATTCAGACATTCACTTTTGGACGAAAACCGACTTTTTTTTTAATTATTCACCATGTTTACTCAATAAAATTGGTCAAATTGCTGGGTAAAAACAGCAGTCTTTCGTATGATCCCAATCAGTTTCATTTTGTTAAGCAAGCACCACAGATGGACCGCGTTTAACCGACGCGATCCATCAGTGACATACCCTTAACAGATGCGATTGCCTATAAAATCTAGAAACCCAAAAATTTAAGATACAATGAATGAGCAAACTACTATGCCACTGTTGTGCAAAATTTGCCGAGTTAAATAAACTTTGATAAAGTTTTTTTGAAATCTTGAAATTTTACCTTCCACCAATTCCTTCTGAAGGTTTTGCCTCAAAACCCCCATTCTTGTTTTTGCTGTGAAAGCCAAAATCTTGGTAGAAGTATCACTGTTTGTTTCTTTCACTGAAAAGATAATAAGTTATGATAATACATATACCGGTATATAATATTAATGACCAAATTATGAAAATTGTTAGAGTTAAAAATTATTGTGCTTTTTGTGAATCGTAACAAATTACATTGTGCAAATATTTTTTTACGAAATATTGAAAGACTATAAACTATCATCAATAATATAATTTATAAAAATAACACCAAACTTTTCATGTTCAGATCACTAAACGCGAGTACTAAACTGACTTCTTGTTGGGTATGGAATATTTCAAGAACAACGGTGCTTGTAAAATTGTTTTTTGTTTTACCTGACTCATTGACAGCTTTCATAACTTCAAGAAATTGTGCAGGTTTTTCCAGTAAATTCAGTAAATCAGCAGTTTCTTGAAATACTTTTCCTCTCTCCATTAATTTTACATCTGTCGTCAATTTATCATTTTGTAATTCCTTCTTAATTTTATCTTGTTTTTCACGAATAATTGTACGCAAAATATCTTCAGCATTTTTTCCTTCATTTTTAGCCTCAACAAGAATATCTACAGAATGAATAGGGCGTATGAGCAGGAAAAATTATTCTACTGTGTACATCAGAAATCTGTAAACTTTTTTTTCAAAAAGTACGTAAGCAAGTAAGATATGGGTTTGAACATATCAACAATACATATTCTAAAATTTTTCCAGGCACGATAACACAGTGTGTAACATGTTAGCATCACAATTTGATAGATCTCAAGTTAACCCAAATCTCCCACTGATCCAAAAGTAATGATAACGCAGATAAACTTGACCTGAATTAAAAGGCCATGTGACTGAGGAAATTGCTCTGTATTCTCGGCCAAAATGAGCGACTATGAAAAAAAAAATATTGAAAAATAGAGAATATTGCTTAATTCATGTCATTTCAATTTTGAGCCTAAAAGGACAACATTTGTTTTCATTTTATTCCAATATATTAAAATAAGCAAGCACCCTCTGCAGCCTTCTCATCTTCAGATTCCTCTTCTGGCATCAAATCTTCAACCGATTCAATAAAGACAAGTTCTTGCCTGTACATGAGTATCAGCTGTACTATTTCCGCATGAAGTTCTGAAAGATCTCCTTCATCTATTAAGTCTGAATACAATGGTAAAAGGAGAAATTTGTTTGGTTTACATACTTCTATTGTTTCTCACTTTCAAACTGTTCTTTCATTACATCAATACATATATATGGAAAATACATATATACAGACCTGGGAACATATATGTATATTTCACACAAGAGAAAAATTAGATTTATAAAAAGAATTATTACATTAAGGTAACTGTGATTGGTTATCATTTATGATGTTCAAAGCATCCATGATGCATTTTGAAAGGCTGAATGGGGGTTCATATTAAGTTTAGAGGATATGTCAAATAAAACCTTTCCACAAGTATTTGAGGTAAATATGATTTAGTTTCATTAAAATCAATAACATGCATTGCAATATGATGTTTGCATTTCAACACTATTCGTCCCTGGAAAGTTGGTTACTCATTTTTCAAAAAATCACGATATTATCGTTATATTTTTGTACAGTTTTGCTCTTTAGAGTCAGTTTTGAGCACAAATTATCATTCATTATTAATCATTTAAAAAAGTTATGAAATGCAAATGCAATGTTCTTGTTTTAATAGTAAATGAATATAGACATTATCAGCTATATCAACTTTTAATATCACGGAATTTACATGTTAGGCAAAATATTGATTCTGAATGCGATATTGCATTCCAGCATAATAGCACGAAGCTTACTTTCATCGACGTCACATCTTGTACCATCTTCGCTTAGCTTCATTCCACCAGAACAAATGCATTCCTTTGTTGAACAACTATGACTACAGCTCAGCTTTGGTGATTTACATGTTCCTTCGAAGCATAAAAAGTGTAATCGATAATTTATAATGAAAATTCACTCTTCAACCTCCATTGCTCCACACAGTTTGTTGTTGATATCCGTTGCATTAATATTTAAAAGAATTTATGTGAACTAAAATCTCAGATTTTAAAAATAATAGAAACAACAACTTTAAATCGAATTGATGATCAATCATAAACAAAAATTTACTGACGTTATTATGGATAATGATATTAAGTTATTGAATTTGTCACAAACAATGCGATAAATCAATTAGATATTATATTTTGTCAAGTATAAGTCACTGATGGACCGCGGCTCGATCCATCAGTAATCTATACTTGTCAAACCATTTTTGACTGGAAAGCATAACATTATCATAGGTACTAGACATATTAAATAAAAAGTAAATTCGATGTACCCTCAAATTCACGTGAATACATTAAAATTCTTATTCTGATGATAAATCGAAGTTGAATGAGGAGTCTGTATCTAAGGATGTAGGTGATGCGCCGTCGAATAACAATTGTCCAGGTGTACCATGTTGTTTTTATTCTTGTTAGTAAATCTGGTAATATTTAAAACATAGTCGTAAACTGTAGCGTACATTTGCAAAATGAAATAGGCCAGTATAAAATAGATATTTAGTAAATTCAGTTTACCATTAACGCAAAATGTTTTCTTTTTTAGTATAAAACCTAATGGAAAATTTCTAAACTTTTGTTTCCATGTTTAGCTTCCATGTAATCATGCACAAATTCAAGCTTTTAAGGAGGCAGAGAACACGGCCAGTTATAGTTCATTTAAAATCTCGTTGAAATGTTAATTGCCAGTCTACAGCAACCCAATTAATGGCAAATCAATATTTATTACCAAACTATTATATATTTTTAATTACCAACACGGCCTGGGAATTGATAAAAATTGTATCCTTTCATTTTTGCTTCTGAGCCTATATTGCTTGTACTCACTCATTGCAATAAATGGGAACTTTTCGAATATTTTATGAATATTTTTGAAAAAATCATTTGAAACCACATAAATGTCAAATTTCTGAATTAAATTCAAGTTTGGAAACAGCACCATAAAGTAATCAACTGATGCACAATGATATGGAAAAAACAAAATGCGGTGAAAGAACAACAAGTGCAACCTAAGCATTAAACTCTCTATACAAAAATGAACTTTTCCAGTATGATGCAGTCAGCAGTGAATGATTTCTACTATGTCATTGAGTGTAATTAATGCAATAGCATACATTTTAAATTTTCAGCATCTGCTGTCGTCAGCTCAACATCTTCAAGTTCTTCCAACATGCTAGATTCTATGTGTTCCTCTCTTGTCAGTGTGTATTCTTCATCGCCTATAATAAATAGATTGAATATGGAATAAAGTTCCTGTTTATTGCAGTCGACGTATAAAAAGTCTTATAATAGTTTGTAATATTTTACCTGAATCCATGTTGGTTGCTAATTCTTCAATTTTATGAACAGCTTCAAGATACTTAGACACAGATGACAATTTTTGCTCCATCAGCATAATTTGTTCCAAATCTGGAAGAGTATTACAAGTAATAGAACGGTATCTGCACATAAAAGATGGAAGTCTATATTCTCACTTGAGTGTCTAATGGTGTAATTATCATCTTGGTATCTCAAGATAAAAAAACTTGGCTTGTGCCACTGTTAGTTCTGTTACTAATTCCATATTCAAAACTGGTACCAAATATGTAATAACGTGGGTATGGTTGGTGAATGAAAAATACACTATCTTATCGATACTGGCGTAGATTGTTTGATGATCTAATTAAAATTACTTGACGGTTTAAAAAATGAATGCTATAACGGTAACATTCGATTTTTCGCTCGTCTTAATAAAACTAGCAATTTAGGAATATTAAAGAAACGGGCAAATTTGAAAGTAAAACACATTTTGTATTAAGGAGAACACATAAATTTAGCTTCTAAATAAAATAAAAGACAAGTTTGATGACATAATCAAACCTTCTTTATTGTTATCTCCAGACTGTAATTTCTCATACATGCTTTCAAATACTGCTTCAATCTGTTTGTCTGCATCCTGCATTAGCACTAGGTCTTTTTCTGTGATCACAGTATAAAAAAACATATGAGGGAAATATGAGTATAAAAATACATATGAGGGAAAGTTATAGACAGAAAAATTTATTTAATTTATTTATTTATTCAAATTAAGATATTTTGACTAAATTTTAAAATTGTCATAGTTTTGTAAAAAATATATTTTTTTTGCAAAATGCACCACAGATGGTCAATGATATAACTATGCAATACATCTATGGAAGCACACTAAAAATCATCCTGAACAAATTACCCTTTTCTTTACACATTCCTTCTCCATGATCCACATTTGCATTTTCATGATTTTCTTGTTTTGTGTGACCACATTTCCTACCATTCTTTGCTCTCACATTTGATTTCTGTTTCTGTTTTTCAATCTTATCTTTAAGTGAATCTTGGAGCAACTTTTCCAATTGTTGGGGTTTGAATTCATATCCCTGTCAAAATATAATTGCCCCAAAATTATTTATTAGCAAAAACATAATGTAGCTCACTATATACAAAGAAACACATCAACAAATGAAGTTGGAACTTTGAACTTTTCTTTGGAATTACAAATTTGGTTAAATATTTCATTCATATGACTTGATATACAAAAGGAAGCCTTATTTTAATACTTACTGTTTTGTTATCTTTGAATCAGTGAATAATTTTAAAACTGACTTAATACAATTTAACAATTTTATGGAAAGCTCAATATATAAAATGATTTACAACCTGTATCACAGTTTACTGTCTTTTTTAAATCATATAGAAGATGAAAAATATAAGAAATATTTCTAGTATATATATATAAATACTAGAAAATATAAAATCACTATAGTTCTAAAAACTTGGCCAACGCACAGGTTATAGTTATGAGTTGGAGCGATAAAAAATTTCCTACATGTATATACTAAGATATTTAATCAAAAATAATATTGTACTTAATTTATAAAGGTTTTTTTATTCCCCACAGTGATTAGTTGTATTATCAGTATAGGAATAGTATACGCTTATTAAATGATACAATAATGCAATATTAAATAATGAAATGACGGTGTCGAGTGCTTGAACGAATAATGAATCAGAAAATGGATCGTACTCTTAGTTCATCAGGTTGGCTTTGGAAATACAGATTTCGTTCACGAATGGTCATTCACAAACCACTGTTTCCAGGCTTTCTAATTTAGCGAGTCAATGTCCAGCGCAATTAACTACACTATAAGATAACAGAAGGTAATTCTAATGTTCGGAAAGCTAAGTACTTTGTTAGTACTTTAGTGCTTGTGGGCATACACACATAAAAATTGTACTGATGACAAAAGATATATCTGATGAAACTGTCTGCATTCTAAAAATTTAAACCGAACTGAATAAAAAGGCACAAATTTCAAAAAATATTTTTTTTAAGAAAAATTTGCTGAATATCAATGTGCAAACATAGTAATACCTCCAATGCTTTTGGGAGATCTAGAACTTCCGGAATTTCTGCTTTCTGAACTTTTTGGACTTTTCATGCTTTCTTCGATGCCTTCAAGTTCAAAAAATTTAATGTGGAAAATGTGGAAAGTATAAATTATTGGTTAATTCTTTTAGGCTTTTCGTACTTTTTTGGTGTCTTTACAGTTAAGAGATCAGAAGGAAAGGTGTTTGGGGAAAAAAAACGTAAATTGTCTATAATATTGATTAAAAACAAGTTAAAACTACGTAACTATCTGCAAAATGTCTATGCGATGAAAGTTAAAATCCATTCAGGCACTTGAAAAATATAATGAACAAACTCAACGAAGGTGACATTCGGTTTATGTTATTCCAGCTTACTAAATGGTAGAGGAGTCAAAATTAACTCAATAATCGATAACAAATAGTGCTTGTAGTATTATCCATTTGTCAAAATCGAAAATGCTGTATTCTAAAAATCAGAGCTAATTTGGAAAAAACAGAGTCATTTTTAGATTCAAATTTCTTTCACACTCAAGCCAGGTAATATGTAGCTCAGAAAGGCAACACAAAATGTAAAAATAGAAATATATAGGGTGTGTACTAGCTAGTTTCTTAAAGAACTACACAATGACCTATAGCCAATGAAGGATTTGACAATAATGTCAATATCAAAGTGCATACGAAGTATTTACCTGCACTAGTCTTGGGAGATCTGGAGCTCCCTGATTTTTCGCTTCCCAAATTTTTTTTGGGCTCTTCGTGCTTTCTTTTTTGCCTTCGGAGTTAAAAGAATTAATGAAAAGTTATTTGCAACAAATGGGCAAACAATCAAACACTAATCTCAAAACGTAACAATAGTAGTTGAGAGTTTGTGCTCTCACATGGCTTGGCCAATTGCGCCATATTTCTGGTGCCTCTATCCTGGAAACGAGATTATATTCTATTAAAATGAAACTGAATAAAGTTTACAAGTTCTGTCAGCTCAGTATAAATGCACAAAAATATTAACCTGATCAGTTTTTTTTTGTTCGGGGAGAGCAACGTTAGCTCTCTCTCTCTATATATATATATATCATTAATTAAAATCACTTAAATAATAGGTGAGAGGATGTATAAAGAACAAGTATTTACCGCCACTGTCCCTGGGTGATTTGGAGCTTCCCGACTTTTCCGGACTCATTCTGCTTTCTTTGTTGTCTTTGAAGTAAAATTAATTAAATGACAAGTTATTAAGAAGATCATTGAGGTATAAAACAATTTTTAAACGTTAAGGGTACATTTGATTACAGTTAATCTAGTAGAAAAAATGGATTGAGATTTCTCCTAGTTTGGAGGAGCAGTACAAATTGCTAACGATTATTCTTAGAACTACATCTAGTTATGATAATGCGCTGAAAGACTTAACAAATATGAAAAACAAATGTATTTCTATTCAAAATAAGCTTTACCTAAAAACGTTTTTTTACCATAGTGCCTTAAAAGATGGAATTCTGAAAAAAATAACAAAATTTTAAAAATATTTTCTAAAGAAAAAATTTGGTTAATATCAATGTGTAAACATAGTAATACCTCCACTGCTTTTGTGAGATCTAGAACTTCCGGATTTTCTGCTTTCTGAACCTTTTGGACTCTTCATGCTTTCTTCGTTGCCTTCAAAGTGGAAAAAATTTAATGAAAATCGATTTGAGAATGTGGAGAGTATAAATTATTGGTTAATTCTTTTAGGCTTTTCGTACTTTTTTGGTGTCTTTAAAGTTGAGAGATTAGAAGGAAAGGATATTTGGAAAAGTGAAACATAAATTGTCTATATTATAAATGGTAGAGGAGTCGAATTGTAATTGACTACTGATTACAATGACCAAAATATCTCAAAATTAAAATTTTTTAGACAATGAAGGATTTGACAATAATGTCAATATCAAAGTGCATACAAACTATTTACCTCCACTACTCTTGGGAGATCTGGAGCTTCCTGATTTTTCGCTTCCCAAGGTTTTTGGGCTTTTCGTGCTTTCTTTTTTGCCTTCAGAGTTAAAAGAATTACTGAAACGTTATTTGCAAATGGGAAAATAATCGAACACTCATCTGAAGACACGACATTAGTAGTTGAGAGTTTGTGCTCTCATATGGCTTGGCCAATTGGGACATATTTCTAGTGTCTCCATCCCAGAAACTGAACTATATTCTATTAAAATAAAACTGAATAAAGTTTACAAGTTCCGTTTTTTTTTTGGTTGGATAGAGAAACGTTAGCTTTCTCACCCTATATACATATATATCATTCACAAAAATTACTTAAATAATAGGCGAGGGGATGTATAAAGAACAAGTATTTACCGCCACTGCCCCTTGGGGATTTGGAGCTTCCCGATTTTTCCGGATTCATTCTGCTTTCTTTGTTGTCTTTGAAGTAAAATAAATTAAATGACAAGTTATTAAGAAGATCAATGAGGTATAAGACAATTTTTATACGTTAAGGGGACATTTGATTAGAGGTAATCTAGTTGAAAAAATGGATTGACATTTCACCTAGTTTGGAGCAGCAGTACAAATTGCTAACAATTATTCTTAGAACTACATCTAGTTATGATAATGCGCTGAAAGACTTAACAAATATGAAAAATAAATGTATTTCTACTCAAAATAAGCTTTACTTAAAAACGTTTTTTTACCATAGTGCCTTAAAAGATGTAATTCTAAAAAATCACAAGATTTTAAAAATATTTTGTAAAGAAAAAATTTGGTTAATATCAATGTGCAAACATAGTAATACCTCCACTGCTTTTAGGAGATCTAACACTTCCGGAATTTCTGCTTTCTGAACTTTTTGGACTCTTCACGCTTTCTTCGTTGCCTTCAAAGTTGAAAAAACTTAATGAAAATCCATTTGAAAATGTCGAGAGTTTAAATTATTTGTTAATTTTTTAGGCTTTGCGTATTTTTCTGGTGTCTTTTAAGTTGAGACATTAAAAGGAAAGAATATTTGGGGAAATTAACTTGAAAAAAAAAAATCCATTCAGGTAAATCCATAAAAAAAATATAAGGAACAAAATCCAACGAAGGTGACATTCAGTTTATGGCATTCCTATGTACCGTACCCAGGGATACCAGACTCAAGCGGTGGTGGATTTTTGGACGGCATTGCAAAAAATTTAATTCTTAATGTCTGCCATGAAAAAAGTTTAAATGATTTGCAGGATTTATGTGTGTTCGATTCAAGGAAAATGTCAATGTAGCTTAGTGTGAACAAATTGAGACCCTCTTAGTTTTATCAAAGAATGTTTGCTTCATTTTTGTAGAAAAATAATCTTTTTACAACCGCCCTACTTTTTTGATTATAATTGTAGTTTTTCAACTTTACTGCGTATATATATTACTACGGTATATATATATATATAGTTATACTACTCTTTTGTCATTGATTTACACCGTCCCAATTCTCTTTAACTCACCAGTTTCTTTATCATTCTCATTATTGACTTGTTGTTTTTCTAATTCTGTTTCTTCGGTTTTTTTCAATTTTTTATTCGCCTGCATAATGACATTGAGAATTTGATATTCTGTATCGAGTGAAGAAACATCAGCTAATTCTGTAATAAAACAAATGTAAATTAAGAAGATAAGAACAAAAAATGAGAAGTGAATTGTAATATTATTCAACCCCTTTAAACTATGGAAGCAAGGGTTGTCTTTAAAACTTTAGGGATGTACTGGATGTACATCGGACGGGATCACTGCTTCCACATCCACACAACATCTTAACGAAGGTTCTGAAAATTTATCTCTCCCTCTTATTTCTCATTTGTAATATTAGATATTTATTAATAGTATAAATATATTAGCAATTTGAAAATGATTTGAAGCGTATAATATTTATTTATATCAGAGATGCAAATAAGAATTTCTGTATACGCTATTCTACCAGGTATTTCATACACAACTATTTTTGAAATATAAAAAAAAAAAAAAAATCCTCACTTTTTCGCATACATTTAATTTACTGCTGTTCTAAATATTGAAAATCGTTTGATAAGTACTGTTCATTAGAAATGTCCTAAATGATGGCAGAGGAAACTTATTAGCAAATTTCTTGCAACTTGTAATTCGAAAATAAGTCCATTTACTCAAAATTTCGCAAATTCAAAATTTACGAGTACTTGAAGACTCTAAAGTAATACTCTCGTACACATATTATGGCACCGCTATAATACTATGAGATTTTTGACATCTGTAATCGAGTCATAATTAGCTTGCTTGAACAATATAAGCATTCTTTGCATGACACTGCATAGCTATTAGCAATAAATACCTATGTTTTGTTCCCTTTTCATTTTAAGTGTCTGTATTGCGGTGATTAAGTTGGATTTGGCAGTCAATTCCATAATTTTATCAACAGTTACTTCATTCTCTTCCTCAATATCTGTAAAGATATATGCAGCATGGAAGATAATATAATAATAAAATTGTTGTCTTTACTTCTATGGTAAAGATAATTCCACAGTATTTACAAAAACAGATAAATGTACAACCAGTTGTATTTATTCTACCATAGCCTAAAGAGGGCCATGTACATGAGTTCACTATTGCTTCTTAAATTATATTCTTCCTTCATTTATTGAATATCTGAAACCGAAAGTAGTTGCATTGCGATCTCAAATTCAATGCTTGACCTTTTAAAATAAATGCAATTTGAACGCACATGCAATCTTGTACGTTTTCAGCAGGAAACGAGACATAACAAGTTATTTTCCTTCTAAGATTATATTTTAAAAAATCTTATTGAAAATGTTATGTACTGTAGTACCCCAAAACATTTCAGGAAAGTGCTCATCAGGGATTGAATTTTGATACAATTAATATTATAGTAGAGGTAATTTTATAAAAATTTTGAAAGATATTGATACAAGTTTCAATCACAAGTTAAATATTTGAAAATTCTTGACAAACCTTCCTCTTCTATATTTGCCTCTTCCAGCACACTGTCGAAATTTTCAGGTTTTGACAACAATTCTTCAGCAGAAATTGTGTCCTGGTATAGTAATGCTTTTCCTATCTTTTCTCTTTCGTTTTCTAATTCAGTTATACCTTCTTTACTAGTACCAGCAAATTCCAGACTCATATCATTTCTATATTTGATTACAATCATTAACAAAAATCTCTCTGGATTTTCACCGTCTTCTTCAGCACCATTTAGTATATCTGGAAATAACAAGTTAAACCAGTATCCTTACCAAAATGTATTTCAAATAGTTGTTCAGCAAATATAGCACAGCTAATTGCTATGTTCGAAATGTAGGTTACAATTATGTGAGGTTTGGAAGTAACTAAAAAATCATTCGTAGTGTTGACAGGCACTGGCGACCACAGATTCCCCAACAATTAAGAAGGTTATGATATTGTTGTAATCCTGTCAAGGATGTCAAATTAAACTAGAAGTTGTTGAAGGAAGGAGTAACCAATGGTTAGGTGAAACTCTGTGTTATCTTCATGCCCAGAAATTCTCTCTCATATAATTATCATCCACATTTTAACCTACTTCACTTTTAAAGAACAATAAAAGGCTCAACTATATTGCTTGACTCTTGTATCGAAATTTTATTCATTTAATTAAATTGTTTAATGATACAAACCAGATCAAAAGCCATATTTTAACCACCATTTCAGCTTTAAAAACATTTGATACTGATACATATAATATGTCTTATTTATCACTATATTTTCTAAAGTCTACATATTTCTTTTAAAATTACATAACAGATAACTAAGCATGTGAAGTAACAATCCTTTAAAATTCATACTTTCTGCAAGTTTTTCCTCATCAGATTTATCATTTGGGACCATAGTTGCTGCAGATTCAACCCAAATCAACTCTTGTCTGTAGAAAATGATCAGTTTTCTTATTTTTGATGGAAGTCCAGAAAGATCTCCATTGTCTATGAAATCTAAAATAATGAACAAAAAGTAAAGACTTGTCCTGTGTAAAAAGAGAGCATTCTAGAAAAATGAACACCAAGCCATGATGTTATAATGCAGCTTACATTTCTGTTATGAATCTATAAAAATTCAGCTTCAAAAAATCATTTTTTGCTGAGTGAAAATTGAGAGAAAAACATTTCAAGATTCCAAATTGGGTAATTTATAACTTGCTCATCGAAGCATGACCACAACTGTGCTATATATTCTTATGCACTAATTACCTTCATCCCACATGCATTTTGTTCGACTTGGATTGTATTTCATTCCAGGTGAGCATTCATCGCATTTCAAGTTTTCTGATTTACACTTTCCTATAAAAAATGTTCAAATTACAGCAAAATTAATAATATTTTCTGACATTATCTTTGTATCTTGCAAGTTTGAACTGACTAGCTTGTTTAGAATAAAAAATTTCATGTTGTACACAGTGAATCATTGATGGATGAAATCTCATCAGTTCACCTTATCAGACACTTGTTGAAACATTCCAGGATAACTCTTACTGCCGATAGAAGTTTAAATAAGTTTATTTCCAAAAACCAAAAAATTATCCCAACAAAATATCATATTAAAGTGACACACAATATCCAACTTTGTGATGGCGTAATCGGTCTATTTGCAAGAGAGAATGATGATGCCATATTGGGCGCAGCAGGCAAAATTCGTTTAAAAAATATTGTTTTATTGTTAATCACCAAAAAATAAACAAAAAATTGACCCTAAATCTGTCTCAAGTAGTAAGTAGCAATTATCAAAAAAATGTTTCTACTAAACAATTTAACACACTTTTAAATGATTCTGCAAATCCCAATATTCTTGTCTTGATTATAGTGCGCAATTGAATGAGTTTGTACTGAATTATGTAAATGATACGACGTCGTATAACAATTATCCAAGTTTTCCACGAAACTGTAGTAATTTTTTGCAAATCTGTAAAATAAGTTTTTTTTAGTTTTTACTCTAATATAAATTTAAGTAGATATATTTTGCAATAAAAGACTGAATTTAAGGTCGATCAAAATTTAAAAAAAATCCTTCGACTTAAAAATAGAGTATGATCATTCCCCATATTAGAAAGGATTGTTTTAGAGAGTATGACCAAATTTATTTAATAGACTTGAATTTAGGTTTTTGTTTTAAATATAAAAGTTTCTATGACAATATAGACTAGCTAAAGAAAAGGAATTGAATATGTTGATACAATTCATTTTGGATTTTTTGAAATGGTAAACTTTATATATTATGAATTAAATCAAGATGCTTAAACAACCTTGCGACATTGTAAAAGGAGTTGATGCACTAACATAAAAATGGAAAAATTTGGCTTATATGATTGTGCGGCATTGTTAACATATTTTAATCACTTTTCAACTACCATTCAACTCATACTGATACACCGCGTCTCGTCGACACGATCTGTCAGTAACTTATGCTTAACAAACGTGTTTTCACAAAAACATGTTTTATGTCTAAGATTGAAATATGCAATACATTCAGTGCTTTTCAGACATGAAAAAATATACATTTATTAGTCCCAAAATCTACTATTGTTAACGTATGTATTTGCATATCTTCCAGTAGATCTTTCTTTATTAAATGTTTCTCCTCTGTTGAAAGTGTGGTTTCTGGAAAATCAAGAAAGTAAGTGGTAATATTAATTGAGTAGTAAAGTCTACAACACATATACTCTATACAGCGTGATCCAAAATTACTTCAAGAGGAAAGCATGCAGCATGCATTTATGCTTTTCAGTTTCAAAACAGAAGAAAATATTTCATTTCCCTCATATTTATAATGAAATGTCACTTGAATTTTTACTACATATAGATAAACTGCTACCTTATTCAACAAGCGAAAACAAACATGATTTTGGTGGTTGAGTTAATTGGTTTTTGAATTTAAATTGATTCCTAAATGTAATTGAATATTTTTGAGGGAAAATTATTACTGTTTCGGGTTTCTCAGCAGATAACAATTTTAAATGGTATATGAGAAACAAAGCACAATATAAGTATTTGTTGAGTTTTAATTACATTAGTTCCTATTGTGCAGCAAAATGTGATTTACATCAATTTAGAGCTAAATGGATTAATAAAATAAATTTCAGAGAATTTCCAAAAAAGTAATTATTTTAATTTTATCACAGGCAAATACAACTCATTAAGCAAGTATTCACCCTTTTTATCATCTTTAGTTTGAGATTTTACAGCCAACATTGCAATATCTTGAGCAGTTGTAAGATAATCTGATATACTTTCCAAACGTTTTTGTGCTACCATAATTTTATCCAAATCTGAAAAATTTATTGATAGAAGTTGAAAAACCATCATGTTTAAAGGCTCACGATATACTTATAGACCATTTTGCTCACTTGTTTTACAATTGACAAATAAGGGAACTTCAGTTTACGGAATGGGCGAATACATGAGCAAAGTGAAAGATTATTTTTCTCAACAATGGATAGATTACTTTCCCCAAATTAGATACCACAGATACCACACAATATTACAGTTTTTTGGTAAATTTTGATAATTGCTTTAGCCCAACATTTTGAAAAGAGTAAAAACAATCAACTATCAAGCTTCGTGTTAGTGGAATCATATAGGACTATAAAGGCCTTTTAAGAAAATCCCAAAAATTTCTTTTCCAGAGATCTTTTTTAAGTATGGGTCACTGACAGATTGTACCGTAGGAGTGTGACTAATTATTGACAAAATAAAACTGCTTTGGGATAGCTCTTGCAATACACACATCAAGATTTCTGTACCTTCTTTTTTGTTTTTACCACTCTCTAACTTTCTATTCAGGTGTTCAAAAGCCTCTTCCATTTCCTTATCAGATTGTTGTAGAACAACTTGTTCTTTAACTGAAAAATGGATAAAAAAGAAGATTGTGAAAAAATCTACATCAGAAAAAAAATCAAACAAATCTATTGATATGTTGAATATTATTAATTATTTTTCATTTGGCAAATCTATAATAGTGGTCAATAGAATTTTTATTGCTCAAAGCTGATTACACTTAACAATATTGAATTATGGGTGCAATGGCCTAGTGGTTAAACATGTTCGCATCACAGATTACAGATCTCGGGTTCGAATCCGGCTTTTTAATCCATGCCCACCACGCAATCCAGGGTATAAGCTACCCTAACTCGGGTAGGCTAAGCAAAACAAGAAAAGATCATATCTTTCCAGCAATTCTAGCCTTGTACATTTATGAGTGGATTCTGGTACAGGAACTCTCGTCTGTGTGATCCACTCCAAGAAGTACTCAAAAAATCTGATAATGAGTTTATCTTGGATACACCTCCCTTGTTCAGGATGAATTTTTAACAAAAACAAGCTTGGACCATATCATAAAAACTTACCTGAATAAATGTTGCAGATTCCTTCAGTATGTTCACCATCCCCCTTATCAAAATTATCTTCTTTTTGTGTCCACATTTCATTGCTTTATCCTCCCTTTCTTTAGCTGCTTTTTTCTGTTTTCCCCTCATTTCTTCAATTGATTTTTGGATTGTTGATATTTCTGCTTCAACTTCAAAATTATTTTCTGTGAAACAGAGAATGAGTTAGTTATCTCATATTTTCCATGTAGCTTTGCAATGCTTAATGCCTGAGGATATTACTGAATTTTTTTTTTTCAGATAAATAGTCGAATGCTGTTATTTTAGGTGTTATTTTATCTTTATCGGTTTTAATTTCCTTGGATACTTGCCTTCATTCTTTTCGTCATTAACGTCATCATCAACCTTTATTGGTTGTTTTTCATTTTGTGGATGCAGTGATGTTTTTTCATCAATCTCTCCAATTTCTGTAATTTCTTCCAAAGGAGTTGAAGAGTCTTTTGGTTTAAACTCAATTTTCCAAGGATCTATAAAAGCATTACTATACAATGCTTAATCAAATACATATCAAAGTCCATGTTTGCTTAGGGCCATAAGGTCTATTTTCAAAAGGTCGTATGTTTGTAGATTATGCAAAAACAAACAAAATAATTTTACTAGTTAGAATAGAATATAAATCTTAAATATATGAAACCTATGTAAAAAACGATTCTGGTCAGAAATGGACCAAGAAGAAGAAAATGGATTTCATCAGAAAAAATTGAGCAACTGAACAATAGTTCACTATATATTTGTGGCTATAAAATTTAAATGTCTATTCTTGAGTGTCTTTAGTTGTAACCATACTGTATAAAAGGTTAATAAAACTCAATACCACTGTGAAAGCAGTTTTGACGGTTTTGAAACTTTTTTGTCCATCCAAAGAAAATAACAAGAATAATTTAAAGACCCGAAAAAACTTTTAGACTTTCATAAGTTCAATGTCAGATGTGTCAAAGTGTTCTACTTTGAAATTGTCATTTACTCAAGAGTATCCAAAGCGAGGAAAGAGAAGCTTGCTTGAATTAAAAATAATGTCATTGGAAGTGACGGTGACATAGATTCTTAGTTTTATCTTCAAACTTTTATTTTATAAAAAATATATCTATATAGATTGGGAAAAAGATATTTACTTTTTTGACTTTTTTCGCCACTATCTTTCACATGTGTCAAATCTTTTGAAGATAATGAATCTTTGCCAGATGGTGAATTCTTTGGGGATGGTGAGTCTTTTGGAGATGATGAATCCTTTGAAGATGATGATTCCTTTCTGGAGGGCGAATGTTTTGAAGAGAAGGAATCTTTCCCGGAAGGTGAATTCTTAGAAGATGGTGAATGTTTAGAAGACGATGAATCTTTCTTGAAAGTAGAATCCTTCAAGGATGACAAATCTTTTCTAGACGGCGAATCTTTTGAAGAGGAGGAATCTTTCCTGGAGGGTGAATCCTTGGAAGATGGTGAATGTTTTGATGATGATGAATCCTCCTTGGAAGGGGAATTTTTTGGAGATGGCGAATTCTTCCTTGATCCCGAATTCGTTTTTTTCTCATCTTCATTTTTAGTAGAATCAGCATCGAGTTCCTCCAGCAGATTTTTTTCTTTTCCAGTAGTTTTTACTTTTTCAACTTTCCCCCATATATCTGGAAAATCAAACTCCAGATGAAAACTTCGATACATATATATATATTTTGTGAGCTTGTAATATTGTCCCATTCATGTTGACAAGCAAGATTCAGTATTAGACAAATATAGCTTTTTAATGAATTTCGTTTTAGGACAAATACTCACTGGGCACAGGTTTGTCTTTTTCACTTCCAATAGGCTTTTTATCATCTTTATCAGTGGAGAGAGTGGGTAATTTACCTTCTTTTTCTTTCGATTCAGATTCTTTGAAAACAACATTTTTATTATCATTATTTAATTAGATTTTTTTTAAGTTTCAGTCTGATATTTTCATTCTTACAATATTAAGTTAGAGCAGATATAATATGGATTAATACAAAACAGAAAGTTGGGAAAGAAAACAATAAATTTTAAAAAAGTTGAGTTTAGTTACATAAAAAGATATTTGCATAATCTTTCTAGTTTCGAACATCATTTCGAAGAACAAAACAGGCCAATTGAACAATATAATAAATGTGCAAAAACATGTTTATACAATACTGATAATGCAGATTCAATGGTAAAAAAACCTTAAACATTTCCAATTGTTCATATTCTCTGAATGAATTTAATACCGTACATCATTTTTGATATTTTTTTTATCTAAATTATGTTATTTATACATTACATATTATCTTCAATTTTATAAGTGTCAGTGAAGAAACATTGCAATCAATTTTATTCAAGTTAGAAATTATTTTTCATGCAATAACCGAATCAAACATCAAATATATTATTTTGCGCTAAACTTATATTAACATATCGGATATGGTTTGTTGTGTATAGGACAAGTGGCTCATGTCTGATAAAAATGGATTTATGATAATAAAACTTTTTTATTATTATATAATTTATATTCATCTCATTGTTTTCTTAAGTAATCAAACCTTTTTTGGTTTCCGGTGTTGCAGTTTCAATTTGATATCCACTCTCAGGTGTTTCAGTTGATTTTGGAACAATCTCGAAGATATTTTCCTTTCCATTATTAGATTTGTGTGATTTCAAAGTCGCTTCATAGAGGAATTAATCATATTAATTTTTTCTATTTTAATATAGTGGTGACAGACTGGCAGAATGTCGTTACTTTGCTGCTCAGACACCCAAAAACGGCTGCCATCATACGAAAATGTAGCAAATAGGAAATATTGGCTGTTGATAGCAGATTGAAATGTCTTTTGTGAGTGCCTGGTAGCAAGAAAACTTTAGAAATAAGTTTAAAATACTCAATGCTATGAAATAGTAGGGTTGCTTCTTTTCAGGCTTTGCTGTTCATCCGAAGAAATTAACATGGACATTTCAGATACCAGAAGAAACCCAAGTTTCCGTCACACTGAGCAGTGGTATAAAATTATGTGGAAAATACATGGTGAAATATTTCGAGAACATTGCTCAATGTATTGCTCACTAACTTGTATTGAGTACTAATAAATGATTATAAAAGACTAAATAATTGTCCAAAACAATGTAGTCTATATTAGTTACGTTAAGTATGATCTACATATGCAATGCACCCGCAACTTATTACATTCTTATATGCCAGTTTTTTAAAATATTTCAAATATTAAAATACAATTCTTTTCATACTAACTAACTATAAATATTTGCCTACCTGGTGTTTCCAGTTTCGCTTCAATTTCTGTAGGTGTATATTCTGTAATATGATGGTGGTTAAAAATTTAAAATGTAAAATTTAATAATAAACGCCATGGTATCGCAAAACATTTGAAAATGCTATGCCTAAAGCTATTACAATCTAGAATATTATTCTCTGACATATCACCGCTTAAACTTTTTTAGACATCTCGACTTATGGGTGACAATTTATCTAATATTGAAATGGATGACAAGATATCATATTCGGAGGTGACTAATGATTTGAGATTTCATAGTCAAAATATATTCAATATTGGGTTGCCCGAATTAAATCATCCCAACTTCTCATGTTGTTGTAAGCTTAAGCAATTTGTTACTTACTCTTTTCATCATTTTGTTCTTCTTCCAGTGACTGTTCCACATATTGCTTAGATTTGTCAGCGATTTTTTTAATTTTTATAACATTGCTCAGGAGTTTCATGCTAGTTGAGGTTTCATCAGATGATGCTGTTAATTTTCAAAAAAATATTTTATCACTTATGAGCAAGGATAATAACATCCCAAAATATCAAATGTGAATTGAGATTAAATTCTATAGAAATGATGAGTGGTTCAATATCATCCATCGGATGCGGATAACCTTCATTGCACTTCATTACAGTTCTGTATAAGAAATTGGGTGCAATTGCTGGTTTTTCCTTTTTAAGTAGTTTTTTGCCATACTAGGTCATCAGTTAGTTTGGATGTTGTTTTCCGCATTCCTTAGAGTGAACTACCAACAAAACTAAAGTATGTTTTAATATTTAATATGCAACGTTTGAATAAAAGCATCTTAAAGTTAAAACAAAACTTCTACTTTATAATTGCATATCCTTCGAGATGTGTTCACCAAAATTAAAAATATTAATATAATATTACCTTCTTCGATTTGTTCTGTCAATTTTTGTAATGATCTGTCGACATTTGTTTCAGCAATGAATGCAAATAATTTTACAGCAGTCTCCTCATCTGAAAAATGTTATTATAAAATTTTCGGAACACTGAGGAATCCTACATTGACATCAATATATTAACAGAAGTTTGAAAAGATTGCTATAAAAGGTATAAGTAAAATTTTTCGGTTAAAAAGCTTTTTAAACTAAATTCCTAAAACACTAGATTAACATTACTATTATAAAACATTACCTACTTGAAAAACATTGTAGACAGTCCAGTTAGCTCGATCAATTGAAACATTTCGAATATGCTTTGAGCTACGCATCTTTGATCATTTTGATGTAGGCGCAAATCATATGAGGTAGATGTTTGCTGAGCACCTTGTTGGCGCATGTTAGTTTCTGTGACTGCTGATCCCGATTTCATTCACAAACTACGTCCAGGCACACAAAAAAGTCAAATTTTAGGCCCCAACCTAACCTGTTTTGGAACTGGTGTTTGCAAGAAAGGTCCTGGAAAGCCATTATATTAGCTTTCTTTTCTTGCAGGATAAAAAAGAAAATTCTATCTGTATATGATTTATAAATGTACTTGCTTTTTCATGATTTTATCTGAATAAAATTATTAATATTATCTAATCGTTTTAAAAATTGAAACTTTACTAGTTCTTACTATCATCAGATTTTTCCATTGCTGCTACAATTTTCTCCAACTTTTCAGATTTTTCCATTGTATTCTGAACATCTTCAACATTTCGGAGAGTTTTTGATGCTTCAATAACATCTTGATCATCAGTGAATGTGCCGCTTACTTTTTCAATTTCTTTGTCAACAAGTGCTTGAAAAACAGCATCAGCTTTGATTCCTTTCTTTTCAGCAGAAGCAAGAAGACCTGATAACATAGTTTTGAATGTGTTACCAACAGCAATGATTTCTTCGGCCAGGCCAATCCTTTTGGACTTCCAAACTGTTATCGTAATCAAATATAATATATTTCAATTCTAAAACATTGCAATTAAACGGTCAAACTGAAATCCAGAAAGGAGGAGTTAGGCATTTTGAACTGAATTCTATTAAATGTATGTTTTCTCATTATCCTTTTCAATTTTGTGAACACATGAGTGAAATGAAAAAATATCCTTTGTTTACATTTTGTTGCTGAAAGATTACACCCTCGGTTTAACTTGAATAACTTCATGCCAAATTTTGAAATGTATCACAGAACTCAAATGACTCATTTTATTTCAACAACAAATCATTTGACGAAAAAGCCAACTGTAAATAGTACTCTCGATGTTTGAACAAACAGCAATTAGAATGTAACATTGAGTTTGCATTGGCATTGATATTAGTGGTAAAAATGAGATAGTATCTCTCTTGATAAACAAAAAAAAATATTTTTGCAGAAAAACAGCAATAATTAAATTGAAAAAATCGGTACTTTCTACTGCTTCTTCATCTCTTGAAACCTCCTCTGGAATAGTCTTTTTTAAAGTATCATGAACAATTTTTTGTTGTGTGTACAGTAGAACAGCTTGTTTGATTTCGGAAGACATAGTAGAAGACGAATTCATCTGAGTAGGTTCTAAGAGAACAAAATGCACAAGGTTTGTTCGAAACAACTTGCTAATTAATATCAAATTACACTTACTGGAGTTTGCACAATTTTAGAAAAGCGAAAACAAAAAAGATTCTTCAAACGTAGATAAATAAAATCTTTTCAGTAGATTTTGGAAGGCACAAGACAATAAACAGACTATACAGATGGACAAGGACATACCTTCTGGCGGAACACAACTTGTCTTATCGCTTGCAAAAACCATTGGGGATCGACATCTACAAACTTTCAGGAGTTTATCACACTCATGGCTGCATTTTAATTGCTTCATTTGGCATTGGTCTAAAAAAAATACGAAAAAACATAAAAATAGCAATAGCAAAACACCATCTATAACAGATGATATAAAAATTGTCCACATAATTTAGCCAATAACAATAGCTTGTATTCATTATCTTCCCATATTTTATGGCAAAAATTAATATTAACGATAGTGATATACACAGTAGCAAGTTTGGATGATCAGGATGGGAATCTGTAAAAAATTGACAGATCAGATTCATTAAATATGGTAAACAATTTAAAACAAAATTCTTGAGTTTTGATTAATCAGTTCGCGTAACTAGTATCCACATTATTGGTGCAACTTGAAGGTGTCTTACTTTATACTCGAATGTTAAAGTTCAAACAAGTTCATATCATTGTGGACTGCTGAGGCGTTATGAAACCGACAATAGCCGCTGAACGTAAAACCTCACATTTGACGCCGGTTCTAACCCCAACAATGTATTCTCGGAGCAACTGTAACTCACAGCCTTGGGACTATGCTCGATAACCTCATCGGTTCCTCATACGTTTCACATGGGGTGGAATGACAAGATACAAGAAAAATTTCGTCCCCAGATATAATTATAAACATTTCTAATTACATACTGTGAAATAGAGTTCATCCCATTTCATTGAATAACCTGATGAAAAGAATCCCAACTCACTTTCAAAAGGTTTGAATTCTTTAGTTACTTTCATTTTTATAACATTCTTGAGCTCTTCCAATGTTTGTTGACTAGAACTTAGAGTTCGTCGTTGAAGTACAGTTGTTACAGATCCAAAAGAAGTATGGACTTTTTTCACCATATCTGCCAAAAATCGTAGAAGGAAAAATTAAGAAAGTTGTATTCTTGCTTGCCTACTTATCAGTTTCCTATTACTTTATGTCGACAGATCTTTGAATACATGAAGACTTGGATTTTACGAAAAGAATATAGACAATATGACGATAATTTAAGGGACTTAAGACATTCATATACCTATTTGTCCGTACTAGAGTTTGTTCCATCAAAATTAGACAGCTTTAAACAAGACTTTCTAACAATGACATAATACTAAAAATGAAAGCAAAAAGGATTGAATCGAAAAATTACACTTTGGTCAGCAACAATGCTTCAAAAACAAATTTGTACATGTTGGTAGCGAATACAATACGGCTGAAAAGTATTAAAATCAAGGGCATATACCTTGTCTCAATTACACATACCAATACTCAGGTATATTTTCTTGATATTTTTTTGTTTTTGGCAACTAAACATAAATAAGTTAAGGAATCGACCATCGAAATTACACTACTGAATGTGATAATTTTCTGCAATGGACTAGTAAACTTATTTCATATACATAAGTTTTGTCATAGCAGATTCTGAAATTATTATGATTCACTGTTGTTTTTCCAAGATTATGAGTACAAAAAAACAAAACAAATTACCATTAGCTGCATCATCTTCAACAGCGGAATTCATTTTCCTTGTCTGAATCTGGTTAGTTATATGATCTTTGATTTCTATTTTTTCCTCCTCACTAAGCTGAACGTCTATGCAACATAATTCGGTATTTTAGATAATAATTTTTTAAGAGTTAAATCAACAATAAAGATCCTTTAAAATATGCATGAGTATGGTTGTCAAGGTTAGTTCTATCTGCACCTCAGGCTTATAAAATTATTAAAGTAAAATTGAATTTATCTTTATTATTAGAATTTTTTATTCCCCAAATCAAGTCAATCAAGATAGAAAATTTCCAATCAAATGAAAGGTTTTTCAACCTGTTGATACATCTTGAACTGCGTCAAATGCCATGTTGGCAACTTGATTAGCTGTTTCCATCAATCCTGCAACAGCCTCCAATTTCTTGTTGGATTTTTCAACGTTTTCCAAGTCTGTGAAGATGAATCACAAACTAATTAATGAAACGGCAATGTTACAGAAAACCAAAATACGATAGGTAATATGCTAAAAAAAATTCAGTAATTACCAATCATTATTTTGAAAAAAAAGTAATACACTCAATACAGATTTCTTTAATATTTGTCAACGCCACAACTACATACAATTTTGAAATTGTGACCAAACAACAACATTCCGGTGTCAATGTCATAAAATATGTCCACCCAAGTATATAATCTTCCCTTCAAAAATAAAAAGGTAGAAGCATACGACTAAGATGTTCGACACATATTAATGTAACATACGCCTATTCATGCAATCCCTGTATGATTAACCAAAATACTTGAGCATAACAGTATTTAACAACACAATTTTACTAAATATGATATGCTACATATTTTCACTAAAATAGAATTGTACTGGAATAAATCACAGATGTTTCTTTCATAATAGTGAACCTAAAATTTACCTTGCTTGTTACTGCTCTTCCCAAGTTTTGCTACAGCATTTATCATTTCTTGTTCAACTTGTTTCGTTGTTTCAGCTGTCAGTTCGTAACTTGAATCTGTACAAGTAGGAAAAATTTGTAATATTGTTCAAATCACAGTTTAGTTAAATTGATATATGACGAATGTTACATGAAGATTATGTTGTGAAACACATGTATAAAAACAAATATCTTAAGTTGTTTGGTTTGATGCGTGTACAGGATAGGATTTCATTTTATCATGCAGATAAGGAAAGCCGCCTAATGATAGGGTGAACCACGGCCTAGTTTTAAAATTTGGTGGAAGTTTCCTGTGTATGGACCTGGTTGGTGTAGGAAGCAGTGAGCAATATTTATGCGAACCAACGCGCACATGAGAAGTGTCCAGCAAACCACCATTTGATCAACACCTTTCGCAAAATTTGGACCTATACCATTACAATCAGATATGCGTAGCTCGAAGCGTATTCCTAATGCTTTAGAGATTGAGAAAACCGGGACACCGGTATTTATGTCACAGCAAAAGGTTAGCTTGCATCAGACAGGCATTGTATTAAAGTCTACAATATGTGCACACTTAAAGGAGTATAAGGATTCAGGCTCCAGCAATACCGGAATTCCAAGAACCGATCATCTACATAATAATCATTACAACATCATGTCCCAGAATATTACCATCAATAAGATCGCAAAGCCTATTTCTGCCTTTGTGTAATCCTGGATTAATTTTTGAAGCCACAGATACTCCACCGTTGCTTTTCATTTTGTTACATTCATCTTTTTGCTTATTGCTCTTTTCCTTGGCAAGATTTTGTTTTTGTTTCATTTCTTTAATTTTGTTGCCAAGGACAACTTCAATAGCTTTTTCTAAAATGTGATATATTTATTTGTTTTAGAATAATTGAATACATTAAAATAAGATAGGTAGATACTTTATCTTGTTCTGTTTGTCAGTATTTTATCAACCTTGTGTATGCAGACAGATTGATATGGATCAAAACAAAGTTCCATATATTATAAATAGAAAGCAAGGGATGTTATAAAGACTAACAATCAAATCTGGATCTAGTCAATACTACTAATTAGTCATCAAAAAAATGTCATCATTTTTGTTATGGTCGAAATTCACAAACTATCCTGTGATGAAAGTAGAAAATTTGTGACTTGAACCATCACATTAATGGTTAAACCTAACATGATGTTGGGAGTCCATATCAGCCAAAGCATGATAACACGGAGACCTTTTAAAAGATGAACCAAAATATTTTTTCTGTAGAGAATATTGAAACCTTAAAAAATTTAATTTTTTTTTCTTTCATCCACTGTGTAGGCCTACATTATATCAAAATTATGAATATATCAAATGGCAATGCATCACTTTGCTATTACAGCATCAAACTTGTATTTACTTTTGACAATAATTTCTGAATTGAAAAAAGCAGGAACTTCTGCTACTTTTGGTGCTGTCATTGCTTCATTGATTTTATCGACTTTTGCTTTATCCATTCCAGGCACTGTAAATAAAATATTTTTAAAGTGAAGCAAAAATTAATAATTCTTATTCTAAAATGGTTGTTTTGGGTGGTATTAGGAACTGTTCACAATAATTCAATTTTGAAACAGACATCATTTTAGTACAGATAACCATTTCGTCGCCTATTGCAACTGTAATTACTTGTTCAATAAGGTTGTCATAATAATCTACCTTGAACGGCATTTAATATTGGCATACATAATGCACCGCAAAATGAATTTTTTTAGGTCTCATAGAAAATTACTGGCAATGAGAATTTTAGATTTCCTGACTGTTTGTATTATATTATTATATTTATATATTTATTATTATATTTACATTATATTCAACAAAATAGGTCATTTTTATGATAGAAATGAATTCGACATTTATTTATTTGTTACTTTCTACAAAGATTCTAGAAACAATATTATTTTTTTTCTCCCTCTGTTTCATTTGTGATTGTATTTTATCTCTTACCAGACAACATTTTGCTCCTTTCTTTGTCGCTTAATTTCTTCTGAATATCTGTATCTTTCCAAACTTTCTGAACTTCTTTGAAATTTTCTTTACTCAATGTTGCAATCATATCGGTACTTGCTTCCATTTCTATTACTATATCTGAGAATAGAATAAATGTATACTGCAAAGAACATGAGTTTTTAATATTATTTTATATATAACAGACAATTCGTTTAACATGATAGAGAGTAATCATGAAGACGTGGATAGAGCTGATACATTTAGATTCTGGGAAAAGTTTGGAAAAAGTTATCATTATACAAAAGGTTACTCAATTAAGATAAGGTCCAACATCGATTTCAAATCCATGGGACAATTAACTTCATTGCTAAAATAATATTACAGAATATGGATTACAACCAACTAAGTTCTCTCTTATTTGGTCCCAAATAGCCATACACTCAAAGCAAAATAGAATAAAATGAACATGTTTTAAGTACACAACTCTATCATATGGCATAAATACACCTAACTTCCTCTGGTTCAATTTTAGTGTCTTTCAGTTTATCACTAGATGTTTTGATAGTTTTTCTTAGATCCAAGAATGCAGCAATATCTTTTAATGAAGACGACCTGGATTGTCCTGATTCTACAACAAAAAGCAGCCCAGATATATATTTCAATTTAACAAATTAAATTGGGGCATTCTACCTAGATAAATATTCAAACATAATTTGTTCATGGAATAGAACGGATGTTAGGATGTTTTATGCACTGTAGGTATGGCGTTTAGAATAGTCCTAACATATTTCTTACGTGCTGTAAGAGGCGACTAAGAGGAAGCATACAAGTGGTACGCGGTTTCATTATCGTCCAAGGCAGATATCATTCACTGCGCTTTACTATGCATTTCAGTTTTGTTGTCGGTACTAAATCTTCTGGTAGCTCTTTGTTATTCATTTCCTGGACCCTGCTTCTGGTTTTGCTCAGAGTGAATTTCAATAAAAAAAAATTTACAAAATTACACAATATGTGAAAAATGATAAAAACCAACCTTCTGGTTCTTTGCTTGCAACTTTTTCATTCATTTCACGCATAATGTCATACATTTTGTTTTGAGTGAGTAGAGCTAGGCGTTTTTCAGTCAAATCATATTCTTCTTTTTTATCAGGTGTACCAATATCTGAACAAAAATTATAAAATTGAGTCAAATATAGAAATAAATTATATTGTGTACAACTATGAGGCCGTACAACCCAGTCCAGTTTGTGTCCAGTAAATAAACAAAGTATTGTATGCCTTTTGGTCAGACTAGTGAGGACGAAAATTGTTAAAACAATATTCAAAATTCTTTTCATTTGAAAAGATTGATAGTAAAAAGGATCCAATTTTATTATTATTATACAGCAGTATCATGAATTACACAAAATAAGAATTAATATGACCTTCCATCAGTTCTTCGATTGACTTTGTGCTCAAGAGTAAATCTGTCATATGTACTGATTCAACATATTTCTTTGCTTTTAATGATGATTCATCATCATTGCCAACTGAAACAAGAGAATAAATTTTCATCATACAAACAAGTAATTGTATGTTTTCCACTGTATCATGGCATCCATTAAATGTATCCATTCAAATTCTCTTGCAGTTTTTAAAGATTTTAAATATACATATTCTATTTTGATAGCCCAAAATGCTTCAGAGTTTTTTTCATAAAAATATAGAATGTCTGTTAAACCTTACTTTGAGCAAACATATTTGAGTAATATATGATTTATAAAACCACATAAAACCCAATCTAACTGATTTGATATTTTATTGGTATATATACCAGCATAACATTTTCAGTATTCTAGAAAAATAATTTGTGATTAAGAATGATGAAAATGAGAAATATTCAAATAGCTAATGATTAAAAAACACACTTCTTAAAAATGAACTGAAAATAATCAAAACAAAAATTTAGTTTCAATTCAAAGTGAAGAAACTTGATTTTGCTACAGATATTTCCTTATTTACGGAAAACAATGAAAAGAATATATGAATATAATTATTGAGAGAAATTCTGTATAGAGGATAAAACACCTTTCTTAGAAAGTGTAGTATAATATTGGAAAGATGTCCAAAATATAGAAAAACTACACCCTGTCAAACTCAATGAATCATATACTTTTTCCATCATTTCATGCTGACAATTTTCATAAACCATACCTGTAAGACTTTCTTCTAGATCCTTTGCTTTGTTTTTTAAATTTTGTTTGGCAGCCATTTCAACAACTTCTTCAAAACTATTTCCTGTTTTCTTGGTCATTTCTTGAAGTACAGCTATATTGAAATAATACAGCATGAAAACAACATAAAATATATTTAGTTCCAATAGATATAAAATTACCATTCATTAGAGACATTTTTTCAAAAACTTTATATATTTAATAGACCCATGTTTCAAGCTGATGGATTTTCAGTTTAGTTCTGTCTAGAATGTTTTCCCCTTGTGCAGCGCAGTTTCTGGTAATACATTCTATAAGGAATGGTCGTAAGTGGTCGTTGGTTAGTTCATGCTTCGAATGTAGTCTAGAGTGATTTTAAATGAATGAGTAGATGGGAATAGTTGTATGTTTAGCACATTTGCATAAGTCTGCTCAGTGCTCATGCTTTGCCCTTACCTAATTAATTACATGGTGTAAGAACTCGATAGCTCGAAAAACGAAATATTTTTGAGGCTTCTTTCAAAATGTCCATATGGTAATTCTGTTTGGCAATAGGCCTGATTACATGTCCATAGAACACAAAAGAAGCAACTTCACACTTCACTGATCTGTCTGTAATTAAAACTACGCTTTTAGACCAGTAAACCGGTCTGCGCTGAACCTGCTTTCAAGGTGGTTTAGTCGCGTCGCCTTTTGTGTGTTTCTGACTTATTGCTATTCGTTACCGTTAGACAGATCGAGTGATGGTGAACAAATGCAGATGCTCAGCTGCTACTACACGCTCACTTTCGTAGGCAAGTTTTTCTTCCAACATGATATTGTGATAATGTTATACAAAATCTGAATTTTATATTTGAAATGAGCACAGCGAGGGGTTTTAAGAAATGGTCACCTAGACCTATCACCAGCTGTCAAATCAGCGCTTGTATTGTTATATTTTGCATAAAAACTTGTTCGAGTGGTAAATCGAATATTAAATAAACTACGAAATTACAGTTTGAAATATAAGTAGTACCGGTAGATAAAATTTGCCTTAGTGCGACAAGCTGTTTAGTGTTGAATTATTATGTAGACTTTTTAATCTGTTTTTAGATACTGCATTTTTGCCTCGGAATGGACTTCGGCAGGGTGGTGAGTATACGACAGTGATGAATCGTGCCACAGAATAGCAGAGATGATTGTGATTGCAGGGTCAGTGTGGGGCATGTAATGCAAGCCGCTAACCATTGCAGAAAACTACATTGACGGAACCGACCCACTGGACCAATAAAAATTGGACATGTAATCAGGCCTAATATGTTTTATTCATCATTCCACCTGTCATTTCATGCTCTTCAGAAGTTTCAAGTGGCAGATCTTTTTCGAGCTCTTGCTTCTGTTTTTTGAGTTGTTGTAAGATAGTCAAGTCAAACTTCATGTCTTTCGATGTTGTTTCAGTGAGTAGTTTTTCAATATCAACTTCTAAATAAGAAAGCTCAAACTATATATGTGTTTTTGAAGTTTTATGACTGCAAAGTTGTAAATAGATACTTAAGATACATATAAAATCTTCAGTTTGTAAAGACGTATGAATATCTCACTGAGATATTTTGAGTAATCAATAATGTAAAAATGTTGATCAATGATGAATGCAGAAGATTTTATTATATTTATCATGAATAATCCCAAAACTAGAATCTCACCCTGATCAGCTTCCATATCATCATCAGCATTTTCACGTATTTGATCTTCATAAGAAGCAATTTGCTTTTGCCTTTTTTCAAGAATCATACGACGAACAATCGAATTGACAACTCCATCATCGTGTTTGTCAATTATTTTTGATATTTCTAAAGATTATTTTTTAGATTATAGTTTGAAAAACAACATGACTATGAAGATAACAACTTGACAACCATATCATGCATCACAGTGACCAGTGTTAATTTTGTAAACAAGTGGTATTTCACAGTTGGGCCCGAGGTATTTTTAGAAGAGTGGCTGTGAGTAGGGGTTTATGAGCTTGAAACTCGAATGTGAGATATCAACCAGTGATTCCAACATAACAATCATCAAGAAATCGTAACCGTCAAAATGGCATATTTCCATAATCCTAGTAATAAAACTATATTAGAACATTTTTATAAAGCATAATTTCTGAACTTTTTATGTGCATAAGGAAGTCGGAATCGTAAGTATAATATGCTTGGTCAAACATGATTCAAATTCTCTTATCAAGAAAAAATTCAAGACTAATATGGAATATTGTATAAAAACTTAATTACCTTACCAATATTAGTGGTCACAAGTTGTGAAGTCAATGCATGTGCTACCCAAGCAATTCTAGGCAAATTTAAAAATGTACCTTCGACTTCTTCACTATCTTCTAGTAAATCTTCAGATTCTCTTGACACCTTCATTAGTATCTCTGCTTTCTCTTCAGGATAAATATCTTTTGCTGTATCTGTTGATGTAGATAAATGTAGTAAATTAGATAAAAAAGTAATGTTAACAAAAGTTGACACAAACATTGAGCTGTTGCATTAGTGTGGTAGCATGTATATATAACACATAAGCAATGGGTAAAATACTCATTGGTATAGTGTATTTTACATATTCGCTGGCATATCAAATTCAATTTCCTCTGATCTGTATTAATTAGTCAGAACATTTTTCTTATAATATTATGTTAAGCATGAGACACTGATTTCATTTTGTCAAACATGAGTCACAAATAGACAAGTGATCCATTACCCAAAAATATTTCAGACAAGAGACTAGTTAGTATACATAAGGCTTGAAATATCCAGAAAATAATAGATATTTATATGACATATCAAATTCAATTTCCTCAAATCTGTATTCCTCAGTCAGAACATTTTTCCTATAATATTTTGTTAAAAATGAAACACTGATTTTATTTTGTCGAATATGAGCTTCAAATGGACCAGTGATCCATTAAGCCAAAAAATTCTGACCACGGACTAGGTAGTCTATGGCTTGGAATATCCAGGAAATAATAGTTTTCAATAGTCTCAAACCTGTTGTTTTCGTTGCAAAATATCTTTCAAATTGTTTTGCTGCCTCATCAATTTTGGCATCAAAGTTCACCAATAGCGTGACTTTTTGCAGATTCGAAATACCGCTTGTAATTGAAGCATCTAAGCAAATTACAAATTGAATTGGAAGGTTTTTTCCTTAAAAATAAAATCTTTACATTTATGAGGTCAAACTCCTTCAATACTCCTTCTATTTGAACTCTATTTGACAAAGTATGTTACAATCGAATCAAAATAATAGTTTCAATAGGATAGAATTTCATATTTATCCTTGAAGGGAGAAAAGCGGTGAACACAGCTTAAGCACATGCTGAACCACGACCTATCGTGTAGACACCAGTTCTGAATCAGGGGTAAAGATTTTGGCCTTACGTTTTACTCATTTTCCACTATATGGACAAGGTTTTGGAGGAATGCCCAAACAAGGATATTTGAGATACGCACATAGTTTGAAGCGTGTTCGCAGCGTTCTACCAATTGAGCTAATCGGGCACTCAGTTGCAATTCTAAAGCACATATTTAAAATAGTTGGATTATTTATCAACTCTATTTAGTACAACTTATGAACCTTCTATAACCCGATTCTTGCATGTTGTAAGAGGTTACAAGAACAAAACATTGAAGTGGTAGATGATTTCACTATTGTCAAGGGAGGATATCAGTCACACTGCACACTAGTATTGCACTTCAGTTCTATTTGCTCCAAGTGAGCTTCAAATAGGAAATAATAAACATAACATAACTAACAAACCTGAGAAAGCACTTGCTGTTTCTAATTCTGTAACAATATCTTGTATTCCAGCCTTTGCAACATTGTCGAAAATTTCGTCAGCTAACGTAGTCTCTGGATATATTTTATTTTAAATGCAATTTCATTAGTGAGTGATTGAGTAAAGATTGTGTATCAACCACACTTTAAAAAAATATTTATTCACCATTGCAACATTCAAGCTATTCAGCATAAGCACAATTACTATACATCTTTACATTCAGATTATAGTGGCAAGTAACCTCATGTAATGGGTTGGACCTTAACTTGTAGTTCCCTGTGGCAGCAGAGTTGGATTGAATTTCACATTAGAATTTTCTACTTCTTAAAAATACTGCAAGATATTTTGTACCCAATAGAGAAATGATCACTAATTATATTTCGTTTTGCACAAATAGATGATATTCATCACTTAACATATGATTGATCTTCGATCAGCAAAAACTCTGCGATATCTTTTGCCAAGAATGAGTAATTCAGATATCATGCTTACTTACTAAGGAAGATCTATTTGAGAAATAAAAACAGGATTATGACATAATAACATTGATGAGAATAAAATGTTCACCTTCAACAGTTGAAATTTCTGTTTCCTGTGAAAGCTCAGCAAATGATTCAGAAATTATTTTAGCAAAATCAATAGTAGCTTTTTTGATCAACTCTCGTTTCTCTGCCGATACTGTAAAATTGGAAGTTTTATATCTGTAATATTTCAATGTTTATTTTTTTAAGTCTAGAACATTTCAATTATTGGCGTAAGTTGGAAATATATAACTAATATATGAAAAACAATATATTTTGACATTCACAAAGCATTTAATCCAAGACAAATAATGATTTTCCGAAAGAAAAGAATAGAATAAAAACATTTGAATCATATATATCATACTAAGCACCAAATTAAGAAATACCTGCGGGCAATGTCAACTGTTGTTCATTCGCAGACTCAATGTTGGTCTCTGAAAATATTGAAATGGTATAAATATTGGCCAAAAGGTGAGGGATACAGAATTATCCTGCCTGAGCATAATATGGACGAATAAGACGGTTGGGATGTGGTGGATGGTCGTTTTATTGTCATGGGCAAAAAACACTTGCTGCAGTTCACTAATGTGATTCGGTTCTGTTTGGAATGTCTTCATTTAAGAGCCCAGTTGGTGGTTCCTCAATCTACAGTAGAACTTTGATAAATAAATGACTGTTAGTCGGTTTTTTTCAAGCCACTGCTTGGGCCTTGCTGAAAGTGAATTTCAATGAAAAAGTCACTGTGATAAACATATGACATACGACTATATTACAAAACTAATAATAATAATAATATAAAACTATCCTAAAAAAGAGTAAATAACCTGTTAGTTATTTGCGAATTGGTAACGATGGCAGATTAATTTGCAAGTGAATAAAGTATTACTTACCATATAAATCAAGTTCCAATTTCTTTGATTCTACAACACTTACAAGGTCTTGTGAGAGGGTCTCTTTAATATTACTAGATTCTAGTACAACAGTGGCAATATCTGAAAACAACATATTATTTTTGAGACGCAATCCAGCAATGGCTAAATGTATAACAAAATAAATAGTCAATTAATTAAACCATCTAATTCGACATTTTCTTGTAATTATATATTATTTTTTCATTAATTCACTCAAAGCAAGGTTGCACGAGGCATAGCGTATAGCAAGCTACATAAATACGGAAAGGAAAATAAGAAAAGCCTTCATCATAGAAATTTTTTGACAAAAGGTATATAGCTATGTACATTAACACAACCAGGGAGCAAATGTGACAATAATACATTCCAAAGTTTTGAGGAAAATTTCCTGCATAGAACTAAATGGATGTGAACTGGCAATCAAACGCGTTTATAGGTTAAAGATTTTTATTTAGTGTTGGCAGACTTTCATAACAGAGAGATTGAGTTTTCACATCCTTAGTGTAAACCGAAAACATAGTTGTGTGTCATTATTGTTTTATTTTTGTGTTTTATGCTTGATGAATTTAATAAAACTCTCTTTTTCTGTATAATTTTACATTAATTACTCTACAAGGTATGAGCCAGTTAGCAAGTGAAGTTGAAATAGTGACATCTGATACCTTTCAATTCTTTGGCATCCAAATCGAGGGCTTTGGAAACTGCTTCTTTTGATTCCGTCAGTTCATCGTTTATTCGAATCGTTTGCTGCAGAATTTTTAAACCAGAACTTCTGTCCTCCGGTGATTCTATAACAATTATATTTATTCACAATTATCAAACCAAAAAAATGCTTTTGATAGGAAAGCATTGCCGTCAAGTGTAGGTATGATTTGAAGAAGTTATATAATATTTTGATTACAATATTCTTAAAGCATAAAAGTTTCGACTCAAAAATCAAATTTGTGCGATATGTAATTGCATTCTGTGAAATTTAAGTTACAAATGGATCATGTATAGACAGCAAGATCCATCAGTATCTAATGTTCAATGTTCAACATTGAAAAATTTCAATTTCATTAATCTGAATAAAAAATGATGGAAAAATATGAAAAATATTTTCCAAAAACAATCCTTATTGTTATTTTACATTTTACCACTTTTTTCAAATTGTACTTACTTTTCCTCATTTCAATATTAAATTTATAAACTTCATTATCAACCCTTGCTTCAGATAGATAAGCTACTGTCTTGGCCATTGTTAAGTCAGCCTCAGATGTATCTTCTGAAATAGACAGATTTTTATACAATATAATTTCGCAATATATAAATCAGTCAGAACGTTCATAATTAAATATCTTTAATAATTATCAGAGGCTGGTGCATAGCACTGTCAGGGTTATGCTTCATCCAAGACGAAATAAATTTTCTGACTGAAATATATAATATTGGTTAATTAACAATTCGAAGAATTTTTGGAACAGAAGTTCAAAAAGTGGCAGCACAGCCTCTAAAACTAGTATTAGACTAGTATTAACTAAATATTCTCCCTCTTTTTTTAATCTAATGAAAAATATAAGGAAATTCACGAGATGTTTCCAAACATTTGTTTTCCTAAAAACTATTCCTGTAAGATGCTAGATAATACTACAAAAATGACTTTTACTAATAACTCTTTGAAGTCACCCTTGGATCACTCTAACCAAGGTGTTGTGCCAATGGTCACCTATAGACGGACTGGATTTTACTTAGCCTACACAGGGTATCCTGGGTTGAGCGGTGGGCTTGGATTAAAGAGCCGGACTCGTCAAATCTCGAAATCGATATCTTCAACTTTTTTAAAATTAATACCTTCTTTTATCACTTCAACAATTTCTTTCAACGCTTTTGATTTATCCCACATGCCCTTTTAAGAAACAATGATTCTTGATATTCATAACCAACTTCTTCTGTCACATCATCACTAGATTCTAAGGCATTTCCATATTTTTCTGCTGACTCTGCACTTTCAATAGCAACAAGAACTTCTATAATTTCTTCGGGCTTTCTTCCATTTTGTTCTTCTTTTTTGATGAAGTCTAAGATTTTTTTTATTCCATTTCAAGGTTTTTTGCTAAGACATATCTATGGATATTTTATTCAAGAATAGTTGGGATAAAATATTTTGTACGATATCTGTATATGTGGTGTAAAAAAACAAACAGGTGACAAACATAAGACTAGGATTGTCTTTATCCGAATAGTCAGTGGGAAGGACACTCTTATTAAAAGTAACTTCTGATTAAAAGTTTATTATTAAAATGATTCATTTTGAAGTGAAATCATGATGTATGGCTTTCAAATATTAACAATTTCGTTAATTTGAAAGATTAGAACTCTAACCTGTTTAGGTACAGAATCTTGAATTGCTGTTTAAATGAAAATGCCAACTGTACATAATACATAATATTTGATACAGGTTAGATCACTGGTGAAAAGTAAATATATTGCGCAAAAAACGCTCCAGTGATCAATAAAAGCAAGACATCTTTTGACTGACCATTCAACCACTGGTTACTCAAGGTATGAAATAGCAAGACGGGTCCATTTTATTATCATCTGTTTCAAGTATCGGAAGAAAGAAGGTCTTGTAGGAGTTCTTTAAAAAACTTACTTAATACAGCCTGTTCTTCAGATGGTATTTCTTCAGAGAAAGAATCTTTCAACAGTTCAAGAGTGTCTTTTTCTTGTTTGTATATCATGACTGCACGGATTAAATTTGATGGAGCACCTGCATCTTGGAGAATACCTCTGACATCTGAAAACAGACATTTAAAATGTATATATTTGATATGGTTGAGCATGATGAATAAATAATTAGAGTAAATAAAACTCCATGCGAGTATATTTACTATTTCAGACTGACTTCTTTCTCAATACTATCACCCAGTTAGGCGCGGCCTAATAAAAATATCTAAATCAAATATTAGAACCATGCCTTCCATCCCAAATAATTAGGCATTTGAGTATTGCTAAATCAAGGAATTAATACAATATTATCTTCCATATACTGAATCTCAGCAAAACCCCAGTCAGAAATAATTTTCTATAAACATGGGTCACAGATGCAACAAGTCGCCAAGGCACACTCCCTCTGTGACCCATACTTGACAAAATGAAATTTCCCCATACCCCACACACATGTGCAACACATTACTTACCTTCAGTTACTTCACAAGACTTTCCACTGGCATCGAGTGCCAATCCGTGTGGACATTTACATGCACCACTAACATCATCACAATCATATTCACATCTTTTTTCTTCTCTAGAACATTTTCCTGCAATCAACCAAATACCTCCTTATAATTTTATTTATGATGCTATGAATATGACACAAATATTCAGTATGTCCAAAACATCTTTTTGAACAAGTGACAATATGTTTTTAAGTTTTCAAAATTTTATAGTGCTACTTCTTTTTTTCATTACAGTGACCATATATTGATTAGCATGATAATTAGGATGACTATAATGTAAAAAGCTAGCAAATATTGGTCATTTTAATTATCACAATTAACATAAAATACAATAGCTAGTAAAATGGTTTTCCGAAGATTTAATGAAAAAGTTATTGAGTATTCAATGCATTATGTCTATGCAATTATTCACAAACCTCTTGAAAGTTGGGCATTTTCTATTATCATATCTTTAATTGTTTTGTCAAGCGAAGATAATTCCTCTTCCATGGTTTCTGCAGCTTTTCTCTTGGTAATAATTGATGCAACGGCTGGAGAAATTTCTTCTCCAAAATCTGTTACACATCAGCAAAAGAAAACATAATGATAGAGTTAAATCAGAAAATTAAAAATAGTTGCAGACAGGTCACTACTTCCAATTTTAGTGTGATATATTATAGCAAAAATCTGAAATAATCCAATCAAAAAGTTAATGTTTGCCAAACATGAGACACAGATGGATCGTGCCCACGCGGCATGATCCATCGGTAACCCATGCTCAACAAAAACATGATTGATCAAAATAATTCTGCAGGGAATTGAGCTTCACAGTATTACTTCTATGATTAATAATATTTTTTTTCAAAATTCATTCTAAAAAAGTAGGAAACAGCACCTGAAAGCTACCATTGCTAGTGATAATACCAAAAATTTAGTGAGTTTTAAGCTAACATTGGCTATCACAAAACTTTATTGCTTTATTGCAACAAACAGAAAATTATGGATCAATTCCAAAAGGCTTAGTTTCTACATACACTCATTTATAGAGTGCATTATTTAACAATGATTAAAACTTGCATAACAGAAATTAAACAATTTTAATTGAACTAATCAGACTAAAGACTTAAATTATTTTACAAATTTTAATTGATGCTGCATAACGTAATACCATTCTTAATCTTCTCATATTTTTGCAGAAGATGTTCTTTGTCTTGCGTTTCTCTCTTTATCTTCTTCAAAATGAATTCTTTGGCTTCTTTATTGTGTACTTCACCATCGAGTTCTAAATAAGATAAACAATTGGTTATATATTATAACAATGTTTTCGATTGTTTTCAGACTAATTTAATCAATTAATTCAAAATCATGATGTTGTTCTACAATGCCAAATTTTTAGTATTAAAAATCTTGAAACCAAATTTTATAACAATATATTTCAATTTTAAATAGCGTTTAAAATAAATTTATATCTGGATCAAATATACATACTTTCGTTGGAGATAGATTTCAATGAATCAACTAGTGCTGCTGCTTTTCTGTTGTATTCCAACAACGCTGATACTTGTATATGTTTTTCAAGAGTACCTTCCAAATCTATAGCAATAATAGATTTACTTTCTCAACAGATTAACACAAACTAATAATATAAAGTACTAATCAAGAGCATGTTATGAGTGAGTTGCAATAAACAATGTAGAAAGTAAAAAGTTGTGATGTAGGAAAGCAATCAAATACGGTATACTATAAAAAGTATATAATAAAATTCTCAGTTTTATACTCAGTTATTTCACACAGTCACATATTTGGCCCCTCTTTGGGAGTACAATTTCCTCAATTACTGAACAAATCAAAAAAATTTACTTTGTGATTAGAATTATAAATTTTTCATAAGTTTATCCAAGCTATATAAATAGACCAGCGATGGCGCTTTATAGCAAATAGAGCAAGGTTTATTATAGACTACCCGGCATAAGTTTCACAATTGGTGTTTCAACTCCAGCATATAAATGAAAAATAGGAATTTAGTAGTGATAATACCTTTCTCTTCGCCATTGACCAGATCTTTATATTCTTGATTGAGTTCATCTGCCAGTTGCATGTCAATTCCTTTAGCCAGTGCATAACCTGGTTTAAAAATTATCAATTATCAATTTCACTCACTAAAAGAGTACCCTGCAATTAGTCATTTTTCAGAAAATATTATGTACATAGGCAATATGTATAAACAAACACATACTCTTTATACCAGTTGTGCAACAAGGATATAGAACACAAACAAACAAAAAATGATGTTACAGGTTTGATTCGAAATTACCCATAATTGAAGGAAATATTAAACGAATTTCAAACCAATTTATTCCCAGGATAAGCAGATTCATGAAATGTTACCATTACCGTTTTCTCCAGCATCTTCTTTTCCTTGTATGATCTCATATTGCATTTCCATTTTGGACCTCATATCTTCTTTTAATTTGGCTTTCACCTCAGTTACTTTGGCCTCTGCGAATGAACATATCAGTGCAAAATATTTAAATTAAAGTTTTGGTCTAAAGTATCGGAAAGTAAACAAAAAAATATTTTAAAAGTCATTAGTGACATTTATGTTAAACATCAAATTAGTGTTATTATTCATGCTTATCGTGGATGAAAGGGTATTTCATTTAAATCACTTTAATAACTGACTATAAAAATATTAGTATGAAAAGTTAATAAAATAGTAAAATGTAAACATTGTTAATTGCAATCGGTACTGTAAAATAAAGTTCATTGTTTTTCACTCTTGATTTAATAAAATAAAAATAACTTCCATATTTATAAAAAAAGAATTATTTTTTCTCATACTTTCAGCTTTAACAATTGATTCTGGATTCAGCAATTCAGGAAATGATGTTTTATTTACGATGGAGGTGAGTTTGATATCTGACAACTTCTTGCCAGAAACTGTAAAAATAGAATTTCTTAATCAGTAAAATTAATGCTCCACTAATATCTCTATAGATCTTATATCAAATAATAGGAAGACACAACTAATGACATGCCACTCTGTTACTGTCACAAGTTAGAGAACTTAGCATCTCCAAATGAGATATAAAAAAAAAAGAGAAAATACTATTTCTGATTAGATTTGATTACCTGATTGTATCAACGACTGCACATTTTGTGAAACTTCCATTTCCTCAAGTGAAATAGGTTCCTCCCAAACGTCACTTAATTCAGAGAATTGGCCTTCACTAATAGCAGAAACAGTATCTTTGTTGCCGGAAATATCTTCAACTAACTCTAAATATATATGTAATGTTTGAATAATGCGAAAAACTATATCAAGTTATCAATGGCTATGGTGGCATTTAAATGGTAGTATGGCATACCAATTAACTTCAAACATCAAATCATTCAAATTTAAGGCATTGTTGTTTGTTTTCACACGAAAATTGTTTAGGGAATAGAACGTTTTCCTTATAGTGTCATAATTACTGAACAAATATTGATAAAATTTATAAAACATGTTCATGAATGATTTTATGGATATTATCTTGCTGAAACTGACTCACCATCAAGTTCAATTGGTGCACTATTTTCAACTTCTTCAATAATTTCAAGTGACTCTTCTATTGTTTCTTGTACTTGCATCAATGTAACAACATCTTCCAAGTTCACTGTTGTTTTTGATCCTGAATGTCCAATAAGAATTCAACTTAACTCAAATTTTCAACTCAACTTAAATTTTTTCACAGGAAATAAGGAAAAATTCAAAATATAGCCACACTTGACGATTTTAACAAAACTATAGGATTGCTGACAGATTAATCATCTCTGGTATAAGTTGTGGTGCACACATGATTTCGGTATACGCATTTTCTCAAGATATAATACAAAATCAACATCGCACATCTTACAGATTGTTGCATTCAAAATGTCAAAAACAAGAAATATCTGCATTCCACAAAAATTGATCAATAATTTTGGATCGAAACTTTTTGTGTTCGAACTTATACCTACCTACTCATACAAACCTGTCGTATGATATAAAGCTATAAAAGGATTTGTTTTGCAGGTGAAATCTACCTATGTAAACAAAAACGACTACTGGATAAATTCATTTTCTATTTTGGGACACAGAAGTACTGAAAACTAATGAATAACTCAAATGGTACAGTGTAAAAATACTAATCTATTTTTCTAACTTAAATAGTTATTTTTGGAGCTCTAACATATTCCCTCACATAGTGGCGGTTCAGTTTCGTTTGGGATGCTTACCGCTCAGAGTGCGGTTGCTTATAATATATCTTGTAGTAGGTCTTTGCAACCACGTGGTCGTTGGTTCGTTCCTTTCAGCCACTGCTCCCGGCCTTGCTTAGAGTGGATTTCAATAAAAAATATAAATACCTGCTAATGATTTCTGGTTTTGAACTTGTTCATAAATAACATCCATAGTTTCAGTCATTTTCTGTTTAGTCATTGTATTCATTTGTTTATTTGCTAGTTTGTCCCGGAGTTCCCGTTTCAACTCTGGCGTACCTACACAAAATAAATAATATTCTAAAAGAATAATGACAGAAGCTAAAATCTTGTTGCAGAAGGCATTATATGAAATAACATAAATTATAGCCCTGTCCACTAAGTAAAAAATAGTCTTTATTCAAAAAGTGAGGGAAAGATTCTTTAGAAAAATAAGACAAGACTATGTTATTAACAAACCTGCTTGCTTTAAACTTTGTTCAACTTCTAACAACTCATCTACAGGTTCTATTGATTTTGACAGATAAGTGAGGTATTTCGCATTTGCAAATTCAGCAGCTTTGCTGAATGTTTTTGCTTCATCTTTTTCTGAATAATATTAAAAAGATTAAAAAACATTATTACAGAACTGAAAAATATTCCAGTTTAGGTGTTCAGCCTATCAGTGTCATTACAACGGAAAAGATGTTATTTCGATATACACATAACCACATAAGGCGTTGGTCTGCACAATTTGTGGTAAAGAAATTATAAAACGGTCGATTACCCAAATGGCCTTCGCACAGCCGAAAAGCACGAATTACTCACCATTTGCTGGCAGTTAATCTATACTGAAAGAAGTCAGAAGTCTTCGATGGATGTGTCGCATCCTTTGACACACCTTGAACAATATTGGTGTGCAGGCACCACCTGACTATTACAATTAAATTTCTATAATATAATATTTAACAAATACCGTATAAAGTTTGAGATATATCTTGCTTGAGTGCATGCTGTTTTTGCTGGAGAGTTGCTGTAAGAACTTCTAATACATTCGAGTCATCAACAGAATTTGCAAGCATTGCTGTTTCAAACAAGGTAGTGGTGAATTAGTATTTTTACAACATATATAAATGCAGAAATATCAAATTTTATTGGATAGACTATAACTTTTTTAAAGTTTAAAGTAAAGCTTATTCACATGGGAAACTACGAGCTCTAGTTCACTGGCTTGAGTTAAAAATCGCATTTAATTATGTTTTAGTTATCGAAAATGGGCTAACGGAAATATGTATTTCGTTACAGTCATCCATTTGAGCAAATCACCATGAACAAGGTCCTGTACCAACAATGATGGAATAGCATGTGATGATGGAATGATGTAAACTTTAAACTGGCTGTGTCCAGCCTACCAGCAAGTTATCACAACGTGGGTTGAGTGGTGGACATAGATTGACAAGTCAGACAGATCCATCTGTAACTCACGATTGACAAATCATGTCTGCACAAAATATTTCTAGTTGGGAATGGTCCAAATCACAAAATTTTGCAATATTTAAGAAGTGATAGAGCGACTTCACTCTTCAATGCACAGCAACTTCTCTGCACACATTTTTGCAAAGGATATAGTTGTTGGTCCCCCATTCAGTTTATAGAGTATAACATATACGATTGATAGTACCCTCATGTCTTCTGCATTTAAAAATTTTCCATCCTACCAGCTAATTGTTTTTCATCTTCACTTTCTTCTGGAAGATGATCTTCAAGTCTGTTAATCTCCTCTTTAATTTTCTTCAAAATCACCAACTTTGACTTAATCTCATCAGGGGCAACAGATATAGCAGCACTAATGTCTTCCGGCACTTGAGGAAAAATATTTGGATATATATTAATAATGAGACAATTATTTTCTTATTGTCGTCAGAGGCGATTAAGAAGAAACAAAAAGGTTCTACCTTCATCCTGCCACAACCCACAGTCTCACGACACTGTTATATAATGGTTCAGTTTTTCATGTAATGCTGGTTGAAATTTGTATGCTGGTTGTACACTTTATGCACACAAAAAATACCTAATATTTAATTAGAAAAATTTCGTCAAAGCGTCGTTTATTAAGTATGAGTCACTGATGCTCATACTTGAAAAAAATTTTGCTCGGCAACTCACCTCCCTCAAATGAACATTCACCGTCGGCCTCAGACATCTCATGCATCTTTGGACAATCACACGTTGTTTTTCCAGCTTTTGACGTCTTGCAACCATATTTACATCCTATTCCGGGTAAGCTGCATGATCCTAAAATAATGAACATAAATAAATGAGAGGCGGAATAATTTATGAAAATCGGGTTTGCCATATAAGGTGAAAAACTTTTGTAATTTCTTTATATCGGAATAAATTTATTAATACCGCCAGACAGATCAATTTACGAAACTGATTCCAAGCCCAATATTCAGGGATTGCAACTTTTTAAATGTATCTGTCAAAATAAAAAAAATAAGAAGTCAATACTACATACCTCTTTCAGCTTCAGCATATTCAACAATATCTTGTTCAATGATACTTGTATACGAAACTGCTTGACCTTTTGCCTTATTCTGTACTTCTCGCATTATCATGGTCGAAAGAAGTTCCGGAGAACCATGACGTTCGATTGTTGTTATACCTCCTGCATATTCAAAATCCGAAATATATAGTTCACATAATTGTAGAACTAATGAATGTAATGATTTTTTCAACTCCTCCATTAAGCTCTGTACTGTCAGTTACAGGACAAAAAATAAATTTGAAACTCTTGAATGTAGACGCTACAATTCTGCATTAATAAATATTGATCATGTAGTAATAATAAGCTGAATCGCCATATATAGTTCTCGATCTCGAGCATCAGCCACAAATAAAGCCCAACTGATGGTGAGATCAATCGTCAGTTTTCAGATTATAGGCCTGCATTGAAGTATGGCTGTTGCTATATCTATTTTCCAGAATCTGCTATCACAATGTTGGAAACAAATTTGTTTAAAAGAATGAAACAACCACAATGCCACAATGTTTGTATAATTGTGGGAATTAGCATTAACTAAAAAAAGCACTAACCTTTGATGACTTCATTCGTAATTTCTGGCATTTTTTCTTCATTCGATTCGAATATTACTATTATCAGCTATTAAAATGTAACTTTTTGTTCGGGTGTTTAAACATGTTGGCATCGCAGGTCGGGTTCGAGCCCCGGCGAGTCCGGATCGATTAAAACTCAACCCAGGGTGTGAATGAATTGGGTAGCTTCATTTTTACACGAAACCACCAGCTTTTGTAACCCTTTTAAATTTCACACAGGGATAGTTTTCAGGGTTTCCACTCTAAGAAATAAAAAAAAAAAAAAAAAAATTCATGGTTAGAATTTGAATTCTCGATTTGTTTACCTAATTAATTTGATACAGAAAACTCAAGTTCCTGTAACTGTGAAACAACGAAAGAAAAACTTGGTCAATAATTTATTCCTTGGCGTATTAAGACATTTAAAAACAAGGAAGAAAGTTTTAAATTGAGTTCAAAACGTCAAAAAATGAGATCAGAAAATAGCAAGGAAGAGGGGATAATCTTAGGTGCAATTTATCCTTTCCGTTTAATCGCAATGAGATTTCGGGATTTTCTTCCCCATTCAATTAAAAATATGAGAACGCTACTCCTTTTTACAAGGTAATTAACAAAGCAAAATAATATCAACTATCTAGGTTTCTTACCTGTACTTTCTTCAACAACATATTTACGGACATTATCACTAATTTGATCAAATTTTTCTTGCACATTCACCAGTACATTAATTTGTTTTAATTTATGCAAACCTTCAGAAACGGCTGTAAAATAAAGCAAGAAATAACATTTTTTGAGTTTATATCATTTGCGAACCAACATACTTCATGAGTGTCGCAAGAGGCGACTGGAATAGAATCAGTCTAGCAATAGTAAACAGTGACATTGAAGTCTCGCACATAGGGCAAACACAACGCACAACATTCTTCATGTAACGATAGTATTTCAGTTGTATTATGATCTTTTCTGTCCATGGTGAATTTACTGGTTTTGATTTTTGATTTTCATATTTTTTGCTTAAGGTCAATTTTAATTAAAAAAAAACACTTTTTCTGCACCATGGTTAAAGATTTGACGGCAATAATGTCAATTATATAGCACTATCGCGAAAAATAATCTCATTGTCTTCAGTTAAGAGGGCGAAGGTATTAGGAGTTGGGGTGGAGGTCGACTTAAAACTTTCAAATTTTGCAAAGGCCAGAGATGCACGGAGATTTTTTTAAGTCAACGTTTTCACAGGACATGAAAGACGCCAAATTGGGGCTAAAAGTAAGCAGGATAACGTTTTCAAATGCCCAATTCAATTGGAAATGATATTTTCTCTATGATCAGCCAGAAATTGAATCAAACATGAATGAATGGGAGACGAGGGTGGGCAAATATTATTGGATTTACACGCGATTCTGCACATCCTATAAGTATCGCGTAAAGAAAAATGAAAACAGCTAATTTTCGTTAAAAACTCGTACGTTATTTTTTAATAAATGCAGGTATAAAATGAGCTCACCTGAATCAGATTGCGAACCTTCTATGTTGTTTACGATTGTCATAAATGAAGATTCTGCAGCTTGATTCATCACAAGTTCATCTCTGTTCATTTCTGATGAGGAAACAAAAAAAATTACCCTTGATTGACGTGCTTCCTCTATTAGGATTAAAATAATTAAATATTAAAAATAATAAATAGGACTTTTGACAGATCTTGTGCGTCAAGTTCCAAAGTGATAATTTAGGTGAGTTGTCGTGTTTCGGCATTGCGAAACTTCCAAATATTCTCTTAGTTCCAATAATCACTCGGCAATACTCACTTTTCGATTTCATTTTTTTATCAATCAATGTTCCGAGAGATCTTCCCATGCTTTTAGAAAGCGATATGACCGCCGATTTCACTGACGACTTTTTTGTAGGAACTGCTGGAATAAAAAAACTGTTAAGAGACATGAAACTTCCAAATCAAAACCATACTCTATGTGGCTTAAGTACAATTTTTATGTGGTTCATGTTCAGAAGAATAACATTTTGATTGGGTTATACTTACAGATAGCATTAGGTTGATAGTCTACAACCATGACATAAAATTCAGTTTTTTATCGAAATTCACGCGAAGTGAAGAAGTGAAGCAGTGTCTAAAAGTACCAACTAACATCCACATAATAGCAAAGAGCTAAGATAAAGTGCAGTGAGTGGAATCTGCCCTGAGTGATGATAAACCATCTACCACTTCTTGTTCTCCTCTATTCGCCTCTTACGACACGCAGGATATACGTTATTACTATTGTATAGCAGGCTAGAATGCCTAACACACGCACAACTTTAATCATTCTAATATTCCAAAATAATTTTATGACCAATTCTTGGAATTTTCTATGATTTCAAAACTAAATGTAATCTAACAGTTTTATATATATTCCAAAATAGCATTTTGACAAAAGTTATTTTATCGCATAATTTGTTCAAATTAAAATAGAAACTTCATTCTCAATGTCCTACAGTTTTCATAAAACGAAGAAAAAAATAACTTGTTCATATTTCACAAAGTTCGTGGATGAATATTTTTTTAACGCTATCACTTACATAGTTGAATTCAGAATGTAATCGATATTCCGTATACGATTTTTTCAGAATGTATTCAATATAGTACAATATTGGGTGTTGGCAATCTTTAGTTTCATTATGCTGTTTGAGAGATGCATCACACAGTCTATTTATATGACCCGGTCTTCAATAAAATTTAATATTTTACTCACGATCATTCATCAGAGGGGTTGTCAATGTCGTTAGCACTGCTGTAGTTGTTGTAGGAGCAACACGTTGACAGACAGGAAATCCAAATTCCTTTGATACGGTACATACTTCATTTTTACTACATCCTTTCTTCTTTATTTTCAGTCGGTTCATACCCAGACACGTAGTACTTTTTGAACAATCGTCAGACAAAAAGTGGTAACCTGAAATATGTATGTGAGTTCAGGTGTCCATTCACACATAATATATATTTAATAACAAACATATTTGTGCTCTGAAAATCGATTTACATCGTATATAATACAAGTATTCTACAAAGTTTCGTTTTCTTAATTGAAGCTTTCAGTTAAAAGTTGCCGTTTGGAATTGTCTTAACTCAAATCATGTTTGAGAAAATTCCTCAATTAATTTCCATTAAAAAACAACTGGCATGGATAGTGCCAGTATACTTATAGAATAGGGTAATCGGCCTAATTCAAATTCGTTCTAGTTCAGAGGGTTTTGTGCAAAATCTTATTATTTTGGAAACATGGAAATGGGTCAGGAGAATCAAAAAATGAAATAAATGTTACCTTTGGTTTGATAGACATTGTTGATTTTGCAACCACATTGATTCTTAGGGATACATTTTCCGTTTTCAAACAAAAACCCCAATCTACACACACATCTTCCAATTGTACCCGGCACTCCACAACTAGATTAAATGAATGACATTACAAATGAGGTGTAAATAATATTCATAGTAATCGATTTACCTATTCATGACCAATGTTGGGCATTTCGCTACATACGTCTATTTGAGATACCTCTAAGTTATTTAACACTACTGCTATAAGTTACCCAAAGCGAGTCCTAAACGGCGACGATAATTAAGCGAATTGAATAACCAAGTTTGCTTTATCAGATATGTGTCGTCCCGTCTTAAATATTTTGTTTTGCTCATGGATCGTCCCATTTAAACACAGTCCATCTGAGGCTCATGTTTTGCAAAAACCAATCCCGGATTGAGATAAGTTTCTGCTGCATCTCTGCGTTCCTAACTCGCAGTACAAAAATGGACCAATATTTATTGTGATATCATGGGCTGTCGATGTTGCCGTACCAATATCCCTTCTATATTGTTCTTCAGGCATGAAGGGGCATCGGTCTCGGTTGTTACTTGTGACTCGGTGATAAATGAAGTTTTCCATACAAGCGCAATTTCAGTCTCGCATAACCAGTAGACAGAGAAAGCTTACAATTATAAGAAAGCGTCGCCTGATTATAGCATGGCGGTAAAATTTTATCGTTCGACGGCCGAAAAACATTTAAGATAGGCGCTTGGAATGACAAACAGACGATCAAAAATTGTACACATCTATGGAATTGACAAAATTAAATAACGTCCCGATAAAGCACCAACAAGAACGTGGTTGAGATAGTTCGAGATAATTCGATGATCATAATGAAAACCAGGAAATCAAATCCATCTTACTTTCCTACTGCATCCAAATCAATGCATGTATTAATACACGGACTTGCACATCCATCATAGTAACTGTTTGCTGGACAATTCATATTGAAACCAGTCTCTTCTCTCCATTCACAAATGCGAACCTCTTTTGCTTTGCATTCTCGAGCATATGCAGCAAAAAACTAAAAAAAAGTCCCAAATTGATGTGCGAGCCGGAAATGAATCCTTAAAATTGCTTGTGGAAATGAAACTAAAATGTAATAGTTTTTTATATTATGATATTAGCCGATGTAATCAGAGATGAACCATGATTATGTCATTTATTCATTTTCATAGTCACCCAGTAAATAACCCTGGAGATAGCCCTATAGTAGCAGTCACTTTAAACTAATAGGGTTAGAGTTGATGTAAAGATATTAACCTTCCAGATCGATCGAGCTTATCCAATTTTTTACACTCCGTGTTGAGTGGTGGGCATGAATATTGAGCCGGACTTGTGCGACTTGAACCGAAGGTTTTTATTTAATGAATACGAACTATTAAAATTAATTTAATCATACAATTGAACTGTACAACAAATCACACTAATCACTACAATGCCGTTCAATTCGTATTGAGCAGACAGAAGGTGTCAAATCCTGGGAGTGGAGAATAAATTTACAATATATTAAATACAATGAAATTCAGGCTTTCAGTTCAAAAATAAAAAAATCTGTGATATCTATCTTTGCCCACAGAAGTTGCCCCAAAAATTTGCTTATTTTACAGGTATTTTCGTATAAAAATAAACAATATTGAGGCTGACTCTATTTTTTTTCAAATCGGAGTTGCAAATGATGAACTATTTTCAATTTTCGCCATCGCGCCCGAAGGAATGAAATCATAAGGTAAAACTTACAGCCTCTAAAACTCCTAAATCTCCGTTCCATTCACAAACATCAGAAATACAATTTTCGTAAAATGAAGCTGCTGAAATAACGTCGTGACACTTTCCGAACGCTCCTTTGGCATCGGTCAATTTTCCACAGTACTTTGTCGAAGACCTGTTTAGAAAACAAACAATGATAAAATAATCCAAGCAGCAATCTGATTTTCTAAATGTAGTAATTTTCGTCGTCCAATCATACAAGCATAAATCACAGAAAGTCCGCGCCTCTGCGGTGCGATCTATATCGGTGACACACGTTTCCCAAAAAAAAGCGTGCACAAAATTTTCTAACTGGAAATATATGTTATTATATCAAAGAAACCTGCGCCTTCATTGAAATTATGGGCGGTTTCCGTTCATTTACAGTGATGTGTTTCGGACCAATTCGAGACACAACATAAATTAAGGTACATGGTAGCAAAACAAAAGACAGTATAAAATACTAATAAAACCTAAAAACATTGCCTTCAAAATATTCTTGAATGTAATGTAATGTTAATTTGCACATCATTGAACGGAAGTCATACAGAGATGGCGGTGCTTAGACCCACTCAGTCTGACGTATGTTTCGCAAGAGAGTATATATCGATTTTCCCTAATTCAGGATTCAACATTCATTCACGCGAAAGACCACAATATTTTGTAAATTATTACCATTTTGCTGCGAGCTTTGCAGGACATGCGAAGACATTCGACGGTGTTGTTGTTGAACATATATCAAGTTTAAAACTGTCTCCAAATACATTAATATCAGTAGTAGGATTACCCAGCCGAGTTACGAAATCATCTGCACTAATACCGTTGAAATTGCCACACAACCCCGATACCTATTTAAATATTAATAATTGATAATAAACATCAAATTTTGCGTATGAGTCCGCCTAGGCGCGATCTATCAGTGAATCGTACGTGAGAAAAATGAATTTTCCATGGGTATGCTTACGTGGTGGAATGACCGGAGAAGAAAACATTCGTTTCCGGTCAGAAAGATTTTGACTAAACAGGTTTTATCAACTATGGGCCACTGATGATCACCGAATCTGGGAAAAACATTAAATTTCCAATTGTACATATAATTGCAAATAAAAAGCCCCCTTTACGAGTTTTATTTGCCGAAATTTTTGGGTACAGGTTACTTTGAACGCAGTTCCATAAAAGCAGTCTATATCAGTAGTCAAGTGCTTTCATTATTACCTTTGATCTGAAAAAAGTTCCATAGAGTAGTCACATTGATATAGTTGGTATAGTTACAAAGTACGAAACTTTATGATTCGTTAAGTTAGCTTGCTCGTTATTGAAAAACAGTCATCACAGCACCTTACCTTTGACATATAGAACGAAGGAATGACAACTCGAACTTTACGACCGTTAAATTCAATATGAAGACCAAAATCCGTTTCCAAAGAGGACGTAGCGACACCACGTGGTCGGAATACCAAGTTATATCGACCAACTTGAGAAGTCCATTCTGAAGCAGTTTTTCTTCCGATCTACGAGGAATTTTTTTAAAAAAATTATGATGAGATTATTGAAAGTGTTCACGAACAGAAGAGTGTAGCTCTTTCCTTTAATTTAATGAAGAATGGCTATTTTTATATAGTATATTCCGAGAATAATTTTGCTTCATTTTATGTTATTACGCTCCTAACTAGACTATCTAGAAAATTAAAATTTTATTTCAATCATCGTAAACTATTGTTTGACAGAAGTTTTTTGAAACAAGGGTCGGAAAACAAAAAAATATAATTGTGTAAAAATTGTATGGAGCAAAAGGCTTAAATGATCCTAATTTACATATACCATATACACATACAGCCAAATATATCAATCAAACTTATAATTGAATTGAATATCAGACCTAACTAGGCTAAACTATATTGTGGATTGAATCATTCGGAATGTTCTATAGATAAGATCAAATGGATGAATAATAGCCTATTTCAAACAAATTTACCTTTATTTTCGCATTTCTGTCCATCGTTATTGAAACTCCATTGAAAAATTCCACGCGAACGGAATGAAGAAGAGACACTGCGCGGGAATTGCCAGCTCTTTCTTTGTGAACAGTGACCTCGAACCAACGATCACTTGATCGATCCAGACCGGTAGTTCTGACCATTGTGTAAAAACAATCGCCCGTAAAATCATATTTTGTTTCATCAAAATTAGTGTAATGTGAGTTTCCGTACGTCAAACAGGTGGCCAGTGCTGCAACAAATTTAATTATTTTAAAATGTTCAAAGATTACCAACAGGAAATATTATTTTGTCAAGCATAAACCACATATGGACCGCGCCTCGGTGGCATAATCCATCAGTGGTTCATACTTAACGAAACATGGTCAAGCAAGAATGAAATTTTTTGATTGTGGTAGCTGAGTTCGTTTGCTATATCGTGTTATGCAGTTTCTTCATTTCCCCTTAGGAAGCCTAAACTGACAAAGTTCAATGTTTCAATGTTTTAATTATATACATACTTATAACTTATTTTTGTATATCTTTTTCAAATATATTTAAATCAATTTTCCAACTTTGAAGTACGGAATTCGGGAAATTTGCAAAAACTTCAATACCAAATTTCAGCAGTGCGAGTTTACCCTATCATCACTCAAATGTTACCATTACATTCGAAATATTTGTAGTTTGACCTCTTGAAATTCCGACAACATTATACTTACCAACTGGAACGCAGGAATATGATCCTTTATAATCAATCGCACACTTCTCGCCATCTTCACAGCTTGTTGCATCACAAGTAATTTCGCCAGAATTTTGACAAGTACAAATCTTATCGCACGAACTTGAGGCATAAAATGTTGTTCCGGCCTAGTATCCGTGCATGACAAAAGGTTATTTATCAAAAGGTAGAAACTCTGGCAAAGGCTCAGTAGCCTACTCGGTCGGATTTTGGGCTTTTGTCGAGAAAGACAGGAAACGAAGCAGTTGTTTCATTGCGCGTACAGAATGTGTTTCATAATTCTCAAACTCAACTCAAACACAAAATAATGTTCACCAGGGGGGAAACTTGCAATTTATCAAACAACAGCCGCGCCAATAGATCGCTTTCGACCAATTTACATTTATATAAGAAAGTGTTCAAACTACATTATAATGGAGTTCTAACAGTATAATGACCATAAAAGTATTAAAATGAATTGGTTTTGGGAAATGTTTAAAATAATCCACACAGATCTTTTTGATTTACGATTATACCATCTTAGCATCTTATTATTAACATTCTCATTTAGTGAATGAATTTTAGTTATATTTAATTTGCTAAAATATCATTTTTCGCGAGCGAAATACAAATAACTGCGAACTTTGTGAAATATAATTTGTGTTCAAGTATACCTCATAATATAGCCCATCCAAGGTGCAGCCACACGCGGATTCAAGAACACATTCTGTTCCAGATAAAATATAGCCATCGTCACATTCACAAGCTGAAAAGGAGAATGAGAAAAAGAATGAGAAATTTTATTTTTGTCAAGCATGAGCCATAGATAGACCACAACTCGGTAGCGCGATATATCAGTGACTTCAGCTCAACAAAAGATGTTTGTCACTTTTTTTCTGAATTTTGGATTCGGAGCACAAATTATTCGAATCATTCGTAAATCGCCCAAAATCTTAATCGGGAATATTACTTAAGCATAATACTCATATGGCCCGCGCCGTCTCATGCTTTTGACGTGGTAGGAACTTGCAAAATTTAGTGGAACTTATTATAGAAAAATTATTTATAGAAATTTCAACGCAGGCTAAATTTTTTGATAATTGAGCAAATACTAACGGTAAAAACGGGATCTATGTTATTCATACGGAATTAGTGATTCGATCAGATTGGAAAAAATTATTCGAATCGGATCTGAATAAAACTGGATTCGGTTGTACCTAGCTTTAGCTGTATCCTTCTATTTTTGGGGGGAAGGGGGTATAAATAAGTGGCAATCCGTGGTGGCCCTGGGACAGATTTATCTCTCTTAACAACCTTAAGCAGTCCCAGGGTTTACCGCTGGAAATCTATATGATGGAAGCATAATAAATGCATGTACAATTGAATTTTTGAAAATTGTTAGGTTATACTAAATGCTATACGTGCTAATTGCTATCTCCGACTACTAAACTTTACCTTCTCTGCATGGTAGAAGACATGGTGCTCCGACACTTCTAGATGAGCATGTACGAGGACAAGCACTTGCACAACGTTTATATTGTGAATGCGGAGGACACATCAAAGCTGTAAGATGAGAAACATTATGATTTGAACACGTCGATCGAAAAGTAGTCAAAATGTGAAAATAACTAAAAAGTAGTACGAATCATCATGGTGTGAAAACAATGGAGGGACTTGACCGAAGCTGTGAACCTAATTCGGAATGATTATAAATTTGAGTCAGCTCAACATTTTTCGAATTATTGTCCTTTTATCAAGAATCGGAAAAGTCAAAACAGGTATGTTAAGCATGTCAAAATAATTAGCAGAGGCGCTAATGTTTTATAGTTGTTTTGTTAAAAAAGATTGTACAGATGCAGATACATTCTACACAATATCGAGATAATTTAGCATCACTTCTCTCCCGCCCTGTAATACTTACGTAGATTGAATTTGGTTCTCCAGTCGCAAACCCAAATTTCATCAGACATACATGTATCAGCATAATTTTTAACTGCACTTTCAAGGGTATCGCTAGATCCATTGTATACAGCCATATCGTATTGACAATTCTAAGCATGCAATACAAAATAAAACTGAACTTTTATCAGAATTCGGGACAAATAAACAACCTTTTTATTTAACTTCAGATGTCTGTTTTTTGTTCAGAATGCCAAGTCATATATCTATCAGTGTTGTTAATTAGATTTGAGTAACAAAGCAACAATATCCATAACATCTTTTACCTTTATTGTATTCCATTTACCCCTTTAAAAATTTTAATTTATAAAGTATGACCCAAACTCATGACTCAAACTTAAGATAAACATATCTCACAACAATTTTCTGATCGAGATTGAGTCCCAACAGCATGTTTATCCAACAATGCTTGATATATATTTAATACTAGTATATTTAATACTTTAGTATATTTAATACTATAGTATTATGGGAGGGTATAATATTATTATGGGAAAAGGGTATTTTTACTTGTATCTCACAAAGACATACAATACGATTTATCTGAATGCGGATTAAAGTATTTCGCCAGGATTTTGGGAGTGGATCACCCTGATCAACACCCTTTACCAGAGTCCACTCATAGACGGAAAGGGATAAGGTCATTGGAAAGATTTGATCTTCCCGGTTGACCTACCCGTTGTTACATCCTGGGTTGAGAGGTGGGCATGGATTAACAATTTGCACTCGCTGGAACCCGAAGAAGATCCTCATGCCAACATGAAAACCCCTATGCCATCACGTACACTTAGTTAACTAACTTAAGTTACTTAAGTTAACTTTTTCACGCGTTTATTCAAAGCACAAGAATTTTGGCAACAGCATATCAAGTGTGACTACCCATCAAAATATCATTGGTAATTGCTACATTTTTAGGAAAATTGTACATACATCCTAACCTAGAAATATGAATCATATCATAGTCAGGACACGAAAATTGTCCCATTTTGAACACTTACCTCCAAATATCTTTCAATGGGAATTTGTTTGTTGCATTCAACAAAACACGGATCTATCAGATAATTGCATGAAGCTCCAAAAGTCTCTTTCATGATTTCTGTTACGATGTCAGATGCATCACCGTTTTGACAATCCTCCCTTTATTATACATGTATTAAATATTTTTATCGTGGCATACGTAACCTATACCCTTTTTAAAAATATGAAACATCCAACACTTTGTAGACTGAGGATGAATATCGTAATATCAGTCAAGTCAGTAAAAGGCATTTTAGATAAAAAAAAAATATTAAAAAAGCGAATAATAATGCGTTTAAATTTACAATTCCTATGTTTACTTGGTGACGCCATTTTACATAATTTACTCTCACTTGCGACATTTTTTAATGCCGGCATGTGTGTGCTTGTTTGTGTGTTTATCATTGCTCAGGAGTGACATCACCATCACCTTTCGCTTTCCGCAGTTGCTATACTATGTATGGCATATCAGTGGTTACTAATAACTAGTTACTTCTTTCTGAGTCAGTCAACATTGCTTTTTATTGAGATTATTAAAAAGTAGTCATTGTTTTTTTGGGGTTTTCATTTATTTCTGAGATGGAGAGCCAAATTTTCAGCAATTTAAACGTTAATTTCCAGCTATATACAATTGCCGTTATTAACATCTTATAAAGTTTTCCACTTACAAATCCACTGCTGTGTGCGATGCGCCAAATTCTACCTCGTTTGATGCCATCATTCCCGGTGTTTCGCTGGCAGGTCCGAGAAGAAAATCGTCGTCGGGGTCACCATTATAGTTTCCACATAAACCTAACAATATTCGGATCCCAGTTTACAAGCTTATATAGGTAAGACTTCCTGGTGGAAGGCGTGTAAACTTATGCTAGACAGAAAATTTTCGAATGGAATGAGCGACAACATCAAAATTTTCCCGCATATATATGATATTGAATGGAGACGAGATTTTTTCCAACAGTCATTCTATGTGTTTTGCCTTTGGGGTATTTTCAATAGCAAAGCATGATAAGATATTATAAACCAATCAATAAACTTATTTTGTTAAGTATAAGCCATGGTTGGATCGCACCTAGGGGTACGCTTCATCCGTAGCCTTTAAAACAAAACATTTTGGACTGAATAATTTTTACTAGGGGAAAACGAATTTGTTCATCCTTCAGAGAACCACCTGAGCAGACACTGGGTATTCCTTTTTAAAAAACATTTAAAAAATAGTGGATGTCGAATGAGGTTTTGACTATTTTCCCATATAAATATATTTTAGCAAATCTTTTCGATTCAATAAGGTTTGGTGCACGACTTATGAGTCTTATTTTTTTCACATCTTTCTTTTTACATTGTTAACTTCAAATACCTGTGACCGATCCTTTGTAAGCTCTAGGTAATCCAACTTCGACAATAGAAGATCCGTCATACTGAATGAGAACTTTTGATGCAGTATTTAAAACAACATATCTTCCACTCAAAGCTATTGAAAAACCATCTTGCAGGTTTATTGGAAGACTTGCACGCACTCCATTAATCTGTGGCGTATGAGCAAATGATTAAAATATGAGATATATAAACAACTGAACGTCGCACCATGGCTCGCTTCGACCCATATGTTTTTTAAGAAAAATCCAATTAGTCCATGAGAATTTTTGAAATAATTAAAAAAAGGATTGAATCTTAAAAGTAACTTACCAAAACTTGGGATGATCTTTTGATAGTTATGACGGTGTTAGAAATTGTCACAATTAACGTTTTGAACCACGATACTTTGTCATTTCCACCTCGATTTGAATTTTCAACCTATGTTTATTAATAGATGGGATTAAATAGATAAGATTGTTGATTACATTAATGAAATGTATGGAGTTCATTGCCACCACTTCAATCTACAAACGTATATGTTTGTGAATAGAAAATTGTAAATTTACGATTTTAAAAAAATCGGACCGACTCGAAAAATCATGATTTTATTTGTTTTAAATCTTCAGCTGTATGAGTGATTTAAACTTGACAAAAAATGTTTTAACATTTTTTTTTTGCTTTTACGCTGTGGCGTACGTTTCAAATCGGACACAATCCCTGACATTATATAAATAGCAAATATCGCTTTTTACCATTGCAATCTGATCCTATAATTAATAATTAGTCATAAACAACTGATGATTCTCCATACCGGCAAATTTGGTGACTTTTGCAACACTAATATAAACACTTATTTTTGAAAAATTACCTTCACTGAAATATGTTCAAGATCTTTGTTGTCTGAATCCGATTCCACGAGAGTGTAGACACATGTTCCTTGAAAATCAAACTTCCTTCCATCAAACGAAACATAATGTGGGTCACCAGCAGATGTACAATAACCCATAGCTACAATATAATAATGCATTCTTTGTAATCAAATGTTAAATTATCCTAGTAATATCCGAATACTTTGTGTATTCGAGAGCAAATTAAAAAACTAAACTAAATGAAATCCTGAAATTGATCTAAAAGAGTTATAATGTGAATATCGACCAGTTTAGAACAGTTCATCTTGTCATCTTGCAAAAATAAGTAAATGTTTATCCGATATTACGATCTCATTTGAGACGAATATTATTGAAAAAATGGAACACGTACAACAAAAGAACACAATTAAAAAATTTGCACAGCAACTTTAATTTTATTACAAAGGAAGAAATAACAATTATCCAGTTAAATTCGTAACAATATAAATTATTGACAAATATATTTATATATTCCATATATTTTAACTGACTTTATTTAGTCATTCACAAAATCTTACTTACCCACAGGTACATAAACAGTAAAGCATCTTTCAAGTGAGTAAACCCTAGAAATAAATGAAAAACATAAGCAGATCAAGCCACACCTATTAATGAACAATGTAAGCAAGCATTTAAAAAATAAAACAAATAATAAATAAAACAAATTTATTCATGCTGATTGATGCGACAATGTTTATGTTCTTCCACTCAAACGAAGAGTGCAGATAACAAGTGCAATGAACAGACGAATGAGGAACGTCATTCAAATAATTATTTGATGATACTTTGCCCAAGGAGGCAGCGTGGATTGATGGATCATATAGATTGTGCCGTATTGCGCAGTGAGCTATGATTTGTGCTAAAATTTATGTTATAGTATGTGAGACGAAATAGGAAAAATAACAACTTGCACAGCTTGCATTTACGGAATCATTAGTTTTATATAAAAAATCGTTCGTATATCAATGTGATTTTCGAATATAGAAAAAGTCACCGCAACCTACAGCCATATGATAGCGCTCGGTAACCTAACCGATTTCTCATTGGTTCCGCACTTGATAGAATAGTGAGATGCTGGGACAAATTTTGTAACCGGATAAAATTGTAAACATTGTTAACTGCGTGCTGTGAAATGAAGTCAATCGCTCACCCTCTATCGTCCCTGGCAATGACGCAAAACATATTTAATCCAGCATGCATTAGAGTTGGTGTCCATCTTATAATACTATAATATTCCTTCTTCTGAATGTCAGTTTTGATCGGAGTTTTTGTAAACCCGGTTGAACCAACCACAAAGAGATCTGTTATACTGAAAAATGATGTGTTTACAAAAGGTAATGAGGTTTCATTTGACTTGACCTTAAAGCGGAAATTTATTAGAAGCCAACAAGTTAAAAAGTAAATAAATAATGATTTCAGTAACTTTGATTTGATTTGTACGGAATTCTGTATGTGCTCAAACCGGCAAATGAACACATTGCGCAGATTTCATATAGGTAGATTCTTCAAAAGCAGTTTGAATATCCGCTTTGTTGATGCACTAACCTCTAGTTGAATGATTTACCCATCTGGCGTTTGTCAACGTTCAATAGAAAAACGATGCGTTCAACAATCAAGGTCGTGTGTAAGGTGGACAAGGTGACAGAAAAATATCACACTAATTCGATATAAATATGCGAGTGATGGATGATATATATATAAACAGCAACAATACATGTTGTTTCTTGTTAATTGCAACTTATTTACATCCCCGGTCGCCACAACAAATGAAAATATTTTTGTCGATTTCTCAAATACCCAATATTTAAGCATTTTCGTGGTCTCTGGCTGCGATATTTGTCGGCTTTAAATATGTTCACTGCATGGTCGTTCTTTCCTGTGCAATACTCAGTCAACGACAGATAGATCATGCAAAATAGATGGATTTCGAGAACGAAGACAATTTTAATGTTCTTTTTTATAAAAATAAACCAACCTGTCATAAGTTGAACTAGGCTTGATGGTTATATTCTTCATAAATTCATTGTCAACTGATCCTCGGAAATTGGCCATATGTGGAATTCCAGCTGTTATTTGCGGCCGTTGTGATCCAGTGTCCATTGCTCTCACTGGTTCCAAACAAATTGAAAAAAGAAAAAGGAAAATATATATATATTCTAATAGGAGATGTTTTCTTGCCAAGATGAGCTACTAATGGAGCTCACAGACGCAATCCACCAGTGCCTCATTCCTAACAAAGCAGGGTTAATTGATATTTTCCTGGTTGGAATATAACTATTCCTGCAAACCATCGTTTTGATCAGAGGGAGACGCAAAAGTTTTGATTTATGTCCGTTCGAATACTTTTGATAAACATATCATGTGGTCATGCTAAGTATGATCACTGAGGGATTGTGCCTCCAGGCCGCGAAATATAAGTGACACACAATAAACAATATAAAAATAATTTGTTGTTAAAAGAAGTTGTGGTAAGTGGATACTACTAATAACCTGCATTTGTTGGGATATCAATATATTGTATATATATATCAATATATATCGTAGGGTATTTTTTCCTTCCCGAATCTACACTTCCGTGCAATTCCTTCATCATATATCACAAATTTTGAATATTTTCTTGATGAATTAAAATTTTAAAATTCTTCTTTATAGCATATCGGTATAAACAAAATAGGGTCATTTTGATCCTAAGTGGTATTGATATAGTTGTTGTCTTCATATTATAGATTCGGTAAATATTTCAATTTTATGAGATCTCTCCTTCTATCAACAGCAATTGACTTTTTGCTTTTTTCTAGGAAATATTTGGAAAAAAAAACAGGGTGAATATATTGAAAATATCTAACCGTGAATCATAAAATGGAAGGGGGTACTGCTGATTTTGTCATTTGGTGTAAGAGCTGTTCCTTCGATAATGATTGTAGATTTTGGATAATCCTCTATAACCATAAGCATGGCATAATGACCTTCTTCTGTGAATGCTCCAATGTAAATCAAACTGCACGTTTTCTGAACACAAAAATACATTCCTTAGCTTGTTAAATCCCATATCGTGAAATAATCAGAAATTAGGTTTCGTCACGTATGAATGGATTACGCCGCCCAAGCAGAATTAATTGAATTATAATAGTTAAAATAAAATTTTATTTCTGTTGATTGAAATCATGATGTCTTTTTTTAACGTGACAAGCATCAAACTATCTTCAATAAAATTGTCAGCCAAGTTAATGAACAAAAGGGTTACAGAAACGATAATGCTTCCGATAGTCACGCTTACTTCGCTTATTTGGATTCCTCGCGGCAGTTTCGTTCCTTCAGCAAGTTTACATAAAATGGTGTCGCCATCTGAATCACTGGCAGGAATAGCATGCAGAGCTGGTCGCCCCAACTGAAATCTATAAACAAAAATTGTAGTCTACATGTTATACGACATTAAAAATATCAGTAAAGTTATCGCAAATTTGAGCGCTAGTTAATACGTGTATTAAATCCATCTGTGCTCAGCAAGTCAACTCATGGTGTTATACCTTACGTAGTCGATGCTAAGATGAAATGTTCATGCTCTTCAAAAAACTCACACAATAGGTGACGGAGTATCCGCTGTTGTTTCTAAGAGGCATACTCATATGAGTGAAAAGGCAAGTAAAGCTACAGATCATCGTACATTTTAATGTACTGGTTGAGAGTATGTGTGGAGATGTGCGGCATTACAAAAGTTTACTTACTCAACAACTGGTAAAGTAACAGTAGCTGGAGATGAGTTTGGCGTTCCAGTGTCTGATCGAACTCCAATATATGCTTGTATTGTGAAAACCCATTTATTGTTTGTTCCGTGCAAACAACATCCTCTGACGCTGAACATTGAATATATAAAAAGTAAATCTAGGAAAAGGTATCGTTTTTTGTCGAGTACAAAGCTCATGGACTGCGGCCACTACTTCAACTGAAATCAAATAAACTAAATACTTATAATCAAATCGGAACAACAATTTTCAGTCACCAAAACAATGGATTTGCTGTTGCGATCAGACGAGGTTTGACTAAAGGGTTTTATCGAATACGGATTAGTTGTCATTCATCCGTTACCCATTTATATTTGACCAAATTAAATTCGGATTTGAATCTAGTTGAAGATTTCTTGCGATCTCATTCATATATATGTACTTCAAACAAAGCTGGACACAGCTCCAAAAAGTAAGCAACTTGCGGTGACTTATCTTCACCCAAATTATATCAACATAACAAAATATATAATATTTCGCTCAAAAGTACATTCAAATTGCTTTTAGAACAGCGATTTTCGTTTATTCAAAAATGTCCGATCTAGTTTGCGTTTGCGATTGAGATCTGTTATCTTACCTTATTTCATGTAGTCCAGAACCTGCTTTTCCCGGCTCAAAGATGTGAGTGAATAAGTTACTTCCAAAGTTCCAATTCAATTCTGGATTACTGTTTGAATCATCGAATTCACTGCATTTCAACTCTTCAACAAAAAGAAATATTGGACCTTGTAGGCACATACGTTTTTGCAATAAGAAAATTATTCTGGCAGACATGATTTTGGGTCTTTGTGCCTCATAAATCTGTCACTTGATAAAATAAATTTTTTGGTCGGTGGTCGGGTGACTATACTGCGAGGAATGCCAGGTGGGTAGTTTTGTGGTTAATACACTATAAAAAAATATTCACAAGCTACTGACGGACCGCTTCGGTAGCGCAACCCACCAGTAACGCATAAAAACAAAGCATGTCTTGCCTGATAATATCTGACTGGGACCAAAATCGTGTTCTTCAGGCAGGCAAAACTGAATACACTTATGAATCACTCTCAAAACGAGTCGATTCTTCCTGTTCTTCTACTTAATAAAGCGGTTGGTGAATGGTTAACATGGATGCATTAACCGTCAGCAATTGCAATTTGAAATCGAGTACAAGAATGTGCAACAGGATGTATACACAAAGAATATCTTAAGGTATTTACCAACCGAAGCTTCACTGTGACAAAATTGCAGTAAATTCACTGTTCAACTGGAGTAACTGTATATTTCAAAAGTTTAAAACTTTTTATAGCTGTAATTTTATCATCAATACGTAAAATTACTGTCAGAAAGCAGTGAATTTACTGAATTTTTGTTTGTGTGTCAATTCTTATATTAACGATGTTTTACGCAAGTTACATATCTTACTTGTTAGTCCCAAGTCACGACATATGGGAGTGGAACAAAGCGGATGTCTTTCCCATGTTCCATCAAATCCAACTTCTATGTCATCTGTCGCAGAATTTGCGTTGCAAATATCAGATGTTCGTTGCCATCCCATTTGGAATTCAAATATCATCTGTATAAATCCGGGAAAAATGTTTTAAAATTGTGGGTTGCCCTATTACAAATTTGGTCGCACTTAACAAGAAGGATTGAAATCATAGCGCGCTTTTGTGTAAGAAATTCGCGCTCGGTATGAAATGAAATGAACGTCAGTCAGTATGTATTTAACAATGTTTACAATTAACAATTTACAAAGAAAACTTGCTACGAGATTTATCTTACGTCTTGCCATTCCATCCCGTGTGGAACCAATGAGGAACCGGTAAGGTTATCGAGCATTGTCCCAAGGCTGTGGGCTACAGGGCACCCCGCGTGTATAGCTCGATGAAGGCTTTTTCGTTCGATCTTGATCATACTTTGCCGGGGTTTGAACTCGCGCCATTCATTATGTATTGCGTTCGGCAGCTATCGTCGCCTTCAACACTTCACCGCGGCCCATGGTGGCTATTGCCCCATGACTTATTACATTTCATCACTCAAAGGGCTGGACAATTCAATTTGGTTATACGAATTGATTAAAAATATTTGAATAAGTCGTAAATCAATCATATCTTAAGCAAATATTTTATTTTTATTTTCAGTGCCCGACAAAAGATTGTCCATTTAACTTTAAAAGTTTTGGAAAATAATTTGATACTTTCATATTTCGCCGAAAAATAAAAGACAAGTATTTAAATGCTTAAATGGGGCAAATAATCATTTGACACATCTGCGGGTCATGTTTGGCTAAAGTAATTTTGAGATAAGAGTATTCAAAATGTTAATCACTGCCCTACCTGATTTGTTACGGCCCATATGTCGCTCATATTGAGCAGCTTTTAAAAGCAAAACAGTCTTAAAAAAAAATACCCAGTCGGTAGCATACCTACAAATTTTGCACACACATGGGCTCTATCTTTCATCGATGGATCTGAACTAAAGTTTTTAAATTGAGTATTTCATTAAAAAGACTCATTCACCTCTCTGTTTGTTTTCCTGTAACTTTCACTTGGTTTCAACGTCATCCTTCCACCGAACAAGTTTTTGTCGAAATCAGGAACCGGAGAATCAACATGGACTGTGTTTGTAGTCGTTATCTTCGTTTTCTCTAGCAGTGTTTTCATCTTAAAATTTTTAGGCTGACGTAAACGAAAATGTCTTCAAAAGGTTAGGACAATATATTTTAAAAGGCAAAAATACATTCAAAATATTTTTAATTTTAGTCAAATATATTCTACCGTGTAAGGTTAAGTGTGATTTGAATTAAAAGTGAAATCTCATACTGTTTGTTTAGGTGATTTTATTAGTTAATTCGTTAATAATTAGTTAATTAACTTTGGTAGTATTTATTTTAAAAATTGTGGCCAATGATTTCTTCGCTTTTTGAAAACAAGATTGGAAGGAGCGCCTAAAAGAAACCCAGCGCGGACACATGCGTAGCAAAAGAGCTACTCTAAATGTAGTATCAGCAACTGCACTATAAGGTGAAAACATATCAAAGAAATCTTACTATGATAAAATGACGTGGGTAGTATCGTAATTATTGGAACTTTATTTCAGTCAAAGTAAAACAATATAAAAAAAAAAAACGTTTAGTTACTTTATCGAAACCAGACATCGACGTATCCTTTGACTTCATATGAATAGCTTTGTCAGGAGACTCAACATCTTCGGTAATAGTTTCTGTCTTCGTGCGGAAAATGGTTTCCATCTGGGAAAAAATTAAAAATTATTCTCGTTTAGACCACACTGCCCACTCAGAAATTTTATTTCAAGCATGCGCCACAGATGATACGCGTCTCATCGACGCGATCCATCAATGACGTATACTTAACAAAATATTGTTAGAATTGGGTGCCACAAAAGCTCACTAAATTTGCCGTTCATTTGTAGTTCATTTATTGTTGTGTATGTAGGAATATTGAAATCGTGATATACTATTTTTACATTCTGCTTAGATTAGTTTCCACGCCGCCTTTATTGTTTCATTTTATTAAAAGTGTACCTCAAGCAATCCTAAAACAGCTTCACGAGGCCGTATGGCAAAAAGCTACCAAAATGAAGCGCTAGTAACTGCTGGTATAGCGGACCAAACCGTTGTATCTGAGTACAGAAGATGTTAGATATCTATTTACTTTCAATACAAATAATGCTGCGTATCGGAAGCAGGGAATATTTTTGAATTTTGACGTGTTTATATGCACCAAATTTCTAATGTCTTCTTAGATAAAACAACTTAATTTTTAGAGAATGAAGGAGGTCAAAGTAAATTGTTTTTCAAATAAATCGCTGAACCCACATTTCAAGCGAAGTAAAATAAAAAATAAAGTTTAGTTACTTTATCAAACCCGATCCTAGATGAATCTTCTGACATCGCAACAAAAGCTTTATCCGGAGAATCAACATCTTCGGTAATTGTTTCGGTTCTTGTGCGGAAAATGGTTTCCATCTGTGGCAGACCAGACTGTCAAAAAATGAAATAAATTTACCGTTCATTTGCAGTACTTGTATCATTCGAAAATTTTGAACCTAAATCTCGAGGAAATTTAGGCCAAATATGTACTGTTGATGGACCGCGCCTCATGTGACGCGTTCCATCAACAAGTACACGCTTGGTATAAAATATCGATATTATAGATTTTTTTATTTACCACCAAATAAAATTAATGCCAAATAACAGATATTTCACAGCTTTTTTTTTACCGTGTGTGCACGGTTCTTAAAAATATGCTGTTCTTTTTATGGTTTGTGATTTACTTTTTGTTGGCAGACTAGCCAGTTAATTGCTTCAGTGTGGTGGACTCAAATAGGTGAATGGTCGAAAAAACTTCATGTGCCATCTCTATTAGCAAAAAAATTAATTTTTTAAGGACACGAAAATAACAACCCTATCTTGCATGACAATTAATTGTTAGTTACTTTTTCTTCCACTTAGCATTAAAAACTTCTAAACTTCCAGTTGAATTATCATCTGTGTTGGAGGTAGAGGAGAAACCCGTGCGAAGCTACGAAAGCATATTCACAAAATAAAAAATATCGTTCAAATTTTAAACCACGAGAAATTGTGACATAGAATGAAGTATTTATTTTTGCAATCTCATCATAATCGTGTTTGTTTTACTGCTATAAGACATTTGGTTGTCAGAAGGTAGGAACGCAAAATATGTTAACGTATACGTATAACAAATAATAAGACATAGTTATTTACCTTTTCAAAACCAGATCTTGTGGAATCCCCTGACTTCAAGTGAACAGTTCTATCAGGAGAACCTACATCTTCGGTAATAGTTTCTGTTTTTGTGCGGAAAATGGTTTGCATCTATGAAATATTTGGTCAAAATTGTAAATAGTTTTTCTGAAAGCTAAACATGGTTGCGTTATTCTCAAATATCTTTGTTTATTTTGATTTATTCTGTGCTGGGAAGACCAGTTGCTCAATTGATTCATGATTGGAGATGTCTTGTTAAATTTCCAAATTTAGCAAATATTCTTTAGATTGCGGAGTTTATTGTGAAATTACTTATCTTATCATTAAACTGGCTTCTTATTTATTTCAAATGAAGTTTTTCAAATTCATTTTTTCAGAAAATTTGAACGATATTTTTTATTAGGACAAATCATCTATTCCATCTAATTTTACCCAATCCCCGCTCCAATGCCCACTATACGATCTTATGATTCATAGTTCGATTTTCAAGTATGAAAACCATATTATTCACGCTAGATATTTAATTTCATTTTTGCACATATTAGTCTTTGTAGGATTTTGTGGATTTAAAAACAAATTCAAAATAGGTAATGACAAATAAAATATGAGGTATTCTCTGGAGAAGTAACTATATTTACGTCATTTGTGAACTGAAGGTGAAATCTTGGAATGTTACACTGCAACTAAATTACAGTAAATTGTGTTTTTAGTCCATACTACACAAAAATCCAAAGTACCATAAGGTTAAGAATTTGAAAATGAACTCTAAATTTGCTGTGCCATAAAAGTACACTGAATTTGCCTTTCATTTGTAGTTCATTTATTGCTGTGTATGTAGGATATCAAAATTGCATTATTGGGGATATTGATGCCAGCTTTGTACTGTTGGTGGACAAGGCCTCGGGCGACGCATTCAATCAGCAGTGCATATTGGCCGAAAAGGTCGTTTTCGTTGTTTTATTTCAATATGATTAAACGGATATACTGCTAAAGGGGAGTGATTTTACTGCATTTTCTTACAGTGATTGTAATACGAAACACGACGCAGTTATTTTTGATTTTGGTGGACAGGCTGTTTAGTTGATTGCCTTAATCTGGCGATTCAAATAGGTCAATTGTCATAGAATCCTAAATGAGTCATTTCTGTTGGCGAACAATGAAGTTGTCATGAAGGCGGCACCTTAACATCCCTATCGTGCATAATACTTTTGATATTTAATTACTTTTCCGGAGCCAGATTTCGATGAATCTTTCGACTTTGAATCCAACTTTTTATCAGGAGAATTACCATCTGCGGTGATTGTGTTTCTGTGGAACACGGAACTCATCTGTGAAAGAACATTGCGAAATTAAAAAAGTTTGTTTGGATCTAAACATCGAAGGTACAAGTTGAATGATATACTATTTTTTTCCATTCTGCTTAGATGAGTTTCCACATCGCCATTATTGTTTTATTTTATTAAAGGTATACCTGAAGCAATTCTAAAGCAGCTTCACGAGGCCGTATGGCAGAGAGCTACCAAAATGAAGCACCAGTAACTGCTGGTATAGCGGACCAAACCGTTGTATCTGAGTACAGAAGATGTTAGATATCTATTCACTTTCGATATAATCAATGCTATGTATCGGAAGCAGGGAATATATTTTTAATTTTGGCGTGTTTATATGCACCGAATTACAAATGTCTACTTAGATACAACAAAGGTATTTTGAGAGAATGAAGGAAGTCAAAGTAAATTGTTTCTCATATAAATCGCTAAACCCTCATTTTAAGCAAAGTGAAATAAAAAAAATCTTAGTTACTTCATCAAACCCAGACTTTGTTGAATCTTCTGACTTCACATCAAAAGATTTATCAGGAGAACCGATATCTTCGGTAATAGTTTCGGTTCTTGTGCGAAAAATGGTTTCCTTCTGTGAAAATAGTTTGGTCAAAATTTTAAGTTGTTCACGCTGAGACCAGACTGTCACAAAAATGAAGTAAATTTATCGTTCATCTGCAGTACTTGTATAATTCGAAAATTTTGAACCTAAATCTGGAGGAAATTTATGCCAAATATGTACTGTTGATGGACCGCGCCTCATGCGTCAACAACAAGTCCCTCCATAAACAAGTACATGACTGGTATTAATTAGTCAAAAAAACTTCATGCGTCATATCTAATAGCGAAAAAATGAATTTTTAGGGGCGTTCAGGTATGAACGCAAAATACGTCAACGTATAACAAATAATAAGACATAGTTATTTACCTTTTCAAAACCAGATCTTGACGAATCTCCTGATTTCATATGAACAGTTTGATCAGGAGAGCCTACATCTTCGGTAATAGTTTCTGTTTTTGTGCGGAAAATGGTTTGCATCTATGAAATAGTTGGTCAAAATTATACATAGTTTGTCTGAAAGCTAGACATGGTTACGTTTTCTTAAATATCTTTGTTCTTTTCGATTTAATTCTGTGCTGGGAAGACCAGTTGATGATTTGATTTATGATTGGAGTTTGTCTCGTTGTATTTCCAAATTTAGCAAGTATCGTCGAGTTTATTGTGAATTTACTAATGTCATCATAGAATTACTTCTTATTTTTTTTTTAAATACTTTTTTCAAATTCATTTTTTCAGAAAATTTAAGCGATATTCTTTATTAGGACTGCGCACGGCACGGCACGATCCATCGGTGACTCATACTTAGAAAAAAATGATTGGTCAAAATATTTGTAAATGGGACTGGTGGGTTATGCAAAAACCTTTGTCGAAAATATTTGAATCAAAAGATGCTTTGACTTGCGTGGGTCAACGATGAATTGCGCCGCCGAGGAGCGGTTCATCAGTGGTCCTTGGCAAAACAACACATATGGCCAAGCATATTAAACGTTAAAATCGAATGGAAAGCTTACTTTTCCCAGTTTCCACAGATGTGTTACCACTATAATATTAGAATCGGCCAACAGAAAGCATAAAAGTTACAAAACAGGTCTCGTTGGAATGTACCCGTAATGGCTGTGTACTCAAGATTTATGTGTCCGACATGAAACACATGTGGGACACATAAAGTCGTTTCGGTTACTGTGCGAAAAATGGATTTCATCTATGGAAGTAGTTTGGAAAAATTGAGAAATGTTTTCGTACCCTGATTATAGTATTAATTTTGTCAAGCATGCGTCACAGATGGACCGCACCTTAGCCAGTGACCAGTGACTCAAACTTAACAACAAGTGCTCGGAATCTAAGATTTTTTTTAACTAATGCCGACTAGGCAAAGTTGCATTGTGCTTGAATAGCTGCGTTGTTTTTTATTTACTCTCAAATTGACTATTCAATCGATTGCATCAATGCTGGCTATTGTTGATCGACTTTTAGAGTTGAACAAGTGTACAAAGACTGCCGAATTCATTTTAAAATTGATTTCTCTAGCATTGAGAGACTTCTAACCTTTTGATCTTTAGAGAAATTTACTGCTTTTTTTTACATAATTTCCACGTTTTGTCCCCCTTGTTGCTAGCTATACTTTCTTATCGTCTATACTCTTCATGACTCGTTTCCCAAGTATGAAAGTATATTATTCATGTAGCGAATTAATGAATTTATGATTTTTATACATGTCATGCAGTGGTCAATGGTTCCATCATCACCCACGGCAGAAACCACTCACTGTCGTGCTACTATAGCGGCTCAGTTCTGCTGGGACGTTTCCCGCTTAAAGTGCAGTACTAGTACTACATTTTGCAGTGAGTTTTTGTTGTGAAGTTGCAGTTAGTCAGTTCCTTTTCAGCGTTTTGGTTCTTTTACTTATAAACGGGGTTAAATTTAAGAAAATATATATATAGATTAGTCTGTTTATATTATAGTGTTATATTTCTCGAGGAATAATCTATTTTTAGTTTTGAATTTTTGAATTTTGATAATATTAAGCCTAGGTGACGCGATCTATCAGTATCCCATGCTTAGCATCGTTCTCTAAATTAGCGATTTAAATTGCAAAACCATCTTTCATTGTTTTGGTTATCCTCTTCGAACTGTTGGCTAGGGCTGGGCAAATCCGAATCCTTTGGAATTCGAATCTGATTCGAATAATTTTTTCGAATCGGATCGAATCATTAATCCCATGTAAATAACAAAAATATCCTAATTTACTATCACAACTTGTCTCCATCATGGTTATCGAGAAATTGATAGTGTGTAGTGCATTTTTAATTCACATTACAATACCTAAGAGCAACAGTTTTCTTATGTGAAAATTCTAGTTTATTTAGCAAGTTTTTTGTTCCTATGAACGATTCAAGCTCGATTTGAATAAATTGTGCTTAGAATCGATCCGAATCACCGAATCGTATTGTCCAACCCTACTGTTGGCTAAACACGGAATGCGTCTACAAAATTTGTTCAGCAAATCATAAATTCATTTTATAAATTGTCAGGGGTAGAAAGTATCGCAATTCTACAGATATGTGAAAAATTAATTAAACCCGTGCAAACAACATTTATAGAATTTTTAAGAACCCGTACAAATCTTGTAAGTGGTTTGTAAATGATAAAATTACTTTCAGCGTTTATAGTTTAGTCACCACGATTGATTGGTTGAAATATAAACAATATTAATTCAAGACATGGACATCTAGAATTGAATTTCTATCATACATACCGGTCCATCTGTTTTGCTTAGTTTATCATCCTCTTCAAAAGTCAAACTCTTGGTTGAAAACTTGTTGAAATTCGGTTCTGCAGCATTAACATGATTTGGAGTCAGTCCGAATATCAGAATAAGGGCCCCCACAATTAGCCATCCGATATTCCGATATACGAACGCCGAATTATTAACCGCCATTGCAGCAAACTCCTCGCAAACGAGAAGGTAAGAAAATTCGTTGTCTAATCTTGTAATAGTTTTAAATCAAAGTAAGTATAATGAAAACACTTCCAAGACTATCGTCAGGGAACTGCGTTGACTTGCTTGCTCCAAGAGCTTAAATCGTGTCTTTTTACCATACTTTTTTGGAGCCGGAAATTTTTATTGTATAACGAGTAAATACCACTGTCAATTTGCGTTTGAAAAACGCAAATTATCGTTGACTCTTGTTTGATAAACTGAAAATGTGAGTTAGATAACCAAATGCCGTTGAAGATTTTTGACATTACCAGAGTGCTGAGCATATTCGTTCTCACGGTACAGACAAAAGATGGCAGACGTAGTTGTCAGAATTTACCGTGTAATTATAATCCATAATTATATTCTCTATATCTCGGATTTTATAGAAAATATTTTGCCAACGCCTTGACGTACGCAAACTCGTCCATTGTTCTTTTTCAAAAGTGTTAATTCCGATTGAAAAATAACGTAGGCATGTCAAAACATGATTGATTTAATTTTATATCTAGACTTATTATTGTATCAGAAAACGACATGTTATCTTGTTTTTGCTCTCTTGTTGTTAGTCTGGCCAACTAACTGGACTTAAAAACCTGATGATTTTAGTTTCGTATTAGTGTAAATAAAAAATGATAATTTTCGTAAGTGTTGCCGCCTTTTTTGAAATAAGAAACAAAATTGAAATTGAAATGATTTTTTTAATAAATTTCGCCGCTTTGTCGGAGTGTTTCTGGAACTTTGTGCATATGGTCATATAGGCTTTGATGACTTCAACAAATTTTCCACTTCCTTTCGCATGAAATTAATCGTTTTAGAACCCTGTAAATATTACGTTTCGTGACAAATCGGAGGTTTGTGGAACAAAACTTGCCAGTACATTCTGCAGTGCGATGTGAAATAAAGCATTATTTTCAGTCAAAGGTTGAAAAACTAATAAATTACTTCACAATCTTAGATTCCCATATTTTTTAAGGATGCATTTAAAGAGTAAAGTTGAAATGTCACCATTTTGCAGCCCTACAAATGTTGCCATGTGATTTTACTCATGCATATGCCAGCACATGGGAACTCGCCCATTTTCTTTGTCTGGCACATTCACGCTTAAGAACAACAAGTAAAAAAGGAGACACCAGGGGATTAAGCAAATACGCGACACTTTTCCAGATTCACCAACAATAACCCTGGTTATTCCGATTCTTGTGTGAGATACTTCAAAAATATTAAATCACACAATAGTTTAAGAAAAAGCTTTTTTATTTAATAAATTGTTACATATTTCAGTATCATTATTAATATTATCATTCTACCAAAAGCCAAATTTTAACGTTAAAATTGCATATATAAGCTCTACAGATTATTGGCACAAAATATATCGCCAAATAGTATGGAATAAACAAAACAAATGACAACAGAAAGAGAATTTTAGCAAAATCATTCAATGTGGCGGGCAACTTCCTCAAAATTTTTTGAGTACAGTTTGATGAAATGATTGAACCAGTTAGCAAAGAAAGCTACCGGATTTTAAACCAGATTAAAAAAAATATTTTGTCGAATTGTTTTCGGAAAATAGAGTCTGGAATAAGGTATAATGGTATGAATAACAACAATAAGGTAATAAGTAGTAACGGTAACTATACGTCCATATGCTTGAACGCCCTTTATCCTAGATACTATTTTAACAGTGGTAAAACAAAACTACACCGGAATTGCATGAATGCACATTACTGTTAGTACTTGATTTTAATCGAATTTAAATATAAAATAGAAGGATAACATGATTCAATCAAGCAATCCATCAGTGGCTTACTCTTAACAAAATGAAATTTTTGATAAGGTGCGACATTATACACAAACTCTTTTTTTTTTATCTCTAACGCATCATGTTTTCTACGTATATTAGAAAAAACTATAAGTCGCATCTTGGCTGCTCGATTTCGCCGACGGCGAAACACAAAAATCTGACAGCGAAATCAGGACATTGTTTTCCTTTTTCTTGGTCAGCATTCATGCATGTTAAACCATCCTTGCCCACTTTCACGTTGGCTGAGACTGCTGAGAGAGCCCTGCGAAAATTTTGTCACGTCGTTAGAGTTGTTATATTTGGCCCGTCTGAAATCATGTTTACAATTTAATCGTCCTCCGACGAAAATCTTCTAATTCAATTATTCGAAATAATTTGTTCATTATATAGGATTGATAAAAAATCGCACGCAAGCACGCAGAGTGGGCGTAAAGAATCAAGAGCGTAATTTGCGCCCAGGCAGACCAATACTCATACACTGCATCAAAGGCAATCTCCGATATTGGAGGTAGTTCGAATAGCCGACCAAAAATATAAAATATAGAGTTTTATACAACCGGAAATGCGCATCGAGAACGCGCAACAAATTTCAGCTCATTTTGCAAAAAAAAGCAAAATTTTTGTTGAATAAATTCCAATGATGTAATTGGGTTGTCAAACGAAAGAAAAAAGAAATTCGGCGCCGAAGACGCACGATTTTGCTGATTTAAGAGGGGTACTCGCCAGTGTTTAGCATTGGGAGGGTCTGGACCCCCTGCTTAGGCCGCCAGTTGTCACAAGAGGCAAATAAAAAAGTGGTAGGTGCGACTTGGAAAAAAGTGCCCGCCCGGCTCGATGGCTCAGACGATTAAGTGCGGCCGTATTGCACTTCGCGGTTAGCTGTAACATAGAAACAGATACAATCCAACATTAATTTTATCTCGATCCCTCAGTGACCCACAATTTACAGACTATAGTTTAAAAACAGTTTTTGCTTATCGTTCTATTTTATTTTTTACCTTCCATCAGCCAGCCTTCCTTCTGCGGCAATAGGTTTATTGCAAATTTTTCCTGGCTCTTCAATCAGTAGAATCTCTAGCGATTCTTCATCTCCCATACCACCGGGATCGTCTCTGTCAAACCATTCAGTCCATTCGTAACGACAGACGTCCATGTCTGAATAATAAGGGTATGATGGATTAAAATACAGTATTTTCTCATGCTTGGCACTTGAAAAAACTTTCAATCCCTAACATTCTGACTGGGGGTGCGCAAAAGATCTCCCATGTCTTCGTCAATGTCCTTCATCATTAACACACATTTGAAAATGCGTCAAAAATATGCTGCCGGCCAACGAACTATTTTGACGAAGATGTTAAATGCAATTTCTACGAACGGACACCCGCGACTCAAAACATGTAAATTGCATGCTAAAAGTTCGAATATAAAACATTCAGTTATATTTTTGGCTTGTTTATATTTCGTTGAGCATATATCACTGATGTATTGCGCCGCAGAGGGGCGGTCTATCTGTGTTCTATGCGTGACAAATTCAAATTTGATTTTTGGTATAAATATAAATTGTATGCAGTCAATGAAAAACTCATTATTCTGTACCATGGATATTTACCATTTGAAATGATTCCTGTTTTGATGTATTCTCTGTATGCCTTGAGTTCTTCCATCCAAGGAGGTAAAATCTCATTCTGCCATTTATTGAATTCGTTTTTCCAGATATTAAATTCTGTGTCACATCTGTCCAAGTTTTTTCCAAAGAAAACTAAAGAATGGAAATTTAGATATTTTAAAATTAATATTGCTCTACATTACCACTTCGTTTTTGTTGCTGGTTTTTCAGATACTATTAGCAACATCGTACTGATAGAGCTGAGCAATTTAATTCGATTAATCGAATCAATTTGAAGGAAACCATATTCAAATAAATCTGCATCACTTATAGGAATAAGTTGAATTTTTATTTTTAACGACAAAATGCAATCGATTGTATTTGGTAGTTAAAATATAAACGTTTTACTCCTAGACAACTAATGCGAATTAAAAATTCCATGCCCTTGTCTTTATGTCTGATAATGCTAATATTAGTAATTCGTGACTATTATATTTCTCGATTTCATAATGAAGGCAAGTTGTAGAAGTAGTGGGTTTTGTGATAGTTATATGAAATAACTGATTCGATCCGAATTCGATTCGAATTCCAAATGTTTCGGCCTTACCCAGCTTTACTTACCACCTATTGTTTCAGTTATATATGGAATGGTCTGAGTACAGTTTAAAACGCAAGTATATCTTGTTACCAAGGCGACTTCTATTGTTGAGACTATACAACTACTACAAATGACCAGTAAATTTACTGTATTTTTGTAAGAGTGTACCGACTTATCTGACTGTTTTAAGCACTCCTCCATAACCTACCTGGTGAGATATCAATGCAAGTTTTGTCATCCCAAGTCAATATACGATGAGGCAAGCAATCACAATATGCTTTATTGTCCATTGATTTACATGTGTCGCTGCATCCACCATTGTCATACTTGCATTTGTCTAAAATAAATTTTGGCATTTTGAATAGATTTAATCGAGATTAAAAAGAAAGGCCGTTTAGAAAAATCGTTTAATACCACCAATTTAACTGCGCAAAATACAATTTATTATTTTTTTTAAATGCAGAATCATTAAGATTATGAAAAATATGTTTGTAACAGGGTCTTTTTGCTAGGAGTGCGGCAGAATTTTATCAAGTAGTTCTAGATAAACCCTAATCTGGCGATAATTTAAAAAACACGACTAGAAGTTGAAATTTGATTGTTAAAAAGAGTAGGATAAAATTTCAGTTTTATTCTGCCGCAGAGGAAACTGGAGCACAGCTTAACCAGTCCATTGCAAACCACGACATTTCGTGCAGATACCAGTTCCAATTTCTTAACTATCTGTTTACTGAAATTTTCTTTACCTGGATATGGTTGGTGGAGGAAGCCGTAGCATGCGGTAAGGTAAATGACAATTCACCGTGAGGTGCCCAGTAATTGTCTCTGCATATAAATATTCTTTACGTGATTGGAACGCAGAATGTATTTTAAAGCATTTTCATAACGCTTGTATCGATTGAGGTAACGTTTGGGCACCGGGAGTAAGTATTACATTGAATTTGAAATATACATTTTTATTACCTTTCCAGTGGCAGCCAACAACCCCCTTAAACGTTCCACAATATTGAGCATCGTTACATCTAGTGTCTTCACAACTCCATTCGTTGAAAATGCAAGAGCATTTTTGTGAACAATCCGAGTCTGTCCTCGATTCTCCGTGCTAAAGAAAATGTTAGTTAAAAGTTCGTAAGTCTGTTGAAATGGATAATTTTTGGCGTGGTATATAATTAGACTCTAGTTATAAATGAATTGTCGCCGTTCACAGTACAATAACTGGAGTAGGTTTAGGTAACTCGAGCAAGCTAAGCTTACCCTTTTTATTTGCAAATAATGTCAGATAAACTCAATCTCTACTTAAATGATTGTTAAACTGAAAAATTATGATTAACATCTTTTGGATGGCTATCGATGCTGAAAAACACATTTCGAGTATACAATGAAGTTCAATTCAACATTTAATTAAAATTCACAATTTTCAAATATGAGCCAGAGATGGACCGTGCCCGAGTGACTCGTACTTAACCAAACATGTTTCTTCAATGTAGTTTGGACTGGGATCAAATATCTAACATTCTTGATTTTTACAATCGCTCTTACGTCGGGCGCAGTTGGCCAACACGTGTTTGGTAGCATGTGTTGGTGGCTGCCAGTACAGGGTCGCGCTCAGGTAGACTCTACTGAACAATTTTAAAATAGGGTTCTACACCACGTATGAGGTCTTTATCAAAAATTGATGTGTTTGTTGTACCTTGAAGTAGCGTCCTTCATACTTGCATCCACATTTTTCTTCAGGTACACATATATCGTCACTAAGAATATATCCATCATTGCAAACGCAACCTGAAAATACTTTCTATATATCATTGCCTGTTGATGTAAATTTATGTATGTATATCCCTATAAATAATACGGTACTTTTAATGGCTCTACCTGGTGAAAATCCTGTCAATTTATCGACCTATTTTACCTATTATATTTACCGGTTAAAACCCCAGCAAAAAAACTAGTTAAATAGGATATAATGTAAAACTAGGGAAAGTGGTGAACATGTTGCCATCGCTGGTTGAATATCTCGGGTTCGAGTTCTAGGGAGCCAGTCTCGTTGACCCATGCCCTCACCCAACCCGGGGTGTAATGACATGGGTAGGTTGAGCCGAACAGGAAAAACCATATCTTTCCAACAACCTTAACCCAATCTGTCTAAATGTGGCAGACGATACAGGGTCTTGGTCCAGGGTGATACACTACAAGAAGGGGCTACTCGGTATATTGTGTACACTCGGTAGTTTACTTAGAACTGCCGACACTAGTTTCACACCAGTACTATCCAGAAATATTCTACCAAATCTTCAATTCTGGTAAAATATTATTATGTTTCTAAAATTTCTTTATCACATTAGATAACCCATTCTGCCTCAGTGATATCTGGAATATTTCTAGAAATACTATAAACCATACTTTGAGCAAAATTGCATTTAAAATATCCAATTTGAACTATTTCGACTGTTCTATTAAACAATTACGCATACATACTTTCGGTACAAGTTGTTGAACAGGTAGGTTTTTCAGCACCACATCTTGGTTGACATTGACTTGCGCAGTCATCAAAATGAGTGTTTTTGGGACATTCCTTTGCTGGAAGGTTATATATATAGATATATATATACATATATATGGATTTTCATTAAAAATAAATCAGATGAAATAGTGTACTAGAACGGCTAATAAAAATGGGTTGACTGTTCCCCAAAGAACTTCCTAACAAAGCGAGTATTAAACGTAGGGCTTGTTACATGTGTGACGGTACCGGATTATCCAGTACCGTCATACATGATTAACTGAATTGTATTGTCAGTTTATGCGTGAAAAATAATTCGCCTTCAGTTTAAGCTGTATTTTATGTAACTCTTTGCCAAATACGTGATCCTCAGTTCCTCTTGGATACTGTACTTTTCGTGACCGTACGTGATACAAAAAATAATCGAACTTTGTAACTGAAAAGCAATTATGAAAACAGCCCATATAAGAAATTGAAAATTGGCGCATTTTCACACGAGAAGTGTATAATATAATAAATATACCGTATAGTTTATCCAACCTCAAAACTATATTTCCAAACATGTGCCACAGATGGATCGCGCCTGATTGGCAATCCCCACCAGTGGTTCATACCCAACAACATACCAAACAAATGCAATGTATCTGCATTTTCTGACTAAAACGAGTTGAAGGAAATCAGGTGATTGATATAGCTTATTTTTTAAATTATAGCTCAAATGGTAACTTACGAGTACGAATTGTGTCTCTCCATTTCCCAACTTTTATTCCTTTGCCCAGACAAGCAATGGAGTACGCTTTTGCAATTTTAGCTATCGCCACTGGGTTCCCCTCATATTTACAGGCAGTCAATACGCAGCTTTGGAAGAAAGGTTGAGGATCCATCTTTGCATGACACACGGAAAACGGTCCGGTTGTGTCAGTGATTACACCGCAATCACACGTTCTCTCATATCTTGCCTTGAACAAGCACGTTGTGTCAATTTCTTCAGTTTTCTTGATACATCTAGAGATTTTGTGTGCAATATACATTTAATGTGTTGAGAAAAAACATTTTGCAATTTTTGCAAAATATTTCAGTCAGGAAGGATTATATTCTAATGTAATATATTAGATCTATTGTGTAACAAGAATGCAGTAAAATTGCTGCTCTGAGAGTAATTTAACTTGGCGATATTGAAATGAAACTATAAAATCGTATAAAATAAAGTCGGCAGTATAGAGGGCCTTACGATACATTTTTTATTCGAATCAAATATTAATCCATGCAAGATTTCGAATCAATTCTTTGCAAATTCATTCTGTTTAAAAAAAAAATAATGGAAAACTAAGCGGTAAATTTTTTTGTCTTGGTAGAATTTTTACAAAATTTATATATATATAAAAGAACGTCATGACATACCCTATGAAATTTCTGCTCAAACCATAGTCAGAAACCTCTTGTGCACCGATGTTTTTGTCACACTTGCTAGGGTTACTGATCTACGGCTCTTGAAATAGTAAATAAATTTCCTGCGTCGGAATAATCTCGCGATCTATGCTAACTCAACAACTAGAAATTTTAACTATTTTCATAATACATAAAACTTATTTTAACCTGCTACAACTTTGTTCATCAACCCTCCATAGATCTCCCCACTGTGTGGGCGTCAACATAATGTCTCCTTCCACAAGCATATCATTGCTGGATTCACCGTCATAATTACCTCCCATACCGTACATTCCATTTTGGTACTTGCTTTCCACGTCAACTCGAACCCTGAAAATATTAGGCACATTCGGAATTTATGACACATTCAGGAATTGATCGATAGTAAAGGGAAAACTGAAGACAATTATATGTTTATATTTACATTTATGATTTTAAAGGTGAGTAAAAAACCGACTGGTATACGCTATTATTACGTCTTAATGCGGTACATTATTTAATATTCGTAATGGGAAAAGGAATTTGAAAAATCTTGATTGAGGTCATATTTTGCACCACATAACAAAAGCATTAAACAGCAAAAATTTTCACATATGCGTTTTTAAGTATGAATCACAGAAGAATCGCGCCGACAAGGCTCTATACATCTATGGCTCGATCTTAGCAAAATACAAATGATCTAATTTACAGACATTTCAACAAATTTAATCAAGCATTATCGATTCACCGAGTACGGCACACGCAACTAACTGCCTGCATAATTCTTAGTATAAATTCGATTGATTTTAAATTGTCTATTACATTTAAATTTATTTAGATTTTGCTCTATAAACAACCATTTTTTGATTGTTTTTTTTTTATTTAAAGTAACAAAATGTTTGCAATACCAAACTAAATTACTATTGCTATACAATCAATCTTTGATATATTACCAATCTTTTGTATTAAAATGTACTTGAAGTCCAAACTCGAATAACAGAGCGATATTTCCACCTCTCTCTTCAACGCTGAGTTCGTCCAACTTTGATCCGATAGCAACACGAATATCTTCAACCTGTAATTTTAGTATGTGAAATTAACGTTTCTCACTTTTGAAAAATTCAGTGAAATAAATGGTATTGATGTTAGCTTCTTAGATAAAACAGCAAAGCCTAATCACCAACCCTGAATGAGCAGTTGACCCTGAAACATTTGGGATTCACGCCACTTTTCTAGCTACTTCTTTTTACAGATGACACTATTTGCTTTGTTTTGTGACTTGAGCGTCAAGAATGCAAAAATAAAAGCCGTGACACTTTGCATTAATTGAGTTTTTAGGTCTGTTTTATTCTAACCCCTGCGTTACAACCCAGTGCAACGTTGCGCATGCGTTTGTTTACGTTCTCTAGACTAGAGCAACCGAATGGTTTGTTGTGCATGCTAACGGAGTATGTTCCCTTTTTTACATAAGTTTGTGCCGTGTAGGGATTTAAATACAATCTACGTAGACGTGCCATGACATTTTTGTTCAATTACCAAAAACGCAACGCAAATGCATCAGTAAGATAACTTGTACTGTGGGCTTAGTTGCCAAAATGAGAATTTCAGAATACAAGCCCCATTCCCTAATTCAATTCAAACAGAAAAAGTATAAAGGAGTCGATAACAACTTTTCCATGATATCAATCTTTAAAACATTTTCACATGTCATAATCGCTTCAAGATTATTTAGTTTTGAATTTCTATTAAAAAAGAAACTGATTTTATGTAGCTGATTATCCATGCATCTAGGACGTTGTCCATTTAGTAATTTTATTTTGTCAAGCTCGAAGCACAAAGTGTGGAAAAATTCACAAAACGTTGGAAATTTAGTTCAAATCGCATATGATTTTGCAATATTCATGCCAGTCTCAAGTTACCATTCTTACCATTACAATTCTTTCTGCTGATATCTTGACTTCGTATTGTTTCTTCCCTCTCCATACTTCCACAGATACTGCAATACCGTTATTTAATTCCCAGCCACCGTTCAATATGTGGACAGCGAAACCGAAAGCATCTGGGTCGTCTGTTTCTCTATCGCCAAATCTGAAAAGTTCAAATTTGAATGGTCGATTGCTAAATTGATGAATTTACTTGCACTGTATGATGGGTGTGGTGTTAATAATTTCGTATTTGTCTAGTGTCATACGAGGCGCAGTGGTAGAGATGGTACTATATTTTTCATGGTAGCTCATTCCCGTATACGTGGCCGCGAAGCAAATTTCAATAACAAAAAGTCTAATCGTACATTTTTATATCTTATCTAAAAGATGTCTATGTTATACAATGTATCGGTTTTTAAATATGTACATATTTTGGCATTCTGTAAATCTAAATGAAATATATTTGATTTACCCTGCTAATAAATATCCACAATTTCCCGGGAAATTGAAGAAATTGTTGTCGAACGTTTTGAAGTGAATCTTTCCATACATAAGACAATACGCAAATTCCTGAAAATATAAAAATATGATAATATTGAAGTAATAATCTTCATAAGCCGCAGATACTCCTTACCCGCACAATCTATTGCAAGCTCATAATCCATTCCCATTTAAAAATGTACAATTTGAACTGTGCAGTGTGAATTAATTTTAATGCAAACTTCAACTGTAAGGAAAATTATACGAGTCGTTCCCAACTGGCATTCTTAACGTAATGAACGTCATATTATTTCTCAACCAGAATCTTTATTTTGTCGTGCATGGGGCCAGGGATAGACTGCGCTTTGTCAGAGTGGCTGAGTTAATCAGTTGTGTTAATATCCTCAAGAATAATTTTCCACTGTGGAAATAAAACCACCTGTAGAGGCTAATTTTAAACAAAAATCAATCATTTTGACATTGGCAATGACTATAACATTTGAATTCAAAGTAAGTAAAATACCGGTCAAGAAACGATGAATTCACAGAGTCTTTGTAACAGAGAATTTGTGTTTATTTGTTCTATGAGAATTCGAACATTCTGTAATCAACGCAAAGGTAATACATGTAATAATTGCCACCATATGTACAGCAATCTTTTGTCCTTTCCCTCAATAAACACAAATTAAAATAAAAAAATTATTACATCAGGAATACATTGGTATTCTCCGGAATCTGATTTTTTACACGTGGCGTCTTCTCCACATGGATCGTTTATGCGTTTTATGTTTCCTGCACCAACGCAAGTATCAAAAAATTTGCATTCATCAGTCATGTACGTTGCTCCTTGCTCCACATAACCATCAACTTCGAATACACATCCACAAGACGACTCTTCTACACATTCATCGTTTTGTAATAAGTATCCAGGTTTACATACACACCTTCTCACAGTCTCTGTTTCTTCACACCTGGTTAAAGGTGGTTAAAATATGTTAGCGGTATGCAAAATACATGTTTGCGAAATTTTATATTGCATAAAGCAAACTTTTATCAGGCACCACTTGGGTATTTTGGGGAAAAGGGGTGGGACATTGCGACATGACCCCAAGCCTTGCCGATTTGAAGAAAGTTAAGAGAATCGCCTTCAAACTGTTAAAAATGTAGAAATTTTATCATTTTGTAGGCTTTTGGCACACAGTTATTATTTTCTAAATTTACCTGATTTTGGACTCTTAAATCAGTTTTTGGAAATTTTGTGACACCTCTAGCGCAAATTTTTGAATGTTTAGTTCAATATATATAATGAAAAAATACTGGTATAATAAAATGCCGGCCGGGCCTAGTATGTCGCCATGGTTTGATCACCAAACCCTTTCTACCTTCGTAAGTATTACTAAAGCTTTTGCCGATTGGGTTTTAGCACAGTTTTGACATTTTATGGCCTAAAGAGAATGACAAACTCACGCTTTACTTCAAGTATGGGCAAGTCGTTTAAGTCTTTTTTTCGGGGGTTTCAAAAAGGCTCCAATATTATCAATAGCAGGGTTGAAGATTTTTCAGGTTTTTGACTGATTACAATAACACAATAGACTCGAATGTAACCTTTTTGTTGTCTTGTGTGTCGTGATGTAGTTATGGGGTATTTAGGAAGCAAGGTAACTCCCATTCTGTCACTTTAGCGTAATCGTCGGTGAGTTATGTAGTATTTGATTCAAACGAAACTACATTTTCCGGAAAATTATTGTGAGAATACAAACGTTTTTGAAAATTGTCTAAATCTGCCGTAGGTGGAAAAATTGTCACCATTATTATAAAAACAAACTATAAAACAAGTAAAAACAAGAATTAAATTATATACTTCTGTGAAGCTGTTGGATTCTCACAAGTATCGTGGCATTGAGAAGCACAACTATCGTATCGACTATTTTCTGGGCAAAATGGTAGGGTGAAATTCAACTTTTCTTCCCAATCACATGGTAATTCAATGTCCATGTTTCGACAAGCTTGTTGATATGCATCAAGGGCCTAAAGATTGAAAGATAATCTGCATAATAAATTTATATTACATGTTTTTGAAAATAATACTTGAATGTAAAACAATAAAACTCTAACACTTGACTGACTGACAGAGCCAGGCAACCCCAACTATTCCACATGAACTGTACCGCCTCGTTCAGTTCAATATATTTAAAAAATGTATTGGATTTCGTTCGCTTAATTTGCTATATGCGGAAAATCTAACCAAACTTTTTAAATGATACTTGGATTGAGAACTCGCTGCTGCAGCACTCATCATCAAATCATAGATTGATAAGCGGAATCCCCCCCCCCCCCCCCCCCTTAAGTTTTTGAATGCCCCATCAGAGAGGATCATTTGCACAAGATGCATTGCTGAGACTACTATACATCTTGATAAAATTCTTAAAAGCGTCGTTTAAATTAGTTTACAATAACCGAGGTTCAAAAAGTATGTATGAGTAAGTATGGACTACAGTATGATAGCACGGATAAGGCGCAATTCATTTGTGGATCGAATAATATTAAAAACTGGTTATTAGCAAAACCAGGTCGAGCTTTAATGCCTGCTTAGATTTTTAAGAAAAAGTGTCTCAGAAAGTTTCCATTACGACAAACAAAACCTCCACCTACATTCTGTATTAAATTTTCATCTTCAGTTGCGCAAACATCAAACACACAATCGTCAAAGAACGGTTGAACATCTACCAAGTCGTAGCAATATCGCAAGGGACTGTTTGGCTCTTTCAACCTTCCGCAATATTGAGGTCCTCCCCTGTTTTGTTTGAAATAATATACTGTTATTTTTTCAGAATACACTATAAAATAAAATTGATATAAACTTTTGATCGTGCGTACAGTATTGAAATAAAATTTCAAATTCAATGCAACCAAAATTTTATTTTGTTGAACATAAGCAGCAGATGGACCGCACCTCATCGGCGTGATCCATCTGTGACTCATACTCGGCAACACATTTTTGAATAACTTTTTTCTGACTGAGAGGACATTCATCGGGTTTTGTGTGGAACTGTCCATCCTCTGTTCCATACTCTTGCGAAGATAATGCTTCATATGCGACCCTACTTCAAAGATATATTTCAAATAAAAAAGAATATGACTTCATTCGGCCTAATACGAGATTTATTCATCAACCTTTTGCTAGTGCAACAGTATAGCTGCATGCTCTTAGAAGTAGACATGAAAAATCAAACTCGAAATTTTTCTCGAAATATTTTTGACCTTTTCGTAGAGGAACTTCATCATTTGCACCGACTACGCACAAAATTGAAAATTTATTTTCAAAATATTTTTTTTTTAAATTACAAAATCTTCTAAATTGCTCTTGAGTATATCTTCGCATAACTTCAAATTCTATTCTCAAGTATCTCACCATTTAGTTTTATCAGCATCCGAACAAACAAAATCTTCCAAGTCAGGATCTTCAGCACATCCATCAGAAACAATGTAACTGTTTGCAAAATCTTTTAAAGTTCTTCCACCAAAGTCATCATCAGTCACTCCTGTGTAATTTCCACACAATCCCACGACCTGGAATCATTATAAACACTGGCGTTAGTTGTTCGTATCGAACAAAATATTCTAATCAATAAACAAACAAACACAGCTCTCCGAAAATTTACTAAATACATGCAGTATGAAAATTTGTCTTTATTTTTTATATTTCGAATCACTGAAAAATATAATCGAGTAATTTAAAATTTCGCAAACATCAAATCAAATAAAATTTTATGGACAGACCTAACCTACCTACGGTGGTATCAACTTACCTCGGCGGTCCGTTCCATAAACAAGCACATATTTGCTTTGGAATTAATTTTTTAAAATTTTAATTAAATATGAGAAATTGAAATTACTCGAAAGGAACGCTACTTTAATACATTTCTGTTACAGCGAATGAGTTATCTCTGCAGTGCAAGTATAACTTACTTTGTCACGGTTCCATCTAATTATCATAATATTTATTCAATGTTAAAAAAAACTTTGGAATCTAATGATTTGAATCAAATAATATATTTGAAAAGACATACCTTGTCCATGTAAAAACTTGGTGCGTGAATGTACAGGTTCATTCCATCAAATTCAACTTTGATACCCTGGCTTGTAAAAAATTTTACAAATCTTCCTACAATCGATGTTGAGAACATATCAGATACAATAACTGTGTCGGGTAAATCTATAAGAGTTCCGTTTTGAGCAACCTGTCAGAAATATAAATATTTCAATAAACATTAAGGGCATCACAAATAGAATGCCACTTTCAGATTCAAAATTTGAATCGATTTGGATACATATCAGAATTTAGTGATGTTTTCTGCAAAAATATGTAAGTACCTACGAATATCTTCCAGATTGAATGAATAAATCAGGAACAGTGACGTAACAGGGTAAAATTTTTTGTTCACCTCTAGTCGCTAGTTACGACGCGCAAGAAACATGTTAAAACAATTCTTCAAGTTTACTCCTTCAGCGCTCCATTATTGTATTATAATCACACAGATAATCCCGCAATTAAAAATATAATGATATTTCAAACCACTGCAATTCTTAAGCTTACCGAAATACTTTTTCCAGGTCCAAGCTGGATTTCTGTGCCGCTGTATTTTATGTTGACGAGTCTAATGTACGAAACGCGAGTATTACCATTCCTATGTTCATTTTGAGCCGTGATAACAATTTCTCGTTCTGGATCAGTGATTCCCACAGTTGACATCATTACGTAAGAACAAACTCCCATGAAATCGTATCTACTTCCGTCAAAAGTTTTATAGTGGGGATCACCCGTGGCAGAACAAATATCCACCTCTGAAAATTTAATTACCATTCTGTTAATCTGTGGTAGCTTGTCGTTAATACGTGGTAACTTGTTGTGCTATTGTTGTCTGAAACTGAACCAGATACATTCGAACTAAGCGTAAACAAAATAAGAATTTGGTTCATACAGTTACAACATCGTCTAAGATCAAATAAAATATTCTTATCAGTGTCTACAAAAGTGTCAAATCTCAGAGAAGTTACGACGTAAAAGTTAAAAACCAAAAAAAAACATGCGCGCCTATGACAAGCGAAGTTTTTTACTCGCCATATCTAGAGCAAGGTCCTTAAAAATTCACAGGAAATGCGGAAATATTATGTAATTTAACGAGATGTTTTTGTTGAATTTTATAATCTGAGGCTGCTCTATTTCGCAAGACCAGTCCTCGCCGTTTCTCCGTTCCAACACCAATGTATATATTGTCCAATCACAATTTTATTATTTAAAGCATGAGCCACTGATGGACCGAACAGTGACCAACACTTGACAAAACACGTTTCTACACAGCATGTGCTATACTATAACCTACGTTTAAGTTGACATCCATATTTTCCAGAGGGTAGTAGTCGGCACTCTCTGTCGGAATCGCATGCCATTTCTGTGCAAGTAATTTTACCGTTCATACACTGACAACTTTCAGTGCAGTCTTGTGATATGAAAAGCTGTCCTTGCTGTTATAGAAATAAAATTTTTTAAATGCTTCATAAATCGCAGTGTTTAAGTTGCAGTTGAAAACCTTTATCAGAAATTTAATTTGCCATCAGTGCCATAAGTGTATGAGCCGAATGTACATTGGACATTGATTCTAGTTTCAATTCAATATTATCAAGTAAAATTACTGTCAAAAAGCAGATACTTTACTGCAATTTTATTATTTGTACAGCTTATATAAAAAAATATGGACTCGAGGAAATATATATGATAAATATCTTGGTGCCGCAAAATTGTATGAAAATTGCAATTGCGTAATTATTATAATTTACCCTGTAATATTGTCCGCTAACTGAGCATCCACAATCAGCAATCCGTACACATTCGTCTCCGTCTCTAACAAATCCTTGGACACATACACAAGCTGAACAACAAAACGAATAGATTTGAATGCAAACTAGAGCGAAATGGTTGATATTTTCATAATGTAGTTTTACTTCAAGTTATGTCACGAAATTATGCGATCATTGCCAATCTACTTGTTTGAATCTTGGCCAGAACACATTAAAACTGCACACTAACATGGATTGAGCATGAAGAATCTCTCAAAATCTTTGCTGGAGTTTTGTTTATCTAAAGCGCAAAGCATAGTGCTTTCTAAATCAGTAATATTATAAATGATCATAATTAATAATAACATCGCCATGAGCATTATGAGCTGGAAGACTTCGCCATAGATGAAAAACTCTCATACTCAAAAATGAGTGTTACCGCATTGGTGGGGTGGTTTGCTAGAGACTCAAAACATCATGAAAACATAAAATCTAGGCATCAGCAAAAATATATAGATAATACTTCACCTCCAGTACGTGGTTTGCTCCTGCATCTTGCCTCTGCATTGAGATCGACACAAGTGTTTGGACATCTGTTTGCGTTTGCATCGTAGATTGCGTTTCTCTCACAATTTATGGCTGAAACAATAAGTTTTATTCAAGTCACTTTAACTGTATTTAATATATATATATATATATATATAAATGTCATTGTCATTTTTAAAATATTCATGATTTGAATCCCTTTTCCACCCCTACCTACTCCCTTACAACAACGAAAATGTAATTGGATACAAACGTATGCGCCGTAACCAATTTTATATGCAGATATACTTTGCTTCAAACCTTGCCAGTGACTCATGCCTAATAAAATATGTTTGGACCAGTTATCTATTGAACCAAAATGTTTATATAAATAGTTAGACTTACGGTAGTCAAATTCATCTCTCCAGTCGCAAATTGCAATATTTCGATCCGAAGAACAAAGATCTGCAAAAGCAGCAATCGCATTTTCCACAGCTTCTCTTTCTCCCTGGGTTGCACACATATCGAACACGCACTCCTGAAAAATTATATTTATACAGCTTCGGCAAAACATAATAAATCAGCTATTTCACCGAGATTTCCATGTTATTGATCAGAAAAATCAACACGGTCTATGTATTCAAACTTGTCTCAACTTCTGATGTATTTTGGGCGTTGTTCCGACGGTATTAACTTCGCGACTCCACAATTTTAAAAAACTAAAACTGCTAATTTTCTTAGATTTTGGTAACAATAGAAGTAATTACATCACAAGACAATTGTAAATAATTGCAACAAATCCAGATGTTTTGATACAGCGTTGTGAACTTCAGATAAATAATTACCAAGTTTACCTAGTATACCGTTTTTTTTTAATTACTTTAACCTAGTTTCACTGATAACTTATTCGCCTACTTCAAACTTGACCGAGATTTCTATTTGGAGTTTTACTTGGTAAATTTACTAGGCAGTAAATTCAAGTAAATTCGCCTAATATTTTGACAAGGTAACCGACTCGAAAAACTAGGTGATTTGTAATACGTCATAAAAAAAACTTTTAAAATAAAGAATTCGAAGATTTTTACATTCGAATCTATCGAATCTAAGTCGTGGATGCAGCCAAACGACGACTACCTAGTACAACTTGGTCTTAAGCAAGGTGTCCTACAACCTAGTTTTGGATAAGAAACTAGATTATCTATTAATACTCAAGCTAATTTCGTGGTAAATTTGTTTTATTTATTACGTTTCAAAACTACTTTGCCATCACTAGTTAGACATTTCCATAATGCCTTATGCGGCCCAATGCAACATTTACTACAACATTTTGAACCAACTCGTTATACTCGCTATATATAGCTTATAATATACACTTATATATATATATATATATATAACTTTCTCGAATTATCAATAATATTTAAATAATCAAATCATTCCAAAAATATTCAAGCTAGGATTTTGTGATTTTGAATTGACACCTGCTCAAGATTAGACTCTTAAATTCTAGCGGATAAGCAAAATATTCATCCTGCCCCTTCGCTTCCTTTATCTAGAAAATTAGGTTCGATTTATACAAAAACTTTCACTAACCACAAACTTGGTCTCAAGTTCATCTTCATCTGCACAACCACTGAAACATTCCGATTTTATTGCAGCACATTTTTCAGCAAACAGTGCTCTTTGTGCTGCAGTCGCACACCGATCACCGTCGTCCCCAAGTTGTCCTTTGCGACATCTAGAAACAAAGGAAAATTTTGAAATTTCGTGATTATGTGAACATATATGTATTTTTTAACACAATCATGTATTAGAAAAATTCAAAGTACTAATGGGACCAACTAGCGATTACTGTGTTACTGGATGGGTTAAAACCAATCAGATTTTTTTTCGAATCGTCTCCTGTTAAGTATGTGTCATTGATGGATCGGGTCGACGGTTACTGAGGATGCTGAATTCTTTATGAATCGGAACAAAAATTTTTATATTTTGAGGACAAAATTCGAACCAATTGTCCGAATCCTATTTTGCCTTCTAGATTCGCATTTGCCCAACACTGCACTGCATTGACCATCCGTAAAAATTAAATGAGTCGTTTTTATTGTCATTGGCTATCGTAGATAAAAGTCACTCAGTCAGAGATTTCATCCTTTTAACATAAGCCACAGGCGGGCTGTGTCTCTACAGTATCGTCCATCAGTGACTCATACTAAACAAAGCATGCCCCAACAATACTTTCGGGTTGAAAGTCAGTGATCCATCAGAGGCTTATGTCATAACCATCACAACTTGATTAGACACAATATTGCCGATCAGTATCCTCGTGAGACAATACCGTTAGTTCTTTTATACTAATAAACACTACACAAAATGACTCACCCAGGTTTTGGTGATCCGATAAGTTCATAAGCATTTCCAAACAGTGCGGGGTCTGTAAATGTTGTGTTTCCAAATGCAAAATCATTCGCCTCATCTCCATCATAATTTCCACAAAGACCTGCAAGCAAACAAGGCAAATATTATAGAATTCAATTTCTAAAAAAATAATATTTCTGATTGTAAATAACTATTGGTGACGACACCAAGCGCATCCTGAAAGTAAATTTCGGTTTTATCAGAAAGTATTTCTGGCAAAAAATGTTTAGAAATTCAAATTCTTTAATAAAATATGAGTTGTGAAAAAATCACGCGATTGAGCATTTATTTAGTTTTCAGCGTCTTTCAAAAGTATCAGTTGAACATCGTCTTACATTCACAATATCACGTTACCAACCCAAAGGCCAGTTTTACAAAACGCGTCAAAAAATTAAAACTATCGCTGGATGCGGTTACGATAATTTTCTTTCTTTTTTAATCTCAAAAAAATATTTTTTCAACACCGGACATTGTCCATTTTTTTCTTTCGGATGAGTTTAACATAAATAATATTAAGACAACATTAGCGAATTCAACGAGGGACACTACGTTCAGGTTGCGTTACTTTCAATAGGTAAAGGGCGTTGTAATAACAACCGTATTTGATAGGGACGTGATGTTTGCCAAAACAAATTATATTTTCTTAGTAGCGTTTAAGTCTGATCTAGTTAAGATGATATTTATGTTCGCTAAACTCAATAACTTTAGATCAGCTATTCGTGACTCATTTATTGCACAAAATATATGACAAAGATTTCACTGAAATTTTCACGAACAGCAGCGGTGTAACAGCATTCATTTACCAGTTACTTTTCCGATGTAGGAGGCGGGCAGGCTGATTCGGAAATTATGTTGCCCGTCGTACCGTACAGTCATTTTGAAATCAGTCGTCAGCATGACATCTCTTCCATCTCGTTTGATTCGTATTCTACTTGCATGCAAAAATATGGGGAGATTTCTACGGACTCCATTGACCTATATTTAAATATAAAAAGTAAGTATCGTTTTAAAAGTCAACAATAAAATTGCCTCGCTAATGAATGCAATGAAATTCAGTGGTTCGCATTGATCCAAAGTACAAATTATTCAGATCACTATAATTACACAAAGCTTATATAAATATTTACAAATATTATATATTTTCAATTCATTTGGGCCATCAAAGCTGAAAAAATGTATTGAAAGTGCCTTACCTCTAAAGATTTTTAATATCCTATTAGTAGTTTTTAGCTATGAATATATTCATTTCTATGGCATATGCAAAGTGTAATCAAAGTTAGTGATTATTACTGATCCATTTTTTAAAAAGCATGGTTTTGCCCACGCGATTTCAGAAGTATGTCACCCACGTTGAATACTAGACGCTAACGTTTCGTAATATAATTCGTTGAATTAATAAATTGTTTATCGATGTTAAATATTGCATGTAGTTGGTAAATGAGTGAAATTATTGAAAGAGAGTAAGCAGAGTGGCAAACAATCTCACCAGGACAACTTGTCCATACTTGAAATGGATGGTGTAGTTGTAAACAGTTACAAAAGCCTGTTTCATCCATGAAACTCTTCTTCTCACATGTTGTTCTGTATTTTCAGTCTAAAAATAATAAATATGTTCGTTGATTTCAGATACAATCATGCTATCACTTTTTTCAAAATGAACCTTATCGGGAATAAAAGTTGAAAAAATCGCTCATCTATAATTGTACTGATCATATCGTCGTAATCGTGATAATTGTGCTAATTACACTCAGAATTTGAATTGAGTTTTCATTTATGCCATTAAATAAACGCGTGTTAAAAATGTTCATTCTCAGTTTCTCGTACAAATATAAAAGTTGATGTTTATGGGCGCAGGACCATGATATGAGCCTAAGTTTTTCGAAAGGTTAAAGATTGGTTTGAAAGATTCTTCGCTGAATATTAGGGATTATAATTTTAAATAAAAATGATTTATTTACTTGATACTTCTATATCTAGTTTATTCTGGAAAAAATCTGTCCAATTTCCCTATTTATATTTGCCACCTATTTCAACATTTACCTCGATTTCTCTGTTGGGTTTTGGTCAATAGACCAGGGGAAGTGGAGTAAATTGAACTTAAGTTAAACTAGGTGCTGGAATAGGTTTTGAGAGCAGGTTCAAAACGAGATTTATTGATGTGTTAACTATAAGTAAATAACTATTTATTATTTCTTACCTTTGTAACGAATCATTGATTCGACTCTTTAAATTGATTATAAATATATCACATTTGCTAAAGGTTGGTTGCCAGATTTTTAATTGAAGTCATACTTTTAAAAAAGGAAAACTAAGTATAACCTAGTTACCACTTTATCCATTTTGATGAAATATCATTACAAATTAAGTTGTCATCACTAGATTACCTCCCACACAGAAAGATCTTGTCCAAACAGGTTTTTTTTTAATTGAATTTCACTCTGAGCAAGGCAGGAAGCAGTAACTAAAAGGAACCAACTAACGGCCACTTGATAGCAAAGAGCTACTGAAAATGTAGTAGTACCAGCAACTGCACTCTAAACGGAAGAGATCCCAAATGAAACGGAACCGCAATGGTAAAGTGCAGTGAGTGGTGTCTGCCCTGGTCGATAGAAAAACATTTATCACTTCCTTGCTTCCTTTTAGTCGCCTTTTACGACATACATGCTATACGTTGGGACTATTCTAAAGCCCGTACCTACAAGGCATGTGTTTTGTCATGTATGAGTCAATGATGGATCGCGCTGACCAAGCGCGGTCCATCAGTGTCTCATACTTGTCAAAATACAGCAAAAGAGGCACATTTTTCGAAAAAATTTGTACTTACCGATACTATGACTCGCTCGACATCCACGTCAGGTATGGTTTCAACCAAGTTGTACAAACAAGTTCCCATAAAATCATAAAATTTGCCGTCGAATGTTTTATAATGAGGATCTCCATTCAAATGACAGGTTTCCGAACCTGTTAAAATTCAATAAAGTAAAAGATGTGACTCTCATATTTTACGAAACATTTTCTGCCGCAATAAGAAAAAGCTCAAATTATAATTTAAACAAGTTCTATCAAATATTCTGATAAAACGGATAGAAAAAAAAAACTCAAATAAAATTATACACCTAAAAATGACCAATTTTTTTTTTTTTTGAAGTCACGCTGTAATATGTCCGATTTAATCCGTCTTTATTATCGTCAATTTTCAACTTTAATAATACCGAATATATCAAAGAATCCGTGAAAAGTGCATAAATTGATTTAAGAGTGCCAAAATTTACGAACTTACCGAGTAGTTTACAACTACCAACGGATTCCGAATTCCAATTTCCGTCCGGTCCACACATTATAGAAGCAGCACCCTCTAGCACATGTTCTGGTGAGCAAGTCAACACACATTCTGAGTCAATGGACCTTCCATCAAGTGTACAGGTCAAAGTTCCACCAGCTGGCGTTATCAAACTTGGACACTGAAATAGGATAACATTACGGCGATGCTGGGGATTCAATCCAATTTCGTAGCCTATTGTTTAAAACTATATAGATGTAGACATATGTGTTAAAATTAAAAAGGCATTTATCAGGTATGAGTCACTGATGGATCGCGCAGCTTAGGCGCGATCCATCTGTGACTCATGCTAGACGAAACACAGTTCTCAAGTTGCGATTCCTTATCGAAGTATAGCTCTAGGTTTTCTACAAGGTTGCTATATTTTTATATCTTCAGTTGACTTCATCAAACTGAATAGGGACAAATATTTATCGATATTACACGAATTGTAAACAGGACTTAATTTGCATCTTAATGATTGTTTAACAACTAGGGCTGTGCGAAACCGAATCATTAGGAATTCGAATCAGACATTTGTCAAAATGATCAAAATCGATTGCATTTTTTCGTTGATTATGAAAAGCCCACTTAATTTAGCAAATTTATGTTCCTGTGAACGATTCGCAATTAATTCGAATAATTTCTGCTTCGAATCGATTCGGATCATAGAATAAAATTGTCCCGTGAGACACTGTCCTTCGGTAATAACTCATGTTTGAAAAAATATGTGGTTTTCGATTGAGAGCAAAAATAGACTGAAAAGAACTCCAAGGAAGATAAAATCGCAAAAAGATGGACCAAATACTTGTCCAAAACAGTCGAACAATCGAATCATAGCCAACAGAAATAGGTATTTGAAGCATTCGGAAATGTTTCCAAATGTATTCGAATCTTGAATCCGAGTAGTGGCATCACAGTGTTTTGCGCAGAAAAAGAATGGGTGAAATGGTGAATATGATTCACTTTTCTAGAAACGTACAAACTATATTTTATAAATTATTTTGGCATTGGACAAAATAACTACAACCATCGCAAAATAACTACAACCATTTTTATTTTGTGAATTCGGTTCGAAAATATTTGCGATATAGCGATACTGCGATATTTCGAAGCGCATCATTATATTAAGCTATTTTCCACATCGCTTTTTAACAATATCATGAGTAAGTAAAAGCTTGAAATTTCATAGGATTGCTGTTAATAAAAATTGATGTTTATGTGCGTACAGCAGTAGTAAATCCATATTATTACTCAATTCTTAAGTTTTGTTAGGCATGTGTCACTGATGGATAGCGTCGTCCTTGGGCGGTCCATTTGAGGTTTATGCTTGACAAAATAAGTATTTTTATAGGATTGAATAGGTTTTGACTTTAGAGTGAAGCATTTCTTAGCAAAACCGCTGCAACCGCTCATTTTTTACTTGCGGACGCGTGTTTATATGAGAGAACCCAAAGCAAAAAATCATGCTAGAGCTTTTGTCTTATTTCCACTAGTTTTTACCACAAAAATGAAGTGCAGTTATTTATATTGTTGCCCTATTCTAAAATGTCGCCTATTAATCGTCTTTCCACGAATTAAGCAGTTCGTCATTTTCGATTAGTTCAAATGCAAATATGAGTCACTCTGCGCCACTTCGTATGAATATTTTGGCGCAAAAAGTTACAGTAACTATATTTTTCGGATTTGTATAATAGTCACTCATTTGGGAGAACTACCTTGAACAAGTCCCTTTCCCAGCGGGTACTTATTGACAGATAGAATTAGTGTTGTTGGATCTTTTCGGTTCTGACTAGCCTACCAAATTCCTTACACCCTGGGTTGAATGGTGAGCGAGTATTCAGAAGTCGTGCTTGCTTGGTTTCGGACCTGAGATCTTCAACTTGCTGGACCAGAATGCCAACCACTAGACCACCGCGCCCCCCAAAAAAACTTAAGTTTTGTTGTTACTGCCTGTTTCAAGCCAGTGGTATTAATAGAAATCGGTTGGTAATGTGCGTGTCCATTTAATGAATATCTTTATGTAACTATTTATTCATGCATTGATGCGTTTGATGAGTTATTCATAACGCAGACGACGAAAGGTTCATCATGAACAACCAATTCAAAAATTAAAATTTGTCAAACATTAACCGCTAATGGCCCGCACGTCAACGGCGTGATCCATTAGTAGTCCATGCTTAACAAAACATGTGTTGCAGCAAACACAACAGTTCAAAAAGAAATGCTATTCTAAATATTGTTTGTGTCATCGTTGGACATGAAGGAGACAGCTTATTATGCGTATAATGACTATTATTGTGTATGTAAATGTTTTGCTAAGCTTGATGCGTTTGTGGCTCGTGCTTGGCAAATTAATATTGCTGATTGAGGTTAATTACAAAAAAATGTTGATTCCTTGACGTGATATTATTTAATTTTTGTTTGGCAAATCTTTTATTTGCGCACCCATCTTCCGTACTTTTATAATAATAATAACATATTCGTTATTTTTATTTCAGGAGCACATATACTCGAACATTCACACATATGAATAAATTTCATTTGTATTCATAATTTGTACGCCCAGTTACTTATTAACGGCCTAAATTTGATTCCACAAAAAGGAAGACAATGAATGGCGCAACACAATGACCGAATTCGAGTCAAAGGCATATCGTGGAAAAACATATTAACACCTGCCCTTTTCTTCCCCGTAGGAAAATTTAATCAAGGTTGAATGGAAAATTTCATGTATATTACTACCAATAGATAAAAAATTTCGCCTTGACACCTTCCTACCGCAGCAGTGAATTACAATGATTTTAAGTGGGAGTACAACAGGATCACGCCCTATCTTACCGATTCAGTTGATCGAAATGTAAACAATATTTCAATGCGACCAGCCTCTTCGCACGCAAAGAGCATTGTGAAATACGTTTTATTATCGTGTGCAAAGCACTGTCGCATGCATGGCAGACTATTAATACGAACGAAACGGCTCGTTAACAAATGTAAAAATTTTTAAGGATCGTCAAAATGTTCAACAACATTCAAGAGAATTCAAGGAGTACTGATTGACGTTTCTCTACACCCACGTAGATACTCCTACGTGCTTTACGTAATGCGTACAAAATATGTGACATTTAAGGATCATTACCTTAACATAAAAAAATCTTCAAAATTTCGTAATCGAAAAAAATAAACGAAAAACACTACAGCACGGGTTCAATCTGTAAATCCAATAACATGAGTTCAAAAATCTGAAAATTATTGCCTATATCTTATAATTTATTTAAACCGGAAATTTACTTTTATGAATGATTTGTATTTATGCTGCTATATCACACTCGGAAAGTTAATTTTTGTTAAGCATGAGACACAGGTGTGACGCTCCTCGTCGTGCAATCCGACAGTGCTCCATACTTAACAAAACATGCTTTGGCAACATATACAAGATAAGGGAGTGACTTTGAAATATCTGATCAATTTTTGCTTGAAAAAAATACTATATTATCAATCTGTGTCAAGATGCATTTCTGCCAAACCGAAACTTATCTGTTCGACGGCTTAAGCAGCCGGTTTGTTGTCTCAAACTTAATTTAAAAAGACCATTGTCCGAATTCCTAAAGTTCCCAACCGCGACAAAACAAATAAATACCGGAATATTATTTACCAAGCCAGTTCTAGGTATTTTAGAATTGCTCTAATTTTGTATCTTATGTGCTATGAGAATCAATCGAGGAAACAAAGTACTTTGGGTGGTACCCACGCTATTGTGACGGTGATGGTATTATGTTATGAAATAGCTCATAAGAGAGTAATGTGCGGTTCTCTAAATCGTCGCTCCTGGTTTAGCCTAATCCTATAAAAACAATTAAGAGAAAAGTTTTCTAACTAGCTTTATTGGAGCTTGAAATACCTTTCTCTCTAATATTTCCTACAATCTGTGGTTCTTTTTTCACGGATGGTGCTTTTTATGTGTTTTTTTTTGGTTAGCGCTTTAAGCACTTGAGGCCAAACTGTACAGAGCATATCCCATTACTTGTGTATTAGTTATATTTGTGTTTTAAAGAATCCCTTTCATATAGAAAGCGATAGAGTGCGCTTTGAACAGGAAATTATTTTAGCATTGGATTGAAAATACCTGTAATCTAAAAACACTTATTTGAACCATCAAACATCTTTAAATATTCAATACATCTGTGGCACATGCTTGGCAGAATATGTAAGTTTGAGTTTTAACTTATAATATTAAATATTTGTGAATATGATTTGACAAAAACCAAATAATTTAAAATTGAAATACAATTAGAATACTTTTTCGAATCTGATCGAATCACTAGGTTCCTATAAATATCGAATGTGCCATTTGAATCTATAACAAGTTGTGCCTTTTATAAATATACAATTATCTATGGTCACAAATTTACTAATAATAATAATATGAGCAAACCAGGAAAGTCACACTAATCTCTATGAGCACAAAACAATTCGACCAAAATCGGAAATAATTTTGATATGGTTTTATTTTTAATTCGACTTCGTTTCTTTATTTTGGAAGTCTTCATTCCTGTGACCAATTCACGACTTATTTGAATAATGCGAGATCCGGATCGATTAAAATAATTGAAAGTGGTAGACAGTTTTATCATCGTCCAGGGCAAATATCATTCACTAAATTTTATCGTAGCGGTTGGGATGTTTGTTGCTTAGAGTGCAGTTGCTGATCTACATTTTGTATTAGCGTTCTGCTACTTGGGGGAATGTAACTCGGCTTATTTTGAGTACTGCTTGCGGCCTTGCTTAGAACGAACTACAATGCAGAAAGAATAAGTTGCTCAACGCGTAATTTGACTTCAAATTCTTACCCTCACAACATCATCAATAACGGTGACAATAAATGTTTCGAATACGTAGTAGTTTTCTGAAACTCCCGTTGCAGTTATAAGTACGCTGCTTAATACTCCTTCTACTGTACCTGCAGGGACTGTAATCGTAATTGTGATATCTATCTGTTCTCCTGCATCTAAAGAAAACCTTAAAACAAATAGGAAAATAGGTAAGATAAATAAGTTGGTGAAAAAAAAGTCATATGTTGTTGGTAAATATATTAAATGATTTATTTTTCAATCAAACGCTTACATTGAGTGGTAAACCATCTACAGTTAACAACCATCTCAATTTCTAAATTCTTACCGTAAATATTTTAATTATCTAATTTTTAAGTAACATGCAATAACATTTATTAAAAACAAACTAACTTGTTGCTTCCAAAGATTTCTGCGAAATCTTTATCATCTGATATTTGCAAGATAATGTTATCGTTCGCTTCTCTGTTAGTAAACGTTGTCTTAACCTGATAAAATTTGAATCATACAATTTACAAATTCGAAAAGGTAAATTATTTTTCCGGAGTTAAATTATAAATATCAGAAGTAAACTTTCTTTGTTGAGCATAAACCACTTTTGTGGCTTCTGCTCAACAAAACGGTATTTTCTAGTAAAAATATGTTTTTACCGGTACATGATTAACACATGTATGACACTGAGACCTACATATACACTGCGGAAGAAGTGCGGGATATTTACAATTTCATTAGCAATACTTGTCAGTTTAAAAAAACTTGAAATCACTTTTTTTATAATCTTTAGGCCGAGTATAAACTGTTGATGAATGTATTTGACCGAAATAGTCGTTTCTGTAGCTTTATTTTAATATAATCAATAAAAATTACTGTCGAAAAGCAGCAATCCTACTTCATTTTTATTTACTAAGTATACTTTTGCCTATATTGTCAATACTATACTACTCAATAAGGACTAAGCGACTTAGGACTAAACAAATTTACCACAAAACTAGATGAATTTTATAAGGTAGCCTAATTTTACTAGGTAGTGCCACGAAAACAAAATAAACTAAAGTAATCGTTGTTTTCTGCATTTAATTTTTTTTATCAGATTCAAAGATCGGAAAGTCTTTTTCATAATGAATATACGATTAATCTAGTTTTTCATGCAAATACCTGCGTTTTTATTGTAGTTAAAAATCATGTAAGTTTTCCTATTCGACCGAGTAAAAAACTCAGTAAGAGTTAAACAAGATAAGTCAAATATCCGCAAATCTTGATAAAAGTACACGCAAAATAAAATCGGTAAACTAGGTATACTAGGTAAATCTTTTTTCCTATGCTAAGTAATACATCCTCACCTGAATCGTGGTACCTGCTTCAACAATTTGATCATTAATTTGGCTCAGAGTTGAGTTCGAAACTGTTGGTGTGATAGCACATGGATCGACCCTTTCTATTGGATAGAATAAATCTTCCCTTTGATATTTTCCCATCATTCGCTGAAAATAAAAGTCGATTAGTAGTAACAAGTACAAATACCGGTTTCATATGAAAATGTGGATGTTACATTTTTAGCAATTTCATGCAGTACGAGCCGCTCGCAAATACTTTGGGTAATTACAGGAATATTTGAAATGTTTTTAAAAGATTCATTGCAACTTTTGGAAGTGTAAGTTCAGGTGTTTAAACTGCTAACTTTAGAGCATAACTGAAGGCCCCAATTTTTGTACCCCATTCCGTCCCGATTTTATGTTATATTGTAAAGAAAGATATTCCGTGGTCATTTTCTCAACCGACGATGCGGAATAACTCGGATTGGTTGTTTAGTTCAATTGAAATACCAAAAATATCAACCAAAGCAAGCACAATGCCCCTTTAGTTTATAAAATTATTCATGTACGTTTTGTTATGTATGAGTTGCGCCGTCGTTATGTATGAGTTGCGCCATCGTTATGATGGTTGCGCCGTCGAGACGCGGTCCATCTGTGGGTCATATTTAACAAAATAAAATCTATAATTTAGTATTGGTATTTGATAGGTAATTTGGACTTGACAACTTTTTGAATTCTCGTGAAATTTTAAGTAAAGTTAAACAAAGTCTGCTTCCGCATTAGTGCGTAACTCGCACGAATTCAAAAATCTTGAAGAAAAATCATGCCAAATCAAGCATGGATTGTTAAAAACAGGCTAGCTCACTACACTATTCCCAGATCATGTTTGGATGATTCGAATAAATTATTCTCATATTATAAGAAACCACCGCTTGGCGTTGTCAACAGATACGGCCAATTTCAATTGTTCGCGACAATAGAGTTTTTATTCTATAGTTAACGTGTTTTCGTTTGTCGTTCAGCCTCAAGACTCCCAAATGAGGTGCTCAATTTCTATAATTCTGGGGGCAAATAGAGTCAGGATTTCCGCCCATTTACATAATAGCAAAAGCAAATTCGCGCCTAGTTGTAGGGCATTGTCTTCGGACGTTCCTTTCACGGATTGCCATATTTAACCATAGGCGAGGCAATTACTAGGAGGAAGGAGGATTTACGTTTCTTTGTTAGGTCTTCCAACCATAACCATGATTAGCTCCCGTTTAAAGAAGTAACAAATGGAAATTTGTGGTGGGGTTGCTCTAACAACAACACCTGAATCGTGAACTGCTAACTGTAATGTGAAATAATTGTGTATGTCGTCATCTCTTCCATAAACCAACTTTCCTAATGACGCATTCAAAAACAGGTTGTTCGCCTTGCATGATAGAAATTTTATTTTGTTAAACATGGCCCACGGATGGATAACGCCTCAGCGACGCAATCCATCGGTGGCACACACAGTCGGTGTTTTCGTTTTCGCTTTGAAATTGAAAATTTCACTGAGTAAACAAATGTAAAATTTGGTGAAGCGTGAATTGCAGATAAGACACGAAAATGTCGGAACGGCCTTTTTGGATCGGAAAAAAATTAAAAACGCGAGTTAAATATAGGTTTATTTTTTTTTAAGGAAATTTGTTTCCCAATTAGAGCGTTAAAACACGGTAAAGGTCGCGAATGACGAAACCCAAAATTCTCCTAGAGAGATGGGCCGATACCAAAATTTTCGCCGATACCGATACAAGTACCGATACCACTTTCGTAATTTATATTCCGATACCGATACCGCCGATACCGAGTACTTTGTTAAATATGTTGAAGGCCTTTTTGTATCCACTTAAGCCCTTGTTATAGTTGCACCCACGTATGTGTGCGCCTACATACGCTTGTACCCTTGAACTCTTGCATCCATTTGAGTGCAAACTTTTATGGATGAAAATATAATAAATTTTTGCTGCGTTCAAGCATACAAAGATTGAGTGCAAATGTTTGTGGTTACACGACTAACGTGACATCTCATTGAAGCCAAGGCCACAATACATATGAAGTTGTCTTACCGATGCGTTGCATTACGTTCCAGCAATAAAATAAAAACGGCAATACACGCCTGCAGTTAATCGTGTTCATATGCGTACAAAGCTCAAACGCAAAAAAGAAACAAGCACTCTACGGTAGCTTTCATAGCAAACCGCTCTGTTTCATTGGAAAACGTAAGGAGATGCATACAGAGCATTGCGCTTGCGTAAACCAAACCAGGAAAAAACGCAACCTACGCAAACGTGTAGTGCGACCTTGGCATCTTTTTCTGCATCAAAAAGAGCATATAGTGAGTGGATTGATGGGTTTTATTTAATAAAACCCAAAGTGTATATAAAATTGTTCACGCCAGACTAGACCCGTTTTAATTATTTTTCAGAGCAGTGGAATGCGAGGTATTTCCATTTATTATTAGTAAATAAAGCGTATTTGTACGCTCCGTTGTAAAGATGTACCCGGTATCGGTATCGGTTTTGGTATCGGCGGTATCGGTGATGAAAATTTTCCGATACCAGTACTGATACCGATACTACAAAAATCACCGATACTTGCCGATACCGATTCCGATACCGATACATCGGCCCATCTCTAGAATATTGTCTTCGATGTCTCCAATTTGTTTCGTGTTTATTTGTTTTGTTACTAAACTATTAATTTTTAAGTGAAAACCCGGTAGCTACCCTTAATGCTTTACCATGCTTTGGTAAGCATGAGTCGCTGATGGTCGACAAAATATAATCCAATTTCTGTGTGGGCCTCTTTGAACGTTTGAAATTTCCTCATCTTTTTAACAATAATTTTCATATAGTTCTTTATGCGTTTCATCTTGAAAGACACGTACCGACGCTTACATATTTCTTGTTTTTCCACATGTGTAGCGGTGCACCCAAAATTATACGCCGATATGGTTATGAAGGTGTACCGGCGCACCCAAAATTTTGCGCTAATATTGTTATGAAGAACTCGATGAGGCATTTGAGTACTGAGGTTATATATAAACACTTTCATATCAATTTTCATATAGTTCTTTTGCGTTTCATCTTGAAAGACACGTACAGACGCTTACATATTTCTTGTTTTTCCACATGTGTAGCGGTGCACCCAAAATTATACGCCGATATGGTTATGAAGGTGTCCGGCGCACCCAAAATTTTGCGCTAATATTGTTATGAAGGACTCGATGAGGCATTTGAGTACTGAGGTTATATATAAACACTTTCATATCCCACGAACTGAACCAAAACATGGATATTGAGCACTAATGAGCCAACGCAGAATAAATTGAACATTTTCTTTCCACATTGGGTTTGAAAGAATCGAGTTTCCGCAAATAAAAAAATGTTGAAATGACTTTCTTGTATATAATTCTGAGTTATATATTTGGATTCCTTTGTCATGTTCATATAAACTGAATAAATTTATGTAGCTGCGTGCCCGCTAAGAATGATGTAAACATAACGGAAGAAGTAGTTTACTTTTGGTGCAACGCCAAAGCAAATTTAGTTTATCTCGTTTTATGACGTCATAAATAGATCGATAGAAATTTCAAATTTTCTGGTTGGGAACATTTTCATCAGAGTATTAGTTTAATATACCACGAAAATTGTTTCTATTTAACAAAAAGAAGTTTTAGCAAAACATAAAATGGCAATTTTTTGACAGCGTCATCTTTTGCAAGATATACACGTAACAATGAAATCAATAAATAAAAATATTTTCCTTACCACAAACATTGGTCTGCCAGGAAGTTTGAATGCGGTTGCAACGGTGTACTCATTGGATGCCCGCTGTATAAGTGGTAAATCAACTAAAATATTTTCCGATCTGTCAATCAATTGTAAGTTGGTAAATTCAACATTTTCAGAATCCCCGTATACCCACATATCAGCAATTGTCATTTGGTCTGAAAAAGATAAAATGTATCAATTATAAAAATAGTCGATTTGAATTGCTCCAAAATCCTATTCCAGAGCAATTTTTTATTTCCTTACATGCCATCAATTGTCGACTTGCCGCATATTCTCCATTTTTCTTTTGACTCAAAATAGCGTGAAATCCCAAGTTACTCTTCGCTCGAACAAGTACACTACAAAAAAGAGATAAATGTTTGAATTTGGAACAAAACAGATGAATGTATGAGAGTAGCATCACTGGGAACCAACTTATAGTAAAATTGACAATACCATAAAATCTACGTTCTTTTGATCCTAATAACATTCAGCAATATTAGAATAAACTTCCTAATATCGACTCTTTTGCCAATCATGTTGATGGAGCGCGTCGCCGAAGGCGCGGTGCATTAACAGACCATAGTTTGCATAAAACTCGTAAACAGCATGGGCAGTCCAATTTTTATCAATATACAAAAATTCTCGAAGAATTTACTGTACTTTTGACTAGCATCATATCTCTTACTATAATTTTCAATTTCGTTTCGTTCACTTAATTAGTATTTTCTAGTCCGTTCAAACCTAATTATTTACTGTTCAAAGGCAGCATACATGATGGGGGTTCGAATTTATTCAACTTAATACAAACAGAAAAATAGTACTAGACCAATCCATACAGTAATAGGAATTTGAATACTGAATCCAAATACCCTGTAGGTACGGGTTTTAGAATATTCCTACCCCATTTCCTGCGTGTCATAAGAGGCGACTAAAAGGAAGAAAAAATAGTTAGGGGGATTACGATCGCCAAAGGCAGAAACCACTCAACACTTAACCACGACAGTCCAGTGTCGCTTGGAATGTTTTCTGTTTAGAGTGCAGTTACTAGTAGTACATTTTTAGAAGTTCTTTGCTCTTAGGCGGTCGTTAGTTGGTTCCTTATAGGCACTGCTCCCGGCCTTATAGCTATTATTCGGTAATAAATCTTGATCCTATAAATCAAGAGTATAAATTTATTGCGTTTTACTACTTAGCACTTACCCATAATCGAGGTCATCACCAACTAAACTGAATGTGAAGGGTAAAGGAGACAAATTGTCGTAACGGTACAATCTGAGCTCACTGGTACTTGCAAGGGTTTCCACGTTTGCGCCTGGAATCGTTTGCACTAGACCAAGAATAATATTGTGTTAAAAGTCGTGTGATAGATGAATAGATAGATAGATTAACAATTATCTGAATGAAAAATCTTGAACAATTCTAAAATTGTCGAATAATGTATAATAAAGCAGGCAGTAATGTGTTTGTGTGAAAGAGAGAGGGGGGATATAAAAAAAAAAGAAATAGGTCGACAGGAAGAGGAAAGGTGGGAACTGTGGGAGTATGGGGACAACAAATTCATTGAAGCCCGTTCAAGAAAATCTTGCCTCGGGATTAATGAAAGCAACAAATATAAAATTGGAACAAAAGTAAATAGAATTGTAGCCATTGGTTCAATTCCAAGAAGTCAAGAGGTTCTGAATAAAAAGAGAAAAAAAAAACAAATCGGATGGTATATATAATAACCATCGAGGGAAGACTGAAGAAAACGAACCTCCTTGTGAATCGTCAATAGCTCCGAAATTGCCATTGATCTGGAGAAGAACATATTCTATAGTTGGGTCCACATTAAAAGTTATCGAAGCAGCCTTTGTTTTGCTGATTGATTGCAAAGTTACCTGAACAGAACATAACCATCAAAAAATATTGGGGATAGATGCTTTGTCAAGTATGTGTCACTGATGGATCGTGCCATCGAGGCGCGGTCCATCAGGGGTCATGCTTGACAAAATTAGATTTCTTTAATGTTATCCACGTAATAACCCCGTACCCACCATAATAACAAACCAAAAATATTATCTTCTAGATGATATGAGTTTTTTCAATCAATTTTAATGGAAACTGTTTATCACTAATTATGGTATTTTGGAATGCTTCGGCTTTTTAGTATCATTCAGCTACCATAAGATACTCCAGTTTACCAAGTGTTCCAGAATAAAATTGCCCAGACTAACTATGTTCAAAAAATTAATTGATAAATTTTTCGAATATAAATTTGAACGATATTATCTAACTATGAATTAATGTCGACAACCAATTTTTTTTTTCAACTGGTTAAATTATAACAAAGTTTTTTGAACGCTTAATAGTCAAACTGTTTTCGTTTTTTTTTTTTTTGTTATAGTCATTTTAGAATAAATAAGTTTCTCTATCCTATTTTTCAGCTATGTACATAAATAAGGTATTTAATACCTATAAATAGGTATATTTAACTAGCAAATTTACTGGTCAACTTTAAATCAAACATGCGAAAAACCAGGTAAAATATCTTAAAAAAAAAAGGCATATTAAATATACTTGATGAATTCGTTACTTTTTACCTAAAATTGTCATCACTACTTACCAGCCCTTGGATCGTTGTTGCTTGCATAACAGCTGTTGCAGCTGTGATTTCGTCTTTGTCTACTTGAATAACGCCACCCCCTGTCTGGTCGGCAATATGTTCATACAATGCACGTCTTTCAAGAAGATCTCTTTTCTTCCTTGAGATGTTTTTGGTAAGAAATATGTAAACCTGTATTGAAATTGTTAAAAATTAACTGAGCTATTTGAGTTTGAGTATCTATTTATTTGTAGCCTAAATATTGGATTATGTTTCACCACGAACCACAATATCAAAAACCTCAGTCAGTCAGAAAGCTCATTTTGTCAAGTACGAGTAACAAATGAGACGCAATCCATCAGTGACCCATGCTTAATAAAACAGTGTCGCAAAAACATTTTCTCATTGTGAAAATGTTTGCGTAGCAGGAAATACATTCATTTTTTGTTGGTCACTAATGGGGAGTGGATAACCCTAGACAAAACCTCATAAGCATAAAAGGTTAATGCTGATGAAAAGATATGGGCCTTACGTCTCGGTCGAAATTAAACCAAGTTATTACACCCAGGGTCGAATATTGAAATTGATTTTGGAACTGCACCTGGAACTATTTCCATTCGATTTAGTTACAGAACAAGAAAAGAAAAACAAGTAGCAATTCAAAACTTTAGCTTTACCGAAACTTTTTTGATCAAACACAATGCTATAACTTGGTTCTGTAATTCAATGTCTCCCGCAGTGGCGTCAGTGAAAACGTAGACAATTGACCTTTGAAGGTAAATAATATAGATAATGAAACTACCAAATAAAACGATTCTCGCAATGCTACTTGTGGTAGAATCATACGTTAAGAGAATGTGTTTGGTAAAATAATCAAATTCATCATAAAATTGTTGAGCACGGTACACAGGCGCGCTGAAAGCAATTCCAGTTTTTGGAACATATCTGTAAAATCCACAAACTGCCAATCATACCTGAATACCTATAAATATCATCAAAATGCGGCTTCAAGTTTTGGAAATAAGGAATTACAGTTAACATTCTTGGTAAATCATCTTTATTACTGTCAATAATGCAGGATAATATTTATGAATTCGCACGTGTAAATTTTTCAGATTATATGGCTAGAGCTGGGAAAAACCGAATTATTTCGAAATCGGTTCTGATACGAATAAATTTTTTGAATCAAACCGAAACGCAAATTTCATATAAATACAAATGTCCCGTTTTTACCCTCACAATTTTACTGCCATTTTCAAAGGCAAATATCTAGCTACGAATTCACAAATAATTCACAATAATTCACAAAATGTAAAAGCCAATAATCTTTCCATTCAAATTTCATTTATATGCGTAGTAATAAATTTGAATAACAGTGAGAAAAGGGGTAAATTTTGATTGTCATTCGCATTTAAATATAAAAATTCCATCTTGTTTCGTGAGTTTATGTTTATATACCCGATTCACAGTTGATTCGAATCGATTCGAATCACCAAATTCAGTTGTCCACTTCTATAGGCAAGTGTACAATACGAGATTTAGAACTTCAACCACCTTCAAATCGTTACCTGAAAGCGCTATTTTGAGCAGCTACCCGCATTCCAGTCACGGCCAACTCTGGTTCGTCGCCTCCTCCAAAAGCTGTTAGAGCAGCGAGAGCTTCCGTGAACACATCTGGGTCGTTTGTTTTAGTCAAAGGGCCATAGCCTAGAAAATATTTTTGTCTTTTTATAGAAATTGACTCAAAGTTAGGTCGGGAGAAGGGAGTAGTAGCAACCATAAACTGTAGTGCATGATGAAAGCATTTCATAAAGAAATGAATGGCTTTGAATGACTTGAGGAGTGTTATCTGTCGGAATGGTGGTTAAGTCCATCTTCCGTTTCTATGTTAAATTACTTTTATTTGGCTTGTATGTATATTTCATTCCATTTTCATTCAAACTAAATAGACAAAAGAAATAATCGAGAAAAATTTTATAGGCAGTTGTTGGTACGATAAGCTCTTTGCCATAGAAGTGGCCGATTGTTACATCCTTTTAGGCGCTGCTCCTTAGGCGGAATTCAGTAAAAAATAAAGAAGGCAGACATGTGATTTGTCAGTCATGGACTAAATCCTGTGAAAGATGATCCGTTAAAAAATACATTAAACATACGCGATTTTAGAGGAAAGTCTGTGCTATATACTATGTACTACTAAAATGTGAGAATATACTAAAAACTTTAAAAGTTTACCTGGATCATTGTAAGGCATGAGAAGGTATTCCAAAGGTTCACTATTTGTTCCTCTTGTTGCTCGAATAATTTCTGCAACCCTCTCTTTTGCCGCTTCGATTTCTCCTGCCATACTACCGGTAGTATCCATGACAAAAGACAGGCTACTGCCCAATTGGAGATTCAGAAAAGAGGCGAATCTGTCGTCACCTTTATGTCAAGAAATACATTTTTGTTTTATTGTTTTGAAAAATTACTGTAATTTACAATAGCAGTATGTATCCGTGGCTATGCGTTGGGCAATTTAGCTCGAAAATTCGAATCGATCCGAAGAAAAAAATATTGGAATCAAAAATGAATGGTTCATAGGAAGACAAATTTGCTAAGCGGATTCTTCATTTTAAAAAACAAAATGCGAACCATTTTGGTCAAATTCTCATAATAAATTCAAAAAAGTTTCTGATATGGTTTATTCAACTTAAGATGGAGATTAATCAGCAGGAAAGGCCTCGTCCGCACTGTTTCATTTTTATGTATTAACTATTAGAGGGTTAATTCTTTTCTTTCCATAGGAGATAAGATATATATATACATATACATTGTTCTATTATAGTCACTCATTATAGGATCACACTGATCAAGACCTTTTAGCAGCGACTTCATACAGACGAATAAGTAAGTGTAGTTTTGCTGGAAAAATATGATCTTTCCGGTATGTCCGAGCCTATCTAAGTTATTACACCCAGGGTTGCGTGATGGACAGGGATAAACAAGTCGGATTTGTGTGGACTCAAACCTGAGTTCTTCAAGCTGCGATGCGAACAAAATAACCACTAGGCCATAGCCAGAAGGACGGAAAATGTTACGAAAAATTCGCCTTAATTTTCGATATTCATTTATTAACTTACCGATATTGTCGTATAGGGATAAAAACAAAGAGTTGACGAACGCTGAAACTTCGTCCTCATTTTCTTGTTCAACTATACCATCTTCGTTCACAAAATCTGCCATTGTGCGTGCAATGAGTGCAGAAAATTGTAATCGAGCATTTTGAAAATTCCCATTAATACAAAATTGCACGATTTTGGAGAATGTGGAATTCGACGACGGAAAGGAAAATAGATCAATAAGAGCTGCCACGAAGCTGGAATAAAATGTATAATATCGGAGAAAGGCAGCAATGAAGGCAAAACAAAATGACAATGTGACAAAATGCAGTAAATGTTCTGTTCATTCGCATTAATTATTGATAACATTCTAAGCCGCCTTCTTTGCTGAGAGTAAGGACAAAAAAGTAGATTAGATTTGCTTTTATGCATTATTACTCAATAAATTACAGTTAAAAATGCTGATTTTAGTCATTTTCTTATAGTGGCTATGAAAGTAACTTTTATAGATTATAAACCCAGTTAAAATGCTCTGTCCAAACACGTTTCGATGAGGATGGGCGACTGGTTGAATGCGAATATAACGAAAAAAAAGGCAAAATGACAAAACCAATTCTACCGTGCTGTCGATGCATCTTTTCCCGTATTGAAGTTGGAACAAACTTAAAGGGGTAAATTCTTCATCCGGGTTAATGATGTTGAATCCGGTTCCGTCATCATTAGTATTTTCAGCGAAATATTCTGATGCTGCCTTCACCATCCCCCGCTCCATTAACGTGACTAATGAACTCTGGAAAACGAACCAAATAGAGGTCAAAGTTTAAAATGGTAATTGTACTTTTAAAGTCAAGATTCGATCCAACCAGTAGCGATCCAGAAAATTCCGATAATTTTACACGTCAATGTGATGACGTCGAAATGTGCGCCGCAATCGAAATTTCATTTAAACAAAACTTCCTGTTTCTTTGCCAGACTAATGACAAAAATGGAAAATATCGTGCCGTAAGCGCAAAAAATTCTAGACCAATTTAAGGCTTCAACATGTTTCCAAATTAAACTTAGCTATATTTCTTGCAAGAGGGCCTTTTTTCGTTTTTTATGATTGCAATACAATTTTAGGTCTTTATAACCCGTTCGAAGTAAATTCATACCCCACATCCCTCTCCCTGAAAGCGGGCCTATATTCATCATATATGTATTAATTAGGAAGGAATTAATTGGATGCTTATTCAATCTTTAGATAATTTTTTGGGAATCAATGTAATTTAATTAACAATTCGAATAGTAAATGCACTAAAACAAAAAACAAACAAAGATTTTAAATTGACCGTGTATTTGCAATAACTGTATATTATCAAAATATGAGAGTGCCTGTGTTGATGGGATTTAGGATAAGTATGAGCTGCTGGTGGACCACGCCTCGGATGACACGTTCTATCAACAGCCCATAATTGTCACAAAATATGTTATATAGTTTCATATTAATATTCCAAAAAGGTACTACCACAAAACGATTTCCTCGGATTATTTTGTTAAACTGCTATGATATGTAATACAATTATTATTTCTCACCTGGCCATATCCAGTGCTTGCCAGCATGATACAGCCCAAGACACAGAGTAATGCCTTCATCTTGAGTACTTGTAGTATGGCAAATCTATCGGATATCGCTATTCTTAAGAAATGAATCACAAAAATAAAGTAAAAGAAAGAAAACGGGTGACTTTTCCTAAACCCTTCCCCCGCACAAACACTAATTTAATCATATTATGCACTAAATCAAAATTGCTTGTGAAACGTGGTTAATTTTCCACAATAAGTTCTTTTCTTTCAGTTTTCCTCATCCTAGCTCCTTTAACTTGATCTTTTACCTTCCTAATGTCAAAGACGCGCGAGTCTGCACAATAAAGACTGTATCCATTATCCAGACTACCTGGAGATCAAACTCCGGACAAACCAGAAGTTTTATTTTATCAAGCATGCGCCACAGATGAACCGTGTCTCATCGACGCGTTCCATCAGTGACGCATACTTAACAAAATATGGTTCGACATAACATGGTTCTGATTGAGATAAGTTTTCATATAAACTTTTTCTAATGCTACGCACTCGTAGCTTAAACTGAAACAGAGCCTCGAAACCAAATAAAGCTGACTTTTTCAGAGACGATGCACGTTTATCAAGACGAAAGTTTTTGAATACGCAAATATTTGAATCTGGCTTAACGATGAAGTACTTGGAAATGATAAATAGAAAAATTTGTTCTGTTATTCGTCAAATATTTGCTCTTCGGGGTTTTCGGAAAGTCCATGATAAATAGTTTATATGAATTAAACCGCGATCTTTTATTTTCTTGCGAGCAAATACTTCCTTTGATTTATTTTTTTTCGAGTGTATATCAATTACGTAATCACAAAAAAAAAACGGTGTTAACATTATTCGAATGAAATTTTTTTTTAAAGAAATTTCGATTCTAGGGCTGTGATGGAAGATATATTAAAAAAATTCCAAATCTTTAATGTGATGTTAAAGACAAGATTTTGTTTTGAGAAGCTTTTTTTATTAGTTATTCCAATTTAGTAGTGTTCAATATAACAGTTCAGCAAATTAAGGATCTCGTGGTCTTTCGACAATGAGTCCGAATAATGAATTAATATCCACAGCTTGAACTATTGTTGGGTGGTCTAACAATGAAATACCGACTGGGACTCAAACTTATTAGAAATCTAATTTTGCTAAGCATAGGCCAAATATGTACCGTATCTTGGCGGCCTAATTTATCTGTCATTTATTCAAAAATTTTTAACTGGTTGACTACCCCAATGCTTTGCTTTAAACAAAACTTCTTGACTTTTCTGAGTAAACCGAAAAAAAAATTATGTGAAATACTTATCATTGAGATACTCATCCTCTCACGATTTTATCTGTACCCACAAATCTGTAAATAACCAAATTTTAGACAAAGACAAAATTTTAAATCTTGATTCTAAAAAGATAGCGTCGCAACCCATTCAGAAAGTTTATTTTGTCACGCATGTGTCACAGATAGACCGCGTCTCGTCGAAGCGATACATCGATGATCCTTACCGATGGAATAGTTGGAACCAATTTTTTTTGACGGTTCGTAACTTTCGTTTTAGGATCTTCGTCGCAGAAACGTGCTTCGTCGTAGCTTATGCTGTTTGAGGAAAACAATTTCAACTCCAATAGGAAACGGGAAACGGGACAATTGGAATTGAGCGCAAAATTTTAATTTATAATCTGTTCGAATAATTTCAATATTAGATTCAAATACCTGATTAATCAAACGGACTTATCTTAAATCTACTTCAATAGTGCTATCAAGAGAATAGATACCAAATGCTTTCCCAGATACTAAATCTTTGCAAATGCCCATTTGTCTTCAAATTTCTAACTGTCCCCTTCAAATTTCTAACTGTCCCAAATCAGTTGGCTGTTTCTGAATATCAGAATGGTATCGAATATTCTAAAAAAATCTTCCGACTCTTAAATAACTCTCTACTTTGGTCAATTTTTTGATAAAAAGAGGCTATAGCAAATATCTTCGGTAAAATTTAACCCGCACGCACGCCGAAGTCCCATAGATCAAATGCAAATCAGGCAGAAGTAATACCGCAAAAACATAAATTCCAGCTTTTAAGTAACTCTGAGTAATCGCGTCCTACTTCCTTCACGAAAACCCGGTGAAAATGGGGATAAGAATGCGTTCGAAAAATAAGTTCATCTCATGTATGATTTATCGATGAAACGCGCCATAATAGCGCGGTTTATCGGTGATTCATGCCTGACTTATTCTCACCCAACCGAATAATTCGAAACAAGAAAATCGTGCGACATACCGATGCAAATACCAGCATGAACTGACATTAAGTTCGGTGGCACAAAACGTGACAAAATGTCGAAAATTCTTTCCCCAGTAGTCCTTTTATATTCCACCGCGGTTGCTTAGTAACCGCACCTTTACTTTTGTTAAATTTTACTGCTTGAAATAATGGTAAATTCACTTGAAATTTATTGTGAGAACGGTAGAAATATTTGAATAATACACCTTTCATCTGTTTAGATTACACCTGAATGTTTAAAATATGAAACCATACACAAAAGCAGTGCTTCCGTTGTTTCTTTACAAACCATTTTCAAAAACAACATTTATATTGTTATATGATATGGATGCTCATAAAGGGGTCTACAATGAAAAGACGACCACGGGGAAGTTATGGGTGTATCGGTATCTCTTTTTTTGAGTTATTTATAATGGCTTGAAATCGGTCTGCACTGCCCATACTTTGAAGTGAGATATACCCAACATCACTAAAACATGACGACTGATCAACGGTCAACTTCAAATGTAGGTACTGCCCAAATCCAAAAAAAAATTAACTCTTTGCTCAATGTATGAAAATTCAAGTATTATTAATCTCTTGAGTACTTATTGATTTATAAAAAGACTAGACTTTGAAATATGTATTCAGTTTAAAATCTTGTTTACGATATAATTTTTCTTTTAATTACTCTGTCGTAAACGTAGTATAAGAGTAAAATCGCTGCATCTGAATTTCCATAAAGAGCAAGCGCCAACGGTCAAGCCAGATAATACTTAGATACACAGTGACAGGGTGCAATATATTCACTGGTCATTTGCAGTAATTGTATATTTCAAAAGTACAGAACCGCCATGTTAACTGGATTTATGCCAAGTATGTGCCGTTGATGGAACGAACCAACATCCAGTGATCGGTCAAAAAAGATTTTGGAGTTTCGTTTCAACATCACCAAACAATATATATATATATATATATATATACAAATATATATAATAGTAGTGCCTCCATATGAAAAATATTACTTTAAAAAAGTTTCCGAATGAAGATTTGCTTTTGAGAATAACAGAATCAGTATTTCGTTGTTTTACTGTGTGAAAAAATTAGCCCTTTCTATCTGCGCAAAACCCGTTTACTAAATTGTTACGTTTAAAACCGAGTCAATCGCTAGTTTGCATTCAAAATGTATGTCTGAATATGTTTGTCTTTGCTGTAAATAATGCGAGTTTAACCCAGTCTGCGAAGAAAATAAACCAAAGCATGTTTTGTTAAGTACGTTTCACTGATGGATCGCGTCGATGAGACGTGGTCGATCTGTGGTGCGTGCTTAACAAAATGAAATTTTCTGATCGTGAAAGTGAGACTTCACACCTCTCAGATCATTTTATTCCCAAAATTCAATGAAAATTGTTATAAATAAATCACTTCAATGAAATTTATTTGAACAAAATTTATTTTAAAATCTGAATATGAAATTTGGGGTAAATTAATCTGGACATTAAGTTTTACTTCTTTATTGCGAAATTCAATTGCAATCTCAGACGTAAACTATTGAAAGTATTTCACGGGTCTTACACATCAGAACTCAGAAGTGCGTAAATGAAGTCATAATCCGCGAAATTGATAGGAGAAATAGAAAATGCACATCACGTACGGGGTTTAGAATAATCCTAAAGCATTCCCTAAAAGAAGCCACGGAGTGGTAGGTGGTTTATCATCGCCCAGAGCACATAGCACTCACTGCACGTTACCATCGTGTAGTAGTAGTAGTATTTTTATAGCAAAATACGGTAAATCAGCCAAAAATGTTTTTCTAATAAAGGGATTTTAGGACTAAAAGCCAAAAAGCAAGTTTTCTAAACCAAAAATTAAGGGGCGGAACGCGATTGCTTGATATGCTAATCTGCATGACGATTTTTTCTTAATTATTAAAATTTAGTGTGGGCGAGTGCATTTGACGAATTTGACTCTTTAAATCTGAATTAAAATTTATTCTTTAACAAGTGACGCATCGTTGGGCAGTTGCAGCGGGGCGGTTTAGAGAAACAACAGTGCTCGCCAGCACAGCCCGACAGACTGCGCAACCCATAAAACGCTCTCAGAAGACTCCTGCGTGCTGCAAAAACCACACAATGAGGTTCGTCGAGGATGATGCAAATGCATTGAAACGGCAACAGATAAACACCAACACACTGACTGAAACTGACACCGGACGACCCTGTCACCGCCAAGGCGGGCGGGACGGAAAGAGAACGTCGCCTACCAGCAACGTGGTAATATCTCAAGTCGTGACCCTTGAACCCTCAACCGCCATATGGCTCAACTTAGTTAAGAATGGACCGAAATATGAGAAGCGTCACTGCATAACTCAAGACAGTAAGGAATATACCCAAAAAAACATACCGTCACAAATGCCCTCGTTTTTCTTAAGAGGAAATTTCTATAAAATTTACTCTCCAAAAATCCAAATTACCCTATTTCGACAAGATATGAAAGTTAACAAATAAGAAACAAAATACGTAAAAAGCATATACACAAAAATACAAGAGAAATCAGCATTTGATGACACATCAATATTCACAAAAAATGTACAGCTCCAAGTCTTATATCTATTTAATTTATTGCTCTCGTTTCGCTCAGTTCCCAGAATATATAACGTGCATACATGTAATCAAGCTCTGTAAACTTGTCGCTCTTTAAACCCCAGTATAGGCAATATTTACACGCGTACTCAACACAGTGCTTCGTCCACAGCACTTCCCTTTTTTCCGCTCCCATAACTGTCCATACCGTAACTCGAACAGCGAATTGCGCCACACAGTCGCAACGTTCAGAACAGGCCAAAGTTCATCTACTGCACACAGCTACGCCTCCTGAAGATACATCAGACGTCTCAAAAAGCATATCCATAACAATCATGCTTGGTCCATCGTTGACCCACGTCTTTCGCAAAGCAGTCACTGTAACATAACTCAAGACAGTAAGGAATATACCAAAAATCCAGTACCGTCACACAGTCCTCGTACCATTAGCACCATTAAGTACCATCCGTACCAGTTTTAGGAGAAATGGAACAGAGCGATGCCCCTCTCCGACCAAAAAAGATAAATGGCAGAACGATTTTTGAATTTTAAAGCATAGAAAATTCTAAAAAGCAAACATTTCCTCTATCCCAAGCAGAAATTTTATTTTGTCCAGCACGAATCACAGATAAACCACCTTGTGGATGCAATTGATCAGTGACCCATACCCAACAAAACATGCTTCGAAAATATTTTTCTGACCGGGGATTTTATCAGTTCCAAGGCCTCAAATATCATATTATGAAAATATTTGTGAGGCTGATGCAAATGTGTAAATTCATTAAGTAGCAATATAGAACCCGCAAATATGCTTCTTAGTATCTGTGTCAGAACTTTTGATAGAAATTAATAAAATTGCGTGAATGAACATTAACCCTTTCGCACTGAAACGTTAGAACTGCTTTGTGCATTATTTTCACTGATGCTACCCTGTCTTCACACTGAATTTTTTCGTTTCGGTAGTGGTTATTTTGACGCCATGCTGTAACAATTCCCAGTCTGGTGATTCCGTGAGGTTATTATGTGATTTGTCGTCACCGGTGCAGATTGCGCAATATAACTGATTCACGAACAGTCTGTACTACGCACGTTGAATACACAGATGGACGTTAGGTGGCAGTAACGATTCACAAAATTATCCTGTACACTCCAGAATATGACTCAACTAAAGACTAAAGAAAATTCGGATCAGATCATTTTTTTGTCAAGCACGGGCCACAAATAGACCGCGTCTAATCGCATAATAAAAATTAGCAAAATGGCGCATCACGTATACGTGCGATATTCATTCATCTTCTAGGAATATACAAATATACCTCAATTTTAGTAATTAGGCTTCGAAGCGAAGCAGGAAACATTGTGGAATTGGTGATTTTAAAAAAAATTTTTTTTTTTTTTATTATTATTATTATTAATAGGCCTCCAAGCGAAACTGGAACCATAGAGAAATTGCTAATTTTATTATCACTATGTTCTTGTGGCTTCACGGCTGGGCCGGCTGCATTTAAATGTGTGGCTTTCATGCAAAACACATCTAAGAACTGTTTCAAAACCCATCACATTTTTAACTATACGGCATGTCTCGAGAATTACAGCCTGTTGATAATCAAATTGGATTTGTGTCTCAATGTTATGTCTTTTTGAGATATTGCCCAATATTTTTCGTCATTAGACCATCAACAGAAACGACAACTGGAATGACAGTTATCTAATGAAGTCTGCGTTTTTTGGAATTCTATTACAAGGTCCCGATATTTTATAATTTCTTTTTTTTCAGCATCACTAATACTATGGTCGACAAGGCACGTTCTGTTGATAAAAAAAGTTATTTTTTCAGTGCGGTGAACGACGACAATGTTGGACAGTTGTTTGGGATAGTTTGATCAGTTACGATTGGCCTGTCCCAATAGAGTAAAGTATTTTCATCTTCGAGTACTGGTAGAGGGACGTATTTGTAATATGGTACTATGTATTTCTTCGAATGTAAATTGTTCGCAAGTTTCAAATGCATAATGGCAGCAACTGGGTTATGTCTATGAAGATATTCTGTATTGACGCGGAATTCATAGCCTGAAGTTATATGGAAAATTGTTTTAGATTTTCTTTGGCAAATCCCGAAGAGATCATTAAAATTATATTTTTTCAAAATATATTTTCGTATTTTCTTGTTTTTGATGTCGTAGTTTTGCATTGCAATAAAAAATCGTTCTGTTTTACCAAATAAATTACTTTTTTAAAGCTTTTTCAAACTTGCCATATCAATCGGTTTATTCGGTTCATTTGCAAATACGGCAATGTAAAACTTTCCTTCCGCATCTGTGACTCGGAATTCCCCCGTTTTCCAATCAAGTGGTTTATTTTTGTTCTTACTCAATGGTCTTGGCAGAGTAAACATCAGGGAACAGAAAACCAATGATAAATTCTCGAATAATGGAATTTTTTGTTTCAAATCACAAGCCAAGTTTTATTTCCCCAATCACAAAACATACCACGTTTTGTTATGTATATATGTCACTGATGAGTAGCGCTGCCAAGGTGCGGTCCATCTGTGGCCCGCGCTTGACAAAAGAAATTGAGTTGATTTTTTTTTGAATTGGCAATGCACAACGATTTGATGACAAATTCGACCTGAAATGAATAATTTCTTTTTAAATACAACTTGTTAACATAGGTCAATTTATATTGAAATAAAAGCACACAAAACGTTTTATGTTAAAATTTGGAAACGACGAAGAAAGTCAAAGCAGAGTTCAATACCACACCTCGGCGATGCGTTCCAACAGCAGTCCGTATTTGACCTGAAAGTGGAGTTTATAGTTTTATTTCAATATCATAATTAGTATAAAATTAATGTCAAAGAGCAGCAAATTTTATCCCATTTTGTTACGGTATATACACTGTGACAAAAATACAGTAAATCTACTGGTCATTTGCAGTAATTGGTAATTACCGACACACTAAACCACTTCGCTGATTCGTTTTATGCCAAGTATGAGGTGTTGATGGACCGCACCTCGGCGGTTGGTTCCATCAACAACCCATAACTGGCAACAAAAACTCCATTCAATAGTTTTATTTCAATATCACAAAGTAAACTGTTAAAAAGCAGCGTATAGAGTGAACATTATTTAACAAATAATAAATGATGTCTTTTTTCAATGGAGTGGTATTTATAAAATGAAAATTACATAACTTAAGGTCATCAGACTAAATGGAAAATAAATATATAAATATATATAAATATATATCACATCACGTACTGCACACAGGTGTTATATAATATTCTAAGAAAACGCTGTTCATAAGACCTATTTGTCTTGATAATGAAAAAATATCCCGAAGACACAGTGTTTGTGCATGTTTATAAAACTATTACATGCAAAATCTACAGCAAAAGAATTTGAGGGAAGAGGAAGTCAGATTTTTATTCGTGCAAATTAAAATTGTCTTACCGGTAATAAGTGGGTGGACAGAGAGTAATGCTGGGTAAAATCGAATTATTGAGAATATGAATATGATTATTCAAATATTTTTTCCAATCGGATGGAATCACTCATTTCACATGAAAAAAAATCGTCGCTTTTTTGTTTACAATTTATCCACATTATACATATAACGAAATCAACGAATATCGCATAAACAAACTATCGGAAACAATGTACTATTAATTCGCACATAATAAATAAAGTTCCTGCCAAATAAAGTTCCTTGCCTGACAGGTCTAACTGATGACAGGGGCTGGAACAAGCCGAATCATTCTTAATTCAAATTGATTCGGTAATCACTTTAAATCGTTTCGGATCTAGCAAATATCCAGATTTTACAATTACAACTAGTCTTCATTATGAAAATCAAGCAATTTAGGAATAAGAATTACGAATATTTTAATGAACAGACTCAAAGAAAATGTATTTTCAATTCACGCTTCATGTCTAAGAGCAGAAATTTCAATATTCGAATATATTGAGCTTCGGATCGAAGCCGGGCTAAACCCCGGTCAAGAACAGCAAATAAAAAGTTATGTGCAATATATAGGAATATGTAACGGCCACTCAATAGACAAAGAGCTACTAAAAGATAATGTGCCAACGACTGCACTTAAAGAGCAAAAAATTCCATACGGAATTTCGCATCGACATCATAACCATTGTGTCTGATTTATCACTCACGTTGTGAAATATAAAAAATTTTCTCCTTAATTGTATGAAATGAATATTCTCAGGTAACATTATATATTGAAGGGTAAATAATCAATTATTGAATTAAAATAAATTAGATGTCACGAAATTCACTGAACGGTGTATAAGTTCAAAGAAATACGTTCATTGTGAAACACGGGAGCAGGTCATGAATAATCTTAAAATAAAACCATGTAACCTTTTATTGATTCGCTTGGTGATGTTTGTAGACAGGTATGACTGCGAAAAGTTAAATTGAATTATTTAGCAAAATTAATAAGAAAAAATAAAAGTAAAGATTTTTTTCAAAAGATGGTTCGGATTCGAGCTAAAATTTTGTTAAGTTCCGAGTCAAATCACATATGCATTTTATCAAGTAGGGTTATTTGCTGAGACGACCATAGTCGAGTCAAGCCCTTAAAAAGGTCACTCGAGTAAATCCATTGACTGGAGTATCCCCATCCCGGATTCACACATAGACACATATATAATATATATAGCTGTAAGTCGCCAAACAGGGCTCTTTGACGTCATTAAGTGCAAAAAGGCCTAGGGTGTCTATGTTTTTGAGTTATTATTCTCCTACAATCCTTTAATAAAACCATATATAGTTGGAGTCATTCTCTAATTTTTTTAAAAAATATATAAACAAAACTAAAATTTTGGCCAACGTCGCAGATTTTGATGTAAAAAATACGAATTCCTGATATTTCTGATCTTTCTACGGCCGGCATATTTTTGAATCCTGTTAGGTGACGAGTGAACATTAAGCACATGACTTTTGCGTCATGCACGCCAAGTACGCTTACCTCAAGTATTTATTATGACATATATAACCTAAATTTAGTACTTATATATTGTGAATATAGTGATGGATGTGAGCACAAAGAGCAATCCAATATCATTGGCCAATGCCTGATAATCAGAGATGACGGAAAGTTTGCTATAAATCCGATCCTGATCATGAATTGCCACTTTGAATTTTTTTTTATTACGACTCCTGACCCAGGCCCCATTACCCGTGGCCGCATAAACACGGACAGTGCTAGCGTTTTCAAAAAGATGCGATCTCTCTTACAAGCTATTTTATTTTGGAATCGAATATTTCCAAATTTAAAAATCTATGACGGATACCAGTAAATAGACACTATTTTCAGTAAATCTCATATTTTTTTTTAAATATATGCAAAGATGCGAAAAAACCTATTACGACTTTGTTCAAAATCTTTGTCGAATCACACCAAATCGCAAAAATAAATATTCAAATCATCCGAATTAGATCCTAATTTTATAAGTCGAATCTCCAAATCTGATAAAATCTAAAACTCCCCTACAGCGCGACCCATTAGTGACCCATGCTCAACAAAACGTGATTCGACCAAATTTTACTTAATTGGATACCCAATTCATGTGCTAGCACACACAAACACATAGAAATCTATTCACGCGAACATACAAAATTCAGTTTTCAGAGGACTTTGCGAAACTGAATCATTCGGAATTCGAATGTATATTTCGAATCGGTTCGATTCGCTATTTCTATGTTAATAACAAATATTTCGATTTTAATATGAGAATTTGCTACAAATTGTAATGGTAAAGCCGGAAACGGATGTAGCCATAATGCAATAATCAAATGAACAGATTCGAAAATATTGTCCTTGTTCCCCAAATTCGGAAATCATTGACGAATCATTACTCATTTGCATATTCATATGCAATGTATTGATTGCTTCGGCTGACAACTGGTAGATAAGTCAGAAGTTTAGTGAGACAGCATTGCTTTCTTTGTCAAAATATTATGCATAGATTTATAAATTTTATTTAGTCAAGTGCGAATCAATAATGGACCGCGCTTCGACGGCGCGTCTTTGATTCGTACTTGACAGGCCTGGACAGGCCTGAAATTTTTTTGGATTAGCCCTAAAACAAAACAAAGATAATTTCCGTGATTATCCAAAGCATTACTGTGCGTCAAAATTTCACGAAAAATATTTGGCAAAATCACTTTTAATATAATAGTTGAAATAATAATTATTGAAATTCTATAATAATAAAATGAAATTCATAATAAAATATTAATATTTAAAGATCATAATACTGACAAAAAATGGGAGCTTATTTGACTAAAATAAGATATGACCTTAAAAAATATTCAAGAAAACACAACCTTTTATAAATTTAATAAAGATATTATTGTTGATGATTGTATTTCATATAATATATCTGAATTTTGCAATCGTTGATAAAATTGAGATTTCGGTTTCCAATTGATCTTCATTATAAAACATATATAGTGGTACAAATGGCGGTTAGGGATTTCCATAGTAATCAGAAAAAAAATCTATCCAAACATCCTTCTGTTGTGTATGAGTCACTGATGGATCTCGCCGACGAGGCGCGGTCAATCTGTGGCTTATTCTTGACAAAATAAACTTTCTAATTGGGTGTCTGATTGGACAAAAATCCCCTAAATGAGAAAATATGAAAAACTAAATTTAAAATTAGCATGATTCATCAATATAGACGATAATTTATCGAAATTTCTTTCGAATTTCAGAGCTTTATTTCTGCCTAAGTCGGAAGAAATAAATAAAGTCTTATACAGCGAATGAAATTGTACGGGAAAAGAATTGTGAGAGCAATGACCTAGCGGTTGTTACTGTTGCATCGCAGGTTGAACTCAGGCCATGGATAAGGGGTAACTAGGTCGAAAAGTTCATATCTTTGCATCGACACTAACCCTGTTTGCCTACGACAGAAAGATACTACCAGAGCCTTTGCCGATGTATTTTTTAAAATCACACCTACATTTTAAATCTTCAAAAACAATAACATTTTTTTTTTCTTTTTTTCTACTTTTCACAAGTTGCCAAATTTTGATTTAAACAGTATTTTCTTTTCACGTTGTCGAAATGTTTAAAAAATGTCAATATCGACTGGTAATTTTTTGTAAAAAAATCAATCATACGTGATCGAGCGCTTAATTTTTAATCTATTTGCGTCAACAAACGTGTTTTGCGAATAAGCCACGTGATTGACACTTGTATATTTTGATAATCGTGATCGCAAATTAATCTTTCGAAAATATTACTTGCATGGAAAGTAATAAACAAAGAACTTATTGTTAAGAAAATGAGTAAATTCTTAAATTATTTCTAAATATTTACGAAGCGTATCTCAAAATAAAATTTTACTTTGTAAAGAATGAGGCACACATGGACAGCACCTCCTCCAAACAAAATATTCAACTGAAACACTCGATTGACTCCATTTCACATCTATTCACTGTCGAAGTTCCATAGTGTCACATGCAAGAATCTGTTTCCGAGAACCTCCAATTGTAATTCCCTGCTTTTGCAGTGATTTCCTGATCGTGCCGATCTACATGACTTTAAAATTCGCGACAATAGACATCTTTAGGGATGGGATTCTTTAGTTCACATTGTAACATTCTATTTCGCTCTTGGTACATTGGTGGTTTTCAAGTATGATGCGTCTCCTGCATCCTTGCTCTGGGAGAATTTCGATACAAAAAACAGTTATGTCCCAAGCTTGACACAATTAAATTATTGTTGCTGAGTTCTAAATGGTTATACTTCCCCTATGAAAATTTTCGTTTTGTCAGTATGGGCCACAGATGGACCGCACCTGACGAGATTTATTAATGCCTCACTTCCAACCAACTACGTTATCATTGGATGGGTGTTACTCTGGTATTTGGTATTACTTTCCTTCGATAAGTATACAAGCAGTCGAGTGTAGGGTTGGGCAATCCGATTCGATGATTCGAATCGATTCGAATCAATCGTGAATCAGCCATGGAAACAACTAACTAAATGCAGTGGGATTTATCACTTTTAACGACAAAATGCAATCGGACCGGAGTGTAATTGAAAATTCATCGCTTTGAAGTCTGTTTATGCTAATATTTGTACTTCGTAACTGTAAAATTCTTAATTATCACGATGGAGACAATGATAGTAATAGTAAAAATGGCATATTTGTTATTTTTATGGAATCATGGCGATTCGATCCGAGTCGAAAAAATTATCCGAATCAGATTCACATTCCAAATGATTCGATTTTGCCGAGTCCTGGTCGAGTGTAAGATAAAATTAGGAGAAAGCACATTTAAAATTCAAATGCAACGAGGAAGGGTTTTTGACTTATTTTCTGAGAATTTGTCAATCTGTCTCTAAAAAATTATTGTTTATTTATACGATTATTGTTTTTTTTTTACGTCAATCTACTTATTTTTATGCTTCACTTGTCTGAAAAAGGACTTGTTGGAGGGCACGTTTGAAAACACGAGAATGAATGAAACTTTTTTCCATGTGATCGCGCTCAACCCCAATAGGATTTTTGGAACTTTTGTTAAGCATAAACCACTGAAGGTCTTCGCTGTACATTGTGCGGTTCATGCTTTGTAAAACAAAATTTGTGAAAGTGACAAATACTACATGTACATTCTATTCGGTTGGCTCTCAAGAATGCCGAACATTTTTCTAATTTTTAACCAAAAAGATGATAATAAGTTAATATAGGTTTTGTGTTTGGCTGGTGTTGTGCAGAATATATAAATGTTTCCCTTACAATACGAGTGCTTGATTCTCTCAAAACGAAAACGGAATTAGGCTAGCGATTGTATTACCCACGCAAATTACACAAATAAAGATGTGTGTTGATAAGTGTTTTATCTCCGTTTTTGTCATGAATATATGCATCGTACATACAAATGTTACCTTTCAACAGATTGATCAAAATATTTGTTCTTGAGAAACCGGAAAGAACCGACAGGTTTTGGGAACAATCTAAATCTGGTAACACTGTCTTTTTATAACATGTCGCAATTCACCCAATCGGAAATTGTATTTTGCAAGCATGAGTCACTAATGGGCCGAACCTGGCGGCGCGATCTATCAGTGACTCAACATGTTTGAGTAAAATTATTCTGACTGGGCATAAATCAAGTATTCGATTTTTTTTATTATTGCTCATTTCCCCTGCCCATATAGGCGCACAGTGTTAGTGTAGTGGGAAAGATTTCCGGTCCAGACAGCCTGGTCCAGTTGTTATACTTTGGGTTGAGTGGTAGGCATGGATTAGCAGTCCTAACTTGTTGGGACTCAAAACTGGGATCTTCAACCTGCGCTGATAACCATTAGGCCATTGCGCCAAGAAATCTTAATGGTTAACTTAATGGTTAAGTTATCTTAATGGTTTAATGGTTTTAATTTTTCTTTGGAACTTCACTTCAGGATGGAAGCCCCACGATAGACACCACCTAATATGCACTAGGAATAAGACAAAAAGTTACAGAAAATGTAATTGCCAGCAACCGGCCCCTCAGTCAATATCGCAATGGATTCTGATCCAGGCGATACTAAAACAATCTTCACCTTATTCACTGTTTTACCCGTTTTTTACTTGGGACTATGGTGTTATAATGACAACATTTCCTACAGAGCTAAAGGTTAAAATTATGTCTCTAAAATTTGAAAACATACATTCTATTATTTGACTCTGCAATATATCATAATCCATTAAAAAATATAATATTACTATAAACCGACACATTTGTAAGTCAAATTTCAGTAAAACCATATAGGAATTAGCCGAAATGACTTTCTCCCAATGTGAATTGAGATTTAGATTGAAGTTTTCATTTTAAATGAAGTTCCCTTGAGAACAATAAAAAAAATTGTGGAACCGCAAGTCAATCAGAATCTTTTTGTCAAGTATGAGCCACAGATGGAACGCACCTTCACGGTACGTTCCACCTTAGCTCATGTTCGGCAAGATGTGAGAATCGTGAATTTTCGAGAACAATATATCTCATGGACTTGGATATTAAAACATATTCCAAATAAACAAGTTGATTGTATTTAGTTGATACAGACTCGCGAACAGTCATCTTATGTAGCCCGAGGGTTTGCAAAGTACACCTTGAATAATATTCATGTTTACCGCAATGCAATTTTTGTTTCATTGTATTTTCATTTTCTGTAATTGTGGATATACAAGTTGAGTGTTGCAATAATGTTTTCAAGTATAGTATACCAAACGTTTAGCCAGGTTTATTGTGTTTATAAATACGTAAAGATCCGATATTGTATGTTCATTGTTCACTCCTCTGAGTTGATCACGAGCAAAACCCAAGCAAAGTCCACTTGTGAGCAAACTATGTGATAGGCATGGGTTAAGGTGACGGACTTGGTTGGATTTTTGTATAGCCACCTTTTTTAGAGTAGAACATCCTGACCAAGATCCTCCACAAGCGGTCACTTACAGACGGTCAGGATGTTGTTAGTGTTGGAAAGATATGATTTTTCCGGTCCGGCCTAACCTACCTGAGTTATTGTTACACCCTCGGTTGAGTGGAGGGTACAACGAGTCGGACTCGGGGGGAATCAAGTCGAGATTTTTAACATGTCATTCCAACATGTTAATTCGATTCCATGAATGATATGGTGAGATCAGATTATGATCAGAAAATGGGAAAATGATATTTATTGAAAAAATAACTGTTTACTTGATAGTTCTGCTACAATAAGTAATCATAATACGTTTTATCGTTGTTTCTGATCGACTCGTGATGTTAATAGGAAGACAGGACATCCTGGTTTCAAAAGTCAATTTGATCACTCGTATTCAGTTTTGAATTTTCTTTCTTAGCAAATGTGTAGATAAATCTTCAGAACTCTTTAGAATTTTCTTGTCACTCAGGGATAGGAAACATTTATCACAGAAAAGAATATATTTTATGCATTTGCAACGCTAGGCATAGATGAATAGTTGATGAATGTATTCAGCTTAGAGTGTAGTTGCTGTCTCTTATCCATAAAATAGTCGTTGGTTGATTACTTCTTTTAGGCCAGAAGTTATTAAAATGGGGCGCACTTCCTTCGAAAAAGGGAAGGTTTGCAAGGAGATAAAATAATTTTGTTATTGTATGAAAGGTGTTTTTCTACTCTGGTCATTGTCGACAGACAGATGTCATTTGCTCCAGACATTGTTGGCATTCGCTCCAGATTGTGATGATTTTTCCAACTGGGAAAGAGGTCCCATGTAGTGATGGGCAATTTGGATCGATTGGAAGCCTAAATTATACGAATCAATCCCTAGTTGGTCATAGGAGCAAAAACTTGCAATATGAAGTAGAATTCCAAAACAGCAAAATACAACCAAATGTATTCCATTTTGATGAAATTTGTTTGTACTCCTAAAGGTTGAAAAAAATTCCACTAATAATTTGCTAACATAAATTGTAGGATTTAGACTTAAGTGTGGAAAACTTATTTCAATGATGGAGTCAAATTATGACGATAAAAATCGGGCATTTGTTATTTATATGAAACTACAGTTATACGATTTCGATTTAAAAAAATCTTTTTTCAGTTTTGAATTTCAATGAATTCGAATCCTTCTCCCAAGATAAAGATAAACATGTGTTTGAAACCACTATTACATGGCGATGTTTTTTTGTTCTTCATCTTTATAACCTACAATTAAATTTCCGCATAATACATAATACTTGTCGTATTATGCAAACCACACATATTTTTCAGCGACGAAAACATTCTTGTGATGATATTCTCATCAACATGTTTTTGGTTTTGCGTCGTTAGTTTATTTTCGTCAAGTACATGGGATGATAGTAAAGGTTGATAAGTGTCATTAAATAATTTTTCATTAATAAACGATAAATAAAATTATGGAACAAACGGTACAAAAACATATTTTGATGGAAATTTCTATTTTGACTGTTTTCGTTATTTATTGAGGAGAGCGTTATTTGAGACAACGGTGGCTCCGATCAAATGTAAAAAAATCTGTATTATTTGTATTTGATTTGCGGGAATTTGAGATTACGCATTTCTTGTTCACACTAATATATATTTGTGACTTTGAACAAAACTGCCTTGGGTCCATGTTTCCATTATCGAGAAAATCGCGTCTTTACGTAAGAGAAGATCGAGAACTAATATTTCAGCCGAGTTTTTTTTTTTATTTTTGGATGTAGAATTATAAACGAAACCTCAAGGGTTCGTTTCCATGGCAAATAGGCATTTATATCATAAATCGTATTTTTTGGACATACGGACACTGATGCTCGGAGCCTCAGACATAACATGTATTTTGTTTGGGAGGAGGTGTTTTGAGGTGTTACGGTCGGGCATCAAATCGTATGCCATCCTGATAGCATACTATCACGTCTCAATCGCATTAACCACAGTTACGTGACACCGTTCTAAAGAGCAAAAGATTGCAAAATGACGGGAAATTTTCTTATATTAAGGCAAAATACAACAAAAATATTATAGATTATGGTCAAATTCATTTCTGCCCTTTGGAATGAAATTGAAACTACATCGTCTCTTTCAATTAGTTTATACCATTAATAGTACTTTCATAAGTATAGATTTTATTCAGGTTGATGTTCGGGGAAAGATCTTATGTACAGACGCAATATTTGATGTTTGCATAAAATTAGCGATTCCATCCGATTCGGAAAAAAGCATTCGAATTCCAAATGCTTCCGGTTTGTCCATTCCGACCCACGATACTATGCTCAATGCTCATGCTGAAAACCGAGGCATTCTTCGTGTTAGAGGGAAGATACCACTCACTGCACTTTGCAATTCATGTTTGATAATACATCAAATACTTTTTTTTATCATCTACCTTGAAGGGGAGATTCATCAGTGACACATACTAGACAAATTAAATTCATGTTTGCTTTTATGTCACCAAATCAAATGTAAAAATTTTAAAAAGTATTTGATTGACTGTCAAATATGAATTGTTGACTTTGAGTTTGAGGACAGACACGTTTAAGATTTACTGAAATTATACTGCAATATCCGCAAGTGAATTCAAAGAAACTGACGTAGATCATGAAATTAGAGGTAAATCTTGCGTACTTTTAATTTGATATCTTACTGTGAAAAATATGCAGTAAATTTACTGTCCATTTGCAGTAATTCAATTTCCGAACTTTAAAAAACTGTTTGGTTTCCGTGGCCAATGCCAACTTTGGGCTACTGGAGAACCGTAATTAGGCGGCTAGCAACAGCTCATAATTGGCAAGTATGTTTATTTTATAGTTTAATTTTAATATCACCGAGTCAAATTACCGCCAAATAGTGATGCTTTTACTGCAATTTTTCCACAGTTTAGAACAAACAGGGTAACTGTTACTTTTTGCAATATGAATGATTTGGATCGATTTTGTCCCACCACGCTTACAGTCGTGCTTATTCAAGCTCGGTTCTGAAAAACGGTTTGATATAAAAAACCATTTTTTTTATTAAATAATTGCCGTTCAGACAATCTCTCATGGGATACTATAATTTAAAACGAAATTGCGTGGATAACAAATGTGGTTCATTGGACAAATGAAATCAATTCTAAAATTTATTAAAGTAAAATAATAACTCTTCAAAATGTGAGATTCGTGGGAATTGCTTATGAATAGTGAATTTTCAATATCCAATTTAGGGTACGTGTTTGGGTATGACCATAAATCATACAATAAACAACAAAAACACGGCATTCAAGTCCTCCTCGCCGACCAAAATTGCAGATAGTGCATTGCAAAGCTGGTATTTAAGAATTCAAATCTGATTCGAGTAATTTGTTTCCGATTCGGATCGAATCACAAATTCCACACAGACAGAAAATGTTTCATTTTTTTCATTACAGTTTCTTCCCATCATAAAATTTAATAGATGTATAGCTACGAGTTTCCTAATATTCATAGAAAAAAACTAATACAAGCAATGCGTACTCATTTTGCACATCATCGTTCAGGATACGAATAGTGGTTCATTTCCGTTTGGGATGTTTCCGCTTAGAATGCAGTTGCGGTACTATATCTCGCAGTAGCTCTTTGCCATTAAGTGAATGTTGGTTGCTTTTGGACAGTGTTTATGGCCTTGCCCTTTTTCGCGAAAATATGAAAATCTGAGGCAAGTCACGAGTTTTTGTTCTGATGATTCTGATTCACGACTGATTTTTGGTTTGAATTGATTTGAGTCACCGAATAAAATTTTCCAGCCCTGGCCACAAACGGGCTTTTTGATTACTTTAAAACAAACACAAAATAAATCTAAATATTCAAGGTTGCATTCGCTAGGTTCTAAACGTTCATTCGAACTGCAATTTGTTTCTTCAATTAAGAGTTTGTTTCAAATTAGTTTACGTCTCATTACAGTCAGAAAAAATCTTCCAGAACATGTGTTGTCACATATGGGACATTGATGGAACGCCTTCGAGGCGGGTTTCAGCTGTGGCTCACGCTTGACAAAATAAAGTTTTCGATTGCGATATTAATTTATCATTTAAATATTAATACATGTCCAAATATATTTTAATTTGAAAATATATATTTGTATTTTATAATTAATACATTTATTGCACCAATGTTCCACACAAAGATTTGTTTATTATTTTTATATATTTCTATAGTATGTTTCATTTTTATCATTATATAACCCACATTTTAAACTAATTTTACTAAGTATAGAATGAATAATAATTTTTGCGGGAAAAGATGAATGATAAGATGAATAAATATAAATAAATTGTTCTTGTTGTTATTCAAAATTTTCTTCTATCCCAATTTCCGAATACAAATTTTATTTTATTTTGTCAACCACGTCCGTACACCCCTGTCTTGGTAGCGCGATCCATGTGTAACTCTTGCATAATAAAACACGTTCTGGCAAACCGAAAATTTTCCGATTAGATTTAAAGAAATCAATCTAGAGAAGTAGAAGGAACACGAACTATTGTAAATAGGAATAGATAATCAGGAAAAAATTTAAAGTATCAATACATACCGGTTTAGATTTATTAGCAGATAGATATGTCAACAGAAGACAGTATATCATTTCTTTTAATCTGGGGTAGTTTTCTTGTGGATCAATTGGTCATGCCCATGCTAAAATGATGACGATGATGATGATGATAATGACGTGATTTTTGTGTCAGGCAAAACTTAAGATTATAAAAAAGTATGAATGTACTGATGTCGATATGTCCCTCAGGTACTGACATTTGTCACAATGAACAATTTTTCACTCATGGGCAGCGACCATTTTTTCTTATTTTTTACTATTGAAATCCAGTCTAAGAAAATCCGGAAGTAGTGTGTCAAAGGAGCCAATCAATGGCCTCTTATATGATAAAGAGCTACCATAAAATTGAGTACATAAAACTACAATTTAAGCGGAGACAAGCGGAGGTACAATAGAGCGCAGTGCGATGTATCATATCATGGTCGATTTGAAAACCATTTACCATCTCCTATTGAATATACCACTCACTGTATTTTTTGTGCTTCGGTTCCATTTAGGATGTCTTCCGCCTAGAGTGCAGTGTACATTTGGAGCAGGTCTATGGGAAATATGTGGCCGTTAGTTGGCTCCTCACGGTCGCCACCCCTGACCTCGCTCGGGGTGCAGTCGTGAGAATTCGCCGCATTGTTATCATGTATTTCTTATCTTTTTCTGAATCAGAAAAAAATCGGTCTTCGCAGCTTTTGCTAAGTATGTGTCACAGATTGACCTGCGAGGAGAGGTTCATCTTTGGCACATACTTGACAAATATAATTTTTGCTTGGTTTTCACCCCGGTATTATCTTGCATATTGATCAAGCAGTGACGCGGTGGAAGACACGCAAATGCATCGCACGACACATGCATACGCACAAACTATGACTTAAGCCTACGCACTAACGTTGTTATAGCAATATGCATGAAATTCGTATAGAAGTAAAGTTCTCTTTGACACGTTTTAAGAACAGTGGAGATTAGGAATATATAGGTTACAGTATCACATATTCAGCAATATTTATTCTCTTGAAAGAATAAGAAAGAAAATTTTATGCTGCTGTCAAAGAGAGATACAATCGGCATGTTTGCGATTTTAATTTTTATCGGATGCAGGCAGGGCCATGATGTCATGGTGTCAAAAAAGAAATTGCAGAAGGGATTTTTGGATGCGGTAAAACGTGAGAAATCTTAAACAATTCCGTGCGCTTTTGGAACGCAGTAGGTATATCTATTTAGCCAAAAAATTTCCGCGTCCTTTTGTTATTTTCAGACCGTTCCATCGTAATATATATTATAAAGAGCTATTTTAAAAAAAAATTGCCTGCGGCACCCATTGTGATGTCATGATTTCACCACGAAAATTTTTTTCGACCTCTCGACCAGCTACTTTTATGTTGTTTCCTTGCAACTTTATTTCATTCTGTTGTGAGTTTGTATTGAAAAAGCAGATTGTATTGATCGTAAATTCACTATAAGCAAGGCCGGAAGTAGCACCCAAAGAAAATCCTACTAACGACTATTTACATGACAAAGAGTTATACGAAATGCGATAACAACTAATTTACTTTAAGTTGAAAGAAGTCGCAACTAACTGAATGCCCACAATCATGAATTAGGTGATGCCTGCCGTGAATGTTCAAAACGAACCAACATTGATAATTTTGTCAGATTTTGTGCATTTGTGAAACTACAATAATAAAATATCATTCCTTCACAAAAAACAAATAACAGCATACTAGCAGAAAGATATACACATGTTTTCGATACCAGCCGAAAAATTTGAAAATTCTATCAGTTTTGTGCTTTTATAAATTGTCAATATTGAAATACTATCCCTTCAAAACACGTAGTATTGTACTAGCATTAACTTCTATTCATCAGAAAGATAAATTCAGTAACAATTTTTATTTTATCACGCGTCCTTCACAGATTGTGGTTTGTTATAAAACATTTATAAAGTCACCTGATGTTGTGCTCGGCCCGTAGGCACTTCTTCCATGAAAAAGATATCGAAACAAAAATGCGTTTTCTAAGCAATATCACGAGTTATTTGTCAACATATGAACTCATTATTGTCCATTAGCAAGTCACGTAAATCAAAGTTTCATCTTTCCACGTAAGGCCCACAGATGGTTCGCACCTCGTCGGCGCGACCCATCAGTGATCCATACTTAACCAAACATGTGTTGTAAAATGAGTTTATGACTCGAATAGACTCATTTAACCAATTTTGAGTTCAACTATTCCAACGAAACCGATATTTTCGTCTCAACTTTGGAAGCACATTGTCTTTACGATGAATCGAAAATCAATATTTCTAATTCTTGTAATTACTTGAACACGCCAATCAACGACGTACGTAAACTTAAATTTTCTATAGCCACGTGAAAAACCGACGTATACTTCAAGTGTTGTAAGGAGAAATTGATTTGAAAGTCCAAAATTCCTAGGAAATAGAACTATTTCAGTATTACGCGAAACGATGTGCGTTATAAGGGTATGGCTTAATTTGAAGACAATTTTACTTTACATGGTGATGTTAGGCGAATTTTGAAAAGATCATTCAAATTTAATTTGGTTTGTAAAATAATATTATCAGATAATGGGAATTATGGTCTTTTCAGATTTATGTGATCTAATTTTCGATGAAAAAAAGTTTATTTAGAATAGTTATGAAATTAATGAGATGGAAATTTAATTTTATTCGAAATTCAAAAACAAAGTACTTGAATAAGTCCTTACTTACGATTAAAAAAAAATCGAGATTTTTTTCACTGCAATGAAACGTAATATGGTTAAAAAGCAAATTTTATCATCAACTATGGCCATGGATGAAACATAAAAGATATCGTTGCTTCTTGGACGAGTGAGAAAATGATTTTATTTCTGTTCCTGTCATTCTCGGAACCCTAGTCTCATGTGAATAATATGATATATTATGTTTTTGTTCTTTTTTCTGCAAACATTTTTCTAAACAAGGTACACTGTAAAGAAAGTTTAAATTCACTGCTGATTTGCAGTAATTGCATATTTCATAGGTTTCAAACCACCTTGGGCAAGTATGGGCAGTCGATGGACCGCATCTCGCCGATGCGTTCCATCAAAAGCATCCAGGGTCCATTATGATGATAAATGAAGACTTTTGTTGTGTTATGTGGAATTAGCTATTGGATTCGATTCAAAGTTGGTAATGCGTAAGTCGGTATAAGACATTTAGTTTATATTATGGTAAAACGATCACCCATTGACGAAAATTAGAATCATTGAAAGAATCATAAAGTCGAAAATCTATTTATAATGTCACAAATACAATACAACGCAAAAAATATATTCATCCCAAAAAATTTTTTTTTTGATAAACAGACTCTCACCAGCACATTAAGCTTTTTAACATTATAGAAACAAGCCACCTAAAACGCATAAAAATTGTTTTCGCATTATCGTAGTCCTTTGTTTATCCTACGTCACTTTTTGGCGATTAAAAAAGAGGTGGTGAGATTATAATGCTTCTGGCGATATAAAATATTTAGTTAGAACTAATCTTACGAACTTATCGACACGGTGATATACCTCCATCTATATTTCTAATTATGCGACATCTTGTTGATTATATACGTACAGAATATTTGTTACCATTCTTATAAACACATTAATCAAAAGCGAAAGCGAGTTGGTTGGAGTACGAGGTAAGAATTAGGTGAGTGGATAAGATTAGTAAGACTCTCCGGTAATCGTGTCTTGTGACTTTAACGACAGATCCCAGTTGGAAAGATATTTGACCATGCATGCTTTGTTAAGTATGAATCACTGATGGATCGCGCCGATGATAATGTTTTTGTCTATTTGTACACTTTCACTCTTGTTTTGCTTAATTCCAGCATTCTGAAAAGTGCTTTTCTGAAACGTGCGCTCCATTTTCCAGGAATATAGAAATATATATAGTAAAAAATTCTTGGAATAGAGATTGTAAAATAATTTTCTCAAGCTATACTCCTTTTTCCACAATGCAAGGTGAACAATAACGTCAAATTTCGTTTGGCCTAGTTTGGGCATTTGATGAACTGCGCTACTTATGTCTTATATGTCACCATTGTGAATGAATGGGTCACAATTTAACAGAAATTTTTTTAGGTACAGTACTTCGTGTCATAACTTCAATTTTGCAGTTATACCAACACTTCTTCACAAGAGTAAAAATAAACTCCTTCGATTTTATTTTGCTAAGCATGAGTTACTGATGGATCGCGCTGCAAAAGCGCTGTTCATCTTTGGCTCTTGCTTAACAAAATTATCCTTGAACAAGGTGTACATCTACACGTGTGTGTAACTTTATCGTATCTTTTCGAACCTTTCAAACCGCGGTGCATCTGTGAATGTTACATGTCAATATACTGTTATTCACCATCATCTACGCGTGTGTGAAATTCTATCGTATTTTACCGCCATTATATCTGTACACATGGCTGCCCAAAGATTTCACCAATTTATTGTTCTTGTTACACATGAATGAGTTAGCATATCTTATTAGACCCAGTGATTTTAAAATAAATATTCTCTGCTGTTATGATTGTGGATTTAGGCTATAGAAAAATATATATATTTAAGATAATCTGGTTATATTATGTGTATAGTGTTGAGAAATGGAAGGAAGGGATCAAAACAGAATTTGGATGTTTTTGTTGAAGTTGATAGAGTGCTCGACGCCAGGTTTGACATAAGGGTAAACATTTGGTCGTTTGTATATCTGGCAACATATATTAGTGTGAACTGGTATACGTATATATATGGATGGATTTGGTAAACTTACAGAGTTCATCATGCATATTTTAACGTAATTTTACTCGTTGTTGTCGACATCTGAAGGTGTAGTAACTTAGTGGCTCCGACCACAAAAACATACATGTCTTTTCAACTACTCTGGACATGTTCGCTTCGGTTATTATTCACAGCAGGTATAGCGCTTTCCTCTGTGTGGGACACTCGAATGATTGAATTTAAAAAGAGTTTGATGAAAACCATCATTGTTCTTATCTACGCTCAGAGGTTTGGTTTGCCTTAGGAAACATGTCTAGACTGTACCATTTGAAATCTTGAAAAAAGTCAATTATCGATTTAATGAAATGATGGACAACTTCACCAATAACTATCTGACCTGCGATATTAAAACATGATTTAACAATTTTCTCCAATCAAGTTAAGATTGATAAGTGATTTCAATTTATGTGCTTAAGCCTTTGAAACTATCGTTTATTCAAGACTTTCGTTCGATGTTTTCCTTCCCGTGCGACACTTCCCAATTGATCAACTCAATTTTATTCCAAGTTCAATTAAATATCATTAACAATAGGTCGTTTATTAAACTAAGCAAACTATGTCTATGTAGTGCAAAAGTCTTATTAGCAAAACTATTTGTAAAATTTCTGCTACTAACACGAAATTATTCTTTTGATTTGAGTTCTTATTTGGGAGCAATCAAAATGCGTACCATTATCAGTACAAGTCGATAAAAGCATTCCTAATAGAACGTTGAAAATTTTACTTACTATCCACGCGCCACAGATAGATCGTATAATGAAGACACCCAATTTAAAATTTTATTTTGTCAAGCATGGGCTACAGATGGACCGCATTTTATCGACGCGATCCATCAGTGACTCACGCTTCACAAATATGTTTCGTTGATATTTTTCTGGCATGAGACGGACCTTAATTAGGGGCAAGCGAAGAATATATATATATAAAACAAAAATGAGTTCAAGACACCAATCAACGGAAGAGACATCTCACGTATGCACGTTTATAAATATAAGAATGTTTTGACTACCAAACTGATACACAAGTCATTTGTCGTATACATTATTACTGTCTCAACTTTCATTTAGTGTATCACGTATCACACCGGTAAACGAAACACGAAACGTTTTGTGATGTTCATAGCTTCATCTGATCATAGCTGCTCTTATCATTCATCGTGATTTCTATTTCACCCACACTCTCTGCTGCATTTAAGCATAAATAAATAATTAGTATGGAAGGTTAAAGATGTTTTCAATCTTATACAGTGATACACAAATGTGGATGGAATTTAAATATTACGCAAAAGCATATTTTTTGTTGAAACAACTGATTGCTAAACATTAAAATTATATAGCGTAAATGAAAAGATTTTTGAGATTTAGAAATGTTTAAGTTATATCAAAAACTGATTCCTTTCGTTATTATTTTTGTAAACGACTTTGTAATTATAGAGCTGACCTGAAGTCACTCGAGTAAACTGGAAACAGTCTTCTCATTTATCATTGCCCTCATCCTATGCCACCTAATGAGAATTTATTTTATAGTCACCCGGTTGAGTGTGTTACGTCTAAAGTCCTCATCTCTAGTAAGAAATATTTCATTTCAAGCTCATTTATCAAATTATTTCAAAAGGTAGGGAAGAGATCGTTTTATCTTTGCACTCATCAAATACCACCTACTGGTGATCACTGCAATATTTGTATAGAATATTCACCGCTCAGTGTGCTACAACTGTTTTATACAGCTTATTTGTACATCGGTGCTCGCTAGAAAGTCATTTCACACATCCTTCTTACTCTGTTTGGAGTAGACTCCGATTAAGAAAAGCATGAGTCACTGATGGATCGCACCGCTTAATATGCGTTTTTTCATACATGCGAAATAGGTAATCTATACAAGTTATCTCAAAATGTACTGGTTTCTACTAGTCGTTGAATTTGGGATTTCCAAAAAACGTGGACACATTATCATTTATTTATTATCAAGATGAAGATTTTATAAACATTGAAAGATGCAAACGTGCTATTTATAGCACAATATACATATTACAGCATCATATAGAAGGCGAAATTTTTTATTTATTTATTTTTTTTAGCTTCACCCAGTATTATTTGTTAGTATTATCTAACCGAATACGACGCATTGAATCATTTTTTTGTGAAATTTGAGTCTCAAAGCTTGCTGCATGAGCTAATAACCCAACACCAACCAAAGAATATTTTAGAAGGTGTGAATCATTGATGAATGTCCTTATATGCGAGGTCTATCTATGGAATAGGGTTGTCAATATATAATTCTGAACGGCAGAAAATCCCTCTTCCGGGAGCAATGTCTGGTGGTTTGAAAATATTTATTGAACATATTTTTTATTGAGTAAAGTAATTACAAACCAAATTTTGAATTCTTCACCAAACTTGGAAGTTGATTTCGTCGAGCATGAGCCACAGATGGATCGCGCCTTAGCGACCCTATCTATCAGTGACCCATGCTTAAAAATACATCTTGAAACATAAAATTTCTGCCTGGGTCAGTCTTCATTTTTCTTATGCAATAGAGCTTGTCGGCAATCCATTGCCTATGCGACCCATCAGTAATTCACACTTGTCAAATAGGTGTTTGTTTTATCCCTTTTTTGGTCGGTCACATCATTTCCAAAAGTAACACCAGGCTGTGACAAAAACCAGTGAAATCGCCGATCTTTGCCAGTAACTTTACTTGAATATATGCCACTAAGATATAAAATATACATTTTTGGCCAATTTTGTTGATAGACCGCACCGACGAGATGCGTATTACGAACAGCTCAAACTTGGGCATGAATCTCAGGTACAAGGAGATTTGGATGTTAGTAATATACAAGGACTGCAAATAACCAGTAAATTTACTGTACTTTTTCACAGATTAGCCACGCCCAGTCTGAATATACGGTTGGAAATTTTTTTTGTAGCAGTGAACACCGGCTATTTTAATTATATTGGTTGAGCATGAAATATATGAAGTATGATATTCTGACATAATTACAAATGTTAAATTTCGTTTACGTGGACGATATACCTCATTTCAAAACACTATAGTTTTTCAATGTTATTGGGAGTTTTGTCATATACCGTGACGCGCACGTTCACGGATTTCGACGTAGTTTATTCCCAATCGAAAAATTTATGTCAAAGTATCTTTTGTTAGGTATGTGTCACTGATGGATCGCGTCGAAAAGACGCGGTCCATCTGTGCCGCATACTTGACAAAATGAAATTTATTATTGGGGTATAGTGTTTATTATATAGTGAATACGTTGCTGTGGTATGAACTGGATTTTCGCCAGCTTCTGTAAGTGTTTGGCGATATTTTATATTTTAAGGTCCGTTATTGAGCAAAAAACTACGAATATTGATGATTTTCATGAATTCAAATACAAAGGCGTCGACTAAGAAATTCTACTGTATTTATAACCTTTCCAATTTGATATAAATATTTCTTGATGATTTCAGTGGTGTAAAAGTTGCGAAATTTAGTTTTTTTGAGATGTTTGCCATCCAGAGTGGATTTCAGTGGTGTAAAAGTTGCGAAATTTAGTTTTTTTGAGATGTTTGCCATCCAGAGTGCTATTTTTTCTGGTACTACGTTATCTTTATCGTATAATCCGATAAGGTGGCCCCTATTCAGCTACATCCCAGCCAAAAATAATGTCTGACCATGTTTTGTTCAGTTTGGGTTTCATTCATGCGACCCATCTGTTACACGTTATTAGCGAAACATTTTTCTGATTGGAATTTAGTTTTTTGAAGTAAAATTTTTCGTTTTTTTAACAGTGTATCCGTCCCACAGGCGTTTGGCCCAACAGAACCTGAGTGTTTTATAGCCTTTGAATCGAAAAGCTATCGTGCGACACTGGTGTAAACAAAATGCCTCTGGTCGACAATAAAGTCACGTACGATCGCAAAATTTCCTTTAAAAATCGCAAAATGAAGAAAAAGGTTGTTTTAGTAGCGATTTACTAACTAATATTAGAGAGAAGTGAAAAAATTTCGACAATAATTCACTATAGACTTATATAGGGACTCCTCAATTGCATCGTAATACAGACCGACTTTAATTCTAATAGACTATTGGATCATCATTTAAGATTTGCGTATTATCCAAAGTTTTATTGTTTGATGACAAAAATATATTATGACTCTGTGATCTGTTCTGGAAAAAAAATTAAGTCACATCAAAATTGTTTCGTTCGGAATTGATGATCGCCTTATTGAGCGTTTTTAAAATCGGATTTTAACGCTTGCAAATAAAAGCTGCAATACAATTGCAGTTCAAACAAAAAAAAATGATCTGTTAAACATGGGCCACTGATGGATCGCAACTTATAGGTGCGGTCCATCTGTGGCTCATGATTGACAAAATAAAAAAAATTGTAATTGGGTTGTTGAGATGAAGAAAAATTTCAGTTCCAAGCATTTCCCTTTTCAATCGATTTATGATAATATAGAATAACGGACACGTACATTATAAATGTATCATTTTTCAAAAACATGACAATTAATAAATAAATTGTGTATCATGTATCGCATTATAAAGCTTCCGTGGAAGACAAATAGGAAATTAATCAAAGCTAACTGCATGTATAATATTGATATGAAATTAGCATAACCACGTCGAACAGATTAATGAACTTAATGAAATTAATGACTTTATGAAAATGATGAGTCAGTATCGAAAAAAATATAAGTTGAAGTTTATCCTACATATGAGGGCATTAAACTTTTCAATCTTAGCTAATTAACTTGACATAATTTTTTTAAAATGATAGGATAGGTTTTTATTTTTACCTTGCGGGCTAGGAAAGTCCACAAAACGGCTTAACCATAATAGTGAACCACGACATCTCTTACAGACAGTTTCGAATCAACGGTGGAGGTTTTACTTAAACGTGCCAAATACGATTGAGAGGCACTTGTTGAGCTTAAGATATTGAGCTTGTAAGTTTGAAATTTGAAGAGGATATAGCACGAAAATTCTAAATTTTACTACACCCTGTAAGCAGGAAAGATGACCTAAAATTTTTTCCAGGAGGCATGGGTAGCATATGGTAGATTGTTTATCACTTAAAGAGCACTTGAACACTCTTTGAAGGTTTGAGTGACTAGTCAATATTCCGCACGACTAGACGCGGACTAACTTTTTTATGACATCAGTCTCGGTGATGGCTCAAGGAAGCAACATTTGAAAGTTTATGAACATTATGTTAGTATCTCATTGAGCGGCCTGGACATATCCACATTTTGCGTCCTTATTACAAAACAATTGTTGGTAAAAGCAATCATTCCCCACAACAAAGGGAACCATTTGTTGGATGCTAGTAGCAATGGTGTATGTAGAACCTTAGAGAGTAATGGAAACATTTGGCATTACAGTTGCAAATTAGTGTAAAACAACGAAAATTTAGAATAATGAGATTTCAGAACCCACATATTGTGAATTAATTATTGATGAACAAAAATTTTTGGCATTTCATATATTCCAGTTAAAAACTATTCACTGTGCAATTCCTTCCAAACGATGAGGGCAGGTGGAGGTGGTTATGGCATCATACCCAACTACGCAACTACACTATAGTGGTCAATAGTAAATCAAATGCAATGCAAATATCCGTGTCTTCTTAGGTGAAATGATACAAATATTGCGTGAAAACGTGCATTGCACTGTCTGGGACTGCAAAAAATGTGCAATTTATAATCAAAACATTAAATTAGAAAACACCTTCAAATACGGTTGTGAACTTTGTTACATGTGGAATTTGCATATACATATATAATATATATCTTATACAGTTAGCCACGCCCGCACCTGAGAACACCCGACCGCTAAAATAATATTGTGTTTGGCATCGACTTTTGCGATCGATGTTAGTCTGGCGTTTTGTAGCGACATTAAGATATATTTCATAAAAATATGTTTTGTCGAGTATGAGTCACTGAGGGATCGCGCCTTAAAGGCGGATCCATCTGTGACTCATACATAGAAAAATCAATGTTCTAATCGAGCTCGACAGATTGAGGTGGACACAATCAAGCTTGGTCTAATATAGCCCATAGAGTTAACCTATTTTCAATTTGATGTTGATCTTGTAAGTTCTATATTGCAGATTGCGGTAATTAAAATAAGAAATATAATAATGTACATTTAATAAATATGGCGTACGATCAAGACTTGTCAGGCTTCAGACGATGTTTTTGTATACATATCTTTGGATTCATTTCAAGACTTAAATATATTATTTCTTCTAATCCTCGTGCCAGCATGCATATGTAAAACATTAAAGTATTTATCTGAAAGCTTCAACTATTTTATGTTTTAACATTGGTTATTGATCCATCAGTGGCTCATACTCATACATAGTGACATGACATGTTTCGATTGGAATGTCAACCGTTTTGAAGAAAAGAGTTAGGGAGTCTTTAGTTTCGACTAGTTTTTTTTGTTATTTTTTTTTGGGGGGGGGCAGTTTTCCCCTTTCTTCTTTCATCATATTCGTCTCACTCGATTTGGATGCGATTCACCTATATGCTTCAATCTTGTGATGGCAACCTAGTTTTTTCTTAGACTAATTCAACTAAACAAATTTTTCACACAGTTATGTAAAGAAATACAAGGTAACCTAGTTTCACTTTTTAAAAATAGGTAGCAACTTTCTTAAAAATTAGTTAAACTAGGTAATTGTCGATTTACTTTATTTAAAACATTTTTTAATGGATTTGGATGTCGGACTTTTCGAACAGGCTAGGTAGAGGTATTTTGTAAATAAACTCGGTAAATTAGATACACTATGTAAGCCAGGTAGGTATTTTTCCGTAGACTTGCCAACACTACTTCAATCCTTGATTTTTGATTAACCGTTCACTTAGTTTTCTCACCAAGAAAACGTGACAAACAGGTTGCACGTCCAAAATGTGGTCCGTCTGTGTCAGGTCATGAACTCATTTATAATATTGTCAGTGTTGCGTACGTATTTTTTTGTTACTTGTCATTCATTCAACGTTGTACGCTACGGGTCTGAATTTGTATTGATTTTTACGTGCAAGTTGCCTGAGCACATGTAGTACGTTTCTCATTTATGCTCAAACCCTAAAGTTGCAATTGTTGGTATTTTAGCCGATTAATATAATTTTGAGCGCGTATTGGGAAGCTGTGCTTTGGGAGAAATTCAATGGCGCTAAAATACAAGTAATATGGAAAGCGTTTGGTTAGACTCAAGGTTAGATGTATATTACTTTTCGAAAATTTTTCTACTATTCCTATTTTTCAGCCAGTCTCCTAGCAGAAAATTCCTTTTGTCGGGCATGCGTCACAGAAGGACCGCGCCTCGGCGGCGCGATCCATCTGTGACGCATACTTAACAAAACATGTTTAAAAGAAATTGTTATGATTGTTCGGTATTTGCCTACAGACGTCTTCTTTTAGATTCAGGCTTCGATTTGATTAGTATACATCTCTGGTTTGTGCGATCAGAAACCCTGTTTTTGAGATTCGTAACGCATCTAAAAGTCAGTCAAAAACGACGATTTACTCTATTTTTTACCACGTGGATTGACTATTTTTTCGGAGAGGCAGCAACTCATTCTGAATATGCTTCAGCGAAACATATTTTGCCATGACCTATATTTGTTATAGATAGATCGCCCTGTGTCGAGACACGTCTGGCGTGATAATTTAGGACGCTTTATTGCAGAACTTAGCTTGCGCGCTCCGCACGCATTCTCTAAGAAACGTTCTTTCTTGACAATTTTATATAAAGTGCAAACGGTTCGCAGGTCTTTTGAAAAAATATATATTTTATATTGTGTATTTTCCATAGTGTTGTAGCGTATTAGATCCCATTCTTTATTTCAGTTTGGATAATCTGGTAATCGCGCTTTGTTTGGAAGAAGTATTAATTTAGATGTTGAGTTACTTTTTTCTGTTTTGAATGAAATGCTATTTCTATAATCAAGATTCAAATTAGTACAGATGAATTCGATTTAGTTTTTTTAATATAGAAATAGAAGTTCGCTCCATAAGCAAGGCCGAAAGTACCGCCTTAAAGAATTTTGATGGACACTCGAATGCCAAAGAGCTACCACAATATGTAAAATACGATAATCCACATTCAACTCCTGTTTTGCCCGTTTTTGCAAAAATAATCTCGGAATAATTTTATTCATATACGAGGAAAATTTTCTGTATGAAGACACGTAAGCAAGAAAGATATGGTTATTAAATGTTATCTTCGTACCCGGTCACTGAATCGGTCAGTCACGCTTATAGACCAAAAAATTACATACAATTGTTTTCAAATTATTTACTAAAGGACACATAATCAATACAAATCAGTGAAAACTCGGCGACAGACTACAAGTTTTGCCCAGTACCAACCCTGGCGGCGTGATCCCAAAGTGGCTTATGCTTGACAAAATAATATTTCTGATACAAACGCGAGCGCGTTCACCAAAGCGGGAAAGATATTTAATATGAGTTATAAATTTGAATTTACAATTAATCAAAATTAGCGATCTAAAATTACACGCGACTAAATATGAGCGTAAGTTCAACGCTATATAATATCATAATGTATAATGCTCTCTGGCATTACCAAACATGATCCATATTTATAGATAAAACAGTTATGTTTGGCCCAGAATTGGCAACTTTTTTGGATTTTTGAATAGGCGGGGGTAAAGACAAGATTGTTCGGCGTAGAGAGGAGAAGGCGTGTACGATTTCCCTTTACAAACATTTTAGTGTCGATTTACATTCCGTTTTAAATATGTAACACAACAAAGTGGATAAACTGGATATTAGAATTAGTGTAGTGTTATTCATAGACCTTCTGCTCTTTTTTTGACATTTTTTCTATAAAAAAAATTCTATTTGTGACTGAGCGTCGAGGTCCATCAATGACCCATAATCTCGGGCATTGGATTTTGTGAAGTATGATTCTCTGATGGACCGCGTCTTGACGGAGCAATCCATCAGAAGCTCATACTTAACAAAATTGATTTTGATTTAGTTTCGATTTTTTTTTTGTGTCTGTGTGAAAATAATCAGTGAATGAATCAATGATTCATCAGTGAAGTAGAATCTAATATTAATAAGAGCAATGGGTTTAGTTTGAGAAAGAGGCAATTTATGTCGACAAACAAAGTCTTGGAGTCCGAAGTAGAAAAGATAGCAAAAACGCCGTACTGTAAATGCGAAAGGTGTATGAAAATTGTTCAGAAATGGAAGAAAAGTGTTTAATATAAATTCTATGCTAATTTATTCTCCAAAATAAAAAAGAACAAAAATGAAAACTGTAATCTCATTTTAAAATATCCAAAAACGGGCAACGTTTTAAATATTGAAAATTTAGGTTAAATAGCAACAGTGTTATCTTTTCCGATACGTTACGTTACTGCACATGCGCAAGACAAAAGAGGCTTGATTGATCTATTGTTTACATGCAGACATGACAATAAATTTTTGTGGCTCACGTATTTTAGTTGTTTGTACTTCAGGCAGGACTAGGTAGGACTTGGCAATTAAAGTCGGTAATTTGAATCGACTCGAAACGCAAATTATTCGAATCAGTCAGGAATCAGTCAAGAGAACAAAAACTTAAAATGAACTATTGTAACAAAAATGAAACCAAAATATTTCCAATCTTTCATTCATCTGTGTCCCAAAAACGTATTTAAAGTGGAAAATATATTGCCTCAAACAGTTTATTTATATCTTAATTAGTAAACTTGTAGCTACAAACTTTTTAATTTTTGATAATGGGGGTCGATTATAATGATAAAAACGTAGCATTTGCTTCTAATATAATGGTCGTTTATCCTGAATAATTATATAATTTCCCTTTTAATGTCGAAAAACATTTTATACAAATTACGCCTAGACTTGATCTGTCAATTGTGTAGCAATGACTGAAAGGCGTAGCAGTCTATCCCATTTAGAATATGTCTGTTAAGTATCGGACATTGATGGATCGCGCTGACTAGAAACTTTAGTTTCCCAAAGTGAAATTTCCAAAATTTAGGAAACAATGTAAGCCAATAACGTATATTCAAACTAGAAATTAGAAATTGCGTGACTGTGTATCAGTGGTAAGTTAATAGTAGTTTCGGTGAATATTTTCTATGATAAGCACTTATATTATAAACCTGAGGGAATTTTGGTATCGATTTATTTTTAGATGATTATACGTTTGATTTAAATTAACGTACTTTGTGTTTACATTATTGAACAGTAATTATGAAAACGTGGGAAAATTGGTAAAATGGTGAAATGATAAAAAAAGAATACTAACGATAAAATCACCAAATATTCAACTTTTTAAACAAATTTTCTCTTGTCCAGGCTGAAATATGGGACAATCTTAGCTTAAAAAGGCGGACTTTTTTAATTGAAGTTTACTCTAATAATTAGGACACCAACTAGAACATAAAATAAACAGACTATTGATCGTTAATTGCAGAGTTACAAAACAATGTGGTGCTACGAATCAACATTGTAAGTGTAGAAATCTTTCCAAACAGAACAGAACCATTGAGTGGTATCTGCTTTGAACGATTGTAAAATCACCTATCTCCTACTAAATTTTAAAAAAGGTTATTTTCTATCCGCATATGTTATTGGACTACAAAAAAGCTTAAAAGTTCGCTCTGACTGAATTCCCTAAAATGCCAAATATTTTGAAAATAGGCTTCAGGCGTTTATATAGAGCATGAATATGACTTTTTAAATTTCAGTCGCGAAATATAATAGCGCCTGAGCTGGACAAGACAGACAGCCCTAAATAGTCAGCGTAGTATTGACAATTTTTGGTAGTAGTAACGAGTTTACCTAGTATGCCTATTTTACCGAGTCGATTTTCGAAATACGTTCATTTAGTTTCACTTATATCTTATTTACTTTTACTTTTTTACCAAGTAAATTTACTTGGTGTAATAATTTCAGTTTACTCAATGTTCAACTAGGTATATATTATAAAAAAAATCTTATTTTCCATCATAAAAAGGATTTTAAAATAAACTATTTGATGATATTAATAAAAAATGAATCTATTGAAAACTCCTTTAAGTTAGCCTAAAGACGATTATCCAGTTGTTTCGTAATCAAAGTACAACCTAGTTTTAAAATATGAAACTAGGTAAATTGATTACACCATTTTAGTTTCGTGGTATCCATGGATATTGTTGAACGTGATATTTGAGACTATGCTAATATTAGGACCGGGCAATACGATTCGGTCATTCGAATCGCTTCGAGGCCAGGTTAATCCAAACAGTCATGAATAGGTCATAAGAACAAAAACTTGCAAAATGAAGAGAAATTTTCACATTTTAACGGCAAAATACTTCAAAAAATATTCTTGTTAAGTAAATTCGTTACTTTCCATATAATGAGGTGTGAAATAAAATATTGTTTATATCATTATTGATAGATTCGCAGTCATAGATTTTTTATTTCGATGATAGATTTCTTATAGTAAACATGCAATATTCGTTGTTGAGATAGAAAGGCGATTCGATCCGATTATAAAAAATTATGCGAATCAAATACTAATTCTTCAAACGGTTTGCCCAGCCCTAGTTAATATAAATGTCTTTACAAAACATAAGCCGCCTATAGACCGCGCCTTGGAGGCGCGATTAATCAGTGGCTCATGATTAACAAAGTCTTAGAATTTAAAATAAGGGTTTCAGACCATTCCGACAAATTTTTAACGTTATTTGAAAGAAAGAAGATTTATTCAGGCATTGACTTTATTCCGTAGTTGCAGTTCGGTTTAGTTTTGTTCAGTTTTATGAAATATGTTATGCCCACGTGCGGTCGTTCCATCGTGAGTCGCTCACAGCGCTCTGTTATTTTTCAATTTAATTTTGAGTAGAAACTCATTTAAACCTAGTTTGACATGGTTTTAAGAAGTCGTACTCATACAGGATAGATTGAGTGTTGGGCACTTGAAATCGATCGTTAGAATCGATTCATAGTACTAAGTAGTATTTTTATTGATATTTACTCTCAGCAAGGTCGGAAGGAGTAACCAAAGGGAACCTACTGACGGCCCACTTGGTATCAAAGAGATTTGCACTATTATCAACATATAGAATGTATAATATAATAATGAAATCGGTCTTGATGGAACGCACCGTCGAGTATTCGATCCGATTATCAAACTGTCAAGTATCAAAACTTAGCCAATACAAGTGGCTTAGCCAAGTGTTATAGTTTGAACTTGCTGGGAACTACTAAATAATTACATAATTGTATGTCTACTATATAGTACACAAGCTAGCCTATTGAGAAATATTATCATGCCAAGCATGATCAGTAGGCGAACCGCACCTACGTGGCGCAATCCGTTGGTGACGCATACTTAACAAAACATATAGTTGTGGAACAATTTCTAAATGTCTCAACAAAGGATAATTGAATGAATAATATTCCAATTGTAATTTCAGTTGTTTTTTCCGTTTTAATTGGTAGTTTCTCACTTTATACCGATCGAACTCAATTATTGCATTCAGGGGAAGACTTTATTATTAAGTGTAACTAACAAATAATGTGAATGCATATAATAGAAGGGAATTAGAAAAGTTGTGTTTCATGCTCATGTCATTTCAGTCCGAGAATTTTTCCCTATGCGTTTTTTTTAGGGGGGACTTGAGTCAGTGGTGGACGCGGTCCATCTGTCGCTCATACTTGGCAACATACAATTAGTGATTGGGTTATTTATAGAATTACATAGAGCTAGAATTAAGGTTAGAATTAGGTGTAACAATATTCAATAATAATCAATATTCGAATCTATTCAAAAAATATCTAATTCGAAAATGAAAGTGGAAATCCTACCTATAGGACCATACAACTAATTCCCAATCAGAAATTTATTATTGTCAAGCGTGAGCCATTGATGACCGCGCCTCGGCGCCGCGATTCATCAGTGACTCATACTTAACAAACGTTGTTTTTACCCGTATTTTTTCGGCTCGTTTGGGTTTGTTATATTCGGCCTATTTGCTTGTATTATTTCAACAACTGACGAGGTGCATTGCTCATGGGTACGCTCGGTAACTGGGAAAGAATCAAACTTTCTAGAAACCACTTGAGTAGTGGTGAGTCCGGTGCTTGAAATAACATGAAGAATTTTAAATATAAGTGACTAGAAACAGTTTGAATCAATCCATACTCCGGAAAACGGCTCGGCGAAACCACATTTCTTTATATAGTCTGTGTGTTTGCGGAAAAACATGAAGCGTGAATTGTTTTTATTGTAGATTATTGTCAATATAAAATTATTTGTGTCGTTGATAAAACAAGTAGTTTGCTTGACAGTTTTCTTTGATAGGAGAGCAAATGGAGACTGGCGAGTATTGCTATATAACTGTGTAAAGAGGCTAGCAATTTTTTATGCACTTCTGACAGCTTTTTTGTGGGCCGACTGTCACATGTGTGCAATTGGACCTCACGAAGTTGTGAGAATGGGGTATAGGTAGCGAATTGAGGCTACTTTGAAAAGTTTTTGTCGCCTGCTTTTGAAATTATCTACTGGCAACGCTCATGGTAACATAGTAATCAACTTCTGTTGCTTCATAATGAGGGGAAAAGGGTGAATTGTTTCTATAGAACATCAGTGGAACCTATTCAAAAAGTTTCCCATTTTGAAATTTCTTGCTTGATCATGCCTTCTTTGAATTGGTTTTGAGAGATTTGCAAATTTTGCAAGTTATTGGCTCATGTTCAAGAACACAATTGACTCGGGATTGCCAAAATTTGAAATTTTATTTCAAATTTTTTTAGCAAACCTACAAAAAACAACCTGCGGAAATCGTAGTTGAGCTTATCTGTTGAACTAATTTCCTGACAAGGTTGAGCCTGTCCCGGTCGGAAATTCAATTTTGTCCAGCGCCTCGGCGGTGGCGCGATCATACTTGGCAAAAGATGATTTAACAACAAATGGTATGGCTGGATAAATTTCCCAAAACATATTGATCTTCAACAATGAACTTTGTTTTTGCAAAGTCTGATTTTTTATAGCCACTGTTAGGAGTGGATCAGCCTGCCCAAGGCCCTGTACTAGCGGCCACCTATAGACGGACAGGGTCTTAGTAATGCAATTTGTTTATTATATCCTCTTCTGTGTAATATTTTCTCCGAAAATCCATGGGAATATTGTCATTATTTTGTTGTAGAAAAAAGCATCTTTAGTTCAGGCGTCGTTTACTCGAACATTACAGTATCATGAAGCCATACAACAAAACAGAAATCGTATCGCACTGAAAGTATTTACGAAAGACAGATAGGGCTGGGCAATTTAATTCGGTGATTTGAATCGATTCGAAGCGCAATATATTCGAATCAATCATGAATCGTTCGCAGGAACAAAAACTTGCTAAATAAACTAAGATTTTCATTTTCAACGACGAAATACGATCGATTTTGGGCAATTTTTTTCCAAATTGATTGCATTTTGTCAATATAATATGAAAATCGTTGCTCTCAGTGTGAATTGAGAATACACTACAAACTATAAAATTCTTTATTTGCTCAATGGGGGCAAGTTATAGTAGTAAAAATGGTATATTTGTATTTGCAAAGAATTGATTCGATCCGATACGAAAAAAAATATTTGAATCAAATTTGAATTCCAAATGATTTGGTTTTAGCCAGCCCTAGAGAGTGCTCAGACTCTATCCCTCTATTTTCGCAAATTACTCTGAAATGTAGAAAATCACTATTTGTCACAGATGTTTTTTCAATATTCAGCCATTTTTTGAACTCTGTAATATCATTTCCAGAGTTTTGCTAACTTTTAAACATTTTGAGTTTCGATCCGATGAAATCGTCCGTTTGATATCAACAATCAATAATATAAATTAATTCTTAACGTTTTTGTAAATTTCCAGTGGTATCTAGTACTAATTAACCAATCTGCATAAAAATGAAGATATACCTAAGCATATTTGTTCTGCTCATCTCGACATGTTTGTCATTGCAACAATACGAAAGAGAAAATGTTTGCACAGCGAATCCCCAGACATTGGGATTACGATCAGGTGAGAAGCGTTAAATTTTCAGAACAGATGAAAAAATCTTCAGGCCTCTACTACAGCATATAAATTGAAATGAAAAAAGTGAAAGCGCTATTATGCGTAGTTATTAGTTCAAATCGCCAAATTCACAATTTGCCCTTTTGTTTTGTCCCCGATGCTCCCACTGAGTGTGGAATTTATCATCAAGGATCTTTATTTTGTTGCAAATGAGGCACAGATGGACAGTGCCTTCACTACTCGATCTACCAGTGACTCATATTTGACAAAAGTTATTTGTATAACATTTGTTCTGACTTAGTTTACTTGCAAATTTATCCATGCTTGGCTATGGAACAATTTCGAGTTTTTCGTTCCTATTCATTCTAAACAATGCTGGAAGCCGTGCCAAAAAGGAACCAACTAACGGTCACTTGATAGCAAAGAACTACTTTAAGATGTAGTTAGTTAGCACCAGCAACTTGCACTAAAGCGGAAAACATTGCAAAAACAGAGTAAAAAAAGCATCAATATTTTCCAAAACTATACTAGTAGCATGGTAAATGTATCGTTGTTATACTATGGGAACTACGTTTATACCAATCGGAATTTTTTTTGTCGCAACATATTTTGTTGACTATGCGTCACTGATGGATCTCGTCGATCAGACGCGGTCGATCTGTGGCGCAGGGTTGACAAAATAAAATTTTTGATTGGAATATCTGATGCCAAGCATATGCAACATTGACTATTTATTGTCTAGTTGTTGTTGTATTGGTCACTTAAATAGCAATCCACTATCCCGAAACCCTTGAAGTATAAAAAGTACCTAGAAGTCAAGTGACGGGTCCTGATCAAAGCAGTAATTTTTACAACCTATGATGGTACCATGTTCATCTTCTTTGGTTTTTAATTTAAAAAACATTATACTCATGTTTTAAAATTGAAAAGTTTATGTGCCAATCGATTGCTTTCTTGAAATACGTTAACGTTTCATGTTCTTCTTTTTTGAATTTATAACTCTTATGTAACTTATCGTAACTTTTTTGGGGGTTTGTCTCGTACCGACACGCTTAATTCCCAAAAAATCGATGTTGTCGATATTTTTGGTCGACGATGTGAACTTAGCGGTCGTTAATCGCAATTATTTTGTCAGGCATTTCAGGCATTGTTTCGATATAATTCAGCTATAATTCTGTGCGATGAAATCAGGTATGATGGGAGCTCTTTCTCTCTCTATCTATTTCATTTTATCGTACGCAATTATGCTTTGATGAGTCTGGGTCTATGAGTTAAATCGGCTTTCGAGATTGCAACCAAGACTGTGTAAATAAAACAGAATCATTTTGAATTCGAATATAATTTGGATAACTGTTTCGAATCGGATCGAATCGCTGATACTATGTTAACCGAATATATTCGTTTTTGCTATATTAATTTTCCTGTATTATTAAAAATATAGATATCTATGACTATACGAATCGGGTAATGTACGGAGTAAACCCCATACGTAGATAAAAATTTTGCATTAATTTTGCTAAAGTGGTTTACAAGAATATGAGGTCAGGTGGAAAAGGACACCTGCTTTAAAATAGTTCCGGGCTCAATTTTCTGTATATTTCAATGTTTGCTAAATATTGTCAAAAACTGCACATCCACCCCCAAAATTTATAATAAATCGACTCAAAAAATGGACACTTTCATGAGCACTGTTCCTTTGATACAAATAATGTATTCACTAAACTTCAACCTTCAAAGAATTCCAATTCTAACATTCAAAGTCTAAAAATAAAGTAATATTTTTCCCAGTAACAAAATTTTCGCAAATTTTTGGTTTAGACCTCTAAAACAAAAATTCTGGTTTGACCACAGATACAAAACAACATTTATCAATTTTAAAAATTATTAGGCCTTAGGGTATATCAAGTACTTGATCTATGATAGTTACTCTCTACACTTCAGACTCGTGACGCAAATGTATACCTGTTGATGACGTGTGGAGTCACAAAAACCTGGCAGCCAACACAAGTATTAGTCGTCACCCGAAGCCTTAATTCGGTTTATCGGGTCAAAATAGAAACGTAAATTTTTGCCTCAATGACATGGCAATTTAGCAAGATAGTAGAAATAATAATAATAACAAAATAATAAAAGTAATAAATATTGTTCTGTTGATTGAAATGAATTAAATCATCTAAATGATTATTTTGATTGATTCTGAAGCTCATTATTCAGTTTATCTTTGAAATAATTAATTGTAGTCTTATTGATGGAACGAACAATCGTTGACATTCCGCCACCGAGACTCAGTTTCAGGCCATAGCTGGCGATGACAAAGTATCGTACCAGTTCACGAGTTCGTCATTTCGACAATGCGTTTTGACAGTATTGCGTTTACGCTTCCTACATTCTGGCTGGTGAATCCAACTACCTATCACTCAACCAGAAGTGTAGTATCTGGACAGGTCAAAAGTGTGTTAAACGTCACATAGTTCACCAGTCAAAAACTTGACCTAACACGTTGTGAGTTACTGATTGATTGCGAGGCACGGTCCACGTGTAACTTGAACACTTCAAAGCGAAATATTTTGACATGTTTAAGCCTTTCTCAAAGTTACTTATTTGAATAAGGGTTTTGAAGAGTTGTCATAATGGATAAACGTAGCATGGCCAAATCATCGGGTCTCTTAAAAATTTGATATTGCACGTAGGCATGCATTTTTTTTTTTTTTATTTGGCGATTCACTAAATACGGGATAACTTATTTAACTCAATTTGACGAATTTGCGTAAATACATTGAAATATTTGACACGTTTTCAACATTTTTAGGTCAGGCCGTGTGAAATGAGGCAGTTTTGATCATGCGTTATTATTTTCTATCCAAATTAGGGTACTCGACAAAAAATAATACAAATTGTTGCCAAAAGTTAGTAATAAAAAGAAATATTTGTGTTGTCTCCCACCTGGGCTTGAATTTGATATAAATGCAAGCTTGAAGTTTGTCTACAAACGAGCTAAATCCCGAAGCGAGCACCAACTCGAAACCAACGTTGATATGCGCACGATAGCAATAAAGTTAGATTGTGAAAAAATATTTTCGTAATTGCCTCCACCAGGTTCGCCAGTTTTCATTTCCACTTCGCCATTTCAAATCAAATATCAAATTTATCAAATCACATTATTTCGAGTAAGCGAGTATTCGATGAAAATTTTTTTTCGAATCAGGTTCTATTTAAAATAATGATGAGGAGATTTAATAAAGGTTCCCATTATGTCATTGTATTGGAGTAGACTTTTGAAATATTCATAAAATTGCAAAACCGTAATGAATTTTTTGCTCGCGCGTTTTCCGTTAAACTTTAGTCATTAATGGATTGAGACGTCGAGGCGCAGTACATTTGTGCCTTATGATTTACAACATAAAAAAAGAACTTTCTCAATCCTATGGAATCATAGAAGTGCGTATTGAAATTACCCGAACCATACATAGACTTCGCGCGCATCACAAAAGTAATGCAAGTAGAAGATTTAGATCTTGAAGCGATATATGACGTATGCAGTAAGCAGTTTAAAATCAAAATCGTAACCCTGTTTTTGCTTTACAGGAAAATAGTTTTATTTTATCGATCTGTTTTAATCTGAAAAGTAAAACAATGTCTCAAAACTGTCTGGCATTGACTGAAAATATGTATTTTCCCCGGAACCGATTGATCCAAATTTTCTATTTCTTTCGAGTTATTTTATTTTGGCAAGCATGGGCCACAGATGGTCCGCGTCTAAACGACGCGTTCCATCGGTGGTCCATACTTGACAACACGCGCAGGGGTCAAGTGAGCAGGAAAGTATTTGTGAATTTTCGTGAATGGTGATGCAACAACATATTTGTCTGATTCATTCAACCCAACGCATATCTGAGTCAGATCAAAATCGGCCATAGAACACTGGGAGAATTGAAAATTGAAGTTAGGATTCCTTTCATTTTGAGAGCTAAATGTAACTCAAGCAAATTAACCCTATTCGGAAAAATTCTACAAACCACTGAAACGACGTGGTGGAGTGTAGCGAGAAGTATTATTTGTTCTGAGGGGCGTGGTAGAGTTCACCATTTCTTTACTCTTTGTTAGTACCATTTTATGACACGTGGGAATCCGTTCCGGCGATTCTGAAGTTCCCGCCTTTGGACCAAAATATGAGTGTCTAATGAACAGCACCATTTGGTTGCGGTCAATCTGTCGCTCATGCGATATTTCTGACGGAGTGTGATTTGACGCATTTTATATGAATTTTGGTGACAATTGATCGGCGTCAATATGTTACTTTCAATATTCAATGTCGTTAAGAATGAAATGAAACAAATAAATGAATATTTTTCGCGAGTCGATATTTGATTAGATTTTGAATCGGAATCGAAGTTTAAATTTGTAATGATTTTCCTTGTTATTTAGGAGAAAGACTTATGTTTCAAATTCTTTTTTTCAGAGCTCAAGAGCTGCTACAAAATGTCACATTCCAAAGTATACAAATCTTCAAGTTCAAGAGAAATGATTGTTGAATTGAAAAATGCAAAAAGAGTTTATCAGCATTATCCACTAGATTTCAATATCACAATTTTAAGGTAAGAATATCATTTTATAAGGGGTGGTGGATAGGACTTTGTAAGTTTATTCGCTAATTCGTTATTCAGCCATTCATAAACTATCTCGAATTATGCAAAAATATTTGATACAAATATGAATGAGTCCAATAATCTTGCTTCAAAAAATGACCATTTAGTTATTTATCACTTTTTTCATTAATAGGTTCTAATAACCACTGATGGGAAAGCAGTATAGCGAAATTTCAATTAAATATAGTGAAATTTCAAACAAAATTGATAAGATCCAATTTTGTTTTAAAATTTATCATAATATGCGAATAACAATATGACGCGAGGCTTCAGCTCGCCACCATTCTGGCGACGAAAAAGGGCTCTTCTTTTTCCGCAGAATTTGACATCTACCTTTGTCACTGCGAACTGCGGAGACGCGGCCCTTCTATGACTCACACCTGAAAAGACATAATTACTGAACATATGGGAACTATTAAAACAGTCAATAAAAGATTGATCTTATCTTCTTAAAAGGGCGAAAATTTTAGCCATATTATAAATCATTAATACCTATAGTTCAGAAGTACGGAAACTTCTTTATTGTTATCAATATATCAAGAGTATCCTTTGGAATTTATTGTCTTTGATATTGTTATTGATAAAATTGTAAGACAATATATGAAATATTTAACGTTTACTCTTGATCTGTATGACTTCCTGGGCTGAGCTAGCACGATTTTACCCTGACGTCACCGTCTGCCTATAAACGAAACGTACCCGCCTCAATTAAATAGTTGCTTTGTTAATTAAGTGGGCATGTTGGCCTAGTGGTTAAGATGTTGGCATCGCGGGTTGAAGTTCCCGAATTCGAGTCCCGGCAAGCCTGGCGCGTTATTACATGTCCACTACCCAATCCAGAGTGTAATAATTTGAGTAGACTCGGTACAGGGCCTTGCATGGTTATTGATGAGTCAAGCCTGCACCCAAGTCTGAACGAGTGGTGGTGACCTTTATGTTATATATCAAAAATTGAGTGTGAAATGGACGTGCATTTCATTATTAATTTTTGATTTTAATAATGATGGTAAACTGTACAAGACAATACCTGCTTATATGGAATGAAGAATTTGTTCCGAGTTATTCGAAATATGACATGCCCACATCTAATTACGAGGCAACCTTGTTGACAGTTATATAAGAATAGCAATTAAAGCACCAATATCGTTTGAACTATGTGTGTTCATTTTCGAGGAATTTCTAATGACCGGAAGCTACCGTTCGTTCGTTTACAACATTACAACATTTGATTTATCACCAAATTATGACAAGACAGAATTAGCAAAAATCACCGCCTTGACCCTAAACGAACCAATAATTTGAGAATTGTCCAAGTCTATAATATCGTTCTGATCATTACAAATTTGATTTCTTTTTGCGCCGCAGTTAATTCGCATGTCTAATTAATACAGATTATATCAGATTTTCGGTATGGTCTTTTAATTATTTACAGAATATTAGTTTTTTCATGAAAAATAGACTATGCGCCAACCTTCCGAGGGCTTTTACCCAATAACCGCTAGGCACGGACATTTGCAGGGTCTGTTCAGAGCTGCATCCATTTATCCAAGCTTTAACAAAACGTTGTGTGATATTAGGTTTTTAAATTCTGAATAATCAATGTTAATCACTGATGTCACTGATAATCACTGATGATGATATTCAATGATATTCACTTCAAGCAAAATCGCAAACAGTGCCTTAAAGTGGCCTAATAATGGCTACCTATAAAGCTTAAAAATACTAAAGGATTTGGTTTTCCTCGTGCCCAAGTGTGACCCATTCTGAACAAAAGATCTTGTGGCAACGTGTATGGTTCGTCATATACTTCATCGTACTCTTGGGTACCAGGCGAAAACACTGAAATCAAAATGATCTTCTGTTTATATCATTGAACACGTTTTGTGATATAACTCTCAATCATACGCAAGTTGCTCATGACTTTCAATTAAAGGCTGATAAACATCCTTCTGACCAAACTGCAATTAAATTTATATTTTTGCAGGTAATTTATTCATTAGAACAATGCAAATCACCTTTATGGGTGTCTACGTATTCAACTTTTTTTTGTTGTAGTCTGACCATCCAACGTCCAACGTTTCAGTTTTCTGTTGCTATTTGATAGAAAAGAAGAAGTTTTCGTTATTTCGATTTCGAATTATACACAGTCACCATATAGCTCCGCGTCCAACGGTTGTCGCGTATATTTTTTAACGTTCGAAACAAGATGTGAAAACTCAAGAATCGTTTCGAGAATAAAAAATCTTCATTAACTTCATTAATCGAGATCTGCGGCGCAATCCATCAGTAGCCAATACTTATCGAAACCGGATTGGTCAGAACTCCTCTGATCTGGATAAGCACATTCTCAACAAATGACCATATTTTTTTTTTATTTTAGAATCTGGAATGGGAACTATTATTCTATAGACAGTTGTTGCAGTTTGGAAAAACCTTGTAAACTACCAGCATCAGACGGAGCAGAATATACTATAATTGCCCCCACAAGTGATGATGATTTCCCGTATTGTCACGAGACTATTCATAGTAAGAACGACTATCTGTCTATAAATATATATTGTATATTTATTAGCAGGACTTTGTTAGTATGAGTCATTGAAAACGCAGTTCACCTGCGACAATTTTTTTTATTCAAAGCACACTAGGTAAACTCGATATTCCTACCTAGAATTGCCAGGACCATGGACAGAGCCTAGATAAGCTTAATTTAGGTCTCACACGTTACAAATAATGTTATGCGGTCTAAAAATCTCTCGTATTTTAGTCAAAGAAATATACATTGACATACAGATTGAAAAGAAAAAGTTCTTTGGGAAGGTCTTTGAACAAAACATCGACATACGAATCAGTTTACGTTGTTACACGTTGATTCATAGTTTCAGCGGTTTTTATTCTGAGAAGTGATGAGATTTTGTGAGATTAAGTTAACCATTACTTGTTCATGTCATGCAACAATAAACTATCAAATTTCAGTGGTAAACCAATGAGTCTAACCTAAACAATGAATGTCAGTTTTATCTGTTAATGAATCCTGCGGGGAAGGAAAGGCGATAACGAGGTTAAGACACAAGTTCCGAATCGTGGTGGGGATTTTGGAGGAACCTTTACTAATTTCGCTTGTATATGGACCTGGTTTATGCAGGATGCAGTAACCAGCGCTTGAATGAATCATCGTGCGCCGGTAGAGTGTCCAGCAAACCTTTCGTATATAAACATCTCTTATCGGATTCGAACCTGCGGTACTCAACCTGTTATTTATTCAGCTTTGTCGTCTGATAAAATCTGTAAATGAAAATGTACGTTTGTTTGCTTGGGCATAGTCGTTTTGCTAGCAAGGACCAAGGTTCAATACTCACAACTTTTCCGCTATTCCAAACTGATTTTGTTCAATTTTGTTTTTCAGTTACGCGAGGAATGCCAGAATGGTGTTACATCAATCCCAAATGTCCATGTGTGTATCTTGATAAAGGTGTTCTGGCCCTCAATGACACATACTTAGATATATGCGGTACCAGTTGTTCTAGACAGTAAGTTTTTTAGTTATTCTCTTGACACTTGCGTATTGATTTGAAAGGCTCAATAACATTTTTAAAAGAAACATGACTTGAAGAATATTTATCAAGGCTCTGCGTTTCGAATGCCTATTGTCCGACAGCGCCTCGAGAACAAGAAGACAATTTTGTTGAAAACCAGATGCGTATTTATATCCCTAAGACACAATAACACGCGCCGAAAAAAAATATGTTTTGTTTTCTTAAAAACGAGAATTTTTATTGGATAATAGCGTAAAAGAAATCAAATTTTCGCGAAGACGACGCCAAATTTTTGAAAAAATTGGAATTATAATTTGAGTTTGTCTACATTTTAAAGTACTTAAAAAGCCATTCGGCATTTTTTTGGTCGGTGAGAGGGGGCATAGCACCATATAGCATAAAGCTACATTGCCGAAGGGATTAATGCATGCTGGTCGGAGTAAATCGACTGACGATAATTTCTGTTCCCTTTTAGTTGATGTGGAACGCTTTTGAACATCTTTACTTTATAACTCCCAAATGTATTTTTGTTTCCTGGATCGCAAGACTTAAACCGTTGAAAATTGCACATAAGTAAATATCATATCGACATATAAACTGGACAACACAGTCAAAAATTTAATTTTGTCAAACATGATTTACCACAGATTGACCGCGTCTTACCGATGCGATCCATCAGTAGCCCATACTTAACGAAAGATGCTTAACATAATATTTTAGATTGTGGAATTGATTTTACTGTTCCGTTCAAACGCTTCAAGGGTTTACGATTTATTCCGAGAAAATCGTTGAAACGTCGGCAAGAAACAGTAGAACTTTTGAACCCTGCAAGATAAAAAATTGTATATTGACTAGCATAAGTCACAGTTAGCCCGCACATCGGTGACAAGAGCCATCAGTGACCCACAATGAACAATATAAGTGTGGACAATACGCGAATTTTTCTGACTGGAGTTTTGTAATTTACATCGTTGCTATTACGTTCCTCATGCTTTATACGCATACAGACATTCAAGCAAAAATCCAAACATTTTAATCTTGAATTCCCATTACCTTCTGCTGTGAATAGATCGACGTACAAATCGTCGGCCATGTCCATTAAACAAAAGTTTAGTTGTACTGATTCCGCAATTGCGAGCTTTTGAGTTTTCATCTTCAATTTTTTTAACGAACCAAAGCATGAAACTGAATATTTTAAATTTTTTGAATGAAAATTTATCATTGAATGATCATTTTCCTATTGTTTTTGAGAAAGAAAGCCCTAAACATCATTAATTATTTAAATAACTGCACGATAAAAAAAACCTTTTTTAATTAGAGGTTCGACCAGAAGTAGGAATTCCCTTTTGGCGGTTGAGATTCGTTTTGAGCGATTTGAATAATAATTTTTTGGAATGAGAATAAAATCGAAAACGTTTCGAGAATTTGTCGAGTTTGTAATATTTATTTTGCGTCAATATATTGAGAAAATTATTTGGTTGTTTATTCAATGGAAATAAGTATCATTTTTTGAGGGCAGATTTGGAAATATTTGTTTTAAAATACTTCAACATCGTACGAGTTTTGGTAAAAGTGCATCCGGAGAAGGCAATCCTACTCGTGGGGCTGAGTGAAAATGAACAAAATAGAGATAACATACTCAAAAATAACAAAAACGAATTAAAGAAATAAAACCAATGATTGCATAAAATTCTGCATTGAACGCATAGTGAAATCAATTCACTATAATGCTTTTGAAAGAACAAAGAACCTCCTCTTCGTGAGGCAAAGCGACATTGAAGGGCCAATATGCGTCGAAACCTTCCAGGATGGAAATTTAAAACTTTTGAGCTTCAAAACCTTCAATTGAAATTGTGCAATTTTTTGCCTGCCAACGCCAAATCCAACACACCACACATTCATATTGTTTTTACTCCCGAAGGGAAAATATCATTTCAATAAAAACCCGCGCATTTGGGTTGGAAAACTTTGCATTCACATTTACCCCCACCTTCCACCTTTAGCACCTTCCACCCCTTACAATGGATTTTTTTTGAAAATGCATTCAATTTGACATTCCCATATAGCATCCCATATATCAAAATCCGTGATATAATTTGCTATTATGTAATTCATGTTATGCAACTTCATATTTATCGTAATTTTGTCTGAAAATGCCGCTTTAAAGCAATATTGTATTCGCAATTGGATACGTGTGACTTTTTCACTGAAAGGATACTTGCAGCCATTTGTCACACTGTCATATTGACACGTTGTTAAACAACTAAGTTCCATGGTCCCGAGGGGGCGCAGTTTTTGGGTTCATTTGAATGACAAAAATAACGTTGTATGGCCGTTCAAAATATGGTAAAAAGGATATTTTTTTAACCATGAGTCACAGGTGAACCGCGCCTCATCGGCGCGCTCTATGAGTGGCACACGCTTAACAAAAAAATCCATATAAAATTGGTCAATAAAAGTCCAATCTTTATGCACGTATTCATTTTATATAATTTATATTTGCCGTATAGCAAAGACAGTTTCTTCGATTAAAAATGCTATAGTTAAATAGTGCCTTACGCCGCACTACGCTCGATGTTAAAATTAGACCTAGCACATCAATTTATACGCGGAAATGTTTAATTATAATCTATTATCACAGCAGACGTAGAATTAATGGAAGTCTTATCTAATATTACCAGGATAACTCAGACCAAACTGTGTCCAACGCTAAATAAAGGAAACGTATTGATGTGGTTTTGATGGAGTTGGTATTAATTTAGTTATTATATTCCATATTTCATATACTCAACATAATAAGATGATTAAGTAAAAGCGACGATTGTCATTGTGTTACTGAGCTTTGTAGTGTATTGAAAGTTTTGAACATATAATTTTGTACGTGGAGTTTACGTCATAGTTTGTTTCTAAACAATACATCCTATACTGCGTGTCACAACGTTAGCATCGTAGTAGTAAACAAACGTTCTCATGAAAAGAAGAAGGGAACGAAAACGAGAGCAACTAAATAAATAACGGAGTAACGCGGGTTAAATCTGAGCCAGAATAATGATTGGGCTGTTAATTGGGGAAAAACTTATCAGCGACCAACGTCGAAGGTTTCCAACACATATCCTTTATTTTCGTTAATAACGTCTGATCTTCATTGATTTCGTGTACTAGATAATAGTTAAAACAAGCAGTAATAATAAGACGGAATATAATCGCACCAATGCAAATTAAACACGATATACGCAGAGTAAAGAATACTTTAACAAAAATCCATTCAAATTTCTGCTTTTAGACAGTGACTTTACAGTGATAATAAAATAAAAATATAAAATCGACGTTTTCAGCTAAATATAGACTGTTGATGCAACGCACAGCTGAGGTGCGGTCCACCGACATCCCATACTTGGCATAAATATCATCAACGCGATTTATAATTTGGGAAGTTAAATTACTGCAAATGAGCGTTGAATTTACTGTAATTTTGTCACAGTGTGAACTTCATTCATCTTATATCTTAATAAACATGAGACGTTTATTACCGTACAGTCTACGTTACAAACAACATGCGTAATGAAGGTCCAATATTTACACAAAAATGCACCGATTAAATAGGACTTAAATATTCACTGTTTTTTTCTCATTTTGCTGTTACGTTAATGCAATGCTTTAACTTTCGTATATTTCCATGCAAGAAAATAGAAACTTGCCAAAACTAATAATAACAACAAAAAATACAGGGACAAATTATTAGTTTATTGACCATATTTGTCTCAGTAAATCCACAAAAGTAAAGTTTATCCACGAAATAACTAATTATGGCAAATGTTTATCACTGGCTTATGTTATGCTTTTTTGTTCGGGGTTACACAATTGCAAGGTAAGTGGTGGGCAGTTTTACTCTCACCCAGAGCAAAAAAAAACACTCATTGCACACCAATATACTATTTCTAATCTGCATGAAATGTTTCAAACTCGGAGTAACGACGTGTTTCATCTTTTTCACACATTAGTAATTGTTAATTGTAATACTTTGGCGTGATCAGGGGGTTGCAAGGGTCTTCGCGCAATCACTTAGTATATATACAAAATCTTATTTTTTGCTCCAAAATGGTGTATTTTTGCAACGAAGGAATCAAAACATTTTCGAGCACCTTTGATCTTGGACACCTAAGTTTTGATACACAAAATACATTTTTGTTTTTATGGCCCAGCTGAGCTTACGTGAACCCTCGTACAACAACGAAGGGTTCAGTTAACCCAAACATATAATCATCCCCCACGGGTTAATTTAAAATCTTCCGTTGGTACGACGTGTCATGCCTGCAACCTTGTTTGGGGCAAATTTTTAATAGAAAGAATTTTGTTATTTTAGTTATTTTATTTTTCGATTTCAATTTGTGTTTCAGAACAAAAACAGATTTCTGCTTCTTCGAACTACCAGGAAGGTATGGAGAACTTGGACACAAAACCGATTTTGGATTGACTGTCGACGTACAAAATGTGACTTTGAGTAGAAATCGTGCTTGCCAAGAAGGGAAAATGAAAGAAGACTTGTTTGGATCTTTGTCGTCGCTGTTTCGTACCTACAACGCTAACTATGGCAATACTGTTTGCGCGTACTATAGAATGAAAACCAATTACTCGTCTGAATGGCGTCCTGAACCAATTTGTTTAACAGGTAAGCCTCGTCCGATGAAAAATTCAAACTTTTATTTCGTCAAGCATCTGCCATGAATGGACCGCGCCCTAGCGGCGCGACCCATCAGTGACGCATATCTAGCATTTTATAAGGTTTCCGGATAATTAAACTGGCCTTGCTCGTTCTGAAACGCGATATCTTCGAAATAAAAAGACAAAACATCAACTAGGAGACGATGCAGTTAACGATGCAGGCTGACATTAACGATATTCTTTCAATTTATATCCGCTCGTTTACTATAAGTATCCGAAAACTATTGTGCAATAGAATAGATACTTTATCAATTAAACCAATCCGTGGCCAATAACCATCTCTCTCTGTTATCACTGACATAAGTTCCTGCTACATGAAAACAGTACAAAAATTAAACAATTTTCCTCTTATTTTAGAACCGGTGTCTTTTCCATGGAGAAATATTCTCATCGTTGCAGTCATTTCTTTAATCGTTTTAATAGCGTTGATTGGTTTGGCAATCGTGTATAAGAGACATATCAAAATATGTTTCCCGTCTTACAGGAAAACAGTTGAAGAAATGAAGTCTATGAAGGTAAGCTACAAAAATGAATGAAGTAACCAGTTTATTTACTTTTTTGTAGACACTCTTTGGAGTGGATCACTCTGACCAAGACCCTTTGACCAGCGGTCACTTACAAACGGATAGGGTTAGAGTTGTTGGAAAGATATGATCTTTCTGGTTCAGCTTAGCTTACCCAAGTTATTGCATCCTGGGTTGCGTTGTGGACATGGATTAACCAGCCGGACTCGCTGGGACACGAGCCCAAGATCTTTTAAACAACCTTTACATATGAGTGGATCGTCGGAGCGAGATCCTACAACAGTCACCGGTGTTTTTGAAAAGATATGCGCTTCACAAATCAACCATATCATTGCGCACTTCCCCAATTAAAAATTTATTTTATCATGCATGAGCCAAAAATGGACCGCGCTGTAAAGGCTGTGAAAAACCCGAGTACTTCAACTAGCGATGCAAAAATGTTAGTCACTGTTTAATTGCACACGACTAAAAGTTCAATCACAATTTTGCCTCATTAAGAGTAGTATCAAATCGCAAACTAAATTTTGTGAGGTATGCGTCACAGAAACTAAGTCATCGGAAGAATGGCACATATGTAACAAAAACACCTCCACTTTATTATTAAATACGACTTATTGTCCCCTAACACCGGATATGGGAGAGGGAGATAAAATAGGTTTTGTAAGCTACAATAAATTTAAAGACATATCCACAGAAGTCTTGCAAACTATTGAAATATTCGATAATGAAATTCACATGTGCGTGAATTAGCTCATTGGGAGCGATAACGTGTCTGTTGAATAAAGTCGATAATCAAACATTCTATCAATAATTTCCTTCCTTTCTCATTATGTCACAGTTTGATTTGTCTTTGGACTCAGAAAACGGTTCATCAAAAAAATATCAAAAGGAAAAAGATATACCTACAAAAATCTTGGGAAACGGTAAGTATTCAAAGCTCCCCTTTTTACTTTTGATAGTGTATATTGTTGTTTTAGTTATCTTACACGTTTTTATACCGTAAACTTCCTTCGGGGGGTTTTGCAAACTTCATATAATTAAATATACAGCATCAAAGCACTTTGATCTACTAAAACATAGTTCGTTTGTATGAAAACTAGACAATATTCTCAACCGCCAGGGTCTTAAAATGGTATTAATCAATATAATTCAGGGGATTTGTCACCACGATTCATCAGTGGCCTCAATACTTTTTAATCTTGTATCTTTAGTCATGTATGCTTATATTGTTTTGTCCCGTAGGAGCCGACGGCGTGAGCCATCAGTGGCACAAACTTGACAAAGCATGTTTTTTTTATTGGAATTCACTCTAAGCAAGACTGGAATCTCTCAAAGGTACCAACCAACGGTCACTCAATAGCAGGTAGTACTAGCAACTGCTACTCCAAACGAAAAACATCCCAAACAGAACTGAACCATCATGATAAAGTACAGTGAGTTGCATCTGTTCCGGGCGGTGGTAAAACCATCTACCACTTCTTTGCTTCCTTTTAGTCGCCTCTGGCCACACACAGGAGATATGTTGGGACTATTCTGAAGCCCGTGTCAATATCACTATGTTGCAGACTAATTAATGAATAGAACTAAAAACTTGGCATCTTGTTGAAAAAAAGACGTCATTTTATTTTTATTTGGACATTTTATTTTATTTGATATAGCAAGAAGGTTAAGTAAAATGAAAGGGGCGATTTTACATATAGAGCTTGATCACTATAATGAATGAGTTGCGTAATGTCTTCATATTTCTTAGCCTCTTTCGACAGGCAAGAAATGCGTCGCTAAACTTTGGTTGAAAATTGTAAAAAAAAATATGTGTATTCAATGATTTGTTGAAGGGTCGAAAGCGCGTAAGTCGAATATTCATAAAGGTTTTTTTTAGTTAGCTCGTTTAGTTGTCCATTATCTAAAACAATGCGTTTGTTTAGGAGATACACCTTATCGACGAATCAGCATCGAAACTCAACGTTATGTCATCTCTCCATCGGCTAATAACCACAGCACGCCGAGGAACTCGCTCAAAGAAATAGAAGTTCCAATATATAGACAAGCTCTTGAAAGGGTGGATGAGGACGTCGATCAACTATCTGAACTGACTGTTGAAACACCGTGTGACGACAAAGAGCAGGATTCAAGGGAATTTTTCCAATACGATAGAAATAATCAAGACAGCGCAACAATAACAACAGGTGATTACATGCAAAAAGACGATCTGCATTCCGGGTTCGAACTTGAAGTGATCACACACATTCCAGAGCCTGAGTTTTCCCCATACCAAAGCAAGTCATTTCAGTCTTTACCGACAAACACGATGTGTCAACCAGACGATAAATTACAATCCCACAAGGAAGAGGAAAAACTCAAAGCTGAGCAGGCTTTTCATCATCAAATAAAATTACTTTCACTTGGTGATAATATTCAAGATCAGAAAGACAATGGTGATCTTCCGGACTATGTAACACGCTCGCAAAATCCCATTTGGTTAAAAAACACTTCACCAACGAAACAGACAGATTGGTCCATAGAAAATGACGGATACTTTGAAAAGAACGATGTGCGATTTTCAGCAGTACTTGGAGAAAATATAAATAAATCAAATACTCATAAATTACCTCCTAGCAAAACTTTACCACAAAGTTTTCCCTCTCAATCAATAGACAATGAAACCAGCCATATAGATGGAGGTTATATAAGTAAAAATTCGCTATTTTAAAACAAAATTATGACAATGAAAATGCAACAAAATTATACGTCCGGTCAAATTAAAAAATAAACAATCAATGTAAATTTTAGTGCAACTTTCATTGAAGAACATCTGCTAATACCAATCATCGATATAAAAACAAATATACCTCGAACATTGTGGAAATCGACAAAATTCGTCCTATGAGAAATATTTGGTCGAAACACGTTTTGTAAATCATGGGTCACTAATGGATCGCTCCGCAGAAGTGCGGTCTATTAGTGGCTCATTCAAATTCAATTTCTGTTCAAGTTATGGTATACACGATCCAACGCAAGCGGAATAAGGGGAGACTGAAGCAATATGAATATGAAAGACCTTTTTTGCCTCGAAATGTATCTAATTTTTAAATATTCTTATTGTTAATTGTCAGACATTTTTTGGAATACAAGCTTTATTGAGCGTGAGTCACTAATGGATCGCGCACACACCCGTGACCCAAGCTTGGCATTATTCTGACTGGTACTAGTATGCAATAAACCTTCTACATTCGGAGTATATTTGTTAATTCAATTTATATTTATCTTGCGACGGTTTTACAAGCCACAAAAAAAACCTCCAAAATTTGCAATTCACAATATGACCAAGAACCTTTTAAAAAATAAAGAGATTTTGATTTTATTTATTTATTATTGAATATATTACACTTTTTGTTCGAATTCTCGTTTTTGAATATTTGATTGCCTTTATCTCGCCTTATTTCTTTCACGATGTATTAAAAAATGCACAAACAAGTTCCTAATAATTTCTTTTTACTTTTTTTTTTGTGACGTAAGATGATAAATTTACAAAAAACATAAATTTAAAATTGAATTGTATCAGCGTCATCCTCGATATCATTCAATGACAAAACAAATAAAAGTTCTTATTACATTTACATGTGTTTTATTCACGCCACTTTTTTTTAGAAATTACTATTATCCGGGACACAACTATATCATAATTGTGGAAAAATCACAAAGTTGAGTAAACAGACAAATGCACTCTGAGCGGAAAACATCCAAAACAGAACTAACCCGCTATAGAGTACGAAGTACTGTGGGTAGTATCTATTATGGGCGATGGTAAAACCATCTACCTTGTTTGCATTCCTTAATTTACATTTGACGACGCACAGAAAATACTTTTTAAAGCAATTTGAAATCCCGTAATCAGAGTGATTTTCTAGTAAGTTGGCATTGTTAAGCTTGAAATTTGAACAAAAACACCTGAAGCAAAATTGTACATATTTTGAAAAACCGCTAGTTTTGTTTTTTTATAGTTCAAACGTGAAAATTTGCAATATAAAAAAGGAAAGTGGGAGAATATATTATATGGTTTATGTTAATGAGCACAATTATAGTTATAGTATCAATTCGCAAATACTTTATTGTACTTTTATTTGATTGAAAGTTTTCCTTTTCATTGATTGTCACAAATGTTGATTTGCATGAGAATGATTTTTATTCATGTTTTTCTACTGTTTGAAATTGTTTTGGTTTGTTTTCTATTCTTGTTTCATTCCTTTTGTTCCTGAGCAATGAAAGTTAAAATTCATATTTTGTGATGTAACTAGGGACGTGAGTTTTGGAAATTCGAATCACTGTTAATTCAAATAGATTCTTAGCATTTCAAGAAAATTCGTCGGAATTCCTATAGAATCATTATGTGTCGCGGTTCTATCGTTGTTGGACCTGAAGGTAACCCTATTAGAACTGTTTTTTTTTTTTTTTTTTTTTTTTATGATGATAATTTTGTTGCCAATTTCGTCGTGACCAGTTGTGAAATGAATACATCTATTTCTTTCTTTTTCAGTGTTGCCCGAAATTGATCAACGAATGTTCTTTTCTTGTCTTGTAAGTTAATATAATAACTTAAAACGGTTGAGTCTTTTTAAATAGAATTGTATTCGGAAATATTCCATTCAAAATTATATTATTCGAGTTTGAATTCGAAAAAATATTTGAAACTTGCATCCCTAGATGACGTTTTACAATTGGTGGATTGTTAACATCCCATGCAAACTCATTTTAAACATAGATTTAAAACAAAGAAGCTCCCAAATAAAAAAAAAGAACAAAAAAATGTTGTTTCTCGAAAATTATTCATATAACGCTATACAGGTATCCGGGCAACAGAATAAAGTTTCTATTTGGGGAGATTGAGGCTAGTTTGGGCTTAATGATAGTTTAACTGTCATATGTGTAACATCTACTAAAATATTGAAGACAGGTGACACACGAGACAAATCTATCTTCTACAGGTCACCTGGCGAGATGTTTACCAACAGACACTTGATTCGATATGCCAAAGAGGATTGTTCCAACGGTTAACTGAGAAAGTACAGAATAATTCGTTAACTCATACAAGAAAACAACGTTTGGCATGATCGTTTTTGATGTGATATGCTTTGAAATGGCCATTACTTGGAAAAATGAATATGCGCGCCCATATAATCTTCAGTCACTTAAATAGTAATCACTATGCATTAATGCCTCTTACAATTTGTTTATATAAGTTTCAGTAATATTGAACCGGACTTCAATAATGTGGATACATTGTAATGGAAAAAGCGAAGCATTTACTCTCTATGGGGGATTATTGATTCGGTCTTATTATTCATATTCAAGTCATAATGATTCGGTTTAGCTCAGTCCGAGTTAAGGATAAATTTAAATCACATAGAGGGAGCAAAACATGATCAGGTATGGAGGTTTATGAATCAGATCTAGGATTTAAAACGCTATGAAATCAAATCAAGTTCAGAATCAATGAACGATTAGAAAATATTTTTATGAGATCTATCTAAAAAATGCATAAGGGACTAGTGAGAAGTTATTCAATGCGAAGCGATTTGAAGTTGAAATTGCTCGAATTAGTCAGTTCTGAAGAAAACAATGGAGTTGATTAATTTTCCTGATTTTTTATTCTGATTATGCGAAAAATTGCGGTGGAGAAAACGGAATTTCATATTATCAAGCATGAAGTTTGCCCTGGATGTAAAAACAAAGCAACGCTAAAAAAAAGTAGTATTTGCAAGAGTTTGAAACAATTAAAAAATCTTTGCGAGTTATATTTATTATGCAGGCGTTCGTCAAGGTGAGGGCATGTCCAAAACTAAACCCCTGGTGAATAGAAATATACTACATTATGGGCCATAAACACAGCACCTGTCACCGAATGTAGCAGCCAGCTTCAAAAATAGCTTCAGAAAATATTATGTCAAAATAAATGCAAAAAAAGTATGCAAACAATGTGATGCATTATTGCAATGAAGTGTTTGAACATAAACATTCGGAATCACTCTCTGATTTTACAGATACGGTTTCATTAGTAATATAGGAAGTGAACAATTGATCTATAACGATTCGTGATTGTGAACGACTATAAAATAGCTGGTCTATTTTAAATATTGGCATATTGTATTACATTTGAAGCAAGATACATACATGCGGCAAAGGATGCGGATAACATGGGTCAGAATACCCCATACACGCGGTGACTCAGCTACCGCGATAAGTCTTTGAATCTCGCGAGTGTTTGTACTCAAAATGCAGCATGCATCGTTCGTACAATATCCAAAGAGGCGAGGTAAACAAGCCGCTCTTATCTTAATGTCACCAGTTTTAGCTAAAAAATAGTAAAACGTGACGGATAGTATTTCCCCGTCAGCAATTTTATTTTGTCAACTAACTTTTTCTGTTACATTACGAGGTAAAATATCAGACTAAGTCACTGCCGCCGAGAAAACCCTATTACGAATTTTAAATGGTGGATAAAACAACAGCTTTTCGTACTCCATCGTTGCTGAAAAAAAGTTTCCCCCATTTTGAGTTATCGAGGTAGTTCACCTTTTCCCGGCAGCCATAACGTCCACATTTGAACCGAACCAGGATGTCCCCGCGATTTCTAAAGACCGGATTGCACGCATGCTATAACGCCAAAGTTGTGGATAATACGGTAGTAGATAAAAAAAGCGCACGACTACGGCGATAGACTTTTATATAAACAATTGCCAAATTTTTAAAAAGAACCACGTCACGATAAACAGATTGAAACATACCAAAAAATGGCGATTACGGGGAAAATCGCCATTTTCTTCTGAATTACATCAAAATGCACAAAATTGTGAAAAAGGGTAAAACTAGTGAAGTAGTGATAATATATAAAAGAAACAGTTGAAAGCTTGGAATTTTCTACGTATTTAAGAAGCCAATTTCCGCCATATGCTTTGAATAAATGTTAGATTTTAACTATGTTAAAAAATATTTGGATAGTAAAAATGAATGGCGATATCAAGAATATCGGGAATTTAGTGCAAAAATATGATAACTTTATGATATATATCGATAGAGGACTCTTCAAAGACAAGCCCAGCTCACAATTTGTTTTCCTCACCTCTCCAAGTAGGTATGGACATATATGCATTATTCAAGCATGGTTTCGACACAATACCATTGGTTATAAAGATATGAATTTCGAGTGGTCAATCCCTAATTAGACGTGGGAGAAAATACGTGACCCTGATCTCCCAGTTACTTCTCTGTGGGTAATAAAAACATACTTGGCGCTTAATCTCTTACAATGACCGAAGATCTTATCTTTTACTTTCACGCAAGAGCGAAGAACTTCCCAGTATGGTTGGGCAATTCGATTCGGTAATTCGAATCGCTTCGAAGCACAGTGTGCTTTGAATCAATCGTGAATCGGTCATCGTGAAGCAAAAACTTGCTAACTGAAGTGGAATTATCGTTTTTAACGTCGAGAAGCACGTCGAGATTTAGGTCAAATCGATTGTATAATGTTGTTAAAATAAGCTTTTTGTTCTCAAACATGAATTGGAAATACATGGCCTGTACGTCTGTTCATGCAAATATTAATAATTCGTTACTATAAATTTGTTGATTTTAATGATAGACACAATGGTAAGTAAAATGGCATATTTCCTATGATTATTGAATAGATGATTCGATCTGATTAGATGAAATTCGCAAAAAAAATATATTGACCTCATATTCAGCTTAGCATAAGTCACTGATGGACCGCGACGCTTGGGAACGGTCCCTCAACGACTCCTGGTTGACAAAAAAAATAATTTTGTTTGGGATGGGTAACTAAGCTGAGGCACAGTCCGTGAGTTACTTATGCTTGACAGAAACACATTACTGATCAGGTCGGGTCAAAATTAAAGCTAATATCACGTCGTCATTAAAAAATGACTGGGTCCTCACGTTTTCCTATTCGGAATATTCAGGGAATTCAATTTAACAATTTCCTATTAATAGTGATAAAAAAACACGACAAACACTTCAACGGCACAGCGTATATTGAAGGTCAAAAATTCTTCCGATTCTTCATACCAAGCTTTGTTTACCATTTTGCATCAAGCATTCCGATTCGACACTGAAATAAATAAATAAATGAAAAACTTAAATGCTTAGAAAGATAAGGATCATTGTAAGATAAGGATAATTGTACCTATAGACCAGATATAGACCACGATAAGGACCATTGTGTATATAGTGAACATTTTTCGAGAAATATTGGTATTTGAAGTCTGGGAAAATGCTTCAAAGGTAATTTTCATTACCACTTTTTTGTAGAGCAATCTGAAAACAATTTTTCATGTTTCCTCGCGACGTTCGCTCTTCTAAAAAGCATATAAACAGCATGTATTGACACAATATGTTTCAGCTACATTGTAACATAGATGCAGTTATCGATACTTCCTTCGGAGATGTTCTCAACATTATAATCGTAAATAAAAGTTAAAAATGAAAAACCAATAGCTCAATCCGATTTTTTATTTTGTCAAACTTGTGTCACAGACGGACCTCGTCTCATCGAAGCGATCCATCACTGACACATACCTAATTTATTTAATATATTTTGTCAAAAAAATTCCATCGAAAAACCCAATACCAGAAGAAAATTGAAATAAGTTGAAAACAACTTCCGCCAAAAATGGGTCACTGATGGGTGGCACCGTCGAGACGTGGTTCACTTGTCTTTGTTTGTATAATTCATTTTGGCGGTTCAAGTCTATCCAAAGCGCGAATTATTGGAATTGGTGATCGGCAAGGCTATAAAGAATCAGATTCTTATTCCAAATAATTTGATTTTACCCGCCGGATTGTCTAACATGCTTTACAAAATACCAAATGTAGCTTTGATAGATGTTGCATTCGGCAAGGCCGTGATCGAAACTAGATTCCAAAGCCCCTCTCGAATAATCCTTCGGTTGAGCCAATTTATATTAACCACAAAACGTTGTTTCTACTTTCTACTACAAATGTCCATTTGTAGCGGTCTTGGGTATAAGACCCTCGATGGTTCAATGGACAAATCATAACCAATAATTCGAGAAAACCAAAACCCTGAAAGGGCCGACTGGCAAATCTTCTGGTAAATACCGAGGGTTTATAGCAAGAACCGTATATGCCGATTTTTGCTGTTTCGAGGAATACACAATTCACCCATCCCCCTCCCAGACGTCCATTTTGCCATACAACCCGTGTTGATGTACTCGATAATACCTCTGACACGTTTACCCGATACGTTTGTTGTAACATTCTTCGTGAGCAAATAACCTTTAAAAGTTTGACATAAACGATTTTTGCAGGCGAACATGCATATCTCGCGTCCGTTTTTGGGGACATAATACCAGGAAATTAGATCGAAATTAAAACATAATTTCAATACCTCTAACTCTTTCCAAGTAATGCTAACGAGCACTAGCGTCCAAACTCAAAACAGTGACACACCTTGTCGTAGCCTTATCGATTGTGACGTCTCAATGGCAATGGAGAGCAACTGTCACGTCGTGTAATGTGGCGTTAAGAATAAGATTTCCATGCATGCAGACATTTAAATCATGTTATGTAGTTAAACTAATGAAAAATTCATGGTACCAAAAACTCATCAACAAGATAAGCTGCAACTCCGCATCGCCAAACTTTGCAGAGGCTGAGCTAGTGGGCCCATTTCGACTGTCAATGTTGAACTCACCATGCACATGATACGGTTTCAGAAAACCAGAATTGTGAAAAATGGACATAATCCGAATTTAAAATATCGACTTAAATAAATTTCAATCAAGCGTTAATAACGTTGGAATATATCAAAAGAATCTGTTCACCGAGAGTCCGAAGATGATGGCGATATCTCATTTTCGACAAAAATAGACAAAAACCGTTCTCGCGCTGAACCTTCGATATAGACCAAAACCATAAAACTTACTTTTCGTAATCCTTAACGCAATTTGTTTCTCGAGATGAGCAACTTTTATTGATCTCATCTGCGACCTGTACATTAGGTATTAAGCATAATTATTATTAATGAATACTCGAAAATATTAAAATAGAATTGAATAAAACCTCACTTAAATGAGTCAGATAGCTAGATATATTATTAATAGTGGAACTATTTCTAAATCCAGGAACCAGCGCTAAAAAAGATCAAATATAACGACCACTGTTGTGGCTACTACAAAATGCTACATGAAAATAGAGTAGCACAGCTGCACTGTAAGTGAAAAACACCTCAAAGAAAACCGAACCGTTACAATATATGTAAATCAGTGAGTAGTGTGACACTCAACGAACGTACACAACGATACTAAAACTCATTTACAAATTAAATTTCAAAAAGCAATTTTTTTATTATCTTACTCCGTTTTTTTCAGATCCAGGTACATCACAAGACCGATGAGTTACTTTTCTTTTGATAACAAGTGTTAGAATTATGACGAAAATAACAAGTAAAACCGCTGCGACTACCGCAGCAATAATCATCATATTAGGTGTGTGAGAGGATGAAACATACTTTTCATTGCTAAAAGTTTCGCTCAAACGTACTATCTTTCCTGAAATAAAGGATGTACATGATGCATGATATAAAAACATTAGTATAAATTTGAGAGGGAGTGCTTAAGCGTTTCATCGACGTGATCCATCGGCGACACATTCATAACAAAAGATGCTTTGACAATATTTTTCCGATTGAGTAAGATCTCGTATTCTCTCTCTGTCGAGTGTGTATGGATTGGCAGTCAGTATTCGATAGGTTAAGAATTGTCGTAACACCGATTAGGCTAATTAATCTATGTAAAACAGAATGGCGATAAGCTTGGTAGGCTCGACTAAACCGAATTAAAAGCTGCACCATACTCGGGAAGGAAATATGGCTTGGTTGACTTTGAAAATATGTGAATCTAAAGAAATACAAATAATGGTTTAATGTGCATTTCATGGGTATTCAAGCAAGAAATAGGTTTCCTTTATGATGACCGTTATGGGGCAGTTGACCATTTAAGAAATATTGATAATACAACAGTGACATAGTGTCATTCATCCGTGGTATCGGAATTTCACACGTCATCACACTCTCATACTGGTTTTAGCTACTATTCGTTTTATACGTTTGGAGCCGTATAAGCTAAAATGCAGTTTGAGAGAAGAGGATAAATAAAGCGTATATGGGAGTTGTGATGTGTCTATCGCAATGAGCTTTTACGGTGAATTAGAAATTTGAAAAAATATATTTAGTACGTGTTTCTTGCTTCTCTCGTGTATGTATTGTATATATCAATATTATTTTCTTTTTATTATTTTTATTAAAATTCTCAAACTCACTTCTAGCAAGGACGTAATACAAGTTGGCTCTACTTGTTTATTAGACAATGACTCACCACGTGACTCATGTGTGAAAATCATATGCACACAAGATACTAACTACGGCATTCAAAACAAATATACCACTTATATTGTGCAATACCGAACACGCCGACGCGAGTCGACATTTAACACCCAAGTCTGGAAAACAGTATGGCGGAGGTGTTTATCTTCATACCTTCTAAACGTTATTCCCTATCGGACGCATTTTATCCGATCAGTGGGGTATTTTTAACTTTGGAAGGGACAAAATTCTGGAAAATTTTCGCAACTAAGTTATGGCGTCACAACTCAGGCTGGCTCAGAATCTATGATTGGGTTCTGAGAATTTTTCTATTCGCGAGAAAAATAGCAGTAGTCATCAGAAATCGGGTATTTGGAAGAACATCAATGTTTATAACAAATACGTGATTACAGTTTATAATATTAGTCATAGTCATAGTTTATTTTGACACCTCGCACCTTTCGACACCAAAAGCGATAAGAAAAAATATATCACATTACGCACTCACGAGAAAAGTAAACAAAGCCTAAAGTAAAGTTTTATACATGACAAAAATTAGTTTTATGTATTTATTCTTTTTTTGGGAAATACTAGAGCTAGTCCGAAAGCAGTGCCTAAAATAAGCCAATTAAAGGCCGCTCTAATTGCAGAGAACAATTACAAGGCACCCCCATGTCCCCAGACTTTAAAAAGTCCAAAATTAAGATAAATTCAAGAAAAAAGTTCTTGCATAGCTTGGAGAAGCTCATTTTAGAAAATCTCTCGGAATCTACCAAACTCAATTTTTTCACTTTTCCTAACCTTTCACATTGATTAGTGCTTTTACTTACTGTGCAGCCTGTAAGTATTTAGTAAAAGAATATACATTTAATATCATTCATACATACCCTTCTCACAAATCGGTGTTTTGCTCCATGCCACATCGAAGCGATTCAGCCGATAAAAAGCACATTTCGAGTTGCCAGTGTTTGCTTTATTTTTCTGAAAATACTTCAACAAATCATGGTCAACAGTATTATATAGTGTAGTAAAAGCTACAACGCGATTGTTGATGTAGATATGATCTTCATCTCCTTTGATTCCAGGTATATTCACCATTAATCCACTTACTGGTTCCTGATCCCCCAATGAAACAACGTCTGACGGAACTTCGAAAAATCGATAATCGATGCTGAAAATTATTATTGCTTCAGAATCGATTATCGATTTATTGAACAAAAAATATTGGATAAGGAACCAACCAACGACCACTAATACCCTATCATGAAAATCATTTTGTCCTTTTGTTAAGCATGATCCGCTGATAGATCGCGCAGACAAGGCGCGTCCGCCTGTGACTTCTGCTAAAAAAAATACATTTCTGAATGATATGCCAAAGAGCAACAACATCAAAAATAAAACCAACCCTCGTATTCTGGGCGTTAAACATTTTATACAAAGCTTAACTACATTAATAGAGTTCAGTGCCTGACATTTGCCCTGGTCAAAAGTTAATTACTTCAGGAATAAATTTTCCAGGAAGTCAAGTTTCGGAGTTAGGGAAATTCTATTTATACAGAATACTTTTCATTTAATCATTTTATTTGAAATCCACAATTTTTTTTAAATTTTCGCATATGCAACTAATTCCACTCACGAAGTTAGTTCGTTATTTCGATACTCTGATTTTTCGTCGACTCGAATAATCCCGTTTTCAATGTACAAAGAGCCCCTTTCATCGTCCAAAAATCGCCATTTGAGATTGACCGCTGGAAAATCTGTATATATCAGAAAAAAATATTTTTGCTTTTCATGATTATTCTACATGGTTATTCTAAACTGTACCTTAAATTTTATTTCGCCGAACATGTGCCACAGATGGATCGGACCACCTCGGCTCTTTATTTTGAAAATTGAGAAATGAACATTTTTATTCTATTTATTTATTTGTAATTGGCGATTCGATCTGATTCGAAGAAATTATACGAATTCGATTCAAATTCCAAATGGGTCGGGGTGGTCATCCAAAGAAGTGGCCATCAAAATTATTTGGTTTTGTCTAGCCCAGTGGCTCATATTCAACAAAACATGCTTAATGGAAGTATTTCTGACTGGGGCCCTTTTACCCGTGTTATGCAAACTCGAGCATGATACTTTTGTATACGGTTTCTGCTGCGTGATAAATTAGTAAGTTACTCATACTCAAGCAGGCCATGTTCAAACAACTAAAAAAAAAACAAATTGTAACTGCGAAGGAGGCAATCGTTTATCGTTGGGCACTTGTTTACCATAGCCATAGTATTTTATTTTCAAGAAGTAATGAGTATTAGTCATACTCATGCTTTATATGGATTTATTGACGATGATATTTCGGATTTCTGAAAAGGCAAATCCCACGACGTCATCGTTTACAGCTTAACGTAAATCGTATACAGATAGCATGTCGAGAAAATGACACGTTGGTTCAAGTAAATGAAACCCAATAACGCCGCAACGCAATAACATTATCGTTGCGGTCTGGATTTCCGTTCATTTCCATGTTCCATACTTTAATATTAGCTGGTTGGCAACCCGTCCAATGCGATGTAATTTATCAGTAGGAGGCACAATCCATCAGTGACACATACTTAATAAATCATGTTTGATCAAAATATTTCCCACTGGGTTGACGATATGGCTGGGCAATTTGATTCGTTGATTCGAATCGATTCGAAGCACAGATTATTCGAATCAGTTAGAAATCGGTACACAGGAACAAAAGGCGAATAAAATGGAGTTGAATTATTGCAGTTTACTATCTAAAGCAACCAAAATATATTACATCTTCGGCAAATTAAAGTAAGCCTCTGAAAATGAATCGCCAAGTGAAAGAGATTTGAATCTTACAGTTCTATAACGACCTTGAATGATGATAAGGGCAAATTGCAATGGTGAAAACAGGACTGGACGGGCTTTTCTTTATATAATTGAAAACAGTGGTTGGATTCGGTTCGAAAAAATACTGAATCAGATTCGAATTCCACATGATTCGGTTTTGCCAAATCATATTTCAGGCCCATAAATCAGAGCATAATGTCTTGAATTATTTCTGACTAACACTTCCTCGCAGCGCTGATACTCGATCTTTATCACATTCGTTTCTGTGAAATGTTTTCTGCTTTTAACGTGGTCGGTGGTTTTTCAAGCGTACTGACTAGCGTTTATTAATTTAAAATTATGTTTTGCTGAAAACTATTTCTCTGTAAAAGTCAGCGAAACCTCACCTGTTGTTGTAGGTAGGACTAGGCAATTCGATTTGGTGATTCGAATCGATTCAAAGTATAGGTTATTCGAATCAATCGTGAATCGGTCAGAGGAACAAAAACTTGCTAGATAAAGTGGGATATTTCACTTTTAACAACGAAATGCAAACGAGTTTGGTCAAATTTGACCAAAATCGTCTGTATTCTGTCATTGAAATAAAAATTTCCACTCTTGGATTGGAGTGTAAATAAAAATACATTGCTTTTAAGTCTGTTCAAAAAAAAATTATTATTCGCAAGTGTGAATTTCTTAAATATCATAAGGAAGCATGTGTCAAAGATTTGTCACAACTTCGATCCAATAATTTCTTCTTGCTCATGTGACGTCTTATTTATCCCATTCAAATGGAAGTATATTACTATCTTATTGGATTTCGTTAATTAAAAATGTGAATTGTGTCTTCTATAATCTTCATTATTACATATAAGCTACCTTATTGGATTTTTTTTTTTTTTTGATCGAAAATACGATTTGTGGTTTTTATTATCTTTTTAATACATGTCATGATGAACGACACGAGAGATCACGTTCGCGACAAAATTTTATCAGCAAATTAATATAAATCAAATTCCTTTGTGACGTATTTGTCTCAAAGATTCTCCGAAATCGGAAACGCCCAAGGATGGACAAATTTCAATTTAATTATTATTTTCTTGATAACTTGGAAAAAGGCGATCGATATGTGACTCATGTAGCGAAGGTGGTCCATATGTGACAAAGGATGTTCTAACAAAATCTTTCCAAATCGATCGTCTCTAATCTTTTTAACCTTGTATTTTGTAAAACATGAACAACGAGGGTTTTGTGCTTGTGCATGACAAATATTAGTGAGGACATCATCCCCTTCTAATACAAAATTGAGCCTCACTTTCTGTAAATTCCATTACTATAAATATAAGAAAAGGACAATAATCCGCAAAAAATTAGTTTGGGCTAGATCATAGTCTAGGTTCAACAGGTTATACACGAGCACATGCACGTAGGACACTCCAAAGCATTATTATCTTGAATTATGTAAAGATTACGATAACCCACATGTAAATATGATCAATGGCCACGCACGACATGATTTCACGTTCTGTAAACTATGTATTTACCTGCTAGGCTGTTATCTGTTTCATCTCTATAAGGAACAGTTTTTAATTAGACGAAGTTGACAAGATCGTTTAAAAATGTCATTTCAATGTGACATTTGCACTACGATCGACTTCAAAATTTACATTCCTTGTGTGCGGTTTTAATATTTGCTCAATGCAATTTTATTAGCCTATAACAAAATGTCATCCACGTGGTTATTCATTTTATAAGTATAAATGGTACTGTACCGTATATGTCATAATGGCAAAATTCATGTCGACGACGCCCAAATATGTGATAACTGCCTGACGTAAGAGGAGGTAATATACATGTTTCACCCAGTTTCAATGAACAACAATCCTTTATTTTCAACCACGAACCCTCGTATTCACTGAAATAAATAATAAAACAAACAAGACTTTGTAGAATGTTATTAACAAACCTTAAAACACAACTTCGTGAGAAATCCTCTGTAAAACTTTACTAGCGCAAACAGTTGTCTTTCTGGCATTTATATTCCTCTTATTATGTCAAAACGCAACAGGAAAAGGGTGTTAGAGCATGTGGCCCCTTATTCCAGCCAGATAAAAATATTGAACGCCGGAACAAAAAAACGTTATGAAATGTAGTGGAATTATCATGTTTTACCGACAAAGTACATTAGAATTTCGATTGTCCCAACCTATAGCACAACTCATTAATCTTCAACGACTATACTTACTGTACAATTGTAAAAGCCGCATTCTTATCATATGAAGCAAATGGTGCCACCTGGATCCAAAATTCCGCTGCTCCTCTAGTTTCGTATAGAGTGGGATAAGACATGAAGGGACATGTAACAACATCGTCATCATCTATATAAATATTAAAGTCAGAATTATGTTTGCAGTAAATAAAATTGCGTTGAGTTTTTCCCTGACATGCAACGCGCAACCGATGAGTAATAGAGAATCTTTTATTTTTGTGTTGAAATTTATTCTAAGCAAGGTCAAAAGCAGAGCTTAAAACAAACCAACCAACGGACACCCACTTAAACGGCAAAAAAGCTACGAAAAGATCTAGCACCAGTAACTTCATTTTAAGCAGAAAACATCCCAATCGAAAGTGAATCTACCCTGGGAGTGAAAGTAGACCATGTATCACATCTTTACTTATAGTTTCTATACCTTCTACAACAGACATGAAATACCGTAAAACGATCATACTATGCAAACCCACAAGGCTGACAATATTTTTAAAAAAAATACCTACTGTATAATTTGCCGAGACATTTAGCTGAAAGATCGCATATATCTCCATTGTATCTGCAGTCCTGGGTTTTTCCGACAGAAAAAATTAGCAAAGTGATTGTCAACAACGAGCACCAGAATACCGTCATATTTCTTTGTTATTATTTTAAATCGTTAATGTTTGCAACTTTCTATTTATATTTATGGAAGAAACCGAAATGGTTAACAATGCGATAGTTGTGGCATATACAAACCCAGTAGAATAAAATATTGATTAAATGGATGGATCGCGCAGTCGAGGCGCGTCCCTTGGGGGCTCATGCTTGACAATATAAAACAACAGCTGTTTGTTCGTTCAAAAATACTTTTCAAATTCTTATTGTAAACCGAAAGCTTGACGCACATTCGTATCATATCATCCGAAATATTTTTTCCAACTTTTTTTTACTCAATCCAGTCTAAAACATCTTTTGTTAAGCTTGAGTTACTGATGGTTCGCGCCTTCGAAAAGCGATCTATCTCTGTCTCATAGTTGATAACTGAAGTCTGCGACTGGAAAAAATCTTCCCCGAATCATACCAAATCCCAGAGTATTCGCAGATTGGGTATGTATCCGAATCAATTTAAATTGGCTTTGTTTGAGGTAGCTCTCTGCTCTCGTTCCTCCAAACAATATACAACCGGCTCACTCGATTGGCGTACAATTCACATCTATTCACTGTGTAAAAATACAGTTTCTACAGAGTCATAAACAGTTGCATGGAAGTTTTTTTCAAGAATCTCTAAATGTTGAAATTCCTTGCCTTCCAGCCGCTTTCATGATCGTGTTGATTTATATGGCTTTTAAACTCGCGTCAGTAGACATCCGTCAAGGATGGAATTCCATAGTTTCTATTTCTGCATTTCTTTCATGTAGCTCATAGCATACTAGCGGTTTCAGAAGACTTTTTAAGTATTTGACATGTCTCTTGCAGCCTTGCTCTGAGCGAATTTCTACGTGCATGTGCTCGTGTATAACCTGTTGAACCTAGACTATGATCTAGCCCAAACTAATATTTGTCATGAACAAGCACAAAAACGTCGTTGTTCATGTTTTACAAAATACAACGTTTAAAAGTGTAGAAATGGTATTCCCGTTTAAACCTTTATGACTAATCGGCCTAATCGTTATATTCTTACTACACTAGCTATTTGATATTCGTATGAAAACGACAATATCACATTGACCTTCATATAACAGCGATTTTTTCTCTTTATTTTGCGCTTTATGTATATTTTTATGTAACACTAAGCACGACCAGGGCGCTGTCCCGTAAGTTTTTCATGTTCTGGGATAAAAAAGATGAGATTGATATCGATGATATTTCACCGGTTGACCATTATTCTATCAGAAAATAATGTCAAAACATGTTTTGCCAATGTGAGTCACAGATGGATAGCGCCCTGTTAAGGCGCGGGCCATCTGTGAATCATATTTGACAGAATAAAATTACTGATTAAGATATATTCTCGAACTATATATTTTACCCGTGGCAAATAAATTTACTAGAAAACTAGGTAAAGCATTACCAGGTAGCCTAGTTTTACTGTTAAAACTAGGTAGTACATAAATTAAAAAACAGGTGAACTAGTCAATCGTCGTTTAGCTGCATTTGAGACATTTTCAATTGATTCAAAGATTGAAATGATCGAGTAACCTAGTTTTATAACTCGACTTCAAATTCGTGAGTCGCCACTTTTACAACCTAGCGCAAATATCTTCCCTTTCTTTATTGACATCTGGGGGAACAAGTCGCAGATGACCTTGAAAATGTACATATCATAAACGCTTAAAGAGGTTGTAAAATTCGTAACCTCAAACTATGGCATCCGATTTGGCGGCCCGACTCAGTCTGCAGCAATGATACCTAATACTATGTTCTTGTATAGCTAGCTGCAAATTTGACACCATTGACATTTTTAAAGGAAGAACTAGAACGTGATATTTTGCTAAACAAAGTTTATTAAGAGTGTAGATTTACAAATTCTCTCGTCGGCATTATGTATCATCCTATGTACCATAAGTTAAACAATGTCAAATATGAAAATGGATTACTTATATAATACGTTGTGCATTGTTTTTAAATAGTTAAATACGGGTAATAGGCATCAATATATGATCTAAATATATTTAGTCAAACATGATCCATCAGTGAAACATACTTAACATAAATTTGTCACATTGAGATGTACGAAACTTGACATACTTGATTGAGATTGTGACTGTTTTTGATCAAGTATGAGCTGAAGCATTTTCAATCCGATATTTCATTTTGTCAAGCATTAGCCACTAATAGACCGCGTCTTAACGGCGCGATCCATTAGTAACTCATGTCTAACAAAATATGTCGCGATCAAAATATTTTGACTACAATACCTTCTTGCTGAAACTTGTGTGAAATTATTACTGATTGGTTTGGTAACGTGATGTAATGATAGAATTCAAGTCGTCTATAACAATGTAACGATGGGCGTAAATAATCCACAAAAATGAATTATATTTATGGATGAGAAAAATTAATAAAAATTCATATGTCTAATTAAACAAATTTGGAGTTTTTGGAAAAGACCTTTAAAAAATTAGAATGAATATTTGGACAATCTTGGAAGCAAGAGTCGTGGCGTTGAATGTTACTTAATTTTGTCCATGGGTTGCCCGATCTTCGAAATTATTGGCGAAAATACTGACGGTAGTGTTTAAAAAACAAAAAGTACATTTTTTTTCGTTTACAGCTAACAGGCTTGTTTACTGCGTTTTATTTATATAAATATATATATATATATATGCCTTGTGGACCAAATTAAGATAAAATACCGCAATAGTTTTTTTCATAATAAGTGAATATGGATCTTTCTGAATGATCACCAATAAATACCATGGTTATGTTCTGTGCTTCTTTAAAAACTGTTTTCAACTTTAATCACTGCAACTGCCATGTTATGGTGCAGTTGTGGCTTTATATTTAACATAGATCATCGCCATATTAGTGGTCTTTAATAATTCCTTTACTGATATTTGTTCCAACTTGGATTTCGAATAAAATAAAAATGCTTAAAATTTAATATATGCTTTTAAAAACAAAAAGGACCTAGAACTTTGCGCTGGGCCATTTTTAGAATATTACAGAGGGCTTTAACGCTCCCAAACTGGATAATTTGGAATTTGTCTCCTTCGATTCGCAAATTAGGGATTCGTTTGTTACATCCTCGTCCTCGTTACCATCCTCGTCAATACACCAAACTTGGATTCTGTCGTTTTACCGTTACACTCCTCTTGGATTATAAAATCACATCGTGTGCTGATTGATTATACCGTTGAAATCCAATGGTTTGAATGATGTTACGATATAAGCAAGTTAGGCGTAAGGATGCTATGATGTAAGCCAAGTAACGTGTAACGTGGTAAGGATAGAATACAAGTAACATGCAACTATAAAATCCAAGCAACACGCAACGATGGAACGATAAAATTCCTATATTTATATGATACTAATTTTATTTTTTTTATATTATTTATTTTAGGTTGGGGTGGGGTATTAATTTCTATTGAGATTAATCACGAAATCCCATTCCACACATATTCAGGATATTTGAAAACACAGATTATAAAGATGTTATCTGGAATAATAATTTACGCATGCAGACAAGCAAAATTCACATCGTGGTAACTGTTAAAACCACACTAACGGAGTTCACTCTATTAAGTCTGTCTTCAGATTATCAAATCATATCGTAGTCAAGGTTGTGCTTGGTAAAGAAATATTTATATACCCTGTGAAAAGAGGATGGTAAAAATGAGAATATTAAGCAGAAAAAAATTGCATAAGTTAGCTTTATAACTAGGTTTGACTTCTTCATACGTTGGAATAAAAAGAATAATTAAGAAGAAGCGACCCTGAAACGGGTTTACTTGTCTCTAGGGAACAGTCGTGCCATTTAGTAAAAATCCTTTCATTTTGAAATGGAGTGATTGCGACCATGTAAACCAGTGAGAAATATTGAAATCAAACTCGTTTTTGTTTTATTAAGTGAGTGTTACTGATGATCCTCGGTGGCCTAGCAGCACTTGAAAAAATATAATTTCTGGTAGGGAATAGTGTCAACATTATCTTCTGTTGATCATAAACCACTGATAGATCATGCTTCGGCAACACAATGTGAAACAAGAACAGTTACTATTTTTTGTCGCCTCAAACGTTACATAAATTGGATTTTCTACATGTGAATTTCTATCTGTTCCATATTATTAACTGTTTATAACGCTATTAGAAAATGATTGGACTTCAATGCCCTATTAAACTGAGTAATAAGCACATTAAAATTTATCATATTTGATTTGGCACTTGCATATCGTTACATTACGTTACCGCCCCCGCTCATCATCACTGCAGCGCTTGTTCTTAAACCAGAATACTTTAGCCCCTACTTTGAGAAAACTCTCTTTAAAAACGATTGGAAAATATTTTTAGTGGTTATGCAACCAATCGGTGCGGCGCGCTCCATCAACAGTCTATAAATAAAATAAAAAGATCAATCCTATGGTTATCAACCACAAAAATTTGAACACGAAAATCGGAACAAACACGGAGGGATTTGAAATAAAATGATGAAAATGTATTTCTATGTATTTGGAAAGTTTTCAAATCATAGAAAAAATAAGACGTGATACGTGAAATTGGCCATTTAAAACTTATATTGTTTAATGAATCAGAGCTCTTTTGAGCAGAAAATGAGTCAATTTATGTTGAAGTATCAAGCTATTTCAGGTTCATATCGATAATTGGTAATGGGTGATATTAATCAATGCTGATACGTCGGTACATCCCTAGTCAATATACCATCTTAATCCGAGTTTTCTTTTTGTGAAGTATGCGCGACAGATGGACCGCGCTTTGCAGCGTGGTCTATCTGTGGCACATACTTGAAAAAATATGTTTTGATAAAAAAGATATTTTTCAACAATTGCTCTTTGGTAATTGATCCTGAACATTGCCGACAAGCTGCACTGCATCCGAAGTAAGAGCAACAGTGTGATATTTTGCACATGAACACATGTCGTTGTACATTGACCTAATTTCGTATTCACCCAGTTGTCTATTCCACATCATGAAGTTTTCAACCGTGCCGGATAGAGCTTGGCTTGGAACAAATGATCCTAGTAATGTATCCTGCTCTTGTCCTATTAACATCTCACCTCCTCCAACTAACGGTTCGTCTGAATTAATGTTTTCAGTGGCTAATAATCTGCCATTAACGTATGCTTTTACCCACCGACGTTGTCTTGACGTAACGACGCATAAATGCGTTCGTTGAGTGATTTGAATTGAGAATGATCTCGGAGAACCGGTACCGTGCTGATGCACGTCAAGTTTGTTAGTAAAAATTATAACCAAAACATTATCTGCCGTAGCTGTGTTGTAGCTAACAAAAGATCCTTGCAATCTCTGGCCTCCATGTGGCGTGAGCCATGCGCAAATAGAAAAACTCGACATATCCTCGATAGGGGCTTTCACATGTACATAATCGGTTATCTGATTGCTTCGAGGAAAAACGTGTCTTGTTTGAGGGCAATCTGAAAAAATATTTAAACTTGCACAAGGTTGACGTCTAAAGACTTATTCAAGAATCTGGTGTCTGACTAATGACTAAATTCGATATCTGGATATTTGAGGGAATAGAAATAAACTATTATATCAAACAGTGTTAAAGCAGCAGGAAATCCAGGAAATATTTTTGAAATATTGATAACACGTCAAATTTTATAATATAGTCATCATATATATAAGTATTTAAAGGACTCAGCGTCAAAATCTACGAAGGTAGAATGATTGTCAAAATGTTTTCTATGACCATTGGAGACTGTCTTTCTAATGCGAGAGATTTGTAGTACATTGTGATTATCGTATAAGTATGTATCCATTTCATACCTCTCTGGGCTTGCGAACGCAGCATCTTCATTTCATTTCTTATTCTCTGTACCTCTTCCGCTGATTGCAAAACACATTGGCATGGTTCCCCTTTCGCTCCCTTCAATCCAAGGTCACCTTTAGCGCCACGTTTACCTGGTCTTCCCTGTCCCAGAAAACCCGATGGTGTATGTGGTCGGTTGATTTCTTGGTTGCAAGAGAGACTGCAAGATCCGAGATCAACATTCTCCAAAGTTTGACTGTTACATATTGCAACGTAAAGAAGAAGACTTATTATACGAAACATTATAAATTATCCTGTAAAATTGATTAATTATAAATATAACAGAATGGGAATAGAATTAAATATCAAGTCGAAATGAAAACAAAATTATTCGAATTGACACGTGCTTTTCAAACTCTTTGCCGCATTCAATTGATCTGGGTCGGTTTTTGTAAAATATAGAACAATTTTTTGACATGTGTAAGAAATTCATTGACGAGACTCGTTTTGTATAAAGTATGGGCCACTAGACGAGGCACTCTCCAATAGTGGGTATATCTTTTAAAATACAATGTTTGGTTGGGAATACAGCCAACATCTTAGTTATCGCGTTTTGATTGACAAATTCAACTAAGACTATACCATTTCCACAAAAATAATAAATTTCCTCCGTCATCAGAAGACCTCCAATCGTCACTGCCAAAATCAATCAGTATCGTACATAAATCGAACTACTTAGCAAATTCCAATACACGGAACGAAATTGGACCTCAGTCACTTCATAAGATCTCCTGTCACAAATCGATGTAGATCCTTCCCCCCAACGCCGACGTCTTTTCGAAATTTGAGCTTCAATGCACCAGATGTAACTCAAGATTTTACATCTCATAAAAATCGCTGAATCTTTGGCTACCACAGCACGACACCAGACACCCAGGCCCAAAACAATAACATCCTTCTCTCCCATGACCCACGCAACCACGCCTTCTATTCCAAGTTAGTCAAATTCCTGCCGAGGTTGAAAAAACGCTTATGCTTGACATAAGACCGTGAGAATGTTTCAAACGTTAAAGGTCATCTAAGTAATTTGTGACCGATAATTGAACAACAGAAATATTATCCTCCAAATAATATTTTTCGTGTATGAATCATTGGCCGCATTGCCTAGGCAAAATTCGTCGGTATAACACGATCAAACAACAAGATTATAATTTGTGACGCCTGTACAGCCTCCGGCCACGGAAAGTTGAAAGTATCAATTATAGTTTTGTTTACATGTTGTCTGCATAAACGACAATAAAATTAATCTCAAAGTTGTTTCGTTTCATTTAAATTCGCTCAGAGCAAGGTTTTGATGAACTTTTCAATGCAGGTCTTTCAAAACCACAATTATGTAAAGAGCTACATAAGTGTTGAAATGAAAACTAAGGTATCCCAATTCCCAATCACTTAAGAATAGATCAACACGATCTGGAAAGCAGTACAGAGGCAACGAATTCCAGATCACAGAAGTTCGTGAGAGAAAACCTTTGCATTACATTGTTTGTGGCCCAGCGGAGCTTCCGCAGTAGATGAATGTGAATGGTAGTCAATTGGTTGAGTGAACGGGTTAATATCAGCGGTGGCGAAGCACCTCAGACATTGCGGGCCCGACGCGCCGAGCATAAGGGTATGTTGAGATTTAACCTAACGAACGACACAATTTTAGCGTGAAGACATTGTATAATGATATGATTTGGTCGGAAAGGGAGAAATTGCGCACGAACAATTCGTGGTCTCTCGCCAATTCAACCATACTTTTTACTGTTATATGAGGTGGTTGTACACGCATGCGAGGTACGTGTCCTTCCCTTAAATTAAAGACAGGAATTGTGACAATACCAAAGAATAAGTTGTTCAAACTAAGGCACTGGTCAACATGTGCTGTTTCTTTATTTTATTATGTGGCTTCGTTTTTACGTCAGAGCTTGATATTGACGTGAAAAAGAAAAGAACCACGCTCTGTATACTCATGGCCCAATGACATGAAAAAGATACATCTCTTTTTCTTAGAAAATCCTTTTCGATGCTTGCTGTGTCTGCAGCCTATAATAATCAAAAAAGTAAAATACTGTAATCAGTTCCAGAAATTTTACGTTTCTGATTTCTTGTAGAAGCATTACCAATCCGGTAGAGTGAAATAAAAATTCAGGACACCTGGAGAAAAATTAGATTCTCTAACTCAAGCAGAATTTTAACTTTGGCCCACTGATGTCTTTGGCTGACACGATAAAGAGTCAGATATTTAGTTTTGTAACAGTAAGGCTTTGCCGATCATGAAATTTCAAGCTCACGAATTTTTCAAAACACCAGCCATTCAGCAGATGTCAAGCTGAAATTGTTTGATAACTTATGCCCTAAAGAATCCTTAGCGTCCACGCGCAAATTCTGGACTTTCTAATGATCGCAAAAAAAAGGTCACATATACGTGGATTTGAAAGAACACCAAACACTTGTAACAAGGAACTAAGCCATGTCCTAAGAAACATTATTGCAGATATTTTTTCATTAATACAGTAATTGCAATATACATCTTTGTGGAAATTAAGTTTTGGCCGAGTCTTTAAAATTTTTTGGTCACCTGGAGAAGAATTAGATTCTCCCTTGGGATTATTTTGTCAATTGTTTGATAACTTGTGCCCTAACCCAATCGCAAAAAACAGTGGATTTGAAAGAACACCAAACACTTGCAGAGCAATATCCGAGTAAACATTGTGGATCGCCTAGTGATGGGTAAACATGTTGGCATCGCAGGTTGAAGATCTCGGGTTCGAGTTCCGGCTCACTTGTCCATGCCCACCACCCAACCCAGGGTGAAATACCAGGCTAACCAAACCAGGTTAAACCAAACAGGGAAATATCATATCTATCCAGCAATTGTAACCCTGTCCATCTATAAGTGGCCGCCGTTAAATGGCCTTGGACAGAGTGATCCACTCTTAAAAAGTGACATCCTGAGCTATACTGATATTCATAAAATTTTCCGATATATCACTTAGCCGATGTATCTGTTGTGCCCTAATCTCAATAAGACACAAATTAAGTAAACAAAATAATGGAGAAAACATTTTTTTGATTTGACATTTTTAATACATACAGATGAAAAGCAAAAAAAATCAATTTCAAGGAACTTGTCGAAAATATACTAGGTTCAGTCAATACAATATTTGTCATCTTTGAAAAGAGGTGATCAAAACGATGTTTACCGAAAGCTGAATGTGCAGAAGAATCATGAACAATTTTGTTGCGTAAAAAATTTAACTAAATTATGAGACTGCTGGCGGGGATTATCCCAGAATGTTCAGAAACAATGTCCCAAAAATTCAGTTTGCACCATATTAAAAATACATTTTATTTTTCACAAATTATGTATCGAAACTCTCTAAAAAATCATTTGACCAGCAAGACCGTGATGTATGTCAAAATAGGGGATATAAAATTTGGCATATATTATGATTTTGCTACCCAATGAACCACTTAATCCCCCAAAAAGAACATGACATTAGTCATAGAATAGGTATTTAAATAAATAAGGAGATAGTTAGATAGGACAATTTTTGGGACAATTGCCACTAAAAGATTTCAACTACAAGTCACTTCGTACACCAAATCCGGGACCAGTGGGTGGTGTACTCAGAGAGGTGAGCCCCCCTAAGGGTTCACAAGCAAACCTTGTACTTCTGGGGCCAGCTTTGGGCTTTTTACCAGCCTTCAAGTCCTCAAGAATCTCCTCAATATCAGTTACCTTGAGGTCTTCATAATAATCATCATTAATTTGTACCATGGGTGCGTTAACACATGCACCAAGGCATTCAACTTCACTAAGTGAAAACTGCTTGTCAGAAGTTGTCTCACCAACTTTGATTCCAAGATTTTTCATAATAGCCTGTTTTATTTCCTCAGACCCACAAAGCATACATGGCGTAGTTGTGCATATTTGTACATTGTATTTTCCAACAGGATTTCTCATATACATTGTGTAGAATGTCGCAACTTCGTACACTCTCATAGGTGTTACTTTTAAAACTTCTGCTACTTTGTTCATTGCGGAAATCGGAAGCCAGCCATGTTGACGTTGTGCAAGATCCAACACTGGCATAATCGCAGCAGATTCGTGACCAACAGGGTAATTTCCAATGATGTCATCAATCCTCGCAAGATTTTCTTTTGTGAACTCGAAAGGAGTATTAGGGTTATTCTCTGGTGTATCTACATGGTTGAATATAGCATCTGAGGCCCTTGCATGAGATTTATGAAAACTTCTAATCCCAGTTGATATAAAATTTGACAATTTACCACGAAAGAGTGATTTTCCTATTGAAATCATAGTTGACTAGAGTATATTTAATGTCTACCAAAAAAAGCATAAGAATTATGTCAAACTTGTACGTAGGTTTGACTTTATAGCTTAATAAACAGTATTCGTAACACACTGTGTGGTGCAACAAGGATTTTGTTTTGAAGCACTAAATATTTTTGTTGCTCATTGAATATAATTATATGACGTCATAATGATAGCACAGATGCGGATTTTAAATATGAATCATAAATTTGCCAGGAGCAACAGTGAAGTTATCGCATTGCAAAAATTTACTATTTTCAAAAAAATAATTTCAAAATCAAGAAAATAGCATGAAAAATATATGCACGCGCAGGCCGCCAAAATTTTTAAATATTATTATAAAAAGAATATTTCAACAATTTAGATAGACAAGATTTTGCAACATAGAATTTAGCATATATCATGATTTTATTGCAAAATGAATCATGTTAATCGGGACTATAAAAAAACAAAGATATTTAAATCAGAATTCTACAGTACTATTTGAAAAAGAACATTCCTACTGAGCAATCCTACTTATAAGGATAGGAAAGGGTATCTTATGTCAGATAAAATTATATCATTTTTCATTCAGTTGAATTTTATTTTAATCTTGTAGTAGCGATGTTCTTATCCAAATAGCCAGTTATTCTAGAATTCTGATTATGAGTGATTGAATTTTTCAATTATGCTCAAATTGATTCATTTTGCATTGAAATCATGACATCTGCCAAATTTTACCACAAAATCAGAAAATTGACTGCATGGATAAAATATTGTCAAATAACAATTTAGTTTATTCGAAATGTAGAAACAAACGCTGTATTTTGAATAATGTTTAAACTTAACTACAAGGAAAACCCTACCTGCTGGCCTAGTGTCTGAGTCCTTCAACAATTTCCAACTCATCTTGCAGGAGTCTGACAAAAATCTATAGTCTAGAAATTTGACTAGGCCATAAAGTTTCAATGGTTCAACAATTGAACAATGGCACGCTAGCAAAGAACAGAAGGCTTAGAGGAGGAGTGTCCAACCCTTGGCCAAAGGTTCTGATTGGTCCGCGGGCTTTTTTTCCGAAATAACCAAAATTATCAACTCCACACAGGTGGAATACTGAATATGTTCTACACTCTGTGGTAATTTAGAATATGCCAAAGTGGAAACGTAAATCAAGCAACGCAGCAGCAAATACACAAAACCCGTAAACAGAACTAAGGGACAACTTCCACCACACTGCACAGATTCACCGACTTCAAAAAGCTTTCTATGCATTTCAATGCGTTCTCCCTTTTCTGTGAAGATAGACAGTGGGAAAGGTATCTGAAAACCTGCAGATCTTAAAAGCCCATCTGATACAGTTCAGAGTTTAACTGTTAAGAAAGAAGTTTAAAGATTAACCATTGCTAGAATTTTATAATCTCCGAAGAAAAGTATCAGAGGATTCACCAGTTCACAGATTACGGTAGCAGTTTTCGTTACCTCATTATTCGGCAACACCTAATCTGTACTTGTGCGAGCAAGTTTTCTCGCGGATGAACTATGTCAAACTCTGAACTGTCAAATCCCCTGTTAACAGTTAGATCACTACTTTCTGACAGCCATATGAAAAATTTGCTTCACATTACGGTACTACATCGTCTACCTCACCGAATATTGCCAATCTTTGCATGATCTAGCTCAGATTTAGAAGAAAACAAAGCTAAACTTCACATTGAAATGTGGACTGTACCAGTATCCTAGTAAAGACTCGGTTGACTTCACTGTTGGTATGCTTATTCTCTGTTCTGTTATAGTTCTTATATTTATAAAAGAGGATAAGAATGCCCGAGCCAGTGTCGTGTTTTATATTTTGTGTTCTTTGAATTGTTTTTTTTTTCTGTGTTGGTGTGTGGGCCCGCACCCCTCGCGTTTTTAGTCTTGCTATAGGCTATGCATACCAGCACTCTCCTGGCCGCCCTGTTATTACGTTGTGTCGTTCCTATACACTGTACAGTACTGAGTATACATTTCCCGAATGTCATCAATATAAAAACTGGCAGAATATTCTCATCCTAACCAGTACAGAGTAGGTAACTAGGGGTGCCAGTGCTGCAAGCATCTGGCATTGTCTCCCGGGTTAGGACGAGTCGCTTGCAACATGGGAAATTTTTGTGATAATCGGAAATATGGTACTAAACTTCGTGAGACCCTATACTGCGTGTATATGTGTATGTTTTGTCTTGTTTCATGGCAGAGGTACCAAGATAAATTGATTGGTTGAATCGTCTCTCATATAACTGATAAACTATACGGCAGTAAAACATATAACTCCGCATAGACCATGCTAATTGCGTCTCGATTTAGCATAAGAGCAGTTGAGTAGCTTGATAGAAAGTATTTCAATCAACCCAACAATGGGCAACACTAAAATGCGAGAAATGGGAATGGCGGGAACAACGGGAAAAATACTAAAAAGTGGGAATCATGATAACAACGGGAAATGTCGAATACTAAAATGTTGGAAAACATGCGGGAAACGGGAAAGGCGGGGGAACACACTAAAATGCGGAAATAACGGGAAACACCCTAAAATGCGGGAAATATTTCAAAATGTGTGGATGACGGGAACTATGCAAAATGCGAATGGAAACAGGGATAGATGCCCTATAATGCGGGAATTACGGGAACACACCTCAATGTTAAGGAGACAAGTTCCAAATCGGGGGTAAATATTTTGGCTTGAACATTTTCACTCATTTTTCCTGTGCATTGACATGGTTGGGGAAGGAAGCCGTAAGCAGTGTTTGCGTGAACCACTGTGCACAAGTCAAGCGTCCAGCAGACCTCAGGCATATAATCATCCCTCACGTGATTCGAACATTACCTTAGAGACCTTAGAGATGCGTAACGTGTTCCCAACGCTTTGCCGATAAGGTTAACCCATGTCGTTCCGTTCCAGTATTTTAATCGTCGGCTTTTAATGCATATTGACATGCAATATAAGTGTTGAATCCAGCTATCTTGCCCAAGATAAACTTCTGTTTTTTTTTTCTTCCAAATAAAATATATCCAATTCTAATGATATTTTTGCTATATTTATTTATATATTGCATTTAGTTTTGGATTTATTCTTTCGTTTTTTTAGTGGATTATCGATGTTGAATTTTTCTCTGTTCCCGATCGCATTTTTAGATAATTCCCGTCATCTTCAAATTTTAAAATATATCCCGCATTTTGGGTGATCTCCCGTTATTCCTGCATATTAGCGTGTTTCCCGCATTTCTCACATTTAGTGTGTTCCCGTCCCTCCCGCATTCTAGTGTATTCCTGTCATTACCGCATTCTAGCGTGTTTCCCGCATTTAGTGTGTTTCCCGTCATTCCCGCATTTTAGGGTGTTTCGCGTAATTCCCGCATTATAGTGCTTTTATCCCTGTTTCTGGCCACATTTTTGTCATCCACACGTTTTAAAATATTTCCCGCGTTTTAGGGTATTACGGGAAACGCACTAAAATTCGGTATGGACGGAAGCTAAAATGCGGGGAATATTCTAAAGTGTGGGGATGACGGGAAATATACAAAAATGCGAACGGGAAAAGCGATAAATGCACTAAAATGCGGGAATCACGGGGAACACCCTAAAATGTGGGAATGACCGGATCAAACTAAAATCCCGGAATGGCGGGAGAAACCCTAAAATGAGGGAATTACGGGAAATACTTTAAAATGTGGGGATGGTGGGAATTATACAAGTTACGAGCGGGGACAGGGATAAATGCAATTGAATGTGCACTTGAATGAGGAATGACCGGAACACACTGAAATCTGGAATGACGGGAGATGCCCTAAAATGCGGGAATTACAGCGAATACTCTGAAATGTAGAGTACTTGTACAAAAATGCGGGCGGGGACAGGGATAAATGCACTAAAATGCGGGAATCACGGGAAACACACTAAATGTGGGAATGACTGGAGATACCCCGAAATGCGTGAAATATTCTAAAATGTGGGGATGACGGGAAAGGGATAAATGCACTGAAATGCGGGAGTTACAGAAAACACACTAGAATGCGAGATTTTTGGGAGAAACCGGGAAATGCGGGTAATATTCTCAATCTGGGAATGACGGAATTATACAAAAATACCAAAGAAAACTGGGATAAATGCACTAAAAAGCGGGAATGACGGGCGATACCATAAAACGCGGTAAATATTATGAAGTGTGGGGATGATGGGGAATATACAAAAATACGAACGGGATAAAATGAATTCCTATCGTAAACCAAAATAGTTTTCACGTATTTGAACGCGCATCGACCAATTAATTTCCCTACAAAGCCAACTTGATTACCTCATAACTTTCACGTCTACTTCCAGCCCCAACCCAAACGATCTGAACGGCCATGGTAACGTAGATTGAGTGGTATCTGCTCTGGGCGTTGGTAAAACCATTTACCACTTCTTTGCTTCCTTTTGGTCGCCTGTTACGACACGCAGGAAATGGGTTGGGACTATTCTAAAGTCCGTACGTACGGGCTTGAATTGAGCTTTGCAATAATAGAAATTTAGAATGAATATCATTTCCACCCGTGACGTCATGAATAAAACAGTTTTAATGTTGGTGTTTAAATTCATTGACGAGTGAATTGATTTTCATTCCAAATGGAAAAAATATTTATGGAAACAATCAGCCCATCTTTTTTTTACAATAAATGTTCAATGTTGTCAATGTGATTAGCGAAAAAGTTTGAAAATTGGTAATACTTTTTTTTGTATTTTCAGAATTTACTTGGTAATGATGTGACGAAGTAAAATTGGCTGTTTTGTTGCCTTATGAACACCTATGTGGTGTTCCGCCTATATGGCCCATCGTTTTCAACATTTTTTTGGTATTTTAATGAGAAATTACTTTTTTATATTAAAAATATTTTGAAATTAAATTTTTTTCAATTCATTTTTCTTTAATTTTTCAAATTAACAAAATATTTTTTTAGAAATAAACGATGATAACCCATCACAACATATATATTACATATTTTTTTCGTGAAGAATGATAACGTCGGGCCGACCACGTGGCCCATCGTTATCATCAAATGTTTTTTCGTTTTTTTTTATGGTGCGCTGCATACTTGAACAAGAGATGAAATACAATAATAATGAAAACAAGACATGGAATAAGAACAAGATATGAAAGAAAGACACGAAGGCGATAAAATCCGTGCCCGTCCTCTACTGCTGCTATTTTTTTTTACTAAATTACTAGTTCGAAACGGGGTACAAATGGGAATTTTTCTACGCCAAGTCTACACCAAGTTACTGTGGGCGATGGTCCGATATCTTGTTCATACAAGTGTTTAGATTTCCAAAAGATCGAAAGGAAGTTTAAAATGGTATTTAATTCCAATAAAGAGTGTAATAATCACAAGTAAAAATTCAACAATTTAAGTTCAATTATTGTAAAACAGCAATTACCTGACCTGCGCGGACAGACTGTTTTAGTGAATTGTCAGGCTTTATGTACTGTTTTCTTCTGGATGTAGTCCACCAGAATTCGCCTTTCTTTCATTTCGATATTAAAACGTAACATCTGTATTAGAGGGGCATGCTATCATGATTTTTTAAAATAATTTCACTGACCAATTGTATACAGAATTAAATGCGTCTGTATGTCTTTTAGGTGAATCGGTACGTATCTTGCATGTATAACATTAGCATGCTGTTTTTGCACTTGCCAAAACTTCTACTTGTCGGTTGGTTTCAACATTTCATTCGGGCGATCAATGGTAATCACGGGGGTAGAGTAGTATTTCCTAGTATTCAACAATGCGAAGCTCTTTTTTCATTGAATGGATCAAAGCTCTTGGAAACTCTCAATACTGTAATTTAAGAGCAGTTTTGGTGTCATTTCCTCAGATTCCTCGAGAAAGTTTACAGTTAAAATCCTAAGTAAATTGTTCTCAAATGAAAGTTATATTCGAAAAAATTGTATTTTATCATATATTGTGCAATTCATACAGTATGCCAATCTTATTTCAAGGTAAATTACAATATTGGATGAGAGTTAACCTGATGACCTCATGGTCGTATCGCTCCCTTCCAATCAATACCGAAAATGCGTCATGTTATTAATTTATTTCACTAGTCCGTTGGACAGAAAATAATATGCAATCATAAATAAATCTCCCCCCTCCCTCTTTGGTTGCAATTCAATGTGCCGCGTATACAGTACTACAATAGTTATTATAATGCATATATAATATAAATATTGTTATTAATTAATATACATTATTATTATTATTATTCAATATATATTATATATTAATATACTAACTATTGTACTACTCCGTACCGTGTACAGTCCAATGGGCACATTCCCGCCACGGCATTACAATGATACCACATTACACGGTGTGCTGTAATGTAAGAAATATCAAATGTTTTCGTGCGCCCTCGGCGCGATTTTTGGTATTTTATAATGATAAACAATAAGAACACTCTTTTCCTGGGAAAATTTCCTGCCTGCAGTGTCCATTATGGCGTCATAGTGTAACCTCAAACTTTTGCAAATTTCACGGTACGCGTCACAGTCACCGAAGCGCTGTGGTCTATCTATGGCGCGTGTATGACAAAATAAAATTCCTGGCTGCCTTTTCTTTCAATTTTCGCACGCAAGCTATCAGTATTAAACGTTTGCCATTCAGCATTGCTCCATTCTCAGATCATTTGCTCAACAGGATCGACGCTGCTGCTTGGACAGTTGGTTTGCCTAAGATTTCTGATTTGATTCTTGTTGCGGTGGATCATGGCTTCTGAACAGACGAAATCAGACATCGAAAAAATTGATCAGAAACAGAAAGATGGCTTTAAAAAATTCCATAAATCGGAACTGTTATTCCTCGCATCTACTGTGATCCTTGTGGCTCTGACGGTGTGTGCCACAGTTTTGTTAGCGCCAGTTTCTTCAGCCCCAACAGACACCACAAAATGCTTTGACATGTGCAAGTAAGAGTTTTGTGTCGGTAGCAATAATATCAAAATATCCAACGTTAACTAAGCTTAACGACTGGCCTACTTTGACCTGTTGACAGGTTGATTTGATTAGTATAGAGGAAAAGCAGTGTCGCTGGAAAAATACGGTATTTTACAAATTTAATAAACCAAAAACTATAAACTTCAGCCATGACTTACCTCACTGACTGCAGATTCCTGGAGGTTTACTTTTACCTGCAAAAATTTAATAATGTGTGGTTCTGTACAAAACTTTTAATTCAAGAGTTTAATCCTCTTGTCCCACTGATGCTATTTAGATCACTTTTTAATTTACATTGCACATTTGCAATCCTGATCAATACTAGAATTCTCATGTCTCCTGCAACTTTTTAGTCCTTCTCAGTGTTTATGAATTTTCCACACGCTGTCCTATGCAGTATATTCATGATTGTGGGATCCTTATTTCATAGGAAAAATTTGTTAATGACATCAAAAATTTGCGTGTATTTTCAGGAAATGTACACTGTTTTCAATCGGTTGCTTTCAAATTACTGGGAAAATTGAATAATTCATGATTCAGAAATCAATCAAATATTTTTAACAGCCCTAATCTGAACTTTTTTCTATGTTCAAGGTTGACATTAGTGGAAACCATACCAGATAATTTGACTTATCCACCTGGCAGCCCGATTCACATGGACACTTATCTAAGTTGGGATCATCTTATTGATCAAGCACATGATGGGATTGATATAGGATCTTATTACTGGACAATGCGAGAAGAAGATGTTGTCCCGGATCCCTCAGCCTGGAAGGTATTAACCATAAATTTCTTTTCCTTCTTCAGTTTTGCAGGATCGGAGACTTTGTGTGGTTGCTTCAATATTACAAATGAAAAAGGATTTTGGATTTGCTGTGATGGTTTCCTATAATTTCAAAATTAGTTTTTGTCATTGATTGGAACCTAGTCATGATAACAAAACATGATTTATTGTGTTTAGTTGGGGGTTTGATAAACAAATATATTTGTTGTCATTACCTCGTTTTTTTCAGTTCTTTTTAACTACACAGGGAGTAAAGATATTTGATCGATTGTTGGAGAAGGGAAGAAATGGCGACATCACCATAAGAATTGCACAAAATAATAATTCTGATCCAAGTCAAATGAATGACACTAAAATTTTGATGAGTTCTGGAGCAGCTGATGTCCGAACACTCGACTTTGACAAATTACAAGGTGCAGGAATCTTGCACACTAAAATGTGGATTTCTGATGATAAACATTTTTACGTCGGAAGTGCGAATCTAGATTGGAGGGCGTTGACACAGGTTATATTTACTTTCGATCTGAAATAATTACAAAGGTTTTTTCATTGAAACTTCACAGGTCACTATTTCCTGTTGTTAATCAGATCTATAGAATGCCAGCTACTCCAAAACCCAAAGAAAATAGGATCAGTCAGCAGGAAAAAATTTTGGGTGTCTGATAGCAACCAATCTGTAGAGAAAGGATGTCTCATAGCAACTATCTGTAATAAAGCTATGAAACTATCAACATCCTATGAAAATCAGCAAATATATTTTGAAGCTTTATTGTCCATCCGAACTCTATGGACATTGCTATGGAGCTCCAATTTTGTTGGCATGAAAAAAATTCAAACGCTGAAGTTATATAATGATTGATTAAGCTTGAGCCCATGTTGTGGCTCGGTCAAAATAAAATTAAAGAAAAGCCAGAAATTCAATATATAAATAGAATAAAAATTCAAAATGTCAAATTTTGCCAAATTTGCATCTATATTCATAATTTCATTGCGGATTGGATTAATTTCAGAATAATTTAAACACAAAATTAATTTTAATCTGAATTCTAGCTGTAATCCTAGCTGTGAGTGTTGGAATGCTATTGTAACATTTGTACTGGTGCAAAAGTTATTGAGCATATTGAAAAACAAGTAGTGACTTGAGAGGTTATCGCATCTGCCTCATTATCTAACAACAATGTATTTGCTCTATTTATTCTGCAAATATTAACACTACCAAGTATCATCATTAAGATTTTAAACATAAATACTGTACTCGATTTCATGATATTCATTAATATTTCCAACTACCGGTTGTTGAATATCTTGGTTTTGAGAAAACCACGATAATGTTTTTTTGGCTGTCTGAAATTTTCGTGTCCTTTTTTCCAGATGAACAAAAAGGCTATGAAATCATCAACACTACTATTTCATAGCAGTATTGACAAGTTTAAGCTTTTTCTACAAGTTGTTTGCTATCGTTATGAGACACTCAAAAATAGAGACATTTCTATCTTCTAGAAAGATACATCATGAATTTATGTCAATTTGCCAAGATTTGCTTGAGATTACATGATTTGCCCTGCTGAGAGAATGGCTTATACCTGACAACATATAATTTCACCGAATTTACCATGTTTATTACAATTATCCAATTTTTATTATACTTGTTTATTTAATACATTTTTCATTTCTTCTCAAATAAAACCATCAGGTTAAAGAACTGGGTATCATGGTCACGGATTGTGCCTGTATGGGACGTGATTTGCAGAAAGTGTTTTCAGTTTATTGGACATTGGGTGGGGAAGGAGCGTCTATCCCTGCTCATTGGCCAGAAGAGCTTGCAACAGACATAAATCTAGACAATCCAACTTCACTAGAGACTGCTGGTTTAAATGAAACAATGTATATTTCTGTAAGTAAACTTTGATTACCGTACCTAATATCGGGAATATTTATTATCGTTACTTCATCTTTTTACTGGAATTCTTAGTAAAATTAAATCTTGGAATATGTCAGAATGCACTTTTTTGAATATTACAACAATGTAAATAACAGTCAGTTGTTTAGTTTGAATTGTAGATATAATAAGAATCAAGTTCACTATCTGAAAGGTGGCAAAGCCAAGGTTTTGGATGTACTATTCAGGTTATGTCCGAAATTTTGTATCCGAAATTTGCAGCAAAATTGGAAAAATATGTCCAATATAAACTGTAATGTCAATCTGCAATTCTGACACATTCGTTCTACAAACTGTAGTGAGTTTTAAATGAATTCGTTCCCTAGGTGTTTTTTATGGTTTTTAGAATAATGAAATACTACTTAACGATAATATCCTTTTTTCTACCACTCCCATTTGTTTTGTTCAACTCTGCTTTATTATTACCTGGTCAGAAAATGTTTTTTTTATGTATGGATCGCATCTCTGAGGTGCGGTCCATCTGTGAATCATGTTTGGCAAAATAAAGTTTCTGATTGGGGGTTGTCTGAAATGTTTACCAATCGATTAGTCTCGTAACCTTTGCCTAATATAACAATGCTCTTATTTGAACCAGGTTGCTCCTCCCTCATTCCTACCTGAAGGTCGAACGCCAGACTTGACTGCAGTTCTTGATATTATTGATAAAGCTCAAGAATTTATATACATTGCTCTGATGGATTATTTTCCAATAACTTTATACCAGAAAAATAATGTGTGAGTACTATACACAAATACACAATGGGCTTGTAATAGTTTTGGCTGTATAACTTCTATGTTTCATGGTCAACTCTGTAACAAATTAAGTATCACCAAGAATTTTTAGCTGAAATAGCCGCTGAATTATGAGTGCAGATATTTGATTCGATATTTCCAGCAATTCTGAATTAGCAGAATCAAATTATTGTTTATTTTCTTTCATTATTGTCCGCCAATTTTGATGTAGTTAACAGTTTTTTTTGCCGAAAAATGGCTTTGTTGGTTCATATAACACTTGAAAAATTATTTAGATGTTTTCTGTAGGTATTTTATAAGATAGTCGACTATTGGCCACATAGCGATGTATAAAACATGAAGTATGTGCAGGCTAAAATTAGATCAATAAACTTATCCGAGAATTCAACAAAATTTAATGTGATATTTTCTGTGATCATTGTTACATATTCTTTACAATTATGATGGAAAATTTTGTGCTCCACCATTTGATTGCATATAGATCTTGAATATTACAAAATAATATCCAAAGAACAATCGAAAATAAAATAGTAGTCTGTTTAATAGTCTGCCTATTATTATTATTACCTATTATTTATTATTTTAATGAGATAATCTTGTTTTACATTGGGTGTTAAAAATATTCATGTAATTTTTCAAATGGACAAAAAGGCTTAAATCATCAACGTTCCTCTTTCATAGCAGCATTGATGGTTCTGCTGCCCCGCTTTCTACAGTTTTGCTGCTACAAGTCACTCAAGAGACATTTGAATATTCCAGCCACAGATATCTCTTCAACTATTGCCCATTTGCTAAATTTTCTTCTGGTGGAATCCATTTTCTCCGATGATTGAATAACAAGAGTGGCCGTCATTTCGCCAGTCTGGCTGCGCATTCATTTTTCTTACTTTTCCAATGCAAGCTAATGGATAATTCTCATTTCAATGCATGTGTATTGCCACTTCTGTTTTGTTACCTGAAACATTGCATTGGTAAGGACTCATCTGTTGCCTCAAGTTTTGGTTATTAAAGTCTATAATCTGCCAATATTAAATTCCTCTTTTCTTCCCATCACTATGTGCATTTCTGCAGATACTGGCCTATAATTGATGATAGATTGAGAGCAGCTGCATTCGAGAGGGGTGTACAGGTTCGATTAATGCCATCTTGGTGGAAATACAGCAGAGAAACAACAAAATCTTTTTTGAGATCCTTGGCAGACATCAGCCCTGCAATGAAGGATGGTTCTATTGAAGTGGTAAGCAAGGATGTTTAAGAAGAATTGAATATTTGAATACATTGAGAAATGAACACATTGATATTAGTATAATATTCGATTTTGGGTATATATAATTCAAAATTGTGGATTATGAGAATATGTCTTTTTTTTTCCCATAAATTGACCTAGTTCTTGGAATAAAAGAAATTGTGTACAACAATAGAAATTTTCTAGATTTTGCAATTTATATTTTTCTTTAAAAAAGGCAGAATGTTACCTCCACCATAAGCATGGCTATGAAATAATAAAATATTTGGTTTTGGCCATTTGGCCTGGTGGTAAGTTGGCTCAGATGTATTCACGAATCAAACTTCAAATTCATTCATGTCTGAAAATGCAGAACAAACGTATCATGGACCGACCATTTTCATTATTCTTATGTTTTGTTTAAACGAAGTTCGAAATTCGGTATAATTTGTATGAATGAAATAATATTTCAGATGTTAGATTGCTGTCCTTTTGGGGCAGTGCCACCGCTACTGTTGTTCTCAGCATGCTTGGCTTTATTCCAACGGCATGTGATCAATATGGTTAACCGTAACCTTTTTTTGATTAGCTGTAACCTTCTTTCCAGTCTGCAAAGCTTGTCACAACGCAACAATTATTGTTGCCTCACTTTTGTTTATTTTACAGATATTTTAATGGAATTTGTTCGGGGGAGCTTTTTCCTCCTGTTCCTTTAACAAATTATTCAACCGGTCCACTCGATTGGCTTCCAATTCACACCTATTCACTGTGATGGTCACAACAGTGTTATAAACAAGCTTTTTTTTTTCCAAGAACCGCTATGCTTTGGAATTTCTTGCCTTCTGACAGCTTTCCTGATCGTGTTTATCTGCATGGCTTCAAAACTCTTGTCAATAGCCATCTTGGTTTAGTCATCTAGTTTCCATTCCTGCATTTCATGTAGCTCTTCGCACACCACTGGTTTCAGTAGACTTCAAGTATATGTCTCTTGCAGCCTTGCTGAAGCAAAAAAATTATTGTGCTGTTATTTATGTTTTCATACATCTTTCAATTTGCTCCATTTTCCTTTCAGAAATTATTTGAAGTCCCAGCTTTCACACCAGCCCAGGAAGCATTACCTTATTCAAGAGTCAATCACAATAAATATATGGTGACAGAGTCGACAGCATTTATTGGTAAATCCCCATTTTATTAAACCTATTCATTTAGTTATAATAGGAAAGTCATAAAAGTGAAATTTTTTACTGGTGTTAAAACCCTCAAGAAATTTTTTTTGACAGGCAACAGCCCAAAACTAAGGACTCTTGCTATTTTGTACATGCACAGGTATCTGTATATTCAGGAGCGCACAATAATTTCCTCTTTTTGTGGATTTTTTCATAAATTATTGTCTATTTGGTAAATGTTACTCACAACACAGATCTCTTGAAGGTTATGTTCTAACCAAAGCTTACATTAAACTTGTATTTCTGTGGAATGAGAATATTATATTTTGTGTTCAAAATGTTGTCCCAAGTTGCGATTATTATACATGTTTACTACAGGTACCTCGAACTGGTCGGGCGACTATTTTATTGACACAGCTGGTGTGTCTGTCATCATTTCACAGAAGAAAGGAAGCGTTTCAACAAAAGACAATATTCATGTACAACTGAAAGCAGTTTTCGAAAGAGATTGGAATTCGCCGTATGCCAAGTCTATAGATGATGCCGGGGCATAGATTTCATTAAAGCATAGTATTCCAATAATTTGCTTACTGATATGATAATTCAGACTGAAATGTGTTCCTAATTTGCTGTCAAGATTCTTGAGCATAATCATCTCACCAAAAGGTTTGAACCTGCGTCTAATTCGTAAGACAGATGAATCAGACTGTTTCCTAACAGCTAACTAACGGTGAAAATCCTTATGTTTTACCCTTGATCAGCTTTTTTTAACGGATGATAAGAATGAAAATTTTCCTATAATTGTTGCCTCAAGAATATTCAGATATTTAGTTGAAACTGTTTTTCCACATTTTATTTTTTTAGAAATATGGTTACAACTAGGATAGTAACTTACAGATACTTTCAAATCAAATTATGAATCATAATATTTTGAATGGAAACTTTTTGAAACTCATTGACTACACTTTGTAAATCAATGAGAAAATCTGATAGATGACTATTTTTTGGTATATTGGCAGAGTTTCTCAAAATATGTGTAATAAGGAAAACTCTCTAGAAATATAAAATCTTTTACAGAGTTGCAAAATCCCAAATAATCGAAAAGTACTGCTATCGCATCATACTTGTGCATAATATCATTATACTCGTTACTGTCTATTGTGTAGTAGGAAGATACACCAGTTTTTTGTATATTTAAAAACGAAATACATCCATCAAAATTTCATTAAACAATGAGGCTTTAAAGATGTCCCTGAAATTGCTTCTCTATTTTCCGAAACTTTGCCGTGATAGCATTGTTTATTTTGTTGTAATACTATTATTTGTTTGTCAACAATTCCATAACCGTAATTTTGTGCAATAAGTTTTTTTTTTCATGAATCTGTGTTTCTATCCCGATTACGTTTGTACTATGCCCATAATTTTTTTAAAAAAATGTTTTTTTACCTTGTCCGTACTGAATTAGTTGTTGCCATCGAACAAATTAAGAATAAATTCTCACACTTATCGCAATTACAATTTCATTTTGTTAAGCATGAGTACCTGATGGACCGCGCCTCGTCGGTAACTCAAAACCTAACAAGTCATTCTTAGCACGGCTAAGTGATTCGGTCGGTTTAACACAATCTTTTTATCCGGAAGACCGGTGGTTCGATGCTAAATCGATTCCCCACCAGCGTGCCTTACATCAAGGCGCTTAGCTGCAACGCAAAAGATACAGTCACTACAAAGGGGCTTGGCTAACAGTTGTTTGCGTTGGCATATTTGTCTGGAAAAGCGGTGCAAATAATCAAAAAAGTTGTACTTCTTGTTTGGAATTGTTGGTGCGCATTGCGTCGAAGACCATATTTCGTTCCACATCCTCAATTCTTTAATTATTTAATCTAATGTTGCTTACTTAAATTTCTGATTATTGCTTATTTATAATCTAATGGGTTTTCTCGAAGATTTCGTTCAATCCACTATGTTCCATGATTTTTTAATAATAAATTATTACCTCCAGGCGTAATGTCGTTCTTTGTATTTCTTCGTCGATTATTACGAATTTTTCTATGGGATCACGAAGAAAAGCAACCGTCTCTCACTTGGTCAGAAATTTCGTTTCTAATCAAGTCTTTTGTTAAGTATGAGTCGCCAATAGTTTAACTTTTTTTCACTTCTAATAAAAATTTTAAGTCGTTGCATACTGTGAGGTGAGGACATTTTGTTTTGTCGACTGGGGCGGACGGAACATTGAAAGTGAGCCAAAGTTTGTAAATTTTTGGGATTTTCAATGTTGGTGGTTTACGTAACTCCTGGTTTCATCTTTTTCTACTGTTCATGTACGGAAAAATCAATAAACGAGTAGTTTTGGTTTACTTGTTTACGGTGGTTTTTTCCTACCCTAAAATCATTTAGGATGAGCAGATCCTTTCCTTCATTACACGCTCAAGTTAGTGTATTGTCCCCAACAGAAATTTTATTTTGTCAGTCATCGCCGCAAATGGAACATCTGGCGGCGCGGTTCATCGACGTCCCTTTTTAGATTGCAATATCTTTTTTTTTTGTCAGATTTGAAATCAAGTTCGGGTTAGCTAAAAACATCTATCTTAAATTTGGAACTGCCAACGAGAGTTAGTAGTAAGCTTTGCCATAATATTTGAATTTATGTAAATATCTTAATGCCCGAAATTAGACAGAATACAATTTTTATCCTATAGTAGAGAAAGGCTCGAAAATAGGGATAACCGAAACTCATCTTGTACTCACCAGTTCAACTTAGAGTGTTTTGCCTCGCTCGAGCATGAAGCCAATAACATTCGAACCTGCGTCTCGCAAGAGTTGTTGATTGATTGGAATGTCACTTTCGAATGCATTTTTTCTAATCAAATATTATAATTTCGCATCGAATCTTGTGGATCTATTTCTGAAATTCTAAATCTTGATCTAAAATATAATAAAAGGTTAAGGAATGGCATTTTCGATATGTTAGTTGTGAAAATTCTGAAAATATAAGAAAGGGCATTGCATATCCGATGACATTTCTTGAATCAGAAAACGGTATTGCAATCGGGCATGTATTCAAATCAATTCTAATAATGAAACTGGACGCGGTATCTCAAATGTTATAGAGCCTTCTAAAACCTACTGATTTAAACAGACTTCCTTTGGATGATCTGCCAGAAATAACATCAAGTGACTCTTGGGAGTCTTTATATACTTAAAATTTTCGACGTATTAAAACTGTATAATCATAGTTTTATTAATGCATAGGCCTATCAGTTTTTGTTTTGTTAGGAGTCTGACCTCTACACCATTTCCGCGTACGGTATTTAGCCGCCCACCGATATATAAAAAATGTATATTTGATTTACTCTAAATGTTGTTTTAAAAGTTCCCTGAAAAAATTCAGTCGCAACCTTGTCTTTTCATGCTTGTTCGAATATATGACACAGATAAATCACGATTTATTATTAATTCATGTTGGCTACATACCGCAAAATAGCTTTGCATAAACATATTTCCACAATAAGCACACAATGATAAATTATCATCTCAATTAAAAGGTTTTACTTTGCCACGCATAAATTGCTGATGGACGGCGCTTCGACGGCGCAATACACCAGTGTCTCATACTAAGCAAAAGATTTTTGAAGCTATATATCTTTTTACTAGAATTGTTTAATAAAAAAGTCGGAAATTGCTAACCAGACTCGACCGACTACGCCCATGTTCGATACATCTATTATCAATTTCACAAAAGCTTCCTGCTTGATAGCCAAGTCAAAAATTTCATTTTGTCAATCACGAATCACAGATGGTTCGCGTCTTGCCGACGCGATCCATCAGTGAGTCATGCTTAACAAAACGCGTTTAACTAAATTACGCCTGACTGGGAAATACCGCTGCAGCGCTGTCAATTTTTTGTGAGTCACTATATCACATTATATCGTACAAATAAACCAAATTTCGTGCATGATCCGCGGATGGTTGCCGTTTAACAAGCGTGTTGTCATCATGCGCCCATGTTCCCGAGTTTCATTATGATATTCTATTTCACATTGCATGGATATTGTATTTAGAATAGCTACGTTGTTGTTAGTTTCAACGTGTCCACAGAAGGAAGGTATTCAAAGTCAAGGAAGTCCGAATGGATGTATACGAAGCTGTATGTATACCTACATGCCAGAATGATATTTGTTGATTTGCTCATATTTGGAAGACGGGGTTTTATGCTGCTTAAAATTTACGTATGTGCTCGACTTAAAAATCGTCCCTAAAGTATTTCCTGCGTGCCGGAAAAAAGCACTAAAAGGAAGCAAAGAAGTGGCAGATGGTTTTGCTGTCCCAGCAAGGAAGATAAATGCCATTTACTGCACTTTATTATAGCGGTTCAATCTTTTTCGGATGCTTTTGACTCTAAACACAGTTGGTATTACATTTTGCAGTAGCTCATTGGCATTTCAATAGACTTTTGTCGGTTAGTTAGCGATTGTGGCGGTTCAAACTCTCTTAATATAGTTTGTTACTTCTAGTAAGTTATGTTTTTGTTCTGCCAGTCAAATTACCTTGTTTTATCTGGGATCGCGTGATCGAATCAAGCTTATAATATTACTGTTGCATATCACTATGCAACTTCGCCGATTTATTCGAGAAGTGGATTCGAATTCTACGAGCAGAAAATACCGTTTGGACATTAGCTTAGCAAGACATTCAGACAGACAAGGCTTTCAGACTATTGCTATACAAAGTTTTGTCTTATTACATAACAAATTATATAACAAACCACAATAGAAAAAGAGGTGGAATCGGGGGATTCATCAACGGCACAGAACCATTCAAGCGCTATACTTAGCCAACCGTGGAAGCTTTTGTTTGAAGCGTATACCTGTTTTCATGCCCCTTTATTTGACAAAAGGAGACGGACAGATAGTTTAGGGTTTTGTCTACTGCTTATATTATAAATTGGCAGTTCAAGCGGAGTTTTTTTTATCAAATCTAGAGTTTAGGAAATGCCGACTTATTTTGGAGTGTCGTTTTCGACAGACAAGTCATATCGGAGCATCTTCCGAAAGTCTGCGTTTTTATTTTATGTTGAATCATATTATATATAATGTAGCAATGAATTTTCTGGGGACACATGCGCTAAAATGACAACGGCACGTACCTATTTCACAAGTTGAAACTATTACAGGTGCTTTGTAGGCGTTATTCAGGTCTGTTTGTTGTATGATTTAACTTCCTACAACCGATGTATCAATATTTTAAATACTGCTCTGAATTACAACATTGTCATCGCATCTGATTTACGTCATGGCTCACGTACCTTACGTTAATTTCACCGATATTGGTAATTCGGACAGTCCACAGCCAAGCAACGGACAAGGTTTGTTTTAATTACTTATAAGTAGGGATTTGAGATAATATGTGGATCTCTTCCTTAACCTTTTAAAACCTTTTAAAAATTTTACTTATGCAAATGCATGTCATCCAATAAGCTGTTATCCCAAAGCGGTGCAACGCAATAAAATTGCAAATTCATTTATTTAGTCAAATCCTAATACACGGAAAATTAGACAATCAAAAACAATGACGAATAATATCCTGTCGAAATAAATCTGGGTCATGATAGGCCAAAAATTACCTACCTGGTCATCGAGATACGGCAGGCATAGGCCCCAATATAAAACGGAAGATAATGTGAATGATAAAATCATACAGCCTCAACCACAATAGTCAAATTTGAGTAATCATATATATATTTCATCACATTAAATTAGTATTTTCATGTCGTGCAAAATCTATGTATACATTTGTTTATTTTTCAAATTTAATTTATTTATTTCTCAACACGTTTTCTACGCTCAGTAGATCGTAGGAAGTGACGACAGTAATGTCCATTGTCCGCCCATGCTCAACCAATTACTGAATTCAATTCCACTCAATATTGCTTAACAATGACAATTGGTTAGTCAACGAACGGTGTGATAGAGCACCGCAATCAGAAATGTAATTTGTCGAGTATGAGCCATAGATATACCGCACTTCGGCAGTACGATCCTTCAGTGTCTCATACGTGACAAAACATGTTTTAGCGTAATATTTCTGGCTACGATTAATTCTGATTTTTTTGTTTCCAATTGAATATTTGCGGATTTCTGTAATTTCTATTGACGACGCTACAAAATACGTGCCGTGAATAACAGCAACCCTTCAAAAAAACCTTTTGCAAAAGTCCATTTAGGACGTTTTAAATGTTACGGATGGACAAAAAACGCAATCAAGATTACATCTACTACAACCGTGTTATCATTTTCAGTACAAATACAAACAACTCCGGATCAAAGGAAGCGACCAATTTCAATTAATGGGATGAGAACCTCAACAATTATACTTGGTTCCGGATTGATTCTTGTTGCAATCTTTGCAATTGCAAATTTTGCATTGGTGTTACAGGTGGGGTTACCTAGTGTTACTTAGGAGAAAGATTCGAATATTTTGTGAATTTAGAATCGATCAAATAGTTTTACCAATCGAATATTCGAAATATAAATAATATTATATTTTTTGTTGTTGAAATTCACTTTAAACAAGACCGGAAGCAATACCTAAACGGAACCAACTAACAGCCACTTATTCGCAAAGAGTCACCACAAGATATAATAACAACGACTGCACTATGGGCGGAAAACATCCAGAACGGACTTAGCCGCTATGGCGAAGTGAAGTGACGGTATCTACCCTCAGCGGTGGTAAAATCAGCTACCACTTATTGTATTATTACACAGACAGACAGATTTTCAGAAAGTTGTTAAATACACCAAAATTTAGATTCATTTCCTGAAAACATATACTTTTTTTGTTCATATTGAATCTCGGAAAAAATTGAATCGAATAATTTGTGATATTGCGTATCACTAATCGAATCAAATATTTTCGACCCTCCTATGGTACAGGTGCGTAAATGATCCGAATCTTTGAAATGTTGAGCATAGAACCATATAGATAGATCAGAACATGTTTGAACAAATATGCTTCATGTTAGTTAAATATGAGTCACTAGTGAATCGCACGACCGAGGCGCAATACACCTGTTACTCATGCTCAACAATGATATTTCTTACTTGGACGGCAGTTGTAGTATTTATAAGACATGAGCCAGTTATGAATCGCACGACCAGATCGCGCCTTATCGGTGTAATGAAGCGTGTTTTTGAATTGGCAATTCAATTCGATTTTCAAACTCATCGCGAATCGCTCAACAATTTGTTTAATAGATGATGTCGAAATGTCTTGGTTGCGCTAGCATATTTAGGGGGGGACATGGTGCCACGCCCCTCTCCGCCTCCCTCTTGGACCAAAAAATTGTAGAATGTTTAAAGTGCTTTAAAACGGAAGGAATCCCATGCTTATTTAGTCGGTTTTACGCCCTGAAATCCATTTTTCAAAAATATTTTGCCTTTCTGGCATGATTTTGAAGTTGTTTTAATGTCATATGCAATAAAACGCTATTTTTGTGAAATTTCTGTTATTTTATCAAACACAATTTTATGTATATATATTTGTGTTATAATGGTCATCAGTTAGCTATTTCTAGGTGATACTTCACATTGCCAAGAGTGAATTTTAAAAAATGGCGACAAAATTTTAGCTGAAAGATGAATATATGTTGGAAAGTAAGAATTCGGTCATTAATCATTATTTGGTCTAGTATTCGTGCTGTATAATATTCCAGTCATTATATTATTTGAATGATTACTGAATCATCACTCATTAACTAATGTGCTATAATAATCACATTCAAATAGTCGAATGAGTTTAAATATAAATTTTTGACTTCAAGCAACGCAACGATATTAATACCAATCTATTGATAGGTTATATTTGTCATTAAAATTTTTTTCTTTTATTTTGTTTTATAGGTCAAGAATTCCGAACAACAGAGTGAGTGTCTTTAGTTTATAACCTGTTTACGAAAGTGCATATTTGTTAACATCATTGTGTTTAAAAGATAATGTTGGCAACGGGAAAGTTCTTATGAAATCTCATTCTTTTTTTTTTCGATTTCGTCAAATCAAATCGGATGCGTGTGTGGCAACTGGCAAGTAGTATGAATTTTTAAGCAAGTTCGAAAAAAATTCTCTGTCGCCCGATAAACTTTATGGAGACGAAAAATTGCAAATGATGTTTCATTAGTAGAGGATAAAAGAATTCAAGAATAGGGTAGGACTTGTGACTGCCAGATCTAACACATAAAGATCTAGTATTTCACTCTCAGCCACTCAAATCACTTTTAATTTAGCTCTTAACCGCATTGTCTACACAGCACATTCCAAACTCTTATCTCAAGTTTATTTCATCCTACCCTAACTTTCTCTTCCAACTAAATTGATATAACAAGTTTATGTAGGTTGTATAACAATGTTTATATGTGTAATTGAATGTTATTTTGCCATAGTAGGACTTGATTATTATAATCTTGTATAGCCTATTTTTACAGTCATTTCTTGGAGTGGATAACTATTCATCAATAGCTTACACAGGCCCTCGTGGCCAGCCGCAATTTAAAAAGACTGTCAATGCCTATTCAAAAAAAAGATGACAGTTGTTGAGAATGACAGAAAGTCGCATTCTGCGCTAATACTACCAATCGGTTAAAATTTAGAAATCTCAATATATGCTATAACTACGACCCAATCTGAGATTCAATTTTGTCAACAAGCATGCACCACAGATGGAACGCCTCATCGAACTTAACAAGAGATGCCTTGACAAGATTTTTCCGAATGGGGATGCATTTTTAGTTCGAAATTCGAAGATGCGCCAATAATGAAGCCATTCATGAATTACGCGTTTTGTTAAGCCGGAGACACTCAACGATCGCGCAGCCGAATCGCGCTCAAACTTGAGAAAATAAAGTTTCTGATTTGAGAGTGGTAGTAATATGTTAAGTGAATTTTTACTTGTGTTATATATTTAATAGTATTTTGTTTGAACTTACAAGTATTGCTGAGTAATGAAAAATTAGTATTTTGGTGTCGCTATCCATCAGTGGTTTATATACTAGTTGAAATATTTTTTCCATATCCGTCTACTAGCCAATTAGTTCTCAATGTAGAATATTTATATGTACATATATTACATTACAGAATTTCCACCAAAAATCGTGAATCTAATTATAAAAGCAGAAAATTGGTATGAAGCTAGCAACGGCAAAATGTACAAAGTTTTTGAACATCTTCTACCGTTTATTGATGCTGTGCACTTCTGCGAAAATCTAGGAGGAAGATTAGCATCTACTGGAATCCGAGATCCGAAGTTGAAACGGTGAGCAGACACTTTTTATGGTCGATCATTGGAGTGGACCACCCTGACGAAGGCCATATTAAAAGAAGCCACTAACAAGCGACCACTACTGTCTAAATCTGATTTGTTACTTTGTTCGTCAGAGCCTATACTATGGTCATTACACTCTGGATTGAGTGGTCAGCCAGAGTTTAAAAGATTTGTAAGACCAGAACCCAAATTCTTCGACCTGCGATGCCAACGTATTAGCCATTAATTGATCCAGTTTCTCAATCCGTGTCCAGCCCTTAACGAAGTATGTTATACCCGGGAAAAGGCAAGCAGCACGCAAAGTTATGTCGAATATTTTTTTCGCAGCATAGTAAGACTAGTGCTAATATCTCATCAAACAATAGTAAATATAGCCAATTCCGGTCAGCAGCTATTGGCTCGTATAAATGTAGTCAAGATTCAAAAGAGTTTAGAACATATAATGTTATGACTTTGAAAAAGCGTCTAATTTTATAACATTTCAGTTTAGTGATACCAACGAAATTTTTATCTTTCAATTTTCTGGTATTATTATTTTTACAGCGAAATAATATCGGGCCTCAACCTGCGTGATACTCTTTTTACCTGGATTGGTTTACATGACATTTTTGCTGAAGGACAGTGGACTTGGTTGGACAACGTTATCACACATATCGACGAGATTGATTGGATTGCTGGTCAGCCGAGTAATTTTACCCAATTTGTTTCCTTGAATTTCAATGCAGACTGTGTCTTGATGTCCGTTTTAAACGAAGGAAAGTTTGCAGATGAAGCTTGTTTTTTCAGACATCATTTTATGTGCGAGATATGAAGAATTTCATTCAAGCTAGTTAGAGGCTTTATGTACTGTTGCATTTTTGAGTTATTGGGAGAATTCTTCGGGAAGCACTTTGTCTATGCAAAAGGCTGACGCCAAATTACATAATATATTGAATCTCGAATTTTACGTTCAAAATAACTTCCGTTCTCAATTTTTCCCCAAAAATTTTAATATTTTAACAATAGATTTTGGTCAGGTTTGATCACTTTTGGCCATGTGAACGATTCCGATTGATTCGAATAATTTGCAATTCGAATCACCGAATTGGACTTGCTCTGTCCTCACATCGGCAATACATCTCTTATTTAAACTCGATAGTATGTTTCTATACATGACAAGTTTTGTTAAGCATGCATCACTGATCCGTCGCACCATCCAGGCACTGTTTGTCAGTGATTCATATTTGACACAATAAGAATTCTGATTAGAATATCTGATTCGACACGTCGTTCGTTCTTTGTTCAAAAACCCATATATTTTCTTCATAGCCATTTTGTCAGAAAACTTTTGTTCAAACATGTTTCGTTAAGCACGGATCATTGATGGGTTGAACCGCTCATCTGTGTCCCATCTGTGGCTTATTACTGACAAAATAACATTTCTGATTGACTAATGGACGTTGAATATCACAAAATAAGAATTTGACACACAACAACAAACCAACGGGCCTAATCACCTCGTACGTAGGCGATATTACACTTTGTTATAGCCTTGGATGGCATTCGTCTACAACATTCGTATTTCATGATATTCCATATGATTTCCTTAATATCTATTCTTGTTATATTTTAAAGTTTGTATTTTTAATTTTTTCTGTTACTTTTTCACTCTTTGTATAATATAGAGATAATTTTTATATAATTTCACTATCTCAAGCCTGAGCCACAAATGGAAAACGCCATCGCAGCTTAGCCAATAGAGTCACAGCTTGGTAGCAGTTCGATTACAAACTCGGAAAACTAGCCTTTTTCAATAACAACTTTTATTCTTTCACGCATGAACCACAGAGGCGCAACCAATCAATGACCAGGTTGCTTGCTTTCTACGTTTGTTGTTATTTTTACGTAATGCGATGCAAGGGTGAAATAACAAATGAAAGCACTAAATCAACGCAAATGTGTATTTTTGATATTAGGAATCAAGGTATGCTGGGTAAAAATACATTCATACATTCAAGAGAATGTAACTTCAGAGTTGGCATGTTAACACAAATATTTGCCTATTTATTATAGAATGTTGTTGATCACGAGAGAATAAGTCTAATATATAAAATATTGAGGTTGTTTTAGTATAGAAGTGTATTTTAATGACTTTCAACTTCTAAAACTTAATCTGTAAATTTCCAGTTTTGCACATTTTCAAAGTTCTAACATCGTTTTTGTTTGAAGAATAAATTGTATCAAGATAGTTGTGAGTTTTCAGTCATTTTTTTTATTATTCCCCTTCAAGGTAAGAGAACGCAAAATAAAACAAACAGAATTCATTAATAAATATTTTTCGTGATGCTTTCTCGCATAGTGAAACACAATATATATACTCACAACATAATAATACTTGAAACTGTGCACACAGTATTACGAGGACATTCACCTGACCATGATGAACACTGTATATATAGACACCATGACTGTATCAAATCAGTCTCAAACTTGATTTGAAATTATTATGAATGCAGCAGTCATTTTCGGACTGTGTTAAATCAATTCAAAGCCCAACTTTGAACCCTTTTTTATCGAATCATTGACATATGTGTGGGTCATGGGACAAACAATAGGTGTGAAGGTCTTAAATAACACTTTTATCATGTCAACATGGAACATGCATGGGAGAGACGTGGTATGGAGTCTTGAAATTATATTTGGGTTATTCTTCTCAGGACTGTGTCAAATTAATATTACAGCCCATCTTCAAACTCTTTCTCATCTATCCAATGATATATGTATGGGACAAGCTAGGTATGGAGTCTTTGAAATTATATTTGAGTTATTCATCTCAGAACTGTGTCAAACCAGTATTAGAGCCCATCTTTTCATTCTTTTTGATATATCCAATGATATATGCATGGACCATGCATGAGACGGACAAGGTATGGTCTCTCGAAATTATATTTGAGTTATTCATCTCAGGACTGTGTCAAACCAGTATTAAAGCTCATCTTTGCACTCTTTTTGATCTATCGAAAGAAATATTTATGACCGATGCAGGGGAATAGTTTGGAGTCTTGAAATTATATTTGAGGTATTTATCTCTGGACTGTGTCGAACCGGTATTAAAGCTCATCTTTACACTTGTTTTGATCTACCCAATGATATATGTATTGGCCATTCATGAGGAAGACAAGCTATGGTGCTTTGAAATTATATTAAGGTTATTCATCTCAGAACTTTGTCTAATTAGTGTCGAATTCCATTTTTACACTCTTTTTGGTCTATATAATAATATGAACATCAATATAAGTCTTGATATAAAGCAATTTTTTGATAAATTTCCCAAATCCGAATACTAAATCCGACTGCTCGCACGAATATGCACTGAAATATGACGTCCCGACAGTGATTTCGTTGTCAAGAAAGCCAATTATAAAAGGTTTTATATGAATAACGAAAGGCTAAGTGCAAAAAGTGTGCGGCATAAGTTCATCATTAACTCATTGACTATCATTTCAGACACCAGGATCATTCTCAAATCTTCTATCGAAGATTCCTTTACGATATCTAAAAACAATTTTTTGTAGCTGCATTTTGACGGAAAATCTGAAATCTCGGAACATGGAAACTTGGATTAAAAATATGGAATAAAGAGTTTTCATCTACACAGACCTTTTGATTAAGACTTTGTCTCTCTAGATTTTGCAGTTTTGATGCTGGAGCCAGATATATAATAACAGCATAATAATAATAATAATATTGATATCTAGAACTGTGTATACAGTACTACGAAGGTTTTCGCCTGACAATGCTAAACACTGCCATCTCTTCCATGAGTGATAGAGCTAGCCAAAGAAATCATATATGTACTATAGACTTCAAAAGTGCTTTCCATGTACCAGACAGACACGATGTAAAGTCTTGAAATTAAAAAATGAATCATACATATGCCGATATGACCGTCAAGAATTTGATCTCTGTAATCACATTAACGAAACCAAGTTCCCATAGCATTGCTATGGCGTTTCAATGAGCAAACGGTCACAGACTAAACACTCCACTAATTTCCTTTGTCTGCGATTGACTTAAAACATCTTAAAATCGCTTTTAAACTGGCTAGTTTTGAGCCGATGTTTCCTAAGAAAAAATCAAGAATCTGAGCGACATAAGTTTTTCATTGAGTCTCTGATCATGATCAAAGATATAAACCCCATTCCCCAAGCTTGTTCAGCAAAACCCTAATCCAATTCATTTTTACTGAATTTTGATAGAAAATCTAAGATCAAAGAGACTTGAAAACTTGGAATGAAAATATGAAAGGTTTTCATTTACACAGGATTCGAATGTATCTTTTTTAGTTTAGAAATCGCTTTTTTTCTAATTTATACAAAAATCACGTTAAAGGGAAATTTCTACACTAGGCAATCAAATGGGTCTCACCCAAAGCAAGCTAGCACATTATGAAGAATAAAGTACGAAGTTTCGTTCAAAAATATGCTACATCTCTGAAATTGTAAGTCAAGGCGTCAAGGTTTAAACAACAACAAAAAACCACCATGCAGGCCCAAAATATTGCATCATTGCTGTTTATTTGTTCACTGAAAAAAGGGTGTTCGCAAAAAATTCGAAACTTTTCCAAGCATGGTATCTCTAACCAGATCTGCCAGATATGGCAACAACAATTAACCTACCTGCGGGTCGATCGTTTTGAGCACGAACGCTGGTTGAACAGATGTCGATTTTTGTTCAGCAAGACATAATTGGTATTACGAAATTTAGGAAATATATTCTATTGAATCTATATATATATATATATATATATATATATATATATATATATATATATATATATATATATATATATATATATATATATATATATATATATATATATATCGATACATTAACTCCAGATTCGCAGGGTGTGCAGTGTGCAGAACACGTAAGTGCAACGAAATCACATACATGGCCAATAATAATTGACTCCTTCTTGCCATAAGACAGAGTTTATCACATTGACAATCAGCGATTTTTCCCGAAATAAGAACTGATAGAATTGTAAAAAAAAAACTTTTTTCCTATCGCATTAATCACATTTATTTACATCTCCTGTACTAATGATCTTTTCTGGTCACCATCTCAATCCCAATAATATTGCTGTAAATTTATTGAAAAAAGGCGGAAGCGCAATAAAATTTCGAGACTTCATAAATATTAGTATTGAATATGCAGCAAACATTGAAAAAAAAAACTGTAAAATCGGTTACTATTTTGAACCTTGTGAGGAACATACCCCCCTAAAACTTAGAAAGGATTTTCATGCGGCGTGAACCGCTTGATCGGTAAAAAATACTTTCGTTTTGTATGAGCAAACCCTAATATTGAAGATATACAAGAAACATAGAGGTTTGTAACAAGAAATTAACAAGTGACTTCACTTAACTGCATATGTAAACTGGTTCATAATTAAGGAAACTATAAAAAAAATTTAACTGTAGATGGTTTTGTCATTGTTCAAGACACATACCGCTAACTACACCTTAGTGAGGTGGTTCAATTTTGTAAAAAAAAGTTTTATGTTAAAGATGCTACATGATCTGGTCAAGTTGCGTGTTTTACATTTTATATTTTCTTTGCCGTGTCTGATCCTTAGTTTGCACCTTCTGTATTAGCAACTGTGTTCATAAGTGGAATAGGTTACAAGAAGCACTTAACCAATTTAGTAGAGTACACCGAGAGGACGCTGGTAAAAAAGTGCAATGAAAAAAGTATAGATTTGTTCGCGTTTACTTGCAACCTAAGCTTTGAATAAAAAAATAAAAGGTAAGATTAACATACACTTATTAAGGGTATCAGTAAAAGGATTTCGTAAAGCTGGCGCACTGTCAAATAAATCATGCCTGATATGCATAAATCACCACAGGTCTTTTATTTTACAGCTGCTCATTTGAGTAGACCACCCTGATACAGGCCTATACTATTTGCCAACGTAAAAAGTAAGTTTTATAGTATTTTGGCAGTTTTATATTAAAGAAAAGGCGCGTAAAAAAATTTGACTGAAAAGCATATTCAAATGATAATGATCGCCGTAGGCTCGCAAAAGTCAGCTGTTTTTCGGAACTAATATCATAATTTTTACTGAAATATGTAAGGTCGGACCCAATATTTGGCATTGGGAGGTTCGGACGCTTCCGTCCACAGGTCACAAAAACGACTGATAATATTGAATATTTAAAAACGAGTGCTTGTATAATTTTCAAAACAATGTTGCTTTAATGGCAAAGTGTTATTTCAAAATATAGTACCAGTATTGTGGTCCATCGTAGTCAGGCATTTTTATTAAAATTTCTGCTTTCAAATTCCAACTCATTTTGCAATGAAATAAATATATTAATAAATGAAAGAATTGAAGAATAAATTAAAAAGTTTAAATCAAAAACATTTGGAAAATAATTAAAAAAATATGGAAAAAAATTAAAAAGAAAGCAAATTGAATAAAAAATACTATAAAACGCTTGACAGCGATGAGTCGGTTGGCGACCCAACGTTGTCAATAATTTTTCGTTTTGCGTCTGTTTGTAGGACCAGCTGTGTCAAATAAGTTTCGGAAGCGTTTTCATTTTTTTTCATTCAATTTACTTTTTTTTTTTTTTTTTTTTACTTATTTTAAATTTTTTTTTTGTAAAATAAGTTGGAATTTAACACAAAATTAAAGAAAAAAGTGTATTATTATTTTGGGCCACCATATACCAGCAAATGCACTCTAAACATTCCCCAGATCACTGAGTCGTCATAGTAGAGTGTAGTGAGTGGTCAAATCCAATATATCGATACAAGTTATGTTTGAGCTGTTATAATCTTTCGACAGCCCCCTACAACCTTTACACTCCTTGTACACCCCTTTGTCTTGCAGCTATGCCTAAAAATTTGCTCTCATGTCTGTGCGTTTCTTACTTGTGCTTTGGCTCGCTATAGTAGCTCGCCATAGTGGTCAACATTCATTCATTGCATTTCGGCGGAAATCTCAAATCCGGGGTATGAACGGGGGACATTAAAAAATATAAATATATAATATACCTTTTAAAATAATACTAGTGGGCTGAAACCGACTCGAAACTTTTTTTTTTTTTGGGGAAAAATTCACCATTTTAAAACACAAACACTAAAAATCTATAGAAAAGGTTGTTGCGCGCCGGAACTCCGGCAGAATAGAACAAACCCTTTTCGTCCTTTTGATAATGTCATGTAAACATCAATTGCAGAGTAGAACGCGGCTTTGAAATTGTCCCAACAGTTCATTGTATTGTTACCTGTCTGATCTCTGATAAATTTTGTTTTGAATATTAACAGTCTATAAAAACGCAGTATATGACAAAATGCAAATTTTTAGTGAACATTTATATGATTTTGTAACAATCATTCAAACATTCTCGTAGGTCATATGTCATACTGAAACGCAATGTTTTAGCAGCAATTATGACCATATACGATCCAGAATTTTTTTAGATTTTGCCTCCCCAAATGCATTTATCCACTCCGATTATCGCTCCGTACTTGTTTGGGCCTATGCCGGCATGTAATAATTTTTTTGTTTTTAGTGAGAACAAAAAAAAAATGATGGGTGAAACTTTTATGCCCAAGAGAAAACGAGCTGTATTTTTGTAACCTACGATCGTTTTTAAATGTAACGTTGAGAATAAAAGTTATCAATATAAATTCAGATTAATCTGCTGCACCATGTAATAGTTTTACAAAAAAATATGATGATGGACAACAAGCAAAGGGCACAATATTATAAGGTGTAATTCACATTTTATAATGTTTCGCTTTTGTTGTTATTGTTTTGTGTGCTAAGGTGAGCGTGTGCATGTCTTGCAAGTTTTGATATAGATTTGTTCTGACTTTTCCATTTTTGTAATGTTTCAGCGTGCATTCTATATTTCTCCTTATGTCTTTGGAGAAGTCGAAATAAATTGATGGTTGACAGAATTGTATGAATGATTCTTGTCAAGGCTTTTGGTTCACAGTGTATACTGGTTTACTGTGTTGGTTTATTGATGTGATGTGATAATCTCATACAAGATTATTCTGAAGCTATGCGACAATTAGCCTGGTATTTGGATAATGGATCAAATAGTAGACCATCTATGGGCAATGTACAGAAAAAGAGCTCGAAATCATCTAAATGCGAATTTTCAAAATAAACTGATTGTTTAATAGTTCATAGTTTGGCATAATATTAGACACGAAGTGGTTATTATAAATATTATGAAGTGCCAAATTTGATATTCATTTTCAGCATTGTTGGCTGATTTTGCTTATTGGGAAATTAGGGACATTAAGTTTGGCCCTATGAAGTCGTGAGATAATACAATGCTCGAAGCGAACGTTTGTTCCAGAGTATAGATTTTGAGATGCGCCCAACTAGTTTTTGGGGGATATTAAAAACTTCTCTATTAAGACGAATTTCTTCGTTGCCCTGTGTTCAAATCCAATGTGGAATGATCACGTGTGAGAGAACTGTTAAACACCTCGGCAGTTCACGCAATCGCTGCTGGAGACGACTTCATTTGGTAGACATGTCCATGTGCAAGAAAAAATAGTGTAAAAGATTTGGGGAAAAACTCAGCTTCGGAACAAGCATCAGCATGGAAGATCGTGGTTTGTCATGGGCCAGGCATGTTTGGGATAACTCATTGGGGATAAGCAGGGGAATTCGCGAGGTGGCGCACGAGAGTCTGCAACGCCAGCAAAAAACCTAGCTAACCCGGTTAAGGTCTGTTGATTACGATTAACGTTATAGATTAATCTCTCAGTCTCGTGATTGGCAAAAGAAAAACATTACTCATACTGGACACGTTCGGGATTTGGTCGTCAAGTAAAAGTCTGACAGTGAAGCAAAAAGCTGACATCATACTAGTACAAGAAACACACTGCACACCTGAGGTAGAAATAAAATGGTCAAAAGAATGGAAATGGGGCAAAAGTATATGGAACTGTGGCAATTCAAATTCTAGAGGGGTAGCAATACTGACAAAAGCAAAACTAGCAAATACTCAATTTGAAAACGTAAAATGGGACAAAGAAGGTAGAATTATAGCTCTTGATATAAATATTTATGGAGACCGATGTCATTTAGTAAATGTTTACGCACCATGCAGAACAAATACAACGACACAAGATAATTTTTATGATAATTTATATACATTTGTAAACTCACAATACAATATTATACTAGGTGGAGATACAAACTGCGTTCAAGATATAAAACGTGACAGGTCACAACCATCAAAAAGACCAAGAAAAGAATACATATCTGAATCTTTAAATGAACTTGTGAATTGCTTTGAACTGAAAGATGCAATAGAATTAACTCAGAACGACGTTCCATTTTTTACATGGAGGAACAATCTGGTGCAGGCTAGACTGGACCGTATTTACTTGTCAGAAAAAGGATGCAATGTAACAGAATTCAATTGTAACCCAACATGTTATTCAGACCACGATATGTTCTCAGTTGAAATACAAATATGCAGAAATGTTGAAGAAAGAGGAAATGGATTTTGGAAAAACAATGCAAAAATATATGAAAACCAAAATTTTATTGATGAACTTAAAAGTAAGTGGATGAATTGGAAAACTTTGATGTTCCTTTTTCAGACAAAAACACAATGGTGGCTGGAAATAAAAAATAAGATAAAAGACCTGATAATATGTCATTCTGTGAAAATAAACAAAGAAAGAGAGAAAGATTATGAGAGAGATTTCAAACAATTACAAAAACTGAAAGAAAGACTTGATAATGGAGAAAGAGTTTTAACACAGTTCCACAATCTGAAAAGCGATTTGATAAAGAAACAAAAAGAAAAGGATAGTAAAATAAAAGTACAGAACATGGCAGACTTTTATGACTCCTATGAAAAATGTTCAAAATCCTTTTTCAAAGAACTGAAGAAAAAGCATAAAGAATGCTATATACATGAATTGAGAGACAAAGAAGGAAACGTTAAAACTAAATTGAATGAAAAGATGACAATAGCACAAGAATTTTATCAAGATCTATATTCAAGAAAAGAAAACAACTTGATAATTCAAAATAAATTTCTTGAATGCATACCAGAATCAAAAAAACTAACAGACGAAGATGGAAAAATGTTACAGAGTACTATTTTGATAGAAGAAGTATACGAAGTGATCAAAAGCATGAAGGAAAATAAAACGCCGGGTCCGGATGGTATTAGTACAGAATTTTATAAGAAGTGTTGGGACATAATAAAAACTGATTTTGGTGATGTAATTATAGAAATGTTCGAATCTGGAATAATACCCAAAGAAATCAAGATGGGATATACAACATTAATACCAAAAAATGAAGAAACAAAAGACATGAAAAACTACAGGCCAATATCACTACTGAACAACGATTACAAAATCTTAACAAAAATAATAACGAACAGAATAAAAATTATCATACCAAATATAATTGATGCACATCAAACAGCAGTACCTGGCAGAAAAATCAGCAACACTTTGATGCTAACTAGAAATATATGTGCACAACAGAAAAATAGTCGTGAAAAAACATTACTACTGTCATTGGACTTTAATAAAGCTTTTGATTCTATAGATTTGAAATATTTATATCAGGTTTTAAAAACATTTGGCTTCAAGGATAAAAGTATACAATTGATACAAAACCTTTATGAGGGAGCACAAACAAGAATATTGATGAACGGATACCTCAGTAAGAAAGTTGAAATAGAGAGAGAGGTGTTCGCCAAGGAGATCCATTGAGCATGTTTATGTTTATCATCGCAATAGAACCACTAATATTGTATGTGAATAACTGCAAAAATATAAGAGGGATTGTAATCCCAGGGAACAAGGAAATAAAAAGTTTAGGCTTTGCAGATGACATAACTATGGCAATTAAAGATGAAGAATCACTGAAATTATTATTGGAAACCATACAGAGATTTGAACTTGCAACGGGAATGACTTTGAATGAAAATAAAAGTAAATTGATGAGACTTGGCATATGGGAAAAAGACAACACAGCTATATCAAAAATTACACAAGTAATACAATTTAAAATACTGAATATTATATTTGCAAATACAGACACAGCTGAAATAAACTGGGAAATATGTATGAACAAAGCCAAAAAAAACAAATTGATGATATGAAAAATCTGAGACTAACATATGAAGGAAAGTGCTTGCTGGTAAAAGTTAAAATATTACCTCTATTCCTGTATTGTGCCCGTATCTTTCCAATGCCGAAAAATATTGGAAAGCAAATAAATGATATGGTTGTTAAATTTGTGTTTGATGGGAAAAAGAAACTATCAATTGAGACATTATCTAAAGAAAAAGCAATCGGAGGCTTGGATATTATCAATATCCATATCTTTACTATGTGCTTGTATATTATGATTGCATTTGAATATTACCAATTTAGAATGAATAATTTAGAAGACTTATCAAATGGTAGCAACTACGAATTTATAGAAACACACATTGGACTGCAACTGAGTGGAATATTCAACATTCCGACCAACAATAGAAAGACACATAAACTGGTACCACAGCATTATTATAAAGACATCATTGAATTTATTAGATTATACCATTTAAATGAGAAAGACTTGAAAGAAGGAAAACACAGAAATTTGTATTATAAAATTATTAATAATCTACCCTCGGATAGATTAGTTTTTTTACGAGGTGGGAGTATAGAAAATTCGTGTCAATATATACATTGTAAAATTCTGGCTAATTATCTGAAATCTTTCAACTATTAAGTAATGTGGAATCTACTACCAGTTAAAACTCATCCTGTTATTAGAAGAATTGCAGGAAATGAAAAATGTGTTTTATGTAATAAGGAGTCTGAATTTGTTTCCCATTTGTTTTTATAGTTGTGAATTTTTTTCAAAAAGTTTATGATTATATTGGTAATGTTATTGCAAAAATTATACCTTGTAATATTGTTTGTAACTATTCAACGTGTATTTTATTTGACTTCAATTATATGAAGATATCTCAGATTGAAAGTTCAATAATAGTTTTAATTCTTTCAATCACACGTTACAAAATTTGGATAGAAAGAAATATGTATATTTTTTCTGACAAACTTCCCAAAGTGGAAAATGTAATTAAACAAATAAGAACCTCACTACAATCAAGAAAAAACATTGAAAAAAATAGAATACAGAAAAAAGTTTATTAAAGAGTTAGAAACTATTTGTAACTGTTTGTAATGAGCTACTTCTAAATTACTGTTCAATATCTTTTTAGTTGTAATATATAGAATAATATTGCAGTAATTAATTTTGTAAATTTTTCTTTTTATTGAATGCTTAATAATTGATTGTATGTAAATAACATGATCATCGACAAATTGGAATCAAATGATGGAAAAACGGGATTAAAAACTGAATAATGGAAAAACAAACCTGGAATACTGAACAAAAATCGTAACTACTTTTTATTATTATCTTATAACTTGTATTTATCATGCCTAAATTATGGGTGTTCAAAAAAAAAAAAAAAAAAAAAAAAAAAAAAGTCTGACAGTCTGAAACAGTACAGGTGTGTGGTTTGTTTCACAATTTTGAGAAAGAATTTGAAACACCACCTAAATTAGCCCTTCTCTGTGGGCTATCCAGTATCTCAGATCTGGGCTCACGTATGCCTTCCACCAAACGGATATTATTCATTACTCGTCATGCTATTACAGATTAGCTGTTAGTCGGGTGTTTTAAATCATCCATAGTGCATAATAATTTCCCATGTTGCAAGTGACTCATCCTAACCCGGGAGACAATGCCAGATGCTTGCAGCATTGGCGCCCCTGAGTTAGGATGAGAATATTCTATCCGTTTGGTGGAAGGCATACGTGAGCCCAGATCTGCGCTGTACGGCTTTGTTAGGTACTGTACGGTACCTTTCTTTTGGAAGCTAGCGGGTCTGTGTAAGTTACGAAGTTAAGCCTGGTGTAGGCAGGTAGTGTATAGCCTATTCAGTATTCTGTCAGAGTGCGATCAGCAGACCTGGTTCTTTTTAATTGAAATTCACTTGTAAGCATAAGAGAACACGCAAGCGGCTCACACTCTGCATTGCTGTTGACCACTAGTGAGATAATAAGGCCTACTCTAATCCAGAATCTGTTAACGTTAGGTACAGAATGATCGTGTAGGATAAGGTTGATTATTGATCGTAGTTTGACAACTTGTCCAACAAGACATGTAGCCTAAGTTAACATTGACCTACAGTGTACCGTACTTACAGGGAAATCATGTTTTCTATATATACTGTATAGGCTTTGAGCTCCTTGTGCATCAAGAAATAGCATTAGGGTATAAAATTTGGCACATGTAGGCCTATTTTCCATGATTTCCAAACTGGATCAATCATACGCACCATTAAAAGTGGGCAACTTTGATAGCTATTTCTGGCCATCAAAAATTATCTGCTTTGAAGTCTTTCACTAAATGGCTCTTTTTCGGTAGGACTCGTTGGCAGCAGGCCCCCACTTTACTAAGATTAGACACCAAATAGTTCATCATGATATGGTTATTAAACACTGAACAGTAGTCTTTCATATCTGCTTCATTTGTAAATATGATCAGCAAATCTTTTTTAAAGAAAAATATAAAATAGTTTTAGGCACGTAAGAACCACTGGTGGCAGTACCAGGGGGTGGGGGAGGTATCTCCTTGCTAAGATTTTAGAAAAGGGATACTGGACAGTTCCTTGTGCAAGATTTTGGAATTCTAGCAAAAATATTTCTAAAATAGGCCATATTTTTACAGGCCTTCAGCGCGCAATCACATATTGTACATTATACAATAGTTTAGTTAACTTATAGATTTTAAAACTGGTATGACTAGAAAAAAAAGTAAAATATAATAAGCTAAGGTGACTGAGTACAGTACGTACTCGGCGAGCAGTTACAAAATATTTTTATTTTCATTTCAGAAAAATCAAAGCACTAATATTGAGCCCACCTTGCTGGTACTTGGCAAACTATCACCATCTTATAATAATTGTTATAGGTCTCATTCGCCCCCAATATTCATTCATTCCTGAGTAAATATAAACCCTTTTATTTGCAAAAAAAGGAATCCTTTTCTGGACAAATTTTTATTCAAATTTTTTTCACTGTAGTGTGCCCGTACTAATTATATATACCAATCCGATTAGGATGGCAGAATCTGGTCCCCAGACTGAAGAAATGAATGAAGATAAAAAGAATGAACCTTCCAATGAATCTGAAAGTAAAAGCAGTCAATTTGAATGTAATATTTGCCTTGATGAAGCCCATGATGCGGTCATCAGTTTATGTGGACATCTATTTTGCTGGCCATGCCTTCTTCAATGGCTAGAAACAAGACCTAATCGGCAAGAATGCCCAGTATGCAAAGCTGGCATTGATAGAGATAAAGTTATTCCCCTATATGGTCGAGGAAGTACAAAGCAGGAAGATCCACGTAGCAAGATTCCAAAAAGGCCACAAGCACAACGTCCAGAGCCAGAAAATCGAAATGGGTTCCATGGATTTAATTTTGGTGACGGAGGATTTCAAATGTCATTTGGCATCGGTGCTTTCCCCTTTGGACTCTTTGGGACATTTTTTAATATTAACGATGGGCGACCTCCGCCACCAAGGCCAGATAATCCAAATTACCAAGATGAACAAATACTATCAAGAGTCTTCCTCGGAATTGCATTTGTTTTAATGTTTTGGTTATTATATGCTTGAGTTCTAATCCCTTATTGTTAATAGGTCTAAAATAATAGTAAACAGCTGTGTGTTTTTGAGTTTGGATTAGTTGCCCGACAGTGCTTCTGGAATCCAGCTGATGATTAATCATCCCACTCAGAGATTATTTGTCCGAATATGTTTTGTTAATAAGTATGAGCCGCAGATGCATCATACCACCAAGGCGTGGTGCATCCGTGGCTCATGCTTGACGAAATAATATTCATGTCTTGGATACCCAGCTTGCATGATTTATCAATGTCCCATATTCTGCTGCTATTGTACCATTGTTGATGATTTAATTCATGTTGTTAATTGAATCATCACAAATTGCATTGTTTATTCTCATTCATATTGAAGAATCTCCTACTGGGCTTGTTTGTATATTCAAGTATGGTAGCTGGAGTTCTACAATTAGGTAAAGCTTAAGCATACATTAAATTTTACAAATATTTAAAGATTGAAATTACAGGTTTCAGTATGTTTGATTCTTTTGGTAAATTGTAATTAATTTAAAATAGTGATTCACTAAATTCTTTTTAAACAAATTTTAGCTAAGTGTGCCGAACTCTTAGAAAAAATTACGCTACCGTTTTCAGGATTTTTTTACATTTTCACATTTCTTTGTTTCATTACCGACTAGATATGAGAGTGAAAGGATACTTTGCATAATTATTTTTGTTCATGACGTTATGATTATTAAATATAATATAAAATATTTATTATGTATATTATATTGCGCCTTGTTGTTTACAGTAAATGTAAGTCTGAAGTAGATATGTATAAAGAAAATTTTTTGATGATTTTGTGTGCAATGTTTTTGTGGTAGATACAACCTCTGCCAATAAAACCATTTCTGAGTAGAATGGTTGCACTATACAATATAGTTAACATTGTAATATTTAATTCAATAATGAGGTTATTAAAAAAAATTAACATAGTAATTGAACAAAGTCCATCACCCTAGTCACCCAGGCCACAATGACCTAATACCACACAGGAAAATTATTTTGTTGATAAAAATAGTCCAGTTTCCTGTTTCAAGTGATATTTGTTAGTGTAAGTGGTACGTTAATCAAATGAGTTGTGTAGGTGTATTGGGATTTGTTACCACATCATTGTTGTAGATTTATCCAATAAAAAATCCTCTTCCACATGGTAATACCCAGAAATTCAAACTTATGACAATCTTGCTTAACAGGAATTACGGCTATCATGCTGAGCAATTACTGTTGCAGTTAGAGTGCTTTTCAGTGCTCAATGAGCTGCGTGATTATAACAGTTTATGTTATTGTGCCTCAGTATTGTATTTTGAAACTACTACTTGTTATGCCAGGTAAGGCATCCCAATCAGTAAAAATTTGTTAAAACATCTTTTGTTAAGTATGCGCCACTGATGGATCACATCGTTGAGACTCTGTCCATCTGTGGGGCATGCATGACAAAATAAAATTTCTTATTGGGATGACATTAGCGATGTTATACTGTGTTGTGTCCCAGCTGTCAGTCTTGGTTATATCTACTTTATTTTTTTATTGCTATATTTGCTATGTTTTTGTTTTGCGCACAGAAGATATAAAAAAATACGATTTAATACAATAAAAATGCAGGACCCTGCTGCTCAAACTACACAAAGCCCGGAGTTGGTGACAATTATGCCAAATGGAGATAATGTTCCTGGAGGAGGAATTGTGACTCCTGTCGTTGCTGATAAATTCTTCGCTACAAGGGTAGGTTTTCGATGATTTATGACAAATTTCCACATTAAATATTTTCTTTTGTCAAGCGTAAGTGAAAATGATATTGATAGTTCTAGATATATTATAAGAAAATGATATTGATAGTTTCAGACAAAGACAGGAAATTATGGCAATCTACCATGTGACACTGTTAATACCTAAAGTGTAATGATAACTTGGGTAGACACATGTTGAACATAACACAATTTTTCAAATAGTGAATCCTATTTTCAGGGAGATAATGTTGACAGAGCTGTAGAAGATGTCAAGGAGCTACAAATCAAACCTGAAGTTGACGGAGCATTTCTTGGAAGATGGCTTTTGACAGAGTATGTAAAAACTTGGAGTTAATAATTTTTATACTTAGTTTTTGGTGTTAGATGTGCATGGAACTCAGGGTTTATTTGTTTATCAGGATTATGGTTTCATATATATATACATGACGATAATATATACCTGATTTCACTTGAAAGTGTTTTTATTTGGGACCAGAAACATATTTTTTTTATTTAAAACTCACAGCGTGGGTGTCTATTCATTTGCATAAAGTTTTCTTTATAAATATAGATTTGTGTGTTTAAAAATCAACAACTCACCAGACCCAGGAGATTTACATGCTAAAATCGTGAGACATCATTCACAAACCACAAATATTGATTAGAATAAATCATGTTACGCTATGCCCAATTCACAATGCCCAAATTTTTTTTGTTCAATTTGGCATGTTTGTGATTGAGGTTCAAAATTTTGATGTGTGCAAATTTAAAGTTCATTTTGGGTTACTCCACCCAAGGAGTCAAGGAAATAAAAAGTCCATTTGTCTTCGACAATGGTTCAGCTGTTTTTTGGATACCAAAAGCTTTACGCTCTGCTTTGGAGGAGCAAATCTCGTAAGAGCTTCGCAATCTAGTTTTCACATTGACATTTCTGAAATTTCATGGAAATCTCATTGACAGGTGGTTGCTCCTGTTATCTTTGGTTTCGGCCTACTCCACCAACCACGTGCATTAGAACTTTATATTTATTTAGTAACAACTCTATCTCAGGGTTCTCGAACTATTACCTGCACAAAAAGTCGTGGGTCGCCATTTATGCTGAACTTCTAAATGTCCAGAGAAAAGTAAACTTTTGTTATCTTTCGATAGAAACTATTCTGATCTATCCCAAATGTTAGGCTTGAGCATAACTAGAAAGAATGGATCTCGTAATTATCTATCTGCAAGCATAAGAAGTCACTGAATAGCCAAATACTTTTAAAATGTTTGCTTTCAAGGTCTGACAACATATGTGACGCAACAAGACTCTTAATAGAATCTCAATACATTTTCTCGAATTACTTAGAATCGATTCAAATAACAAAGATTCGAATCGATTCGTTTCAAAATACTCGAAACTTACATCCTTGAATCGTTGTGCAAGCCTAATTTTCAAATTCATGCATTCAATCGTGGTGCATTTCTTTCAGAATATCTTCCTGGAATCGGGATAAAGAACGGCTAGTTATACTGTGTGAAAACAACATATTGATCTGCAAGTATGATTACGTTGCCATGAAACTCGGCTTCATACAGAGAATTTTGTTGAAACAAGTTAAAGAAGTTCAGAATGGAAATTTCGATTATCCACAAAATTCTATATCAGTGTAAGTCTATTTGCATTGAAGCACTATTTATACATTCTATTTTCTTTCTCTTACCATATTTTATTAGCACATGATTATTTAAGGTACTGATAGGCTGACAGAATGTCTGCTACTCAGACACCTCTTCAGAAGAAAATTCAACAAATGATCAATAATTCGTGAAATATCTTTTTCTAGAAAATAAAAATGTCTATTTTTGAGTATCTGGCAGCGAACAAATTTTAGAAAAAGGTTCAGGATCTTCAATACCGCTTAGAAAAAGCAGCGTTGATGGTTTTGAAGCCTTTTTGTTCATTCAAACAAATTGACATGAACATTCTGGATCCCCGATGAAAAACACTATTCTGTCAACCCAGCACAGGAAGATCCTAGCAGAATCAACAAGAATACTGATGCTTAACAAGATGATTTATTTGATTTGATTTTGAAACCATGTACCGGTATATATCATGATTTTGAAAATGTACTTAAAACTGAATTATCCATTTGGGATGGTGAAGTAAAGATATACTGTTCAATGTACTTTATGTGAAATAGAATTAAATTTGTTCTGAAGTCTGTTCTGAACAAGTCGTTTCAAAGGTCATCCAGCACTCAAGATTGTCTGAATTTGGCATAGTTATGAAATGTAAAATCACCATTTATACGAATATAGATTTTGCCAATTCAATTTCAATTGGGTTAGCGTATGTTTTGAATACAACTATGGCGAAGTTAACCCCCCCTCTCAACACTTTCTAACATTATTCTGATATGAATATGATCTCTTCCTGAGATTTATACTGATTTTATTTTGCTGTATACAATTTACTATAGGCCCAGGTTATACAAAGGACTTCGAATAACATGGGGATCGATGGATAACCAGCCGTGGTATCAAAGATGGAATCCATTGAACACAGACATACCATTTGCCACATTTACATCTCATCCTGTTATGTCATTACCCGATCTTGGAAACAGAGAAATATATGATGTAAGTTGTGTAAAATTGGTTTTTTTGGAACTATAGCTTCATTGCTTGGAATTGTACAGTATTTATGTACAGTAATAAAATTGTAGCATGACTTATTCACCCATTTGATTATTCAAAACCTAATTTGAATCTTGGTTTCTATAATATCAAAGTTGTTGGCATGTTTATTCACTGCCATGTTAAGACTGCAGGTCAGGCTACAGACACTATCAACATTTGAAACTAAACACTAGGGATGGTTGTTGATTAATTCAGAATACATGACTATATCAGAGAATTGAACATAGAACACCGAACCCTAAATAATATCATTCAGCATTTAATTCGTCACCAAAATGTCTAACAGGTTATCGAATGATATCTCTTTGCATGACATCACATATACGACATTGCTGGTATTAATTTTTAATCATTGTACACGGACCGTGATCAAGCTACTTTTGTGGCAGCCTGTGTTGTTCTTCACACTCGCTTGAACTCATGCCGATATGCCTGTTTCGAGTGTGTGCTATCTGCATGCACTCAACATTTAATTAACAATCTAATCCTATTATTCGATTCAAATATTCATTTTGGATTCGGATACTTCCAACATCAGAGTGCACTCGAATTCGGTATTCTGAATTGCCCATTCCTACTTTTCACATGTGGATTATACATGGGGACCGAGGGTAGTACATTTTAGGCACATTATCTTTTGATTGTCCTTCCTGCTTGTCGTTACCTTGCCTTGTATAGATAGAAAAAGCTCACATTTGCTGTATCTTATTTACAGTGTAACTAAATTATGGTATATTGGCTAGTGGCACATATTACAATACATAATTTTTTGCGAATGCTAATTAATTTTAATTCTCTTTCATGGGATGTTTCAGTTAAAATATCTTACTTTTCGCTTTATCAATAAAGAGAACTGGAACGAGAGAATAGTCTGATTTGATATCAAATTCCAATCAACCCAAATACCTATGACAAAATCGCACTCAATCATTGACCATTTTAGGTGCAATCTTTCCTGTCCAGTTTAAAACAAGCCTTGGAAAAAGTTCCTGGTATTAAATATATTGATAATCAACCGATTGTCATTGAGTCTTATGCGGGATTTGCTTCGTACGTTCACAATCAGAGCAGACTTGGTTTTTCAAGAGAACGAGGGGGTGTGAGTTTTTAGTAAAGAGAGAGTGGATGATTCTACATAATTCGAAAATTTACGATTTTTTGTGTTTGTCAATTTTGTAATCAGGTAATGTTAATAAAACAAAACATAACTATTCAGTTTCATAATATTTTTATTCAACTACAAACCACTGGCAGAACAACCTTCTGTCCGGTCAGACATTTTTAACCAAACTTGCCTTGTCAAGTATGGGTCACTGATGGATCGTGCCGCTGAGATGTGGTCCATCATTGACTCATACTTGACAAAATAATATTTCTTACTAGGTACTAACAAATAACAAGGAGTTCATATTCAAGGTATTCTGTTTTTAAATAATACAGTACCTAAGTCAGTTATATTTTATATTTGCACTTCTTTGAAATTTATTTTGTTTCTTGTGAATAATTTGAGTTTGAATGTCTTGAAGCCTATGATTAGATATAATCTTACTGAATATTTATATAGTTTGTTCACATAACTGGATGCATTGAATTTTAATATTTTGTTTCAAGAAAAAAACTTCCTTTGTTTTATTTTGTTGGTACGTTCTGCAGTAACGCTCTACATGTGGACACAGGTTTTCTGTTTTCAAATACCATCATTTGCCAATCCCCGTTCTGCAAAATAAGCTGATTAGAATTTGAACTAATAATTTATCAAAATATTAAATCCTTATTATTGCTGGTAATAATTTCTGAATCCCTCCATATTGAAAATAATATTGAATGATATTCAGGTTTTTTTTCTGAAGGTGGCCAAAATTGAACCCCTTATGGTTTCAGAATCGAATCGAATACCCAAATCAGAAGTCATATAATAAACAAACAAATACATTCTTTTATCATCTTACAATTCACTCCCATTTATGAAAAATATTTAAAATTATCATTTTGTTGATTTTGAATTGTTGCAGAAATCGAATCGAATGATTTATGATTCGAATATTTTGGACACCCCTAGTTATATCCATCATTCAAAAATAATATTTTCAATCATTTCATATTTTTTTTATCATGTCTGACTGATATATAAGGTCATCATCAACCTCTTGCAGATAAGGTTTTCTGTCGTTCTATTATGAGCAATATTATAATGTCGTGGTTGGGGCCGGACAAAACCGAATCATTTGGAATTTGAATCTGATTCGAATAATTTTTTTCTGATCGAATCACTAATTCCATGAAAATAACAAATTTCCAACTTTTATCATCACCATTATTGTCTCCATTATGACAAATTAAGAAATTATATTTACAAATTGCAAATATTAGCAAATACCGACTTGAAATTAAGATATTTCGATTACACTCCACGTGAAATTTTTCACTCATTAACAAAATGTAATCGATTTTGGTCAAATTTGACCAAAATCGACGACATTTGTTGTTAGAGATGAAAAAATCCACTTCATTCAGCAAGTTTTTGTTCCCATGACCGAATAATCTATGCTTCGAATCACCGAATCGAATTGCCCAGCCCTAGTCGTGGCCCAGTTTTATGAACAAATTGAACTCTGGCTTTATTTTCTTGTATTCTTGATTTCACTTTATTAAGTGCTTTAGTTAACCAGAAAATGATTATCTGTGCTTGTTATTTTTATTTTTAGCAATGTGTATGATATATAATATCACTCCTTGTTTTGTAATGTAACAATGTTTGTGATATAGATACTGATTATCAGGTAGCTTGAATGTACGTAGTAAGGTGATTTTTTTTCATTCGGTTTTTTAACCTGAAAAACCCTTCTGTTGTATTCCTTTAACTGAAGAGATTTCAAAGCAACACATTGACATTTGAAGACACTTGCAAGCAATATATATAATATAATCTTGAAAATACCAACTTGGTGAGTTTTCTTATGGTGTGAGCCTTTTTCTTCCCAATCCATCTAATTTGAGTCATTAATTATTCGGTTTGTTCTTGTATCCTATCATTATTATTCATTAGAATTCTTTTTTTTATTTTATATTCCAGATTTACAGTCCAAGTTTTACGTTACTGTGTAAAAAATAATCTAATAGTTCAGTTTGTGTATACTACAAGATGATCTCGTATATAACTTTTATCGCAATTATTTGTGGTATGATAGCTGAAATGAAAAGGATCTGGTAAACCATGTCTGAAAGAAGTGATGAGATATATTTTGCCAATCGTGACTCACTGATGGATCACACCTACCATGTGTGGCTATGGTCTCTGTGCTTTATGTTAGATAAACAAAATGATAAGCGAGAACCATCCTCATTCATTCCCCCTAATTCTCAATCGACAAAAAGTATGTTCTAAGAGGCTATGTGTTGTTCTATTGAATAAACTTCTCGAATATTTAAGAAAATCTAGCTCTTGTCATGACAATCTTTGAGCAAACATTATACCAATGATTGAAGATAATACTGTGTATGTATATTTAATTCAAGGATTTTTTTGTTGTATGATAATTTTCTCATAAATAAACATTTTTTATTGTTTTCAGTGCATGCAATATATCCTGATTTCTTACAACCATTGACTTTAAGTTATAATATAAATTCTCTACTATTTGAGTTCATTATCAACTGATATCCCAAATAGAAATTTCATTTTGTCAAGCATCAGTGATCCACTGACCCATACTTTTATTGCAGTACAATTAATGAATCGAATCGAATCACATTAATCTACCTATCACTCACGTTTATTTTGTCAGACATTTCAGGGATAGCACTTTCAGAGAGTGATTTGTCTATGACCCTTAAGGCCACAATACACGTTTGCGTTGCAACATTCACCTTTTTTTAATACAGCCAAACGATTTGTTATGCAATCTAACGCAGATTGCTCATTTCGTAACTATCCGCTTTGCAGGCTTGTGACTGCAATCAACGCAAACTAATGCAAACATATATTGAGGTTTTTGTTTTTTCACCTGAAACGCATTGGTAAGACAACTTTATGTGTATTGTGGCCTTCAATAACAACTGATATTTTTATACTGTTTGGAAAATTTGAGTTCACAATATTTTGTACCAACTAGATGAATTGTGCTGAGAGAACACAAATTTTTCCATTCCCAATGAGTTTTAGCCCAAGTTAAAAATTTGAAGTTGTCAAATTTCGATTTCAAGTTTGGAACACTAATTAAATGTACTGTCAAGGCATAATTCACCTGTGGCACGTGCTTGACAAAATATAATATCTCGATTTTCATGCCTGAAACTCCCATTTTGGACAATGTACTTACTATGCCTTAAATCATATGAAAAAATGTCGTTGAAAAATATTATATTAGGTTATGAAATCAGAAAGTATTTTATTTTAGTCACACCTAAATATTTTTTGATAAATTTGAAGATACTCTCGTAATATACACTAAAACATTATATTTTTAACGTCATATATTGCTATAAGGAATTTACTGCTTCAATGTTTTAGTGTAGCCAGATATTCTGTAAATCGTACTTTTCTACTTTCATATTATATCCAAGCATGATATGATATCCTGATCTGGTTGTTTGTATAGCTTATTAGACGTAATGGAGGAAGGGGGATGCAATGCGCTTTGTCAGGGTAATCTATCCCAACATGTTTTGTCTGTAATGTAGGATAGAGAAGACCTAGTTGGAGGGGATGAGATAGAACCTAGGGCCGGAAATTCGAATCAGAAATGCTAATCGACTAATTCAGGAAAGAGTTGTGTACTGAACACTAGTTGACTGAAGACAAATATAGGTTGAAATTGCTTCTTAAGAGCAGCACCTCTTTTCGTTTAGCCGCAGCCACCACTCCCTAACTAACTTTCGTAGACATGAGCCAGTCGGAAAAATAACTACGAAACATATTTTGGGAATTTATGAGTATTACTCACTGGGCCGTACCGTGGCGGCTTTGTTTAGGATGTTTTCCGCTTATGAGTACAATTTGCTCGTACTACTAGTCGTTTATCTGCTTCTTTCAAATAAAGTCTTGCTCAGAGCGAACGCTGATAAAAGGCGCGATTTATCCATTAAAATTGCTGGTTTGGAAAACCGATGTCGGGTAAAATCAAAGATGTGTGTATTCGAATCCAATCCACTGGAATATTGATACCAAATGTGGTAACTGTTGTTGGTTATGTGGCGATGCAAGGCATTGAACACACTCGAATAGGGGTCGAGTTAAAACCGTGACAAACATTTATTGAAAAAAAATACGGAATTGGGCAACTTTTACACTTTCTAAACCTACAAGAAAAACTATAATATACATCTACAACCAAAAACTTGCATAATTGACAGTTAAGAATGTCATGCGAACAAATTAATTCTAAAAATCAAATTCAACGAGCAATTTGCTGCCAATTACTCTTGAGTATGATCATAACTTTGTTCGAGTCACATACATTCGGCCACCTAAATTGCATACCTCATTTTAGGGGGGGGGGGGGCACTTATTTGAGGACATTGCTCGGGCATTTATTGGCAAAACGAATTTAATCGTCACTACCGAATGGTTTTAGTTTTTCTTAACTTACTGTGCTTTTATTTTAAATGCATAATTTTTCGTATTATATGAGAAAAACATAATAAAGCCACCAAACTTCGCCACTGCTATTTATATCAATACCCTACCTAACTATAATATAGCGACGACCTCTATAATTGGAATACATAATCAACACGTCAAATCCTTACGAATGATCCCGAATATTCCACTCATCCGAATGGGGAGTGTGTTCTAAGCTATTCTAATCTTGAATCTAAAAGTGACATATCACTTCGACGGTGGTCAATATTAGCTAATCAAGTACCAAGTTCACTAATATATCTTACAGAGTTTTCTATCTGAAGTTTTACCTCGTTATGTTTACTTAATTTTTGACCATGTACTGGGAAGAAATTTATTGAATACCTTCGCTTCATTCGAGAAAAACTAGATTTTCATCAGCAATCGCTACTTTAGCTACAGGTATTTGACAAAATACCATTCGGCAAATAAGTTTTTGTTGCAGTTCACCGCTTGCCTGTAGCTGTGTCAAGGCAATATTCCGTGTATCGTGCCCAAAAATTGTGTTCATTTTGTGTTCTGCGGTCATATTTATTATTTCACGGTGAAAAGGCGGACACGGCCTACAAGTTATTGTTAGATTCGCTTGGGGTTTGCAAAACGTGCTGTGAATGGCTTGGGGGCCTAATTGTCGTTAATCATTGTTTAGTTGTTTGTTCGGTGTCACAAGTTTACTTCAGCAGCGGAGCAAGTTATAGCAGTACGGTACAGGAATATGACGACCGAAATAACAACTTCGCCTTTTGGCGAAACGCAGACAGGATCGGAAAAAGTTACCTTGTATAAATTGAAGTCATCTGCGTTGGAAATATGTGTAGCCGACTATGGAGCAACTATAACATCCATCAAATACGCTGATAAAAACGGACATGTGGACGATATTGTAACAGGATATGACAACGTTCGAGGTTGGTAGGGAGTCCTAGAGACAATCATAAATTTTGAGATACCAATCAAAAATTTTATTATATCAAGCATGAGCCATTGATGGACCGCGCCCTGACAGCACAATCCATCAGTGACTCAAACGCGACAAACTTGTTCACACAAAATATTTTTGACCGGGGATGGCCCCTATTTTAAATCGTAAGTTTTCGTGTAACCCAACTATGACGCTGATTCAGCTTAAAGCTTTTGAGCTATTCCGAATAATTAATTGTGTTTCGAATGAGATTACGATTATTTGGTGTGCACTGCCCAACCTGCTGTTACTTTACCATTCTTGCAAATTTTCTTTTCAGATTACGAAAAATACAGCAGATATTTTGGCAGCACAGTAGGTCGTGTCTGTAATCGAATTGCAGAGGGGAAATTTACTCTCGAAGGAAAATCCTATAGTTTACCGATCAATAATTCACCAAACAGCTTGCATGGCGGAAAAGTTGGTTTCGATAAGGTAATTAGCCTAATTTCTTCAAATCTGACAACGCAACTCTTAGCCAAGAACATTCACTATTTACTCAGACACCACATACTTTGCCTTCTGCCGAGGTCAAGTTCTGTACGGAAGGTTTTTGGATTGAAGGGTGCACAAATTCTGGAAAAAACTCTACTCTACTCTAAATACTGTTAGAACGTTTTCTGTTTTTCAAATAATGGCATATCCAGGCGAATGGGGGCTTCACTCCAACCCACTTTCTGAAAAAATTGAAGCATTTGTACCCCCTGAAAAGTGTGTACGAAAAATGTACTCACCGCACACATATTACACAAAATCTTATTGTTTTTGCCCCCAAAATAGTGTAATTTTGACCAAAAAAGTCGAAAAAAATTGCATTTGTTTGTCCAAAAATGAGCATTTTCCCGTAAAATAAAGTTGTTAAATTTTATTGAAACGATTATTTCAAATAACACATTGGTTCGACTTCAGGTGATCGTTATGATGTCACAATTGCCCCATTCAAAGATTTTTTCTGATTACGCCTGTGTGAGTTTAACATTAGGACTTTGGAAATACAACGATCAATTTGCATTTTGTATGCTTTATTCTTCATCAAAAATATCTTTAGAAAAATTGATAACGCATTTGCATGGACAAAATTTGACAGTAACGAAAATAACGTACCATTTTGAATTCTTTTCAAAGCATCTTTTGTTAAGTATGAGTCACTGATGGATCTTGCAGCTCAGGCAAAAACTAAATGTTTGACCGGGATATGTATACATCGTTAAATAAATATGCCAGCTTGTTTCATTTTATTTTCAGAAAGTGTGGAAAGCAAAAATCGAGAAAAATGCTGTTGCTTTCAGGTTAGTTTTTTAATTTAACAATAACAACCATGCTGATTATATCGGGGCGACGCTAATTTTTATCTGTTTCAGATTTATCTTTTTATAACTGCTTTTTCATGGTGGATGGAAACTTCAAGAAACCTAGAGATATGTCGCATAGTATCATGAGGAAAAATTAACAGCAAACTATTAGTAATACCTATTGGTAGTAATAATCATCTATATATAATTTTTTGAGTGATATGTTTGACTGAGCAAAATTATTTTTGTTTTCCCGTTTTTTATCCGACACTCTGTTGTATCACAATCAGAACTTTTATTTTGTCAAGTATGCGCCACACATAGACCGCGAATCATCGACGCGATCCATCGGTGACACACACTTCACATAAGATGACTTGATAAATTTTTTTCATTTCGGACACTTTAGGAGAATACGACTTGTCAATGCAGTATCTTAAATTTTAACATAAGAACTGTGAATAATAGATACCGTCTGTAGCTTGATGCAAACATTATTCTTTTCGCGTTTTATATCCGATATTTGTCTCATTTCTGTCATATTTTCGTAAAAAAATTTAGCTTGGTAAGTGCGGATGGAGAGGAAGGATATCCCGGAACAGTACAAGCAACGGCAAAATATCAATTGCAAGGGTCGGAATTATTGATTCAATATTGCGCAACAACCGATAAAACGACAGTCATTAACATGACAAACCATAGTTACTTCAATCTTGCAGGGCACGTGAGTATATTTAAATGTTCGATTTCACGTATTAATAGTTTGGAAATAGTTGGAGAACAGACATGACATATGACATGTAAAATATCCCAATTTAGGGCGTGACTATGGCCTTCTTCGCTGTCGCTCAATTGCTTCATTCCATTCATTACCTCAGAAAGATGCAGCCAAATACCTCGTGTCCCGGCGAGTCCAGCTCCTTGGTTCATGACAACCACTTAACCTAGAGTGTAATAACTTGGTTAAGCTAATTCGAACAGTAAAAATAATGTCTTATTAACAACCGTAATCCCTTTCTGTCTATAAGTGACCATGAGTACAAGGCCTTGGTCAGGGTGATCTACTCCAAGATAGATACAAAACGCCTGGATATCTAATTTTGAACCTGAATTTTAACCATTGTGTGAAATGGTTTTGTGGAACAGTAGTAAGCATAATTACGGAACTAAACATTGAGTTAATAACAGAGTATAAAAACTTAATCTCTTCTCATTTTCTCGAATCTCTTCCCATAAGTGCTCAAAATAATGGTATTTTATTTAACAGGAGAAATGGAATAAAATTCAGGATCACAAAATAATGATAAATGCAGATCAAATGACGCCGTTTAATGAATACTTGATTCCGACAGGTATCTTATTTGTAATTTCGGCTTAAATTAGAGGAGTTCAGTTTTCTCAAACACTGATGGACCACGCCTCGGCAGCGCAGTTCACTAGTAGCTAGTGTTTGGCAACCTTCAAATTTACAAAATTTCCATGTTGATGATTTCATAGTATAGAATGTATGATTTTTCAATTTTCGTAATGCTTATAAATTTCTCCCAGTCGAAAATTCAGCTCTACCTAAGTCTACCAGCCTTGAATGACTTGAATGACAAAGAGATAACACGAGATTCAGTGACAGCAACTGCACTTAAAGCCGAAAAGATCCCATGCATAACTGAACCACCAGGGTGCAGTGAGGGGGTATCTATCATACAGTCACTCATCATACAACAGTCAATGTCTACTTGCGTCGACCCAACAGTTCGCTCGTAAAAGGTTTTATTCACAAGACGATTTGTGACAAATGTCTCCAAACATTTATTCCTAATGACTAGGGGAAATTGTAGATGTTGAGGGAACAAAGTTCGATCTACGAAAACCACAATATCTGACACAAGAAAGGCTGGACAGTATTCCTAACGGCTACGATAACAACTTTTGTTTGTCGCTGAGCGGAGAAAGAAGGTTGGCAGCAAGGTAAACAATTTTGTTCAAAAATTCACTTATTTTTAGTGGATTTAAGTGAGAGAGAGAAAAGTCTTTTATTGATTTTGTTAACCAGAAAACATTGAACACAATTTTCTTTTTCATTCAAATTCACTGTAAGCAAGGTCCTCGAATAAACCTAGAGAACCGACTAATCGCCACTTTACAAGCTCTCCATTATAATAGTACCAGGTACTGCATTGCCGCACACCAAACAAAACTGAATGACTATAATATAGTGGTAATCTACCCTCGTCGATAGTGATACAATCTACCACTTCGATGTCACATTAAGACCTAATCGGTACAATAGGCTAGGAGGTAACAATAGGACCGCCTGGTCATATAAGCTATTGAATCTGTGAAGCAACAATTAAGAACATATTTACAGCAAATTCAAAAAACCAGCAGCATTGTTAACCATCAATAGTGTTAGTAAATTGATGAAAGCTGTACGTATTCTCAAAAGATGAGTGTAATTGTTAACTTCAAATATAAACATTTACGTGTTTTCTAGTTGTTTAAATGTTCTACCTGATTCAGTTTGGAAGTTACAAAAACCGTTTTACTATAAATTTGAATCCGTAGGATTATTACAGAAATTATCTTACCTCCTCTTGCAAGACTCGTGAGTAGTTGACGACATTGTAGTCGCAAAAGTTTGCTCCAGTGTATCCATTCCCTTTTCTTCGAACTGGGACGTTAAACAGAACTTCTCCCAGTCTGTGAATTGTTGCCCAATTAAGCTTTGTTAGGCATGAGTCACTGATGGATCGTGCCGACGAGGCACGTTCCACCAGTGGCTCATTATTAATCAAATAAGTTTTCTGAATATGTATGACGATGCTTTTTTATGACCCAGAGTTGAACATGAACCGAGTGGACGCGTGATGGAGGTAGAGACCACTCAACCTGGCATGCAATTTTATACAGCAAATTTTCTCAGCACTGAACCGAAAAGAAACGGAGGGGTTTATGGGAAGCAAACGTGTCTTTGTCTGGAAACTCAAAACTTTCCCGATGCTATTAATCACGTAAGGAATTGTAACTAATTGTTAGGTTGTGATGTAGAAGCGCATTAAAATATTGCTATGTCTTACATTCATTTAATCTCACATAACCAACGCCATCGGACTGTACCAAATTAACACGAGAAGTGTATAAGACGTTTTACGAAAGTTAAGTTCGTGTAAATTACGATGCGTTATATCTAAACTCCTTTGAGCATTCGTCGATGAACGACCCGCTATCCACACTATGTATATTACTGACCAATTATCCAATACTCTAAGAAAATACGTTGAAGATACAAATTGATATTGCACAAGTTCTTCACCATCTTTAGGGGGCTGACTTCGATAAGTAATTTCCATGCAAATTTGCTTTTAGCAAGGCCGGAAGCAGCATCTCAAAGGGCCTCACCAACAGCCACTCAAATGACCAAGAACCAACACAAAATTTGTCCCAGCGACTGCGCTTCAAAGGGAAAACATCACAGGGAGGGCTGAATCTTCATAATAAATTGTAGTGAATGATAGCTGCTCTGGGTAAACAAAAACTATCTCCCACATTTTTGTTTCATACTATTCACCTCTTTCGGCACCCGAGTAATAAGGTTTGGTAATCATGTGCAATAGGTGGACTGCGCTAGGCAGCGCGATCCATCAGAAACTCACGCTTAGGAAACACTTTAATGCCCGAGCCATGACATGTTGCAGAAACTGTTATATTTCTACATTTATTTTTTTTATAGGCTGACAAATTTCCCAGCGCAATACTGCGACCAGGAGAAACATATGATCAGAAAACTTGGTACACCTTCAAAACCTTGCAGTAATAGCATTGATGGAACAGAAGCAATTTGTATTGACTTATTGTCTGTTAAAGACGTCAGAACTCAGACTTTAGACGTTAAATTATAATAAATAAATGCAATAGTTTTCATTATACTGTTTTTTTTGTAATAAACATAGCATTGTGATGGAGTCAAATTAGGCGTCCTACTACGTGATACAACAATATCCCACTGCGTAATATCGGAACACGTCTCGATATCTTCGACGGTGTTCCTCCTAAAATATTCATTTTACGTCGATCTTTTCCCCATTACTATTTCATTTCCATTGACTACCTCCAATAAGACTTACAATCGGATCGGGTTTTATTCCATAAAAATAGTTTAAAAAAAATAATTGTGCAAATGTTGTCGAACACTCGGGACTCCCGAGGAATAGGAGCAACAGTAGAAGATGTGGGTTCAAGTGCACTGACTGCACTCAGTTTTAGTAGTTTGGTTCTGTTTGAAATATTTTACACCTAAAATACTGCTTCGCTTTGCCAAATAAGTTTATACGCCATAATTTCTTTTCCTTGCAATCTAGGTACGAAAATATGCATTTGTTCTAATGTAATACTTTCTAAGCAATAGAAAATTATTGTTTTTCCTCTCGAAAGTATTATTTACAAATAAATGAAATGAAGGCCGCATCATTCGACTGGTAATCTTTATTTAAATTTAATTAGGCCCCCACGAAATTTGATATCTTCTACCGCCACTGTTAGAAATTATGTCATTCGGTGTGGAATATCCATGGCTTCGTTTACATTATGACGTCATACACATTTAATGAACAACAACAAAAAATTGTACCCCGCCCAAACTAAATACCTAATTGCGCCACTGAAGTACCCAACGGGTATTACCTCACGGGCAAGCACAAAAACATGTTCAAACATTTTGCAAATATTACTAACTATCAAGTCTACCTCCATCGGAAATATTGTGCTAAAACATATTTTGTTGAGTATGTGTCACTGGTGGATCGCGTCGATGAGGCGCGATCCATTCGTGGCACATGTTTGATAAAATAAATATTTCAATTGGGTAGCCTTATTTGAAGCCAAAAGTCTTTGTAGCCCAATGGAAGCCAAAAGTAATAGTGTTTGCGGAATAGAAAGTTTGTTATCAATGCCCCTGCCATATTAATGCGGCTGACAACGTTTAAAATTCAACCTGCATGCCATTTTAACTTGGTACGGGTGTAAGCCAGCCGAGGCGCAGTAATTCAAACCGCGCTATTCAATTCGGATATTCGAATCAATCCGATGCACGAATTATCAGAATCTTTTACCGACCACAAGGAAAGAAACTTGTAAAATGAGGTGCAATTACCAAGGCTTTGGTCTGAGATCAGATGTGATTTGAAAGCAGACTGCCTGCTATAATTCGTTTTCACCCTTATTGTTTGCTCCGTAGCATTTGATTTCTTGATTTTTATAATGGGCACAAATATGAAGGAACAGTGCATGTAAAGTAATTGTGAATTTCATATAGTATTATAAATTTGATGCGATTAAAAAAAATGTCCGAATATGATTTGAATACTATATGATTTAGATAACCCAGAACTACCGGTAAATGGATAAGACCAAGATTGCTGGGAAACATCGAGTACGCCAGACGTTGAGTGAATTTGATTTATCTGTCATAAAATGCTGGCACGATTACCAACGTTCTATTGGTATGAACGCACAATAAATACCCCGCGGTCAAAACAAACCTATTTCGTATTTTGGACCAAGGGCATAGTAGTAACGAAAGCCGCGTCTTGTCTATCAGGAAAGTAGAGAGGGTTTAGTGTCTGTTGTAATTGTGAACTGAGTACGGTGTTACCTAGTCACAAATAGTTTGTGCACATATGTCTTGTTAAGCTCGAGCCACAGATGGATAGGGTCGTTAGGCGCGGTTTGTGTGTGGGCCATGCTTGACAAAATAAAATTTTTGATCCGGATATTCCATACCTTTTATACCAGGAATCTCCACGACATGTAGACAGAAAACTTTTATCTGACGACGCAAATCATAGTGATTGTTTAGTCGAGATTTTTGATTTGAGCTAGGAAGCAGGAAGAGGAGAGGGATTGTCAAACCACGCCGTTCAGTAACGTGGTAGAAAAAAGCAGAGACACGTAACACCAAATCTTTGTTATGACGTCATTGGCTACTGTGCAAGCTACTGCGTTAGCAAATTGTCACGAGTTCATATTATGATTTTGCCGTGCAGTTTATTGACAGATGGAATTCGAGTTATTTTGAGGATGGTACTCGCTATACTATGCGCAACCTATTTGCATAAGGCTGGGCGGTAAATATTTTGTCAGGATTAAATAAAGTAATGTGGCCTATTATATGAGGACATGGAAAAACAAATCTATTTCTCCTACTTCCTCAAGACGAGAATGCCTTTTTAAGAGCCAATACGGCCAAACCTAGTAATGGGTTTGTCTGTTTTTCGTCAATCTGGCTTTTTAGCTTTATTCAATCTATCTGGAGTAACGACTAGCGTCAAGAAAAGAGGTGAGCATGGAGTGGAACATTTGGCCGCAATATACGGGGCAAGATGGCACTAACAAACTCATCTATAAAGCTCTGTGTCGGCGACTTAGGTCAAGTTATTAGTTCTATGACTCTACAGAGATAAAAGTAACATAAGTAACACGTTTTATATATATAGACGTGATACGAACTAAAATATGCTCTGAGCTAAGTGTTGATACCGTTGTTGTATATAATCAATTACGGTGATATACCTAGCATGCATTGTTTCACCGTGATACTGATTTTTGTAAAAAAAAGCGTCTCATCTCAGACAAATTTGGGTGTAAAGATGAGCAAAGTTTAGTTTGAGATAAGAAAACAGTAGAAAAATCATATTGTTGCAGCTTTTTCAGTTCGAAGTGATTAGTATTTGTATATTCCTGTGGTTCGTAATTAAAAAAAAACTTTATAACAATTTTTAGAAAAAGTTTTACGTTCTTATAAAAGTGCTATTTTTAATAGGTAAAATTTATTATGTTTTTATTCTAATATATATTCTTTTGGACATTATTTTTACGTTAAAGGTAGCTCACGTCATTAAATAAGAAAATATGCCCACTATGTTGGATAGCAAACCATTTGGTTCAACTTTTAAAAATGAAAACACGGACATTGCATACTCTTAAATCTGCTACTCTGGAGGTTGATATATCGGATTTTGGAGCTACTGTTGTTGGAATTAGATGTTTGGACAAATATAATCGAATGGATGACGTCATCAGCGGATTCTCAGACACGCATGGTGAACCATAGTTACACGTGATTTATGGTTGATTTTTTTTTATTTGGTATTTTTTTCACCCATCAAAAACGAGTATATATCATTTGAAAATTTCTACACAGCTTTGAATAACATACGCCTGCATTGCTCTGCGTTAATCGTGTCCATATGCCTACAAATCACAAACGCACGCAACGAAACTAGCACTCTTCGTTTGCTTACATAACAAATCGTTCTGTTTCATTGGCAAACGTAAGTAAATGCATGCACAGCATTGCGCTTGCATTTTAAACAAACCTGAAAAAACGCAACCTACGCAAACGTGTAGTGCGGCCTCAACACAATACCTAGAAAGGTCCATGAAAAGCAGTTTTAGGGTGTGTAACCGCCCCCTCCCCCCGTTCCTCCCAATGATTCACGGCTTCAGCCTTTTTACGGCATTTATTAGATCGAAATATCCCGTTTCGTATTCCCATCGAATCCCAAATCACTCTTCTTTTGTTTATAAATTGTTTAGGTTATGAAAGAGATGTGCACAAGATGGGGAGCGTTGTTGGACGTGTTGGTTGTTCGAATTGCAATAGTCGATCAAATAAGGAAGACTTGAGTCGGGTAAAAACTATAGATACAGATTTGTCTTCGCTGTAATAATAATCCAGCAAAATCGTCTCTTTTTGACAGTACTTTTACTTTAGTAATACTGAAATGGAACGGTAGAATCGATTTTTGGCCAATTATGGACTGTTGACGAAACGCACCGCCGAGGCCATACGGGTCATATTTGACAAAAATCGTATCAAAAAGAAATTTGTGAATACACGATTACTGTAAATGAATGGTAAATATACTGCCGTTTTGTCACAGTGTAATTCCTTAACTTATTCATCGCCTCTGTGTGTGTAATATAAGGTATATTCAAAATATAGGGCCGACAACAGCACTCTTAAATAGATAGTATAACAAAGAGGACTTGACTGCTATAGTAAAAACCTATGAGTGATATCTGCCCTGGGCTACTGCCCCTATCTACAACCTCTTTGTTTCTTTTTAGTCGCCTCTTACCACACACAGAAAATAAGTCCAAACAATTCACTATTTCCCGCGCCCCCGTATCGTTGATCCATCTCACCTGCAGAGTTTTTTTTATTTTCAGAAAATATGGAATGCAGAGACAGAAGGAACACGAAGTATGACATTTCGGTAAGTTATACCAATATTCCTCGCAATACAATAATGAAGCCGTAACAATATCTTAATTTTAGTTAAGGATGTGGTATTCGAAACCTTGAAATGAGGACGACCAAATTTTGTCATTCAATTAAAACGTCATAGCTCAAAACGATGTTGACAAGAATGGTGGACGAAACAAGCATGCCAATGTCACTTCGTCACGTCAATGTCACACACATGTTTCGACAAATTTATCAGACGGAGATTCTTAGGCATTTCTTGCGTCGTATATTTGTTATCGCGAAAGCAAGATCAATCGTTCTAGCGATTTATTGTGAAAGTTAAATCCGAATATACCTTCTATTTAATTTTCCGACTTTTTATGTTTGATTTTCTAACCAATCTTTTATTTCTAAAACTTATCAGAATGATTCCCATATTATTTTAGTTGTACGCGAAACGAAGGAGAAGACGGTAGAGGGGGAAATATTAATATTTATGTTAAATACAAGCTACATGGTTCACAATTACAAATTCAACACATGGCTACTACAGACAGCGATACCACAATCAACATGACAAACAGACTTTATTTTAATCTTTCCGGACACGTAAGTGATTACGTCATTATTACATATGTAATTTCTGCATGTCTGTAATGTTTGATATTGATTTACTATGTGTTCCTCACATGAGAAATATTTTATTCAAACAGGGTTTTGTCATGCATGATTCATTGATCTTCTTTGAATCACTATATTCTGTAATTGTACTGTGGTGATTTATTTTCAGAAAATATTCTATATGGTGGTCAGTGGTATGTATGGTCACTGATAGATTCCTCGTTCATCAAAGAATAAATTCCTGGTTGTTTATATCGAAATTCACTTCAATCAAGTCATAAGCAACGAGCGGCTAACATCATAGTAAAATGTTAGTTAAAATATTAAAATACTACAATTACATTCTAAGCGGAACTCATCGTATACAATACTGCACCGCTATAATAAAATGCAATGAGTTGTATCTGCCCTGGGGATGGTGAGACAATTTACCACCTTTTTCGCTTTCTTTAGATCACCTCTTGCGATACGCAGGGAACACGTTCGAGCTCATCCGAGATATTTTTGACTGTTCATACGCAACAAAATAGTCTTTGTTTTTTCTGACATATTTTAATTTATTGTGATTAATCACGATGAGACATGTTTCTGCAACCAGTTAAAAATTTTATCGACCATGGGCCACTGATCACGCCTCATCATCGTGATCTACCAGTGTACCATACTTAACAAAGCGTATTTTGACATATTTTCTCTGATTTGTTACGCTTTATCAGAAATGTTATTTTGTTAAGCATGAGTCACAGATGAAACGAGCCTCGGTGACGCTAAAATTTTGTACTTGTGACGTCACAATTCAAAGAGAGCAAATGCTATATTCTTTGCAGCAATTTATTCATACAATAGTCTCGTGTATATGGCCAAAATATTCATAGGCATAAAAATTATCAGTATCACCAAAACGAATTTGCTATACCTACATGCAAGCCAGTCCAATAAAAACAACAGCGAAGACCTACACAGGCAGATGTATGAGTCAGTGATGTATGAGTTCTTGGCAAAATTTCTGATTGGAAGTTTTCACATGTATTGGTCATTGATATAATACTGTAAAGCATTCATTGATTTACCAATGCACAGTTGAATTGATTCTTGATTGCATTCTTTTCCAATTCATAAATAAGTAAAGCTCTATACTATTGTCTGAGCAACATATGGAACGGGGCTTGTGCGATACGCCAGTGGTTCTTTCTCGGCATTCGGTAATATATATATAGAATATTAATAATATTCTAATTTATAATTAGAGCTTTAGATGATCTATTTAGTAGTAAATTTAGTAATTGTCAGTGTCGCTCATGGGAAAAAATCTTTTACTGCAGTTTTCCACTCCGAGCCACAATAATCTGGCTTTGTCCTATATTTTAGCTATGCACCAGATTAGTGTCATGAGTGGAGGTTGAATCAGTAATTGTTCCCCATGGCTTTACTAAGGTGACTAGGAGTATATGGCCGTTAAAAATTAACCCCTCGTTACCGCTTCTAAACACTAATTGTGGTAGAAGTAATTTCAGTGGAGATGCCGCTTTTTTGGCGGGTCATATCAATTTACAAAAAAATTCCCCAAACTTTGAATGTAGAGCACGTGTTACCGATGGATTGCGCCGTCAAGACCATCTTTGGTGCTCATGCTCGGCATTTTAATCAGATATGCCATATCCTCAATTCGGCTTCCTGAACCCTGACCATCTATCCTTTTTTATCATGAACATTATGGAGTCTAACCTAATTGGATCACTCCCACCATCGAAGCGGCAGGCTTGATTCTATTATAAAATCTGAAATTATATCGATATTAAAATTATTTGCATTCGATTTTGACATTCAACAGGTAATTTTCGGTGATCTGAAAAATCATCTTGTGACGTTATACTCGAATGCATACGTCGATTCATCTGGTAAGTTACTTTATTTATGTAAAAGTTTATTTATGTATTTATTTATTTATTTATCGCTCTTATTTATTTGTCTTTGATATATAAATAAATAAAATGGCGTGCCGATTTGTGCACGGGATAAAGTAGGTGTCTCAAAGCCGTTTTCCAAAGAATCACAATCGTTCGTCCCGTGAACGTGCACAAGCTTAAATTGAAAATATAAAGTAATACCCAATTGTTTGTGCTCATCGCAATCAACCCCGCAAGCCTACCAAAGTTATTACACCCTGACTTGCAAAGTGGGCATGAATTAGTAATCCAGACATGTCGGGATTCGATCCGGAGTTCACCAACCTGCAGTGACAACACACATAGACTGTTTAATACAGACTAGTTTTGTTCAGACAACTTCAGATGCGTGGGCGGAATAATATTTTATAGTCTATTTCCCCTCACAAGCTGTAATACATCTCATATTGATATTTTGTTTGTTTTATTAAGGCGAGACAAGATCTGTGGAAAACACTGTGTTTGATTTACGTAAGCCAACATTCTTCAGTAATGAAAGAATTGCTGTGATTCAGCCAACACAACAAGAAACGATCACTGATGGCCAATGTTTTCATCTTTCACAAAATGGAGACAGAAAGTTGGCAGCAAGGTAATATCCAAATCAAAAAATTTATTTTGCCGAGGAGTGGCCACTGTTAGACTAGTATCTGTAAAATATGGAACATTTTTTATATGTCGTTCTAATTTGTTGAAAAGCTCTGATGTCGAGTCTGTAAAACTTTTCCCCGTTTGTTTGACAAACTTTGAAGTAAAAACAAGTATTTAAGCAAAGTCCATAACGATTTGTAGTTAGTCCAGAAATAAGAGGATCTTTTGTTGGTCATGTCATAACGAAAGAGAAACTGTGTCAACCGAGGTTGCTAATTATTGCAGAACTATCCAAAAGCAATCCAAAAATTACATTTTTATATTCCTTTATATATTGACCTCAACTTCGGAGAAACTCTTCTGCTCTGCATTGTGTCTAAAAAGTATTTTTTGAATACCTTACTCACTCCAAGCTATTATTTGCAGGATTGAACACGTCTCAAATGGTAGAATTGTGACAATCGAAACAACACACCCCACCGTGACACTTGATTGTTCAAATGATTTTAATATTGTAGAAGGGAAAATGGGAGTAAAATACGGGAGACATTCATGTGTAGCAGTTATCCCACATATAAATTCAAAAAAGGTAAATATTACACGTAGATGGACCAAACCTATGCGGTAAGATCAGGGACGGCGGACGATCTCCGACATTGGGGGAGGGGGGGAGTTCGACACGTTGACGAACACCGTAAATTGGTATTCTTATACTAACGAAAATGCGAGCTGAGACCGCGCGAGAAATTTTTGTGTCTTTTTACATAAAGCGGCTAAATTTTATCTAAAAACCTATTATTATGATATAAATTTTGTCATAAAACGCAGGAAAGATGGGAATTCGCGTCGCAAATTTATTAAAATAATTTTGCTGATTAGGAAGGGCGTACCCCCAATATTTGGCATTCGCTTCCGCCACCAGTGGGTAATATCCATATATAAGATCCATACTGCCTCCGCCACCAGTGGGTAAATATTCACATATAGGATTCATACTTTGCAGAAAAAACTTTTAGAGATAAAGTTGGTGAGATAATTTCCCTCAATGCTTTACTCTAAGCTACCAGAAAGGAACTTTACCTACGAGTACTTAAAATTACTAGATTACTTAAACTGACTATAATTACGTTAGGACAGTTATAAACCCCACACCTTTACATTGAAACCCATATTTCTACGGAATTTTCTGCCTAATCAAAGAAAATTTTGTTTGATAAATATTTCTGAACCTTACTTTCGGGAGGGATTCTTATATGTCACATATTTAACGCGAATCCTTTTTCCTGTTACAGAAAGGTGAATCGACAACAGTAAATTTGAAAGCTGGAGAATCATACAGTCATTCTACTTGGTACAACTTTTCTCATACACTGTGATTTTATCTATATATACATACAAATTTTGTCGAAGTGCGTTTTGTCATAGGCTACATAACGTCGATTTTTCTCGAAAAAAACAACAATTTTCTCGTTTAAACGACAAAATAAAATCGATTTTGATCATATTTGACCAAAAATTGATTGCATTTTGTGGCTAAAAAAGAGAAAATTCTAGTTTATTAAGCAAGTTTTTGTTTCTATGAACGATTCGAATAAATTTTGCTCCGAATCAATTTGATTCGAATTGCCCAGCCCCACTTAAGTCACTGATGGATCGCGACGAGGTGCAGTCCGCCCGTGTCTCATGCTTGACAAAAAATTCTCCGATTGATATTGGATAACCCCAGCTATACCGTCATCCTGACAGGTAGTGTGACGCTTGGATGCACCACCACTGGACAAGGCATTCTGGAAAGCACTTTGTCAAGCATATTATGTATGTCACGTGCTAATGGAGTTCCTACTATTAAACGCTACTTTTGCATCGTAATTTTTTCTTTTTGTCATTTCTTTAACTAGTTTTTGTTTATTTTTTTATATCTTTACTCATGTATTTTCTCGGTGATCATTTTCGTTGTTAGTCTTTGATGCAATTGTCTTGATTCCTTAATATGATTTAAATTTACGTTTTGAATGTTTCATATTTATTTTAACATTATTACATAGTAGTTTATAAAATTTAAAAGAAGCAATTTTGAAGTTTTTTTGTCAATAGTGATTCATTCCAAGCAACATCGGAGGCAGCACTTACTGTAACCACTAATATTACAAAGAGGGTTAGAAAACGGGACTTACCTGAATTCTGAAATGCAAGCTTTTATCCTTCCGACAGAAAATTCTTCATTAAGATTTCAGTAAAATTTTGTGCGAACTCGATACGGAAACAATTTTGTATTTGTAATTTGTGACTATTTTAGTTCCAATGATCATTTCCTTATTCAGCGAAGAAAAAGAGAACTCTTTTGCACTATTTCCAATGACTTCAACAAGCTGATGTGATTAATATAATATGACATACAGGATGCTCTTGGTGCACAATTCTTTTTTAAATAGCAGAACGTTAACTGAAAAAGGATCGGAGTTCATTGACAAATGTGTAGATTACCTAAACCAGTGTCAGAAAAAAAGTTCGTTTTGCCAATTTTCGAAAACTGGAGTACTTGATAGAACCGTGTTTCAAGACTTCAGGCATTAAAAATTGCTGCTTTCTACAATGAATTCACAGGCGGAAGAGTGACTGGAACTAGTGGTCCGAACTCCCTCAACCAGCAAAATTATGGTTAAATTAGGAAAAATCGTTATATTTCAATCGCCTTCGGCGCGAATTTAACTTTCCCTCACGACCAAATTATATCATAAGAGTTCGTATTTGGGCTAAAATTTGGCCGTTTTTTGCAAAAGGACCCCGGCGTCTCTGAAAATATTCCAGAACCCGCACAGCAGCGTAACCAGTTGTAACTGCTGTGACCATCTGGTACTACATCACTTTTGCACATAAATAAAACCCTATAAACATCATAAATTCTGTATGTATGGATTTATTGAAAAGAATATTGTTCGAATAATAATAACAAAAAAATAGTAAAAAGTCTGTACCATCAGTAATATAAATGAAGACCCATTAGGTACTCAAAAAATCGAGCATAGGCCAAGATTTAACATGGCACATGCTTGATTTGTTGGGACCATAGTAATATCACACAACAAATTTGTGAAATAACTGAAGTGCTGGATGGGGGTGGCAAGATGTATATCGATATGATGTGCAAAATTTATCAAACAAGAACAAAAACCAGACAAAAATATATACTATTTGAAGTCTGAACGATTAAAACACTATTGTTTTGATTAATGTGAGAGGAGGTATAGTGCTATGTATGTCCCAGAATGAAATGAATATATGATCAGTGAGCATAGGAAGAGCCTTGAAGAAATATACCAATTCGCATTTTGCCCAAATGGTGAGTGGCGCATTCAGAACCTTGAAAAGAAGGGGTCAAAATTTGAATTGAAATCATGACGACATAATATGCGCCGACGACAAAATAATTTGTTCTAGGTAATATAATAACGTTTTTATAGTATGTCACTATAAAATATAAAAATCGCACCGGCGGCGCAATTATGTGGAAAATGGTATTTTACAGTCTAAAATGTGCTAAACAAGTGTAATTAATATCCTATTCACGCCGAGGGCGCATGTAAATTTTTGAAGTACCTAAAGGGGTATTTCGGGATTTTTTGGTCGGCGATAGCACCAGCAATAATAATGGATTTAATTGAGCTTTTTTAGACAAAAAGCATTGTCGACATACAGAAACGCTAATACAGAATGCAGGGCTTTCAATAAAAAGCATAAATTTTTGCAAAAGTTTGAGCTTATAGGTTTATTCCGTCCGATTCTGCTTTGCTAAACTAGTGGAAGCCAACCCTGACAACGGCATCCATCTGTGAGTGATTCTAAAAAAAATATATAAATCAGCAGGCAAGTGAAAAGTGTGACAACATTACTCATTTTGTTAAGACGAACACGAGTATCCTTGAGAGTGGCGTCAATCTTAAACCAAATATCCCTGGCCAGTTACGTATAAACAATGGCCAAGGTTGACATAATTAAAGTTTAATTTTGAGCAGGGTCACGACCTTTTATGTATTCTATGGATCAGTGAAGCAATTAAGCCCAAAATGAACAACCAAGGGCTACTTGACAAGTTACGACATAGTGGAGTCTGAGCGTCGTTCAAGGGCCATTGAAGTCAAAAATCGACGTTCTGAGCCCGAACAGGATGTGTTTGTGTGGGTTTAAATTTTTCAAGTAGGTTTAGCAACATGGCAGATAACAATTCGATTGGTCGTTCATGAAAACTGAACTCATGAGACTGTCTTGTTGATGCGCTTTGCATTTGGAAGATCAAACCAAGATCAGGAAAAAAAAATTTTTTCAACAATGACATCACGAAAAAATATTTTGTTTAAACAGCCATAAAAATGAAAAATCTATGACATAAATGTGTTGATATTTCAAGGTATATTCATCAAAATTTCGCATATGACTTCCATAATTTATAAAATGATAAAAATTTTCAAGTCCTAAGTTCAGAATAAAAGCTGATAATAGATTTAGATTATATACGTAGGAAAAAATTTTGTTCAAATTAAAAATTGTCATAGCAATAAAAATTGTATTTTCAAGTATCCTTTAGCAAAGCTTCAGTAACCCACAAAATAGTGAAATTTGACATTAAAAAATTTACATTTTTATCAATCATACAAGCCGTCGGTTGAAGCCATTCCTCAAAGCAAGCTATATCTAATTTATCAACGAGGGTTTCAATTAAGCATTTCTCCTATCGAGAATATGTAATTTTGTTTAATAATAATAAGTTACATACATAACTGGCTAGACATTGGGTTTAATAAGCATAGCAAGTTTTAAATGCGCTAACCTTTTTTAACCAATTCTTATGTTTCATCAGGAGCAAGTTCGAATGGATCCATGATATATAAACTAAAGCAATCTTATCTTTCTACCATTATGCTTGTATCAATAAATATCTTCTTGGGATTTTAAAACACAGATGTGGTGAAAGTTCCGAAGAACTCATAACATCAGGACGAACTTATGTTAAAAAAAATTTTTTTTTTTTTTATTTCACTCCATTGTCCAGAAATAGCATCTTAAAGGAACCGACTAACATCCACTTATGCAGCAAAGACCTACTTTAAAATATACCAGCAACTACATTCCAAATGGAAAACATCCTAATAATGACTGTCACAGCAGCTTCGCATCCGTGGATATTTGCAATACAAATATACTGAGTTTAAAAACTGCATACAAAGAGATGAAGTGGGAAGCACTTGGTATCAGTAGCGCTAGGTTCATCGGTGATAACATTTTCTGATACTGATTCAGATACTTTCAAAAATAGTCGATAATGATAAAATCTCACAATACATTCACATACACTTCATTTCTTTGAAAAAAATAAAGTCTATGTGGAAATAGTGAACACATGAGGCGAAATAATACTTATGTACCAAGTTTAGGGAAATATGCAACGAAAAAACCCAATATCTGAAAAGTTTGCCAATGCAAATATTAGAACTCTATAGCCAAGTATTTAGTTTCAATATTAGAGCACTCAAATACAAATGATATAATAAAAAATATGTATAAGTTGTGACTTCAAGACTATAACAAGTACAAAACATATGAGTAATAAAATGGAATGGTTTCGAAAGATAAAATTGTGGTATAATGATATGGAACATTTTACAAATTAAAAACGTAATAGCAGACTACACACATACCATATCAGTGATTCCATTTTGTCATGCGTGGGCTACCGATGGCCCACGCCTTGGCGCCTGGATCCATCAGTGGCTCATACTAACAAAATATGGAGAGCAAAAAAATTTTCCTACTCAGTGTCCATACATACTCCAACTCCATATTATAAACCAACACAGTCAACGAGTCAAGATGCAAGTACTAAATGTTACGAATGATAGTCCTCATTTTACCATTATACGTAACACAGTCAAAATATTCAAATCAACTGTGCAATATATTTTACATTTGTTTGTAGATCAAATAAGCCAATGTAAAGGAATTTTAGTCCAAATGTTGACAATTCACACAAAAGCAATATATATTTGAGGTTGGTGTAAATTGTGATAACGCATCGACCAATATTTATTTTAAGGTGTGTGTTGCTTTTTTGAGTGTAATCTCAAAATGCTATCAGGGTGATATTATTACAAAACCAAAACATTCATGGCCTCTTACCAGCTTCATTATGAATTGATGAAGACAGACATTGTTTTTTTGGGTATGAGCAATAGATAAAACAGCCTTGCCAGCAAGATCCATACTCGGTAAAATATATTTTGAACAATATTTTACCGAATAGTTCAAAGCACACTCCCATTGTCTTATAGGTTTCATATCAACAAACAATAAGTTTTATTTCGTGAAGCATGGATCACAGATCAATCGCGCCTGGTCGGCGCGATCCATCAGTGATCCATGCTTGACAAAAACATCCGACTAGGATTGCTAAACAATAATTTCTTAATTTCAGTCAGAAGCCTCTCATCCACCTAAGCTCAATGTAGACCCATTCCGAACAGAGCAATGTCATTACAGGGCCAACCAACACCTTCAACCCACTTTACTTTGAGAGTATTCTACTCTTTGTGGCATCATCCCCGCTACAAATTACTGACGCTCGCAGTTCTATGTTGCAGCGTTCTGCTCGAAGGTGGAGGTTTTCCACTACTGTTGCCTCTGTTATCACCGAGTTTTCTCCATACAACCTAAAAAGAATACAAACGAATGTGTGAATTAAATCCACAAGATAAGAGCACAGCGTCGCAACAATATTGCTTTCATTTGGACATCTGACATATTCGAGTCATTTTCTTCCGGATATCAAAAATAATTTAACATCATCAACAACTGATTTTTTTTTGGTAAATTTTCTTCTGATAACAGTCATTTTCTTCAGGTGACAGAATACCATAGTAGCTGGCATTCTCCCACTAAGAAATTCAAAGTCTTTAAGTATACTTTCACTAATTTTGTGTGCTGGTATATCCCTGCATTTAATATAGACAACAGATGAACTGGCACAAAGATATAGAAGAACAAGAAGGTAGTTAGTCCCCATCACCCTGATTACAGTAAAATAAATTTTAGAGAATATGTCTTCATCACATATTTAATTTACAAGTATGGTATGTATGTCACACGGCATGATCCTTTCGAGAATGGATCATATTTTTTTTCATAGAGATCATACTTATAAGAGATCGACCTCCGCAATTCCATATAAAACATTGGGGTTTCTTCCTACATAACATGTTGTTCATATATCTAGGTAAAGAACTTCTATACTGCAAATGCATGAACCGAAGCAATAAGCAATTCGAATTTGCTTGAATAGATTGTCGCACTATGGTTCAAATGCTTATATTAAGATTATCTATATGATAAACAGATTATTAACAAAAAATTTTCAGGATTGGTGGTATTTTAATATAGCCCATGTTCATGACTAGTGAAAAGAAGCATTCCAGTGAAGGGAGTAAATCAAATACATGAATGACTATGAATGGAATTAATGTCCTTCACTTCGGAGCTTCAGACAATATCCTATCCGCCAAGATATTTAAGGAGTAGAATTTGCAAGAATATACAATCTCAACAAAAAAAAAGTTCTGTATGGATTGATAAAGGCAGGGGGTAAAAGCAAATAATGGATCTTATGTTATATGAAAAGTGTAGTAAGTTTTGACTGACTGTAAAAATCTATGTCACATCAATAGGATAGTTCAGTTCATTGCCAAACAGGAAATTTGCCATATTATTTGAACACTGCTACAATCAATTCACCGCAATTTTCATATATTCTTTCCAAATCAAAAATTTGATTTTGTCATGTGTATGCCACAGAGGGGCCGTGTCTCATCAATACGACCCATCAGTGCACATGCTCAACAAAAAATACTTCAACTAAATTTTTTCTGATTAGGTTTGGCTTCCGATTACAAATAGTTGATCAGTTGAGTTTGAATAATGCTGACAATCAGATTGCAAACAATTGCATCTCTCAGATAACCGGAGTAAAAACTTGCAGAATTAAAATGCATCTTTCTAGGTGGCTGATAATATTTATGTATTTATATTTATTAGTCTCACGATAAAGACATCAGCAATATAAAATAATATGAAAAAAGCTCATTCACATGAAAGAATGATGTCCCTAATTATTTAACACAATTGTGCGATTTGAAGCAAATCCTACTATAGCTACCAATAAAATTGCAGTTTTAGATCTGGATAGTTTGCTATTCCAAATCCTTTTCATGAACTATTTTGAAGTTCACGTCCCTACTTTCGAATCCCCAAAAGTAAATAACATGGGAGTTCTGGGAACCTGTGTAACCAAAACAAATTCCGCCATACAAACACAGATAAGCCACATGCTTGATAGTAAATGAGATGACATAGCAATCATATGAACAATAAGTAGACATTTGTCACTATTCAATAGTAATTAGTTTTCATGCTCCGATGAACAATTTCCTGAAAATCAGATCAATTTTGGATTGCTCATTACTACTGGGGATGTTTTTGAGCATGCATAACGTGATCGAACGACTACATAACAAATTATTTTTTGTTGCACATGAGCCACAGATGGATTGCACCTGGATGTTGCCATACATCAGTGACTCATGCTTGACAAACTCAGTATCTACAACAATTTTGTTATAGAATTGGTGGCATTATAAAGGCATATTACATGCAGATTATATTTGGACTCAATTATTGCCATAGAATTGAAATAATAATTGTAGCATTCATATCAAAGTGCTGGATAAATTGAGCCAATTATAGTGCTTCAATATTTTGATCAATTAAAGAGTGTATATCAACAAAAACATTTTGTAGAATCAGATGGATATTATTAAAAATGCCTGAGCAAGGAAAAAAAACTTAAAGGTCAAGTAAATTTTTCTACACGCAGAAAAACATAAAATGACGTTTTTCGTCGATAAATTTTGAATCAATAGATGAGACACTAACAGCTAGAATTTTGCATTTCTGTAACTGCTCAAATCAAATTTTTGAATACTGTAAAAATTTGATTTAGGATAACAACATGGAATGAAACCATGCAATCACATTGGACCTTTTTTGCTATTTTTGCTCTGGTATATTGAACTTTATAGACTGCACCAATGCACCTAGGAGTCTTAATTCCTCCCTCAGCAGCCCATAGTCAGTACCAGTACACAAATTATTTCTAAAGCAGTTAAAAAATTCAATATGGCAGCGACAAAATATGTTCGATCAGACCATTATGGCATTATGTTACATTGGAATTTTGTATTTTACTGAAATTTGCCTATTTGAACTGATAACTATGCTACGTACTAAAAATTCAGCAGTATATAAACAAGAGATCCAATTATGATTCATGTTTTCTCATCGTAATTCTTAAACAATAAGTTTGCTGATCATGACACAACGATCATGCAAACTATAGAACAATATAACAAATGTGAACAAAAAGCAGCCTCAGAACATAACAGGACAACACTGGATCATGCCAAATAAGTACTTACATTCATACATCATACGAATGAATCTCCTGTCTGTCACGACACAGATATTGGCAAAAAAAAAGAAAACGAAAAATTGAGATATATTCATGGATATAATTAGGGGTAGCCAATCCGAATATTTTATCAGACCTGAAATATATTCAATCTCAAAATTTTACTATAAATTGAATATATTTGCTTTGAAATGTATTCGAATCTTTTTGAGCATCATTCAATACAATACAATTAATCTCTATAATTTTCATGCTATGATATAAAATTAAATCAGAATGTAACCACAAAGAATATGTTTAAATTCTATAAACATTAGGATATAAATAGTTGATCATTTGGTAATAATCAATTGCAACAAGAGCTCATCTCAACACCGGTGACATGAAAAGATATTTACAACTAGGGCTAAATATTCAAGGTCGAAACATTGTTTGTGATGGTTGACAAGCTCCATATAATATATTTTGACGCATGGTCTGTAGCACGTCCACGAAACATAATTATTTGAATAATTAATATCGTGTTTCTATATTTATAATTTTTCTCCATGAATGCAAACATAAAATGATGTGGTACAACGTCAAAAATCCATAAAATTGGTTTGACACGGTATGAACAACAACAAAAAGGTCAACAAGTTCGACTGAAGTGAAAAAATAACTAAAAAAAAGATTGGTGCAAGTTCAAACTATAAACAGAAATATTATAACCTAGAATGTTTATATATGTGAAGACGCCCTAATCCGAATTGCCAATTATTCTAGAGCTCTGATTGAAAGTAATTTCATTTTTTAATTCATTTTGCAGTAAAATCATGTAATATGCAAAATTTTATGTTGTAAAATTTGACATAAATCATGACTTTATTGTAAAATATGGTCAAATATCGGGAATTTTGTTTATTTCAAATACTGACACATTATTCTATAGTGAATTGCGAATAGCTTTTTAGATAAAACTAAGGACAACCACAGTTGATCTGGTCTCCTCTAGACTGCTCAGTACAACAAAACCCTAGAGTAGAGTCAAGTCACTCCATAACTATCCCTGCTCATAAAAGCACGAGCCAAATAGTTGTAAGCCATGTATTGGCATACAACAAACAATGAATAGGAAAAGTAGAATAGGTACATAAGACAGTAGTACTACTATGCACAGAAAACTATCTAATTCAATTTAGGTGGGTCGTATAGCTAAAATATGAAGAATAGAGAAGTCCTTACACCTTACCAATATAGTTTATTATTCTAAAAATTATCTTCATATCTACTTTAAGGCAACATATTTTACGACAAATTTAACATAAACTATGATATTGTTACAATCACAAAATCTTTTTCAATACTGTACAGATGTTTGGAAAAAAAACTTCAAAAAAGTTTTGAGCCAATAGCTACATTTCTCTTAGATGTGTAAGTTTTATACTGCCATCTTTCACCTATTACCACAGAATTATTATCAACAATTGAACCTACATTGCACATTTCTCTGACTATTTCTTTATGTTGTTCATCGAGATGATTTCCATCGGTTGGGTTACTGGGATACATGGAATTAGGTATATTGTTGTCTAATTGATCGTGAAGTTCCAACACCTATGAGATTAAAAAACATTTAATTAAAGAATGTTGGAAGAAATGAAGAAAAACCAAAAATACAAATACAAATCAAAGAGGAAATTGTCAGTTGGTGAGAAGCTGTTAGATTTCAATGAACATCCACTACTAATTCATCCCATTATCAAATTTATTACATATTTCTGATAATTTTGCGATAATTAGGGATCTAAGTTTTAGAACTCCGAATTGAATCACTTTTGATTCGAACCAATTACATATAGGCATCGCATCGCGTATGTGGAGTTCAGCAGTAGTAGGACCTTGAAAGCAATAGTTTTGATATTTTTTAGCATTTCGGTGAGTGATTTTTTTTGTGCCAATTTTATCGCACCCAGTTCAATACACAGTGAGGGTTTTCACAATGGGAAGTTATATTTTGCCAAGCATGAGTTACAGATGGATCACGCATGAGCAGAGTGATTAGCCAACAACCAAAAACTTGAAAATTGTGTGTGCAAAATATTTCTGACTGGTTTGACTAAAAATTACAGCCTAACAAGCTTCACACATAAAGAGATACTGAATATAAAGCTATATTTTATCATAGTAGCGCGGTCTATTCGGGGCTCATGCTTCACAAAATAAAATTTGTGATCAGTTAAAATTTCGTACCTTCATAGCATAAGCAATTGCTTCAGATTTTTGTGGAGATGACTGTGCACCATTCAATGTTGTTTCACTCCCTGATAACCGACCGGAGGCAGGACTCTGAAAAACAAGATAAGACAGTGGGATTTATTAATGCTATCACAGGCGAAACTACTTATATGTAAATTAGTAAGATAATTTGGTTTCAATTTCCAGCTGCTAATGACCTACACTTTCACAGTATGATCTATCAGTTAACCATATTTAAACAATACATGGATTATGTCTTTGTAATCCCAATAAGGTACAATTGTGCAGGGCAGATAACACTCATTGCACTCTATTAAAGTGGCTCAGTTCTGTCCAAAATAAATGCTACTAAAATATGAGATTGATAGAGTGTTTTATCTAGCTCTCTGCTAATTTCAAGAGAAAAGTAATTTCTTTTGAAAAGAAAGTCAGATTTCAAGGTATCAATCACAAATATATTAAAAAAAATCAGCATATTGGATTTTGAATAAATGATCAGTAAACATATGATGTATAGCAAGTTGTATTTATCATACATGCTAAATCCTTAGTGAAGCACAAATTTTTTAAGTAGTAAGACTTTTAATGTCCATTATGAGAAAGAATTAACCCATAAGAAATGTATGGAATTCTTGCACAAACAATTTTTTTTACTTATTGAAATTCACTCTAAAGTGCCTTTTTGTCGTAAGAAGAATATTAGGAATATTATTTCATTCAAAGAATATAACATTTATTATTCCGGACACCCGAAAGCAATAAAACTGTTGTGCATAAGATAATTGAGCCCGCACCAATCTTTTATCTGGAATCGAGTGACCATACATCACTGCCTAATTATTGTTTATATAAAATAACAATGGAAAACTGTCACATGATCTCTATAATATTGTGTTTGAAATATTATCCTTGTTCAATTGGGCAAACGTCCAAATCTATTGCTTCTTATTATGAAAAGAAAAACCAGGGGTATGAAATTACAAAACTTAAAATAGGAATATGATCAATGATTGCTAAATGACCATTGGACAATTGGTAATTCCCACTGGTAAAATGGATACTATTAGAAACTCATGGCTTAAAAATTTTGAATCCAGTATTACCAAGTAGGGCCAAGCCCAACACTTCATAAAAGTTTTAGTTGACAGTAGTACCTTTTTTCCAATTGAATCTAACATAAAAACAGCCACAAGTCGAAAATTTATTGTCCATTTACAGATTGATTATTCATATATACTCAGATACATATCTGATTGAATTATCTAAATGCTTAATTCTGTGATTAGATATTTAGATATGACTGGACAAATACTTGACCATAAAATATGTCAGATATCAATATTTCAACTACAATATTTGGTTGAAAAATATATTCATTCGAATATTGACAAACATACTAGAAAGCCTTTTCAATAAATCAATGCCCAAGACCCAAGTAGGTAATCATGGGCAAGATTAGGCCACTAATTGGTTGTGTCATCTGTGGTTCATGCTTGAAAAAATATTTAATTCATGTGTACCAGCTAGGTCTAGAGTACGAAGTTCGCTTTTGGCCTTAAGCCCCCCAGTCAAAAATGTTATATTGTCAAGCATGAATCACAGATGAACCGCGCTTTGGCGGCACGATCCATCGGTGACTCATACTTAAAAAAGTATATTTGGTCAAACACTTTCTGACTGAGGCCTTGGTACTTCCCATTCTTTTTAATATACCTGATAGAGCGTGTTAAAAGTAATTTGATGATAAACAGGGAATAGGCGAGAAGGGATCGGTGATCTCAGATTGGAAATTCCAATTGATAACGAACGACGACGTGCGACGGTCTGGCATTGATCCAAAGTTGACGAACGTCTGGTGTAACTCTCTTTAAACCGTAGAAAATGAATTCGGTACTCGATTATGAGCCACAGATTGAAATTGGAAGCGTCTCAGCTAACATTTCACCATCGGCCGCAATGCAAAGCCTGGTGAATAGATTTTGACACACTCGGCACATTTGATTTCGATCAGGAGCATGTACTGCTACATATCACAATCAGATAAAAAATCATTTGCCAAGCCTGCGCCACAAATGGACCGCGCCTCATTGACGTGATTCATTCATGCTTAACAAACGTTTTTTTGGCAAAATTTTTCCGATTGGGATACTCGACAATAAGATTACTCGCAAAAATAAATTTCGGTTCCTAGATCAGGAAAAAATAGGTCATTGTCGCGGTCCATCTGTGGCAGGAACTTGGCAAAATAAAATTTCTGATTGGCAACAAAGAGTCAAATGAATTAACGAAATAATAAAAGTTTTACTGTGTGAACGATATTATATTAAAATTTATTCCATTTCAATAAATTATCCTTTAAATATTCGTTAATTAACCTTGAATACAGAAACCAATTTCCGGGCATGAAGGGCTCAATGATTTTACTCAAAACGTGATAGCTACATCAAAAGCCGTAAAATAAACAATAAATCCTTTCCGTAATAAAACAGCAGATGATATAAGGTACTTGACCAAAACTTAATATGACCTGCTGATCTTTGCCACACAAGGCAAGAGGTATTAAATAGCAAACTATTTGTTTGTTAGGCATTCATTAACAAATCCGTGCTCGGGAATAAATTAGAAAAATATTTTTGGAGCTAGAAGAACAGCGGTTTGATTGAATGTACGTATTACTATTAGCTTATCCCGGTCAGAAAGATTTTGTTAAATCATCTTTTGTTAAGTATGAGTCGCGCCAAAAGGCGCGTTCCATCTGTGGCATATGCTTGACAAAATTCACTTTCTGATTCGGTAATTTGTGAAGTGTGTATTATTTAAAACTTGTCGCGAGAATGATTACAAAAGTAGAAAAAATCCAAAAATCGAACCGGACAACAAGGTAATGAAAGGTCATGCGCGTATTTAGTTTCTCAGTCAGAAAATTCTTATCTATTTTCGTTTTGTTAGCATAGGCCACCGCAAGGCAAGGTTCATCTATGACTCATACGTGACAAAATGAAATTTTCTGTTTCCGATTCTGAGCATTCGACCAGAACAGCATCCCATACATAAAATTATATTTATATTATATATTTACTGTATTTGAAACAGCAAAAATCAGTCCGATCTCGACATTCGTCTTCATTGGTCAGGTAACCAATAAATAAATTGATTTTCGAAGTATGTTTTTTGTTATTCATGCATATGCCAGTCAGAATGGGAATTTATGATGGGGTACAGCCACTCAACACTTAAGAGCGAATCACGAATGTTTTAATTTTACAACGATCGATAAATGCGAACAACTATTACGAATTACAGGCAAAATTTACTATATGAAAAACAACATGAACTTCAATAGGTCGAATAAATCAATGACACCATCACATGTCCAAGCATAGACAGAAATAAAACGACTTATGAAAGATAAATTAAAAACGACGCATACTTGATCGGGCAAGTAGCGATCGATTTCGTCTTTGGGATGAAAGTCCCAAATCGCTCATCCAAAACTGGAAATCGCGGTATAAACATAGACCGATCAATTTATCGACTTCTGCGTGTAGACGCAGGCTAGAGGACACCGCTGCGGTAGATTTCACGTATAACAACAGTGAGGTGATTTGGTACCGCATTTTGACAACTGTCCCAATCAATTGGGAAAGCCTTCGCAAGAACATTTTGTCAAGCACGAGCCACTGAGGTGTTACACCATCTGCACTATGAAATGAGTGAAGAAAATACACCTTCTGCGTCTTTTATCACGGCTCATGCCCAACAAAGTAGTGGCAATAATTCAGCCAAGTATACAGTCGGTAAGAAATAGTACATCCCGATTTATCAAGCCAAGCTTGTCAATCCAACTTTATCGATTTCAACCGATTATGAAAGACAAACTTTAAGCATTCGAAACTGGCCATATTTTCAGTGTTCACTGATGAGCAATATTCGACCAGCCTTAACAGCGATTTACAAACTGCCGGCGGGGAACTCGTCCCTAATATCAATTTTATTTTCAATTTCGACAAAATTTTTCTGCCAGGTTTACATTCTCTAGTCGTGCTAGTATCTTCAGGATGGACACATTTCTAGTGTCGTACTATCGGACTTAAAAATAACAGTACCAATATATTGCTGGTGAAGAATTCCTAATCTCTAATCAAAATTTTTATGTTCAATTTCGACGAAATTTTTCTGATATGATATGTTCTATGATCGCGTTGGTAGCTTCACGAAACACATTAAAAAAATAATGGGTCCCAATCGATCACCTTGGAATATCAAGACTACGAGGTACAAAATTTATTTATGTGGTTAACATTAACATCCGTTATGGTATTTTGGTTTGCTCGATGAAGCGAGACCACTGTCCGTGTTAAGTGGATAAATTTAGTTGTTTTTGTTCGACGTTAAAATTAAAATTATTTCAAGACCTCAGTGACTGATAATTCAAATCGGCAATTATTGAAGTTCTCCCATTCCAAATTAGAAAATTGTTGTTCAATTGTGTTTCGCTGAAGAGAAACGTCCAGTAAATGTTCATAAAACGTTTCACCGCATTGAGTTATTATTTACGACGACCTCCAGTTGTAAAAACAAGCACAACGTCAATTTATCTATTCCGCGGCTCGCAATCCGTTTACCCTACCGAAAATTATATCAGTAGCATGTTTATAGACATAGCCTGGTCAGAAATATGAGCAATGATGTTTTGCCAGTCATAAATCAATCTAGATAGATAGATATTAACGCAGTGCAAAATATTAAAGTTAATAGTCCGCATTTATATTCTGCCTTGAATGTGAAATACAAATGTTTTCGAAGGATCTATGCATTTCCCCACTGAACAGTATCCGTTAGACAGAACCCTTTTTATTTTACGAAACATGTCTCGCCGGGGAGAAATCCCTCAGTTGCCCTTACTCAGCAAGATATGTTCAAGCAGAAAACATCTTCCGATTAGAACGGCCAACGGCCAAGATCAGGTCAACCAGACAAACCAATGCAACATTCAAATCAGAAATTGTATTGCCTTAATAAATTTTATCAAGCATGGGACACTAAGGAACTGTGCCGATAAGGCGTGGTTTCCCTATAGCGCATGTTGGATAAAAAAAATGGACGGGCAGGGGTGCAAATAAGGATTCCTCCACGAGAATATGCCACAATATCGGGATTTCGAACACACAAATATTTCAGGAATAAATCCCCACAATTTTGTGTAAAACATTCATTTCAGTACTACACTTACTATTGAAGACCTTCATCATAAGTATAGTACATAGAACGCCATCAAAAATGTCTTTAACAATTGTTGAACAAATTTATGAACACACCGATACCCTCGATTATGAAGACTCCCGTAAAGAATTTCGCACTCTTTTGCAGGGTTAAATTTGTATATACGTCAGGTGAAATTATTATCTTGACGTAAAAAGGATCAAAGTCGGATCCATTCGTGACAAAGTGTATTCGACCAAGCTAAGTGAAACACATCCATTGATCGTATGACGGTTTCAAAAAGCTTTCAAGGAACCTTTTACGGATGAATACACCTCAAAAGGCGCTTAAGAGTCTTAGTCCCACGCATGGAGGCCCAAGATAGCTCAATTGGCGATAAAAGTCACCACAACCTGCGATGCGTTTTGATCTTTCGCCAATAAAAACATTTGAGGAAAACGGGTTGGATTTTATGGGAAAATTATTTATTCACTTCATGGAAACGGGAAATTTAACACCACGTTTCTGAATAACACAAAAAAATTTATACTTCTGCAATTGCCCAAGAAATTTTATTTTGTCAAGATGCTCTTACGACATTTTCCCGATTATGTAGGTACTAAACAATACTGTTCAAATTGGGAATAACTGTCAGCGTCCCACACAGTAATAGCGATTACAGTTTCGTTGCATAATCAGATACATTTATTTTCGGGTTTTTCCCAGTCTGACTCTATTTCAGAATTCACGAAAAAATTTCTTGAATTGTTATTTTCTGCTTCATAATATTTTGGTGAAATTTCCGAAACATACGTAAAATCGCAACACATATTCTTAGAATTAAGTATCTACCTCAGTCAGTAATACTTTGTGTACACGTATTTTTGTCCGGAGTGTCTTGAGCTTGGGTCTAACTCTACAACGAACATATAAATTTAGGACTTGAGTGAAAAAAGAACGAAATTGAACATTATGCTTATTGCCCGGGTGCCCCCTTCTACCCCCATAATGAGCCATTAAAATTATTCTATTGCGATAAAAAATTTTCATCTGTGGCACCATGTTGTCGAGTACTAATCACTTGGGGATCGCATGGTTAAGCGGCGGCCATATATGACTCCCGCTTCCAACTTTTCGGATTCCGTACGAGATTTTAAGTAAATACAATACTGATGAAATTCCCTAGATGTATTTTTGTCGGTTGATCGCCCATAAACGAATATATATGAGCGGGAAATTATTACAATCTATCGACGATAGACAACATCCGCTGAGGAAATTATTACCCTCCCAACAACTTCATATTGGTGACGACGGGCCGCACCCGATAAGACACGCTTTAGTAAAACCTTTCTTTGTGGGTAGAAGCGGTATTTCACAAAGGATAGAATCAAATACCAAATTGTCCGAGTAGCCTCAATCAGGCAACCTTTTCTGTTGAAATCCTACATATTAAATCATGTTACCTATATGACAAAAAAGTTACGAGTTACAAGTTGTTGATTCTACTCAAGCATTGGATTCGGTTCTATACTGAAATGAACTAGTATTCGATAATTTCAAAGCTCAGCCATGAGTATTACACATCCTTAATTAAAGTAAGGTCCGATAACTTGAACATATTAAGTTGATGTTGATCTGATCTATTCAATAGATGCATGACAAAGGTATGTTTTGTTAAATTTAGATTTAAATTTGACTTTGTCTAGCATGAGCCGCAGATGGCGGCATAACTCATATTTAACAGAACGTATTTGGATCGAAACTTTCTGGCTGGGATATCATTGCTCAGAATTATTAAGTTAAGGACATTCTGAATATTATAGAGCCAAGAGCCAAAACATAATGCAAGTGATAACTTACCAAGCGATGGCCAACGAGGGTTGTTTCCAGTGTTAAAACCTACAATGGGAACAATATTTTACTTCGCAGGGACTTTACAAATTAGCGCTTGCCGCTCACATAAAAAAACCCTACTTTTAACTTACAGAAAAAGAAGAATAAAAACGCACTAAGGCGCATCGGCAGTGAGGTCGAATTTCCCAACTTAACAAATTGCTCGCAAATGAAGTCTAATCCGTCCATTGAATCAAATTACCGTATCCAACCAACAAACAATATAAAAGGTTCAGATATTTGAATTACAAGACAAGTGCCACCTGACCCGAAGTGAAATATTAGTCGAGCAGAAAAAGCAATTGATTAAATTTAAAGCGACATTTGCCTATGTTAAACTTTGACTTTTAAACTTTAACATGTTATTTTCTCAAATATGAGCCACAAATGGACCGCGCCTCCTCGGCGCGATCCATCAGTGACTCATAATTTATCAAAATCTGGCGGAAACATTTTCTCAATTCGGTAAAAGAACTGTTAATTAGAAAATAATTCGCTTTACATTTATACTAAGAATTCGGAAAAATAAATTTAGCAAGCATTATTGAGTGTGCGTTGTCTGTGGCCCACACAAGAAATTATCATTGCGTAAGGCAACATATGCACAAGTGTATCACAATAAGTGTATTAGTCATTTTACATTCGGATTTGATGTTCGACATTGAAAAATGTATAGAGCCTGAGCAGTAATGTCCATATCGGAGTCCAGTAGACTCAAATTCTGATGAGAAGTAATTTCGTTTTTAGATTATATATTTATATAAGGATCCATTTTGCTGCAAAATCGTGATATATGCCAAATTTTATGCTGTAATATAATAATTTATTACTTTGCTGCAAAATGGGAAAAATATATTGTCGAATATAACCGCGTTTATATATGAAACAGAAAAGATAACATTCTATATAGTGAATTCCAAATACTGTTTCAACCAAACTATAAGAACAACCCTACATCTAAGTTTACCATTAACAGTAGGCATTGCACAGTTATTGCTACATGAAAAATGAATAATGGCAGAAACTATATTTTTAATACCCCTATGTGTTCTTTATGCATTAGAACAGAAAGATACAAATCAACACAACAACAATTCCACAAAGAAAATAGAAATCCAAAAGGCAAATATTTTATAAAATATCTGATTGATGGACTAGTTTGAGGAGAGTGTTCACAATTAGGCCTATAAGGAACATCAAAAGCCTCGCTCAAGCATGGATTGTTAACGTCAACCTGCTGCTGAACAAACAAAGAGCACTCAATGGTAATAGGCCAATTCTTGTCCAATCAGAATATCTACTCTAGAGAAATTATTTGTTAAACGTGAATCAATGATGAATAATGCTGAGCCACAGTCTATCAGTACGGGTTATGTATGGGTCACTGATGTATCGCATCGACAAGACCCGGTTCATCTGCGACTCTTTTTTAAAAAAAAATAAAATTTTTGATTGCGTAGCGGGTACTACCGGTAAGTATCATCAATCTATCATAAAAGGATAAAACTGATGCCATATAAAACATGTCCCATTCTTTTCCCATCATGTTTCAAAAGAAGGAACAAAAGATGGTGAACTGAATATGGGTTTACTACAAAACTACCAACTTCTTCCCCTTGCTTGAAGATGAAGATGGCTTCAAGTTTCAATCTATACAGCTTTATCAATCTTGTTTCAAAAATATCCCCACATTAGTAGTCACTGTGTGACATACACCATACAGGCAATATTTCCAATTGTGTGCAAATGGTATTTCAGATAGAGAAAAATTCTATTCCATGTAAATTTAATATGACGGCAAATGGAGGGGGGGGGATAACTAAAAAAATATTACACATTTTATTAGTTCTACAAACAAAATGAAAACTTGTGAAATCAAGTTTGACAAGCCCTAACATGCTGCTCATCCAATCAATGTTTTGACCAAAAAGATTAACGAAAAATCTTTTTTCTGGAATGTTTCAACTAAATATTGGCACTGTGCAACCCATCAATAATGGCCCACAAACCATAAAGGGTCGTGAATTGTTATTCATTTTTTGGAGATCAAAGTCATACATATATATCAATCCAGTAATTTGTTTTGTCAGACATGGAAAACATAAATCATTTCACTACTTGGCAACATTAGAACGCAAGAAAATGGATGCATATATATATAGATGATAGCCATAAAGCAATCATCGCTCTGCGTGATTAAGAATTTTTGAAATGTTCTCCTATATGTATTGTTAGCAAAACTACACTGTTCTATCTTAATCCTTTTCGAAAAAGTCAATATGTGGAAAACCAAACAAATATTGACTGAAATTCTTAAAAGATATTGAATGTGTGGATAAGAAAGAGTATGATAGTAGGTGAGCAAACATTACACAGTAGATATAAGTAATATTACTAAAAACGGAAAATGGATCGAGAGTCAAAAAAATTTTTTTTTTTATGATGTATGTGTCGTCGATGCATGCCGCTGCACATACCAGACAAAGTAAAATCTATTATTGAATATTAAGTTCAATAAATGCTTCTTATGAACAGGCAAACATTGTATTAAACAGCCAGAAAAATTGTTACTATCTTAAGTACACTATAAGATTTGATGGATTAAACGGGAAGGATGCATGATCTATTTGGCCTTTCGACACTACAAATAAATGACATCTGATGGTGCAGCCTAACAAAATGTGGCATGATATCACCATATTGTGCCATATTGATTTTTCTATCCTCTTCACCATTACCATATTATGCATTAAAACTTCAAATATTGAAATAGACCAACAAAAAAAATACCGGCACGAACTTTACTGTCTGGTAGTTAAAGTAATTGCATAAAAAATGTCCCAAAAACCAACCAACACTGCCTATACATTACCCATTTGAAGCATTTTGATTCAAGTGGCAATGAAAAAACTACCGGCACAAACTGTTCTGTCTGGCAGTTGAAGAAATTGCATAAAAATGCACCTCAAACCAACCAACACTGCCTATACATTACCCATATGAAGCATTTTGTCTCATGTAAGAACTTGATGAGAAACATGAGAGGAAAACTCAAATTCTCCCTTTTTCCTTTGGTACACACAACACATTGCCACTGTGTCATTTAAACGAAGGCCGCACGTTTCTCATACAAAAGAAAACAACCAGCGACCGACCAACCAGCTAATACAGTAAAGAGCAACATTAAATGCAAAAATAGCAAATGCACCCATAAGTAAAATGCTTAATTCGAGGATCAACTGCAATTGCTCAAAAATAAAAACAAGGTAGGTACATTTATTCGTCAACTGTTTCGAGCATGGTAAGCATATCCATATAAAAATATAAACCCTTGAGCAGGATTAACCATACTTTGACAGTGTGATCCATCAGTGACATATGCTTGACAAAACATAATATTTAAAAAAAATTTTGATTCGAATTTCGGGGATAAGAAATTCAATATCCGGGGAACACAATGAACACCTTGTAAAAACATTAGTTACATAAATATATCCCTTTTGATAACAGAAAATTCGGCCTACATCATGTCACTTCAGTGCTAAAAATGAAACACTTTATACAAACTTCAAGCTTGACCTTTGTCACCAATAAACATTCCGGTAAATGATAAAAGGACAATAACAACAATATTCAAAATCTTAAGTGGTAACAAATCGTACAAAAATAAAATCAAATAACAATAATATTTGCAAATTTGAAATTCTTGAAAAAAAGTGCCTAAGAAGTTCGGTGTGTCTGAGGCATAGCTCCATTAAAAAAATCCCAGTACTATTATAACTCCTCTACCCAACAATAAATTCTCTTCTAGACAAGTTTTCCCAGGTATATTGGGCTCTAGATGAATGGACTCAAATGTGTCCCATCATATTTTTAATTGAGTGGCAAATATATAACATAAAGATGTATACCGGTACAGCGTAAGAGTATTTGCCTTATCTATCGGTTTAACATAACTGCAGCAGCTGTACACAGGCCATACCAACCACAAAGATGGAAATGTAGGGAAAAGGTCATAAATTTCCTTTTGTGTTAGTGCTTCATAAAAGCGGAAGCTAAGCAACTGCTACCCAATCAGAAATTTCATTTTTTCAACATCTGTCACCAATGGGCCGTGCCTCAGAATCGAATAGAATAATTTTTCTGAATAATCAGGAGTCATATAATAAACAAACAAAGGCATCTTTTCATCAGCTTATAGTTTACGAAAAATTTTTACATTTATGAAAAAAATTTAAAATTATCATTTTTTTTATTTTGAATTGTTGCTAACATTTGAATCTCACAAATATTTTGGACAGCCCTAATCATAATGTATATATAATAAGCAATAAACAATATGCTAATGCCCTACTTTAGTTAGCACCGCTTTTTAAATTTTGTTTGAAACAATACCTATTATTGCGGTTAAATTTTTTTGTCACATTTTTAAAATGCTTTACTGAAGAAGACTTTGATCATATGAAACATCATAAAAAATAAATTTGTGTGAGTGTGAAGACAGTCAAATCTCTAATATTACCAAGTCTAAAACTAAAACTAACAAATATTATAATAAAATATGAAAAAAATAGATAATTAGGCATCTACCATTAGCGTACTGCCTCCTGATGCACTGAGAGATGATGAAGAATTTGATAAACGTGATAATGCAGATGATGCGGGTGATGAATTTGAAGATAAATGAGGATGCTGCATGGATGAGGCAGATGGAGGATAAATTCTTCTGTCTATTGGTATTTTACTAGGTGACATGTTAGGATTGAAGATCCCTTGCTGATGATTCAATACAGTGGTTGATGGTGTCTGATAAGAAAATACATATAAAAATCTTTCATCAAAGATAAAGATTCATCTTGAAAATATTTTTATGCCCTTTTCTTCGGATGTACAAAATAGCTTCAAAACCATCAACACTGCTATTTCATAGCAGTATTGATGCTTTTGAACCTTTTTCTACAGTTTGTCTGCTACCAGAAAATCAAGGGATTTTTTATTCTTCCAGCAAAAAATATATAACATGAAAAACTGTCCATTTCTTATTTGTTAATTTTTCGTCAGACAGAATTCATTTTCTTGGGTGTCTTGAGTTGCAGAATAGTAGTAGATCTTCTGTATTCCTAAGATTTACCAAACAATTCTAATCAATACGTAACTAAACGAGACTTGTTCATAAAAAAATAGATGTCATTTTCCTTGGTGATAATGTCTTTTATTACAAAAAAAAAATTCCTCACCAATTCATATCTTACCTTTTTAAGTCTTCCCTTAACTTCATCCTCTAAGTGTCGCACTTTGTTTTCCAAATAACGGACATAACTTTCTCTCCCTTCTGCTAATCAAAAAAATAAAATGAAATAAATCAGACAACAAAAAAACATAGCAATCCCAGAAAAGATTCAAAAACCACTTAAAACTGCAAACAATGTTCGAGTCCAACAAAATTTTCAAACTGAATTTACCCTCAGACAGAAGTCTAGACTGTGGTGAATGGTGTGGTATACAGACAATTTTGTAACAACAGTAACATAATATTTTACTCAGGACTTTGGTTACGCTAAATATATAACTTTGGGTACTACAATAGCTTCTCAAGTATGAGATATTACTCTGGAAGCCAGGTTCAACATCAACCTAGCATTGTCATTTTGCTAAAAGCCCAGTGAATGAAATACATGGATTTGCTCCTCGTTAACAAAAGACTATTCATATAACTTTTCTTCTATGCGTTAATTAATATCAGTTTATAAAAATACCTGATGAAGTCTCTTTCAAAAAATTATTTGAAGATAATCTGTGATCTGGACTAGAATTACTGGCAGTTGAGCCATTACTACTTCCATCACCTGAATCTCTGGTGCCAACCACACCTAGCAAACCAGGCACAGTACCATGAAAACTACTTTGACTGTCAATGGAAGTCCTACTTCCTGCTTGCTCTTGATCAAGCAGCAAACACAGTTCTTTGAGATTCCGATTCTCAGTTAATAAAGTTTGTTGTTTTTGTTCAAGGTCTCTAATTTTTCCATGACACTGGGAAAGTTCCTTTTGTAGTACACCTGTGGCATAACGACCAAACACTTGCCATTCCCTGGCCATTTTTTTAGCCTTCTCTCTGTCATCGTCAAGAAAGCAACACATTCCACCAAGCTCATCTTTCTCAGTGGTAAGTCTCTCCTTTTCTTGCTGAAGTTTCTGATTCATATCTCGTAAACTCCTAACTTCAACAAGATGAACTTGTAGTCGTCGATTTACATCTTTCATAACTCGGCCACGCTCTGCCAAAAGTTTTTTATGCTCTGACTCGCAAAGACGTAACCTTTGTATTATTTTTTCCATGCCTTCATATCGCAATTCCTCATCACTAGGTAATCTCACAGCAGTGTTAACAGGATTAGATCCATAAGGTGGTAATCCGTCCCGCATCATAACAGGAGAAGAGGAAGCAGTTGAAGAGGAGGATGAGGAGGGAGACGATGGAGAAATATCCATACCAGGATTCATATTTTACTGAAGATGTATTTGCAGTTATTATTGTTATTTAGTTCACAATGCATTAATTAGCTCATTTTAATATATGCACTAGGCTACAGCAACCAATACAAAAGTATGAAGAATTAGATAGGGTATTTCCTCAAGCCTTATTAACCTGTTAACTAGTCAGAAATTGATGTACATTATGTGGTACATACGTATCCTGTATTTCTGTTATATGTTGAAGATATTTTTGAATAATTGATTTTTAGAGATAGTTTTTTATCAAAGTCTGTGAGCGTGATTTTTCTGGTATCAGCAGATAATAAAAGACGGAAAGCAAACGAAATCCAGACACATGTAGCATGAGCGCTTTTTTACAGTTTATTGCTCCTCCACGGACCAGGTCCATGCACAGGATAAATGGTGGAATGTGCCAAGCCATAACCGTACCTATCCTTCCCCCAGTTCGTAACTGGTGTCTGCGCGTGCCGTATGGTAGTGGTTCGGGATGTAATCCATCTAAAATTATATCCAATACCGTATTAACCACTGACCAAACCGGCGATCCAGAAAGTAGCATATGTTTTGCGGTACTTAGTTACGGTACGGGTACCGTATAAAAAAAACGCCCACACTGCATACGCTGTACGGTGGGCCTGCTGCCTGGTACAGTAACCCTATAACCTCTTAGAAATATTCTACAAGTTACTAGGTACCAAAAAGGAACAATCTACCGTATACAAAACGTCCGGGTTAAAGTGCCAGGTTATATCATTTGGTGAAGCGCTGGGAATACCAACGGTACCGTACGTTTCGACAGTTCGAGCTAGGATACCAGTCTACGCGACTCTGATCGTTCGAATCCCGCAGGGGATGATGATCCGACTATATCCGAGAAGTGTGCTGGACGACTCGCCCGTGCACGGTGGTTCACGTACTGCTTATAGGCACCGACGACTTACGAACCTGGTCCATGTACGGTACTGTGTAAAATGAGAAATATCCTATCATAATCCAAAATCCCCCCGCCCCATCGGCACTGGTATCTGCACGAGAGACCGTATTTCGACATACGATTAATGTGTATTCTCGGCTACCCTCTTCCGAGGATAAAAACAAGATCCTATTCTATCCCAAATCTCTAGTGGAGTGGAATAAACTGTAAATGCGACCCCAACTGCCATTTTAGCAAACAAAAAAGCTGACAATCGCTAAACGTTAATTCTTGCTCAATACTGACACTTCGTGTCATGTACAAAGGTAATTCTCGTGCAGAGTATGTAGATACCCAGCACAGGTTTTAAAAGATTTTTGCTCAACAATTTACCTGTAACGTTACCTACTCATTTTTTTACTGTGCCCGGACATGATTGGTGGATGAAGTCGTAAGCAGCGTTTGCGTGAATCCCTGCGCCCCAGGATACCTTTTAACCATCTCTCACGGGATACGAAAATACGTTGGGACGATCAGAGATGCGTAGGCCAAGAGTGTTCCCAACGCTAACCGAGCACCCTACTAGATTACATGAAATGAACTTTATTTCACAGTATGTAATTAACAACGTTTACAATGTTGTATGGCTGCAAGATTTATCTTGCGTCATGTCATTTCATCCAACGCAGAACCAATGAAGAACCGGTAAGGTTATCTAGCACCGTCCCAAAGCGGCGGGTTACAGTGCCTAGCCCAGGCGCACTCTAAAGGTTTGGAGTCTAATAAATAGTTTATCCACATTCTTGCCCACCTTGAAAATGTGGAAATTCTAAAATTCTAGAATGTTTCTTATTTTAATTTTTTAAACAATTTAACTTTTCTTTTTAAAGTTTTTAGCATTTTACTCTAATTCAAAGCAAATTGAGGAGTTTTCCTCGTAATCGGCACTTTCTCGCATGTTTCAAATTCAACCACCTTTTAGTACCTCTTTATTCTCGACCCGTCTCTCCCTCGACCCCTCATCTGCATCGACTATAACATCTTGAGTCCATTCCTCTACCTCGCTTTCCTATTTCCAACCGAATGCCTCCAGTGTTGGGAACGAGTCACTTCGCTTTAAGTCTCACGAAAAGTGGGTCAAAGAACACATGAGTTGCGAGCGAGTCCAGGTCTTACCAAAAGTCGAGTCACTGTCGCAAATCGAATAGAATTCTATATATCCGTTCAACAGCAACGGCAGAAAAATTTGTCTCTTCTCACTTAATAAGTAACCACTTGAAATACGTATGTTTTAATAAACTTTTATACCCTTCTGGGGGGGAGGGGGCGCGTTTTCTTTTCTAATGAGTCACGCAACTACAGACGTGTTTTTCAGCAGGAGGTAATTGCAGACTTGATCAGAATTTAGCTTGAGTTGCTCCGGCATGTCGCTGAATACGATGATAAAAATTATTCTATGTTTCTGCTTTGCAAGCTTTCCGATTCACTCTTGCCTTTTGGATGGATATTTAGCTTTTCGCTTGACCTTTGACAGCACTCATCACACAATAAATATTGTACCTTATTCATAGCCGATGTTCGACGCTGAGCCGAGATATTTAGAGGCTCCAATTTTATCGAAGGTAATTAGGCGATGGGATGTTAAAATAAGTCTTTCTCTCTTTCATGTTAATTCCTCTTCATCTTAATTCAATGATTTTTTTTTTCAATTATCGATTACCCACGAATAGGGCTGTACAAAATAGAGCATTACAACAACCGAACTCATTCAGGAATTTTATTTTGTCAAGTACGAGCCACGGATGAAGCCCGTTTCATCGACGCATTTGATCAGCGACTCTTACTTAACAAAATAATCCATTGGAGAGTAAGATGGATGGATGATCTCATTGACGCGTTCCATCATTGTCTCATACTTAACAAAATAATCCATTGGGGGGTAAGATGGAAGAATACGAAAAGTAACGGTGGGATGTAAAATTTGAATCACCCGGCTTGTACCCAATACTATATAATCTAGTCAGAATTCGCGATTCCCAACGATAATCGAATCCAATAATATGTTCGATATCAAGAAGAAATGAAATCATATTGCGCTGCCTTTCTGTATTTTATAAAAAATAAGATACACTTTAAATATTCGATTTGAATAATATTAGAAAAAAACCTGTTCCAAACAAACAGATCCCAAGATAAAAGCCTAAAACAGGCAACAATCATTGCATATTACGAAAAACAGCCCAAAATCGCAGGGCGCAAAACAGACCAAACAACCACATTATCGATCGGGTTACGAATGCCCGCGAAAATTTTTGGAATTTCCAACGTTTCAAAGCACTTGAAAAGCCATTGTGCGATTTTTTTCGGTCGACGAGAGGAATGGGCATGGTGGGGTTTTTCTTGTCGGATAAAATGTATATTAAATATATACTATAGTTTTTATAGCAATTTTTTGCTATGACGATAATTAACCTGTTTTTTTTCTTGCGGATTAGATTTTTATACTTAAGAAAATAACATAAAAGAGTAATAGTGCTCGTTTAAGACATAAAATGAGATTTATATGTTATACATTAGCAATAGCAAGCGAAGCGAAAAGCCTCCCACTGAACCACCATTTTAAAATATAGTGAATGGTGTCTTAGGCAATAGTAAAACCATAGACAAATTCGTTGTTTCATTTTACTCGCGCCCCTTATGTCACGTAATACACTTACTTGAGATTATGTTTCAATGAATTTTTTCACTTATCGATTACCCACGAATGGGCCTGTCCAAATTACAGCACTGCAAGAACTGAATTCATTCAGAAATTTTATTTTGTCAAGCACGAGCCATAGAGGGATCGCATCTCATCGACGCGTTCCATCAGTGACTCATACTTAACAAAATAATCCATTGGAGAGTAAGATGGATGGATACGAACAGTAAGGATGGGAAGTCAAATTTAAATCAACCGATTTGCACCCAATACAATATAATCCATTCAGACTTCTGGATTCTCAACGGTAATCCAATAGGTCACAAGTAGACAAGATAGTTAAGATTCTACAGTTCACTAAATTACACCTCGGAATCTCATAATCAAATATTCTCGAGGTCCCGATCGATTGTTTCAGAAAAGAGTCAAATTGTGGTGCTTCAATTTTAAGTTTACCTCTGCTCTAAAATATTGGTAAATAAATTGCATAATATTCATGGTTTGACTGGGATTATCGAATAAGTATATTGCATGATTATATTAGACATAAAAAAAAAATCATTTTGCTTTGCCATTCTTTGTTTATGTGCCTATATTAAATAAAAAAAAAGATACACTTTGAATATTCGATTTGAATAATATAAGCATAAAACGTGTTCCAAGCAAACAGACCCCAAAACAAAAGCATAAAACAGGCAGCAATCATTGCATATCCACCGGGTGACGAATGCCCGCGAAAATTTTTGGGATTTCCAACGTTTTAAAGCCTTTGGAATGGGCATGCCAGGTAGTCTTTTTCTTACCGGATAAAATATATATTATGCTATAGTTTTTATAGCAATAACTTTTTTGCTATGACGATAAGACGATAATTAACCTGTTTTTTTCTTGCAGCTTTGAAAAGACTACCCAGGTTTACTTTTTAGATGAAAAATTCATGTCAAGGTTGGTTAACATCACACAAACTCTTCTACAAAAAGTATAGTTGAAACCACCAAAATTTTCCGTGGTAATTAGTTTTTCAAGCAAAAAGCTATGTTCGTTGTGGCTTTTGCCCTGCTGTGCCCTAAAGCGTTTGATAAAAGAAAGTCCACACCTGAAAACAAGTCTGATTAAAGATTAGTAATTGTCACTGAATACTAACTCCATTGGGCTTATTGTTTCGTATGATTAAACTGAACCGTAATCTCAATTTCTCCTTGCTCGAAATAAAAGTAACCATTCAGATACGTTCCTATCCGACTAGTCATTTATGAATTTATGATAAAAGCACTTTCGTTTTTCGATTAGTCTAAAATTAAGTGATTTTGCTGTGAAATCATGATATGTGCCAAATTTTACCTAGTAAAATTTGACATAACTCGTGATTTTAATGCAAAATGAGCAAACTATGGCCAAATATCAACTTTTTCATTTATCTAAATTGTTGAAACATGGTGAATATAGTGAATGTTGAATACAGTTTAGGAACAACTCTAGCTAACATGCTGTTCACTTCGAATACTTGTTGTCGAAACTTCAACTTTAGTTTAATTTTGGCTTTAAGTAAACTGATTCAATCTCAAAATGTGGGTATAAGACATTTTTAAAATATACAACATGAAAATATAACATTCATTACAAAGTGACAGATGATCTTAATTCATTGAATAGATTTTAGCTAGTTATAAAATGAGGATATGATTATCTGTAGTAACTTGTTGATCCAAAATTGTCAGTTAGTGAACGTAAACACTGTCAGTTATTTCATTGTGAGATGTTAAAAAATCGCCCATTAAAAAAAATTAATTCAAAATTTTGAAATTGAAACAGCATCAGAAAAATGTCATGGAGTCCTAAGGGAGTAAACAATTTTTGAAGCATTTTGAAACAGTTTGCACCGTGTGACATATTAAAGTTTCCTTCGACCGTTACCCTCAATATACCTGTTGTAATTCAAACTTTTGAGCTGTAAATCTTTCTTTTTACACAGATTTGCTCAATGTAAGGCTCCAAAGACTTCTCACGAGTATTCCAGAAGTCATTTGATTTCATAAAATCCAGATTTCTGCATCGGAGTATTTTCGACCTCGACGCTTTCATTTCTATCTGTGTAGTGCATGTGATTTCGATATGTCCTCATTACTTCATGCGTAACCATTTTACTGGCCGTGGACTCGTAATCCATCTCAATGAGCCCGACGTTATTTTTTGACTTGCTTCAATTCACAATTTTTTTTCTGATTTCAAAAGCATTTCATAAACTTTTAAATAATGAATTAGTACTTCAAGAGAACTGGGTCTTGCGTTTGGATTATGTCTTTTGCAACGATCGTGTATATCCTGCAGATCCGTTCTTAGATGGTAATCTAAATTTTTGACGATCTCGAACAATCTTTTACCTGGTGTGGAAACCATAATATTTGCCGTAAGATCTGGAATCTTCCAAACATCAGCAGATACGTCCGTCGGTTTACGAGATCTCCCTCTTTCATGTTCCGCCGGCGTGTATCGGATTTCAGGAGCCAAAAACTCAGGCTGACCCATTATACCCATAGGTTCACTTCTGAAAATATGAAATTGCGTGAAAATGAAGATTCTCAACAATACCACAACTAGGGACACATTTGGAATAAAAATGATGTTATCTCATTCGCAATCACCCAAAGGTCCAAAAGTCGAGCAGTTCTGGGAATAATTACACTGCAATAAAATTGTAGTAGTAATCACCGTACCTGAGAATTTACTTGATGATGTTCAAATTGACTATACTTGATTGTTTTGGCCAATTATGTGCTGTTATTGGAACGCACCGCTGAGGTGCGTTCATCAACAGCCCATAATTGGCGCAAATCTTACGACAAAACTGCTATTGGTACATTTGTCATTTAATATTTTAGCCTACGCTCGTAAATGATTTCGCATTTTTGCCACCTTAGAAAATACTTTTTAGACGTAATCATCAATCACAGTCATCATTTTACACTTTCCTTTCAAGTGTCGAGTTTGGCATATAAATTCGATGAGGAGGAATTAGAATAAAACAAATATTTTAGCTATTGCAAATACTCACTCGCATGTAGGAAAGATATTTTCTGCTCTGTTAACTTGTGGAATTTCGTCAAGGTCACTCAAAAATAATCTCCCATCGTTACTGACTATGTACTGCCCGAAAGCCTGTAATAATAATAACATACAATATGGTATTGTTGGATTTTGTCAAAAAAGGTTACATATTTTTGATATTGCCATATATGATATTGTATTTTGATATTGTCATATTTGTTCCCGAAATATTGAATCATGCCATTTTTCCTATTTTCTTATTTTGAAATCAGTGAATAGAACTCTAAAACTATTGGGAGGTTCTATATTTATCTGGACAACTGCTGAGTGGTTAAAGGCTTTGGGCGATTCAAATCTGTTCACACATTCAGACAGGTGGAGTCTTTGTGATTACGGATGGCTGCAAGCCCGTCACCACCGTCCCAAAACATCATTAGTGGGTTTCACTCCTGTTCTTATGCCAGGAGTAAATCTTGATGATTTTTTACTATTATGCTAAAAGTGTTTATCCGACCTCACATATCTTTATTTAACAAAAAAGTCAAATGGAAATGACCCATTCGAGTGTTCCAAAATAAATGCGCTTTATATTACCACCCGTTTTCTTCCGTTTTGGTGTTCGAGAATGGGTGAATCAAATATATCTATTCATATATATTATATAAGCCATATTTCTATCCAAAGTGACCGTTATTGCAGTTTTTGTGACATAAATGTTCCAAATTCTTTGTCAGAGTTTTTGTTAAATATAGGTTACTATAAAATTTGCGTCGGCAATTCAAGGAATGTGGTATTTTAACTATTGGATGGTTGGATGTTGAAATAATCAACGAATCAGATATAATTTTGCGTTGATCACACAAGAGAGGGGAAAATAGTATGCGCTTTAAATGTATGGTGTTATCGCCTCGACCATCTGATATATCCACACAATGTGTCCCACAATTTTTATTTTTTTGGACCATTCTGTTAGTGCTGGCTGGCGACTGCTTGGATTCATCTAAATTCATCTAAGTTCTTTATGATTAAAACATTGCCGACTAACGATTTATAGTTCATATATGACTATATAACTGGACGCTGGAGTATTGAAAGGCAAATCCGAGAGTTTTCAATGACAACAGTTGTAACGGCATTTCTTGGTCAAGACGAGTAGCTGCTATTTGTTTTATTATAACATTAGGAAAAGGACACTGGTAACAAAAAATCAGGCATCGGTCAAAATTAGACTTCTCCTCAATCGCCCGACAGTCACGCGCGATCCATTTTCTGCAAGGTTCAACGATTTCATAAAAAATGCAATCTTTTATCCCCAATTACCTCAGTCGCTGAATAAAAATATGTCATACGCTACGGCGACCAAAACTCTTTAATTATAGTTATTGTTACGCAGATTACTACGCAAGTGATTTCCAGAAGACTGTGACAAAATGCAGTAAATTTACCTTGATTTTGGAAATACATAATTAATCTTTTTCGAAGCGATTCATAGCAAGTATGACTGTTGATGTACCGCACCTCTCTCATCGGACGACTTAGTAAGATTACTATCAAACCAACGCGATTTCAACACATTTTTGTTACGGGGCTAGGCGGAATGAGTTTGTTCACACATATTGCTGCAACGTATTAAGGTCGCACTACACGTTTGCGTTGGCTGCGTTTTTTCTTGGTTTGTTTTATTTTACCCTTGCGTTTTACGCAAGCGCAATGCTATGCATGCATATCCTTACGTTTTCCAATGAAACAGAACGGTTTGCTATGAAAGTTAAGGCAGAGTGCTTGTTTCGTTTTTGCGTTTGTGCTTTGTACGTATGTGAACACGATTAATACGAAGCAATGCAGGCGTGTATCGCCGTTTTTATTCTATTACCCCAAACGTAATGCAACGCATCGGTAAGACAACATCACGTTGTGGCCTTTAGATTTGACACATACAGGTAAACGCGTAATTGGTGAATCTGTGGCACATGATTGATCAAGAAAAAATTTAAATAAAATAGTTCGATTTTATGCTGATTATTTACATTTTTGTTTGCCAAAGTTTTTTCGTGTCTCTATTTGGCCAAGATGCCTGTAGGGAACATTTACAACGAACTTGCTGAAGATACTCAATTATTGCCATATTTTTATAATTGCTGTTAGGACTTGAAAAGGTGGTTTCAGTTACAACGCAACCGCGATTATGTTCACTAAATCATATAATAGCATCCTGTTATCAGCTTTGCGTGATTGTATGAGTCGCTGGCCACAACTCCTGTAATTAAATATCCAGGAATCCGAGGTTAAAAACCATATGCATCAATCGCGTGAAGTTGTTTCAGCGGTCTATCGCGTTGCAAATAACAGGTCAAAAACCGTATACACATTTCAACTCATACCTGCATAACATCGTGAAGATCGCAGTGAACTCTTGGCAAACCTAATCCTCGATGTAAGTAATCGAATTCTGCAACCATTTGTATCGCAAATTCAAACTTTTCAATTACTGACAGTTTACGAAAATTTGACGAACAATAAAATGTACGAAAGTTTCCTTGTTTACAAGCTTCCATCACCAATACAGTGGTATTACCTTGATAACAATATCCCACTATCTGCAACGAATTGAATATTTTATGTGAAATAACTACCAACCTGCCTACGCAGAATTATTATTAAATTATTATCAAATATATTCTGTTGAGCGTGAACCGTTAATGATACATGTTTGACAACATAAAATTTCTGACTTACCGTTCCGTTAGGTTCACGGAAACCCTTATAGTAAGTTAGAAATAATTAAATATGTTTATAGAATCTAATGTCTATGATGGCATGCAAACTAAAAAATGAAAAAAAGAATTTATATACGTATTTGAATAGGATAGGTATTTAATTTTACCCTGCGGGAGAGGAGAGCCGAGACGCCTGACGTTTACTTATAGATTGTTTAATCGGGATATTGTTATGAAAAGTATATTTCACCAAAAGATCAGTTCATCAAAGTAATAAACTTGTGCATATACTTAAATTTTTTAGGTTTTTCTTAAGCATGAATTTCTGTCTTATCATAAAGAACGGGTAACTGAATGATCGCACAACTGAGGATTGTTTTTGATAAATACCTATTAATCAGAAAATGATAAAACCTCAATAATATTGGAGATGACTAACCTGTGTGACGTAAGGACTAGATTGGGCTATCAACATATTGTCAACTCCACTTTGCACTCGATCAATAAACCATTTGTACATTAAACGATCTTTTCTAATTGTCATGACTGCTACATCATATTCATTCTTCCATTTCGAAGCTTGGATCTGGTTAAATGTATAAGAACGTGTCAGAAGACGACTCGTTAGTCTCCGACTCTCTGCACAAGTACGCGATTCAGGGTGTCGCGCTTGCGTTGGTTGCGCATTTTTTACATTTGCTTTTGTTATTTTTTACGCAATGCTATTAAAACAAAAACAAAGACACACAAGCAATAAAAATTTGCTCATACGGGATCGCTGATTATGAGAATTGCGTTGGGCTCTACCGATAAAATTTAATATAAACTGGCTGTTCTTTGTTGCTGGCTGTTTATATTATATTGGCGAAAACTGCTGAAATACATCGCAATATAACCAATGAAATTTGAAAACTAGACCAGGTACATGCCGAACTTTATCAACCGTAACTTTACTCCACACTTTCTCGGATAAATTCATTTCTACCGCACTGATGATACAACTACTGTATAAAATACTAACGAACTGAAAATAGGTTTTTTGATGAATCGAAGGAGATGTATAACACAGTCAAAAAATATTTATTCAAGTATGAGTCAATGATAGATAGCGCCGAATTGGTGCAGTACATCTGTGGCCCATACTTGGCATATTAAAATTTCCGATAGGGACTCGAGATAAACTGATCCGATATTTATCCTATGTAAGCTAAAACAGCACCATGAGACATATATTCAACAATACCCAGTTAATAATAATACAAAAATAGAAATTAGTTAAAATATTTGGTTTTTTATAATACTTACTATTTTCCCAACTCCGCTGCCATACTGTTTATCCTGGTTTTCGATAAGATGTACTATCTCATTGCATTGGAGCCATTCATGGCAAGATGACATTCCATCAAGTCTGAAATACCCCCGATTACATGGAGTTACCCTGTTTTCTGCATTCTTATACGATGTGGTGAAATTATCTCCGACATTAAAATTTCTCAACAGTATCCTCTCAAGTAAGTATAGTAAGTTGTCGGGTAAATCCAGAGTGTATTTGGTTAACCAATGCTTTTCGCTATTTTCCTCCGCGCTGTTTTCACGATTCTGTGATGCTTCTGGCTCAACAATTTTAAAATCAGATAGTTCAGGGATATTTTCCTTTTTAATTGTCATTTTAATTTCGACACTTTCCGGTGAACCCAATTCCAACATTGAAGAAGCAACAGTCGGCGTGGTATGGGAATCTTGAGAAATGGCATTCTCATTTTTTACATGATTCAGCATTGAATTTAAAGCTTGCAGCTCCATAGGTTTACTACGACTCTCAATTGTAAAATTGTCATTGTGTTGTGCAGAATATTTTTTTTTATTTCTCAACAAAGCATGATTTAATCTTCGCTTTTCTAAGTTCCTGATATTATGGGTGTTAAATATTCTTTTTCTGGCTGATACTTTTGTCCAACCTTCTTCGAGATTACAGTGAATAAAAACAAAAAACACACTGATCGAAATAATCACTACTATGTTGCGGAATCGGCGAAAAAGAAAATTCCATAGTATACGAAAGTGCTCAAAAAAATAATAAATTAAGTGCCTTAATTTGGCGAAAGGATTTTCACGATGAAAAGAGTTTATAATCATTATGTAGGTTTTCAACCTGAAAATCAAAATAATGTTATTATTTGCCGATCGCCGTAACTGTAAAGTTTAGCATCGTAATTTCGTAGTATGTTGCATTCACCTAACTGCTGTTTGACTGCTTCGCGACTGCTAGCTTTTAGTCTTAAGACTCGCATGAAACGCGTGAGATGTCCTTATACGAATTGTCAGGTATTCTACAATTCTGATTGAAGAAATGGTCCCTTTTGCAGTTAAATCGTGTGCCTCGGCTGAGACTTGAATCATGTTTTAACTGCAAAATATCGTAAATTATCAACAATTTAGTTTATGAAAAACGCTGAACCATTCTACTTATATAATGAATTACGAATATCGTTTGAATTCTGAAGGCAATCGAATAAAAGATATATTTATGCTCTCAAAATTTTCGGCAGTATGTAACTTTAAAGGCGTACATAACACTTTTAATTTATAAATTGCCAACAACCTCTTCAATATAGCTAAAATTATATTCTCATCACGATCGTAACAGCATCTGCTAATGTCCGTTCATAAATGTGTCACTTTATTGCGAGGAATGTTCGAACAAAAAATATATCAATATTATAACGTGGTTTATTTAGCCTTGGGCGACTGCCATAGTAAGCAAAGTTTAGGCTCGATGTCAAGACATCATAAGCCTATGATGTAAACAAATTCTATCGTTCAGGACATCTATTTTACCATGAACTCGCGCTACAGATAGAGGTATAAAACTGTATTATTGTGTCGGTAGGTCTTCGTGGTTTTTCATCATGCTAAATAAAAATGGCGAAAGCCCAAAGCCTCCATCAGGTTGATTGAAAATTCATTTTCTGACCAACCCCCTTCATAGCGGGTGTGTTTACTTCATAATAATTATATTTTGCGTAGCGCGATAAAACAGGGAAGCAAACATTGGATGTTCGAGAAGATGTTTGTATGAATTAGAATGTGCAAATTTGCTTCTTCAAAATTCTATACTGTAAATTTTTATATTGTGATTGTCGAAATAAAAGTTTAAAAAAATGACAACGAGAAACAATTCAACACTCTACCATGGCATCAGAAAAAATCATAAAATTTTCGTACTAATTTTCTGCTTTAATCTCCAACAAATAAAAAATATAATTGAAGATACTCTGGAGAGGAAAAAACAAATTAAGATTAAACTTTGTCAACGGAATTACCAGAATCTCACTTGTGCTAGTAGTTTAAAGTAGTGATGGCAACCTAGGTTTTTCTCTAACTAAGTAAATAAAACAAATTTTCCACAGAATAAGGTAATGTATTAATCGGTAATCTAGCTTCAATTTCAAAACTTAGTAGAACCTTGATAGAAAACTCGGTAAAAGTTAAATTAGGTAATCAAGTATCAGTAAAACTAGGTAAGAGAATTCTAAAAGTAAACCCGGAAAAAATTAACCCGATGAAGGACAACTAGCCTAATCAATTTGGTGTGTATTTTTGTTCAGTAGTTCAATATATTGAAAAAGGACGCCAATTATTATTATACAATTATTTTGTTCCCAAAAAATATTATTTTGTTCCTGTACTCTATTTTTTATCTATTGATTTATCTTACTATCAGAACTATTTTTTTTTTTATTTTATTGTAATTATTTTTTCCACATTATTCTATCTGGGTGTTGCAGACTCGATGACATTTTCCCTCTCTCGCAACTCCCTCCATTATTTATTATTTACTTGTGTTGATAATTTTTATGATATATGGTAAAATAAACTTGACTTGAATTACAAATGATTTCGGGTTTACTGAAGTACTGAGTAGAAAAAGCTCTATCACATCTCTGAGTAGAAAGCTTCATCCTAACCCAAGAAACAAGGACTTAGGCCTGGAGCAATCTATGTCATTGATATCTTCTGTGGGTTTGATCGCTCAAAAATCGCTCAGCCTTGACATATTTATTCGTTTTTGCTCGTTCACACAGGTCCGTCTTCAAGCCGCATAAAATTTTAAACACGGTTGAAGACGGCTCTTTGTTTATACACCACCGTACGAAGTGTTCGATTTTTTTTTGTGAGCCAAATAAAAAACCTCTCCAACCACTGCAGGGTATTCCCCTGCACCTGCACAACAAAAACACGTGACTTCAGAGGCTGACCCAAAGTTAAGATAAAAACAATAGCTCAGACTCTGTTCGCTGTAGGCGAATAGATACGTATCTTAAATAGATATATAGCCTCTGGAATAGCCATTCACTTTGCCGTAGTCTGTAGTGTATATACCGGTACCACTAATTTGAAACTGGATACACCAAAATACCAGTCTGCTGTGCGTGGTTTTGATTGCTCTGAAATGTCAATGTGTGAAGACTTTTAGACTGTAGATGCGACACGATGTCCTTTCTTGATGTCAGTTTGAAACTTATAAAAGCATTAAATAATTCGGAACTGTCTTACGATCTTGGTGTGATTTCACAACTAATTTACAAAAACAGTCGGGCTCATCGGTGCCAGAAGTATTTCCAAGCATTGAAAAAAATAGATCGACACATGTACGAATTCAGCTCACTCAAGCTGCTGCACTATTTTGAAAAGTTCCGGTAAGAATTTAAGCTATTGGGTAAAATTGCATTGCAAAATTGATAGACTCAGACTATTTCGCTGTTTATATCTCTTTAATTGATATGGGTATCAGTATCTCATGGTGGATCAACAGGCCAATTTATACACTACCTACTTATTTATATCACTGCCTTGCCCGTAAAACCAACACAAAGGCATATGCCAAATGGTCAATATGTACAGTCACTCAAGAAAGCTACAGCTGTAAAGTGCAGGGATGATTTATAGTTGAACACATTGCTTTACTGTTTATTATTTGATTACATGTTCCATGAATAAACAAAACTGGTGCTTAGTAACTAAAAAGTTTTAAAAATTGATTCGATCTGAAAGTCGTTGTGTTCTGAGTTTGTAGAAATTATAAAAGAGAGAATGCGGTTAGCAATATGATTACCTTAAGTTGTGTTATCATGTTTCTTTCCCCATAAAATCTAATCTGATTATCACGTTTATAACATTTCTGTTAATTTCACTTCGAGTTTCAGTTTACAAAAGCAGGTAAGTTTTTCAGGATTTTGAGTAAGGTGACTAGCGGCTGTTGCACTGCTTCATCTGATTTCATAAGCAGGTCAGTTTTCGTGAATTTCGGCACGGGTAGGAATTGACCATGTGCAATATTTACAGGGATCGCTCTAAAATAGGATTTTGTACTGTTGTGAATTGACCACCACCGATATTTTCAGGTTGAATCATGCTGAACAGGATATAAAGGATGTGGAATCAATTGTCATTTACTCAGTTCAAATATTAAAAGAAGTTGAAAATAATTGCCTCGAAACTGTTAGGGTATTCCTCTCATATTTTTATTTTCAATTGGCTTTTAATGATTTTATCGATATTTTGTTTTTCAATCATGGTGTTGGTGTTGATTAGTTTGTTACCACATCCATGCTTGGAAAAGCATAATAACCAAATATTATTTTGATTAATGATGACACTGCAGATTTAAAATATAAATGAATGAATTCAGTTGTATATCAAATATGTATTTATGTTATGAACAGTTTTGGACAATGTTTTTGTTTGTTGATCTCCTGAATTACTTCGGAAAATTACTATATTAAAAATCATAAATTTTGTTATGTCAACCATAAGCATGTGATCGTTTTTGAATCACCTAATTCACCTTTACGGAATATTCTCAGGTATTGTCTACCACAAATAAACACAGAAAGATTTGTTCCGCTTCACACTTTACATGTCAATGTTGCTAGTCGTATTTGGAAGTATGTTAAGGAACTGATTATTGACATAGAAGCATGGTGAGTTTCAAAACTTCTTGCTGCCTTCGGCTGCATACCACCCATTCATGGATCGCTTTGTACTAGCGGCCACTCAAGAGATAGTGTTGTTGGGAATATATGGTCCTTTCAGTTCGCCCAAGCCTACTAAAGTTATTGGGTGCGCGTTAACAAGCCATAATTACTAGGACTTAAAACCTAAAATCATCCTATGACCAACTGGGACATCGAGCTTGACAAGATTTTCCTTGTAGCTTAATTTGGACAGTCACTGTATAAATGTAATGTTTTACTTGAAATATCTGATTTTAACCATATTTTGCAGCAAAGTCATGATTAGACCAGAACGGCAGAATTGTTTTTCTTCGGGTTGTTCAAAAATTTAATGCCTATGTGTATTTCCTTCGGATGTACCAAAAATCTTCAAGAACATCAACACTGCTATTTCATAGAAGTATTGATGAATTTCAATCTATTTCTACCCTCAAAATGAGACATTTTCTTTTTCTAGACAGAGATATATCATGAAATATTGGCCATTTGCCAAATTTTCTTCTGATGAATCCCATTTTATTCAGGTATCTGAGTAGTTGGCATTCTGCCAGTCTGAGACTATACTGAAGTGGCAGAATACAAAATGGTAGATCTCCTATATAACAGTATTTCCTTGACTGATTCAGGTTGAAAGTGTCATGTAATGTTGAGCTATCAGATGATCAGAAATCAATGAATCTAGGAAGTAATATAACAACACTCGATAAAAGAAATATGACTCCTGATGATCAACTTGAAAAAGTGGTAATCGAAAAATCAGTACCGGGAGAGCAACTAATTGATCTTGGACAAGTAATATCAAGGGAAAGTCTTTTCAGTAATACTCCGTTCCGAAGAGACGACGTTCCTGGAAAAGTTGCTGATACTATAAATAATAATTTTCTACCTAAATGTAACGATCATGAAACACTGAAAATATGGGACGAGACTGAGATTTTATGTGATATGAAAAATGGTTGCAATAGAAGATATTCAAACTCCCCATTACGTTTCAAACCTTACCACATCAGTTTTCTCAAACATTGCTTTCATCATACGAGGAGGAAAATTTCTTGATTCTGTTAATAAATGGTGCGAAAGCCAATCATATGTCATAGCCAACTAGTTGACTTGTTCAGAGCATGCTATAATATACTATGCTTTTCAAATTGCAGCCAAATTCGATTCCGTCCAATGCATCAACATAATGAGATATATTCAAGGATCTAGAAAACTGACTAATGACTACCTAATAGTTCATCTTTGATAAACGAGCTAGCTAGGTAGCTAGCTGTTCTGTCATTGCTGTCTGCTAAATCTTTTAGGGTGAAACATGCATAAACTAACCTTTATGACAAAGTCAGTAAATTTTGAAATCACCAGATATAAAGTGCTGAGCACTCCTGAGCGGAGAAGACTTGTTCAAGAGTCCTCCTGCACACTAACGAATTTATTTTGTCTGAACAATGCGGTGTTTACCAATGTTCATGAATTTGAATGAGATAGATGACTTTTGAAGTATCTCATCTGGTCACTCCGCATTATAAAGCCAATTTTTATCATCACACAAGAAGTTATGTTAGTTTTACACTCAAGACTCCAGGATACGTACATTCCTATTATTTGTGTGCAATATAGAACAAAGTCAGCTGTAAAAATATATCATTCCGGTTTTGTTTCTGTGACCAAATAAAGCTCTTTTTGGCCATAAAAAGACTGTTTTCTGTACATAAATGTATAATTCAAAAAAGAAGCATAAACATGGGAAAGAAATATAAATGAAACAGACAAATGGCAAGACATGAAAAATGAGTAAGATCAAGATTGCACCAAGTCTTTCAACATGAGACTACAAAACCAACAATTTTACAAAAAAGACCATACATGAATAAGGTATATTTTATGTAACAATTCAAATAATATACTCATCTCCATGAAAAATTACTTAACGGTCATCTAGGTCTGTATTTACAGACTCTCATCAAAGTTTTCAATACTCACGCAATCCATTGAACTTATATATATATATATACATGTACAACAACAGATCATGTTATTTTTGAAACCGTAGGTTGTAATGGTTAGTCAATTTTAGACTCTGTTGGTACTCAACATAACCATTGAAATCATTTTGTGCTGATGTTTTTGCTAAGCCTGAGACACTACCATATAGAATTACAGAAATGAAAATTGGACTGCTCGAATATTTAGTACTGGTGACATACCAGATCGATTTAAATCACCAATATAAAAGAGCATCCTCAGTGGCGAGCATACCAATTATTAACTTTATTTTGTCAAACATGAGCCACGGATGGACCCCGCCTGAGCAGTGTGATCCTTCAGTGACTTATACATGACAAAACAGATGATGAAAAACATCTCACAGGGATTGAACATGTTCACCATTTAAATAAAACATATATGTATAGAAATGCTAGGGATGTTCAGAGAATTCAGCTAGACTCTTATTCAGAGTTTGAACTGCCTAAAATGTGTTATGTATCCTAATATCAGACAATTAAATTCTACCATGTTAAATTTAGCATATGATATCATGATTCGTCTGAAAATTGAATAAACTTAAAATATCGCGGGAGCAGTTCTCTATTCGGAAAACTTATTTATTGCACATACTACAAAAGGCACATTATGAAAAATATAAAATAATATCGAGTGACAGCGCTGGGAGCTTTAAATCCTATTTCTCTGTTTTGAAAAACCCAATGCATTCGGACTTGGACAGTTCAAGTAAAAATGACGTACACTGCTACAAATGCAATATTTTACAAAATTTCATTGAAAATAAACGAATATTCCAGCGAATCATTTTATACATCTTCAATCTCTTCATGAATTAATTCTGCTTTGATCTCTCGATTCAAATATCATTTTGAGAGCCTGTAATAAGAATTCACATGATTTAATGATTCAGAAATCATGAATATTTTGACTATGACAGATTTGTATTGCACTCTATGAAAATTAGGACTGAAACACAGAGCCTGTTACTCATCCAAATACATAGTCAGGATTTCACTAATAGTGATTAAAACAATTACTGCAATTGTGTGAAACAAACTCATTTTGTAAACAAATTATAAAATACTGGTATATGCCAAGATGTACGTTATATTTATAAGGGATTTTAATCCACTATTAACTAATATGACTAAAAAACAATAATTTCAAATTTAGAAGCTTGTTGTATTAGATCTCAATCATATAAATGGTCATCCGCTGAGGCACTGTTTCAACATTTCAATAATAAAATAAAATTTGTGGTGTTATTCAGAAAACTACCAACATTGTCAAGCTCTAAAATTAAATCTAAAATGCCCCCATTTATGGCAGACACAAACCTTGTGTGCAGAAATCAGCCAAGGCATTGATGCTCTCTGATCAACAGGTTTAAGGATAATATGATGATATATAGCACCATCATCTTCATCTTTATATTTCAATTCTAATCCAGTAGCAACTTTCATGCTTGGTGATCCTAAAAATAGAAATAAACATTGTTTCAACAGAGTTGTCCAGAGATGTACAAGCCATATTCATCAGTTTGTTCAAATCTCAATGTCGTTTTTTGGGTCATTCAATGCTATGAAATTGCATTGTTGGTGACTTTGAAGCAATTTCAGACATTTTATTTATATGCTAAAAAGATTTCCAAAATTTAGCATAAATCAGGAATCCATCTAAAAATTAGAAATTTTGAAATACTTCAAAACCATCAACACTGCTATTAAGTAAAATGCTTGTTGATAGTTCTAAAACATTTTATCTCTATACTATACAAATTTCCCAAAATAGAAATTTCCCAAAATAGAATAAATCGAGAATTCATTTGAACATAGGGAACACTATTTAGTATTTATAGTCAAAAAGTCAGTATTCCAAAATGGATAAATGTCCAAATAAAAATATACGTAACAGATAATGATTGATTTGTAAATTCATTCATTCTGATCAATAAATGCATTTTTTTCTAAGTTGAACAAGTAAATAGAGACAAAACTAAACATATCTTTAGGCATACAGTCAGAAAATATTTTACGTGTAATTGTTCGGAATGAAATGATTTGGAATTGCCTACAAAAATCTTTTTTTTTTCATTTGGAATTTCATCAAATTTAGAATGCCACTTTTGGAATCAAGATTCAAATCCATAATATCTACTTAAGAAGATTATATTACTAATTTATGTGAACTTATATATTTAATGAATACTTTAAGCAAAAATCTCTTTTGGGTATGCTCAAATTTTCCCTATTTTGAAAAAATTTTGTCCATATGTTATCAAAGTTGGTTATTTCTTTAAATTTATCCATAAATTCGAAATATGTTTTTAGATTAAATTTGAAAATAAATGTATCCGAAGTATCATCCAATAATACTTTTTCATGAGTGGTAACATTAAAACAAAAATGGTTATTACAATAAGATCACACCTGATTGTGAAGTTGTTAATATTTGCGCTCCAGTCACTTTGGTCAGTAAAACGTTTTTCGGTGACAATTTCTGGTTTGCAATTGTTTGTGTGTTCGAGGTAAATTCAATGTATCTGATAAAAAAATATAGGGAAAAACTTTAGCATGAAGCACAATAAGCTACAATAAGCACAATCTTTGCTAGTATGAGCCACTGGTGGATGGTGCAGCCCAGGCACGGTCCACAAAAGGCTCATGTTCGGCAGAATTTGGAAAAAAAACTCGAACCTTCGTGAAAGAAAACATATTGTGAATTTGTCATAATAAGTCACAGGCTTTGAAATTTTCCTTTGAACGATTTGCTACCGGTTGGTAGAAGCGACTAAAGAAAAAAAGAGTGATGATTCTACCATTGTCCAAGGCGGATACTACTCGCGCTTTATCATAACAGCATAGTTGTCAGTTTTAAAGGGAAGTTGCAGGTACTATTTTCAGTAATAGCTTGCATTGCTTCAGTGGTTGATTTTTTTTTATAGCCACTTCTTAGAGTGGATCACCCTGTCCAAGGCCCTGTAACAGCGGCCACTTATAGACGGACAGGGTTACAATTACTGGAAAGATATTATCTTTTCCTGTTCGGCTTAGCCTACCCAAGTTATTACACCCTGGGTTGAGTGGTGGGCATGGATAAGCGAGCCCGACTCGCCAGGGCTCGAACCCGAGATCTTCAACCTGCGATGCCAACATGTTTAACCACTAGGCCATCGCCCTATACTTATACTGCTACTTATACTGTGATTTCTTGGCAAATCCAAAGATTTTTTATGGGATAAAATGAAATGGCATTTACATCACATTAGCCTGAGTGAGAAGCAATCCATCAAGAAGGCCATAGTTCAAATTGGGTTTATGTCAAAAAAGTTCATTGAAGCCATAATATCAGTACAAAAAGTAAAAGTGTGAAACATGCAACAAATATAACACTTCACTATTGAAATGTGAATTATCTGTGCAGGCTCAAATGCAAACAACACTTCAAAAAGGTGTGCGAAAGGTGTGTGTGAAGATATAAATACTAATTACATCATCAATTGCAATAGTGAATACATATAAAAAACACCAACCTGCAGTCTGATGATAATCGACACACATACGTGCCAAGTTCTTTCACCTCATTAATATTTTCATCAGTCTCCTCCACAATGTTCTGCAAAGTTCCTGATCAATATAAATTGCAATGGTATAACCCAGAAGTCAAACAGGTACAATTTCGATCAATTGATAAATTGGAACTGACCACGTATTCAATATTGTTGTTATGCACCACCCTAGTGTGTTGCATGGATGGCATACATATGAAAAAAAGTTTTACTATATAATTAATTTATCATACCGCACTGAACAAATGGCAAACTCAACTAAATTTTCATGAAAATTACAAGATACATTTCGTGAAACATAGGTATATAAAAATGATTACTGTATGTCCAAACTAGAGCAATGACTTATATGCGAGTGAACAGATAAATGGAAAATTTGCAAAAATAATATTAATACATAGCCAAAGGTTAGGGAAATATTACATATAAAATCACAATGCAAATCCCTATGAAAGATATAAAATAAATATATTATATGTATAATAAATATGAATTTAACAAATGGAACTAGATATGATTTCATATTTATCCTGCAGGAGAGGAAAGCCTCTCATGCAGATTCCAGCTTCAAATGGGGGTGAAGGTTTTTGGCTTAACTTAAAAACAAAAAACACAGGAGTATGACATGGAATAACCTCATTCAAGTACTGCAATGTTTAATTATCATTCCGCCACATACAGGCTATTGGCGTATGATGTAAGAAAAACACCAAATGCAAGTGTACATTATGTATTGCACGGAGCAATTGAAGCATTTTTGACTTATGATTGATGAGTAATTTTTTTCAATTTGTTCACGCTACCTTTTATAATAATACTACATGACATCATGTGTTTTTCATTTTAGAGTCGTGACTTAGAATTCAGACGTTAAATAATAAATATAAGGTATTTATTTATTTGAAAAAAATATAAGCACTTCTCAGAAAATGACTTAATGGTATTTCCTTTTCCTGCGTACATCGCTGCACATGTAAATGCCGTTGAAGGCACGTTATTATGTAATCAAAAAGGGCATAGAGATTTACTGACTTCAAGACAAACTTGACAATTTAATTAAATTTTGACAATTGAAAATTAATCTTACGCAAAATGTCGAATGTCAGTTAGCCACAAGGGGACATACTATCTATTATTGTTCTGTATTAATCACAGATGGATAACGCTATGGGATACGTCCATCAGATTTACATACCCATTACTCAGGATTAGGCAAAAATCCTTGACCTGATTAATTTCGAAGGATTACTGAACAATGCTAGACTTTGCATAATTTTGTTGAGAATAGATCATGTCAACAGGACGCAGACCATCCGTGGGTCATGCTCAATTGAACAACAATTTATCTGGTTGACCTCCTTACCAGTCATGAGCACTTTTAATCCCCTCTCGTAAAATTCTTCTTCTCTTTTTGATACAACGGCACAATCATAACATTGACGGACAGGATCCACAAAGTACATTCTCTGTAAGTTGATGAGGTTCGAACAACATCGACTACAATAACATTTACCACATCGACGGCAATGATGCTAAAAATATAATAATATATATAATATAATAATAATAAAGAAATCTAATAACATTGTAATTATTTCTTTTGAAAAAATTTAAATTTCGGACATAACAGCGAATTGCAAATGATCTTGTTTTATTCATTGTTTATTTAAAAAATGATGAATTTATGAGTTTCCTAATTCAAACAGTAAAATGAAAGATTTAAAATTCAGATTTGTGAACCTCTAGGTCTGAAAGTTTATATAATAGAACGTGGAGAGGTGTACTTGACTAATTATTCATAAAGGACGATCCTTGATTATTATCCATTTTCTAACGAGATAATTCAAGTCCAAATTACATCATACAATACACCCATGTAATGATTCCATCATCGATAGAATAACAAGTACATCAAAAAACTGAAGAAGAAGCATACGCAACATCGTGCATAATCGATAATATAGCATTAGCATATCTATTACAATAATCCCAGTAAAATTATGACCAAACGTAACAAACAAACAAAAGTATTACGTGAACACATGAAATGGAGTTATAATATATTGAACTGGTGTGGAAACATTTTTATAATAATCCAAATAAAGCTTATTTTAAGAAAGTTCAATGCAAAATATTCGAAACATTCATCGGTTTCATTGTGTTTTCTCATATGAGGCACGGTCCATCTGTGACTCATGCTTGACAAAATATAATATTTCATAGGGTTGATATCTAGAATTATAAAATTCTATACAAAAGCTGAATTCAGGCACACTTCTATGAAATAGCTCATTGATTATGAAACTGTCCTAAGAAAACCACCGAAAGCTTTGAACACTCAAGTAAAACCTGATGTTGCCACCCTATTGTAACAATAATTGCTGGATGCAAGAATGCCCAAAATGAATCGAATATTCGATATAGTAAAATTCTTGATTTCAGGTATATTTCAGAATAGTGGCTCACAAGAATTTAATGCTTTTATTGCCTAAATCAGTTCGAATTAGACAGAAAAGGCCAGTTTTACTCATTGAATTGATAATGTTTCATGGAACAAACAAAAAATTGTGACCTATACCAGTGGTTTTGTAAATTTCAAAAAAAAACATTCTCCAATTATATAGTTGTAATGCTTTTTCATCAAAAACATGGCTAAATTTAGAATGTATTTAATATTTCAATTCGAAATAATTTTTTCAGAATGTATTTCAAAAATTAAAATATACGGTTTTGGCCAACCATGGCTCTATTACAATATTTAGGAACCTCAAAAGTGCTCTTGGAAATCAAAAGTTGACGTAATAATTTAAATTTAATATTACTACGAACAACTGTTGAAATACTTTGTGTAACAGCAACTTGAAAAAAGGTTTTTATAGTTCAATTACGTGAGGTGGAATCTTTTTTCAATATTAATTAAAAAAATGGTCATTTAGTTGATCCTATAAGTGTAAAACGCGAAAAAGACGTAAAATATTACCCTTCTGTTCAGAAAATCAAAACTTTGTTGACATCCAACGCATTTCATTGTCTGCAAAACAAATAAAATAATGATTTTCGGCAGAAAAAACAGTAAAGCAAGATGATCAGATAAGATAAACAAGGCAAAACTTTTTTTTCATTCGGCCATCATTGAAGTTAAAGTTCAACTATCTCAAACATGTAGTGTCTAGTTCGCTAGATACTTTCACCAACTAAAGTAATTTCTGAACAAGAAGCAAGATAAACCTCTTAACCAGATACATCCCGTGAAATAAAGCTCATTTCATAATACTGTTACACTTTTGCACTAATTCGCAGGTTATGGAAAAGCATTTTTAACTCCCGGTAAGGTATTTCTCATGTTTAGAATGACGACAAATCAACATTTTCTTTCAAACATAACATAAACTGTTACACACCAACTAGAAAATAAATTAAATAATATTTGATATTTGTAAAAATTTTTTCCAATAAAAATGCAGAAATACCTCTCTGTCAGGCATCCACATTGGTTCTTCAAGGGCAAATGGACTTGCATATTTTTCACCAGTTGGTATCATCCGCAAACCACTGGTTGACTTTGTTAATTTTTTTCCTTTAATTTCATCCATATGTGTTGACAAATTACAATTATTGAATAGGTACTTCCACTGTTTAATACTATAGAGATTATTAGCTAAATAATAAACAGAGCATATTAAATGAAAATGAACAGTAAAACTTTACCATTGCAAACACTGAATTACTAACCGTAAAGTCCACTAAAAATATTCTTAAATTAACCAGTACTAAGAGAAACTGAGAAACGCTCGGTTGGTCAAACGAAACCAACATACAGGAGCTGGAGATTATTAAAGGAACCCAACAATAGAAACTAAATCCCCTTTCACTTCTGCTCTTAAATATATATTTTTTAATTATGACCCTCCGTTGCTGCTACTGACCCCGTATTTACATCTAAATATATGATTAAAACACTTATTAAATAATCCAACCACATTCTGACATAAACAGTATAAGTAAGAGATTGTTACCGTATGTAAAATGAACCAATTTCGTACAATGGACTTTGGTGATCAAGTAACGGTTTTAGGAGATGCAATTAATTGTATGATTACAAGTCTATTCTCTAATGTACGCTGTATGCATGTATGAATAGACTGGGTGTCTTCAAGTTTAGTACCATGTATTTGAATATAACCCGGCAGACAATGTCAGATGCTTGCAGCATTGGCACCCCCTGGTTCGGATGAGAATATTCTGCCAGCTTTTATTTTGAGGACATTCGCGAATATGGTACTAAACTTCACTAGACCCAAGAAAGCTAGCACAAAATTAAAACCCCGCTGATATGTTAGCAGTTAGAGTATGTGTGCCAATATACCAGTACCGAAGATTCATAGGCGAGGGAACCGAGCAGTGAGTGCCCCCAGACCAGTGAGTGCCCTCAGCTATTCAGACCCATAACCAATCTTTTCCATCATCTAAACCAGCAGCAATCGCAGATCGTGAAAAATAGCATAGTATATATTCGCACTGCAAAAATGCGGTCTGTGATGTGTACATTCATATATCCAACAAATGAACCAAAACAGGAAACCTACCTACACTCTAAAGCTTACCTACACTCTGCACTGTACATGCAGACGGAAACAATTAATTTTTCTTTCCTTGCTCTCCCGCACCTCTGGTGGAGAAGTAGGGATTAGGGACAGGATTTCATTTTTGCCCCCCCCCCCCCGGCAGACGAAAGCCGAGAATACGGCTTAACCATGTGGCGAACCACAACCCCTCGTGCAGACACCAGTTCATAAACGGGGTGAAAGTTTTTTGGCTTAGCATTTTTATTCATTTTCCCTGTGCATGGACATGGTTAGTGGAGGAAGCCGTAAGCAGCGCTTACGTGAACCACAGTGCACTAACGAGGCGTCCAGCGGACCTCTGCATATAATCACAGAATAAGATTTCATTTTTATTCTGCGGGACCAGGAAAGCCTGGAATAAATCTTAATCATATGGCAAACCACAATCTCTTTTGTAGATACCAGTTCCGAATCGGGGTGAAGGTTTTTTGACTTTTCATATTTCTCATTTTTCCTGTGCATGGACCTCAACGGGATTCGAACTCAGGCCGTTAATGATGCGTAGCGTAATTGGCAACGCTTTACCGACTCAGCTAACTGGGTACAATTAGAAATCTCATTTTGCTAAGCATGCGCAACAGATGGATAGAGTCTCGTCGACGAGGTTTCTTTTCCATTTGTGTTCAAATGTAAAAAGTACAGTTGAATTTTATTACTTAAGAATATCTTGAAGGCATTTGAAGATTATTGAAGGGATTATGGAAACGAATCGTATTATATTATAAATTGGCCGATAAGTTACTCCAAATAGATATGAATACTGTGAAAATAAAGCAAAAAAATAAAAGATTTTTTATAGACACATCTGTCAAAGTGCTCAATTAATACAAAACTGAGCGCTTTCCTACCCGTTATGAAGTAGCAGTGTTGGTGATTTTTTACCGGTTTTTGAAGTTTGGTTGCTGCCAGACATTCTTCCCGCAAAAGATCAATCATGTAATATTGCCAATTAGCTGCCTTTCTTTCGACGGAGACCACTTGCGTGGAGTATCTGTCGCTGTCCCAGTCCGACATGTTTAATGCAAATTTTCAACCAAATTAGCAGGGCACCTCTAATGAAAATTCTAACCATTGACGATTTATAATGGTTTGACAGTTTACATAACTCACTTTCTATTTTTTCTCATCTGAACTAAACTTCCATTTCGAATAAATATTAATTCAGTCAACTTTCTACTCAACATCAACTGGCATATTTTATAAAAACAATCATTGAGGAAATTTTGTTATTGCATACAAAAAGAAAAATAAATTAATTCTTAAATTTGGTGAGCAATTCGCTGAATTTTCATCTGCATTTCACTAGATTCAAGTTGCTCGTGTGTCAGCAAAGATAAACCAAGTTGATCATCCTGCAAGGAAAAATAAATCGTATTTCTAAACAACGAAAAGGCACCACAGCAACAGATTACAAAGGGAGTTCTGCTTGTTGAAACAAGTTTTATTGTAAAGAGGCACCACTGATTTGATAGTTCATGTCACTAGGCAAGTCCTATTCGAATAGTCAGATATTCCAGAACTATAATCAAAAGTAATTTTGTTTATTGATTATTCTCAACTTGATCCATTTTGGAGTGATATCATGATACTGATAATTGCAAAATAAGCAAAATATGGTCAAAAATAACCATTTTTGTTTGTCCGCAATATTGAAACAATATTCTATATTTATAGCGTATAGGCTATAGATCCCACCATAATAACAGCTGTGGTTTGCACTAATAGAATCAATATTGGCACTTGAAGAATGTGTAATCGATGGTGAATTGTGAACAAAATATGCATGCATGAAGTCAAAAACTAGTTACTCAACAATCTTTAAAATATTCAAACCATCCGTTAATTACTCACTTTAGTAAATGGTTGTGCCATGATTCTCAAAAATCTTTTTGAAATATGAACGCATTCATCAGTTGATAAATTACACACATTATCTCCCAGATATTCCTGTATCCACCGTGGCAACTTGCTTCTTTTATCACTCCGTGAGAATCTCTGTAACATTAGGGTGGTTCAAAAAATGGAATTTATAAAAAAAATAGCTACAACCCCCTCAAAAGGTGTGGTTTGGTGAAAAAAGACATCCATACTGCAAATCATCAAAATCAATTTCTATTTATCTATATTATTTACCTTATCAGCAAATATCATAATCCCGTAATCTGTTTTTCCACGAATGACTCTCCCCACACATTGTGCTGCATGTCGAAGAGCATCGAAAGTTAGAAAATCTGATTCTCGAATTTGAAAATTGTCTCGCAAGTACTCGAGCCTGGCTCGTAGAATTCTGCTTTGTGTATAAACATACGGAATGCCAAACATGATCACAGCTCTTCCAAGGTGATGTGCTAAGTTTGTGAATAAAAAATGCATAAAAATTAGCAATGTTAAAGTGCACTGATGGATCATGACGAGAACATACAAAAAAATTTTTTTTTTCAAATCATATTTGACCAATTGTGCAATAAAATCATGAATTTAAAATATGTGATTTGACATATACCATGATTTTCTACAGAATTAGGTTTTTAAGGACAAAAAGACATAAATTTTGATAAAAAAAATTGCAATATTTCTATTCTCAATAAGGTCATACTCATGCCTAATTATGATACAGATTTTAGATCATAAAAACTCTCGCATAATTAATTGCCATTCACTGCAATTGGAACCTTAATAATAGTCACAGAAATTATTATTGCCTGGTTTACATTCAATAAAAAGATCCTAACATTCCTTTTATACTTACTGAAATCAATTCCTTCAGAAACTTTTCCTCTTGCAACAGATAGTAAAACAGCTCCTCTACCATTATTACAAGCCTGAAAGAGGAAAAAACGAGCATCAAAGCATTAACATCACAGAAAAGACAACAAAATGAAAGTAATCTGGAAATGATTTCATCATGTTTTGATGTTTCTTTAAGTATAAAAGATTGTGCCATCGAGTCACAGTCCATCTTTAGCTTATGCCCCAATGAAATATAATTTCTGATTTGGTAAATAGTATTCATTAGCAAATAATTGCACATTAGATTTATTAAAATCTTGTTAGAAAAGCTGCATGTGATAGGCAGTTATTTGAATACACAGTACAGTATTGATTTTACTATGGAATTTTCAATTGATACATTTTGACACAAAACTTAACGCAAAACTCATTTCTAATCAGGAAATACGTTTTGGTAAGTATGAACAACCAATGGATTATCCTGTCTAGGCATGGTCCATGAGTAGCTCATGATTAGTAAAATGAAATTTCTGATTGGCAGTCGAAATTTTTTTATAACTTCAAATCATTACAAATAATGCAAATTTTTCTCAAAGCATTTGTCGAATCATACCCAATCACCGATACGAGTATTCAAATCATTCAAATCATAAATTTATCCAGATGAATTTGAATCTTAAATATAGAGGTAACATTCCTAACTTGAATTTGAACATACCTCATGATATTTGTCTAGAGCCATACTAGTTTCAGCAGCATCTTGAGTTTCAATGAATAAAAGTTTATTTTTCTGTATATTTTCAAGAATTCCTTGTTCATACCAGGCAGCAACAATATTTTCCTGGAAAAAGAATCATAAACATCGAAAAAATATTGACAAATTCATCGAAATATCATAGCCATATCTATTAAAAGCTTGAACCTTAAAAGTGGCATCCCTATTGTTAATATATTGCCCATACTTTACTTCTCACGTATATAAAGGCATATCATATCAACGGTAGATAATAACGGTTGTCAAAATAAACTCTACTTAGCTGAGAATGCGATCTAGGTAAGAATTGTAAAAACATACATATATAAAAGATATCAATTCTAAATATTTCAATGAAATCAAAATTTAATGAAAAACGGTGAATAACGCAAGTCATCCCTTTTGGGATATGTGCAAAGCAAAACAATAGAACAACTCAGTTTACTTTTATTTGAGTCTTCGCTTGCATTATTGGTCTATTAGCTTAAGTTTTATATTTGAGATGAAACCGTCAAGTATTAGGAAATGTCAAGTCAAGCCCTAACAACGTACCATATAAACATATGATACAAAAAAGCAGACAACACCATCAGGAACAATTCTACAAATTTCCGTCAACAGATTTCCATAATTACGAATCACTGCTATATCTTCTCTTGTTTCAAATTTAGAACTGATCGCAACTTGATCATTGCCTCGTGTCACAATCTGAAATGATGAAATTTTTTGATTGATTTTTTGAAATATTTGAGAATGTTCAAATTTCCAAATGTATTTTCGAAAGTGTCAGAAACAAGAGAGAAAGAGAGAGAGAGAGTATCTGTAAAGGTGGAGCAAGAAACTTATTTTCCTTCAGAAATATATCGTACTGTAGTTTCTTGATTTGGATGAACATTCACACAAGCAAACACAAGTAAATTAAGTGGCAATGCTAAAATGTAATATTATACTGGAAATGTCAACAAACCTACCGTATCAACACTGAATAGTATTTGTCTAAAATACTAATAGTGTTCGTAGTAATCTAGTGAACAACAATCATACGATTAAAATATTGCTTAGTGAGGTAAATGATAGGGAGGCGAGATGGATTTTCGGTAATTCTCAGAGCTTTGACTTGCGAAAATGTGCATTGCATGGTCACACAAACAAAAAATTATATATTAAAAACTTCCCACAGGCCAAAGACGCTAAGAGTAGTAGTGGGGTAATTAAATAGGGTGAGGCAAATTCTTGAAATTTGGAAAAGTGTTGCTGCACAAACGCATAATTTTAAGAGTTGTGCCAAAATTTATTATTCAAAAACTATCTTTTATTCAAAAAAAGAAAGATGATCTCACCATAGGACAAAGGCACTGTCTGGCAAGAGTCATTGTAAATGTTGCCATGGTTACAGGTTGGAAATCCAATATTCGAGGATACATGTCTAATGGCGAAAGTGTCTGTAAAAAGGAAATGCAAATCAACATTCTCAATAAGTATTAAAATAGTAAATAGAGATCATAATAGTGAACTAAAAATTCATTATAAGTTACAAATCAAAATCATGATAATATGTTCTAAAAATATGAATAGTTAGACACTAACAGATCACAGAAAAACTTGACCAACGGCTAAGAAAATAAAATTTGTTATTGATTGCTATTTTGAAGCATTAAAAATGCATATTCGGACCTACTTGTTATGAATATGAACACGAATAATATTATGTTATGTTAATATTAATATTGAAAGGTTTCAACCACCTTGCAAGGAAACATGAAATATAGACAGTTAGCTAGAGGAATCTTGTTTTGCTTGGGTATCCGAAACGTTCATATTACTATCTTGAGGTCACCAGAATGCTTCAAAACTATTTCATAGCAGTATTGGTGGTTTTTAAGCTTTTTGTACAATTTTGTTTCTATGAGGCTCACAAAGAGGCATTTTAATATTTTAGCAAGAGATATGTCATGAAATATTGCCCATTTGCTAAATTTTCTTCTGGTTTAACGCATTTCATTCTGAGTAGCAGAGTAGCTAGCTGGTATTCCGCCAGTCTGTCACGCACAAAATGCCCTAATTTTAACCCTGAGATTAAAACTTAAACTAAGTGTTCAAAATAAAATTCTTACACCAGAAGTAATAATCACACTTTGAAATCTTGCGAATACAGGTTTGATTGCAATTGAAGCGTCCATGCAACTGGGAAACAATCAAAAAAAAAATTATTAATACAAAGTTTCATTCAAACATGTGAATCAAGTTTTCATGATCAAACATTACCTCTGATTTGATACAGTCAGCATTAGTAATGACATTACACCATACACAAATTTGGGATTATTTTGTACTAAAACTTGCACACAATTGACTTGAAATTACATATAGCTAAATATATTTAAGTTATTTTTGCACAACATGCTGCAGTAATACTGAGATGTTTGGAAGTGGATGATCAATGCATGAAATTCTAGTCATAATCAAGGTTGAAATGAAACATTTGCACAAGGTGACAAAAACTAGTGTGGTCAGTATATATCTAGTTCAATTTGTATTCGACATTCACTATATAAATAGAATCAGGTTTCGAACAGATAAAATTGCTAATATTTAACTATATTGCACATTTTACTGTAAAGCCGTGATTTCTTGTTATGCTGTAAAATTTGGCACATACCATGGTAAGGGCTCTCCAGAAAGATTCAATTCGAAATATTCGAATCATAAATTATTCGATTAGATTTCTGCAACAACTTGAAATTAACAAAATGATAATTTCGATTCTTTTAAAAAAATAAAAGTGAATTTTCAGTAAAATATAGGCTGATAAAAAGATGTGATTTTGTTTTTTTTAATTGTAGGACTCTTGATTTGAATATTCGATTCAGGAGAATTATTCGATTTAAAAATCAAAAGATATTTGATTTTGGCCACCATTAATCACGATTTTGCTGCAGAATGAATTAAATTAAGAAAAGTTTAAAAAAATGAAATTACCAATTAATCTGGAATATAGAATACTCGAATGAAGGATCCGGACAAGGATCTCCCAAATAACAACCACTTCTTACAATACTAAAATCATTGAATGCTAAATAAATAATTTCAGTAAAAGTTTAAACACACTTACCTAAAATGCATAACCGGATTGAATACAGTTGGTGCTTTATCATCGAATGGTTCGATTAGTAATACAAAACCTATGATGAGAAGAAATTGTAAAACACAAAATTTGGAATGGGCCACAGATAGACCATATATATTGGCAGAATGACATCTACTCCGCTACTCTCAGACACCCGAACAAAATAAGTCCCTTCAGAAGAAAATTTAGAAAATGGTTATATTTCGAGATGAATTGTGCTAAAATATTAAATGCCTATTTTAAAATGTCTGGTAACAACTAAGCCATAGAAAAAAAATCCTCAAAACCATCAATACTGCTATGAAATAGCAGTGTCAATGGATTTGAAGCTTTTTTTGTTTATCTGGAAGACAAGAAATTCAAAAAAACGGATAAAAACAAGATTCTGTCACCCCGTTCATGTACACCCATACTAATTTCGAATTGAATCTTTGTGGATGTAGTTCAACAAAGAATCATAATTAATAATTTTTTCCTTCTTTGTGGCACTTTTTTCAATATATATATATATATGTAAAACTTTATATTAGATGATAAAATTACAGGAGAGATGAGTTAAATTCTTAACTTTACAATAACTTACAGGCGTGAGTTACTCTGATATTTACCTTTGTTATATGTGCTGACCAAAGTGGCAAAATTGGAAATCAAAACAATAGGAGAAAAATCAGCGATTTGAGGCAGTTCAAGTGTTCGCAGCAGTGAGGCAAGACGTTCTGAACAAAACCTGAAAAATGAAATACCATTTTTTGGCATTGAAATTCACTCTGAGCAAGGTCAAAAGCAGCACCAAAAAGGATCCAACTAACGTCCACTTAATAGCAAAGAGCTACTACAAGACATAGTACCAGCAACTGCGCTCTAAGCGGAAAACATTCCAATTGGAACTGAACCCTCATGGCGAAGTACAATGAGTGGTATCAGCCCTGGGTAATGGTAAAACCCATCTACCACTTCTTTAAACATAGTGTACATCGCTAGTGAATAGTAAACATGCACATACACCTAAACAAACTCATACAGTTTGTTATAGCCTCCAATGAATATTACATTCACTACTCTCCTATCTTTTATGATTAATGCTTATACTGAATAAGGAGTACAAGATGCAAGATCATCACGATCATATTTATAAAAAAACACTAAGTGAATACCAGTAACAATAAATCACCCGCAAATCAAAAATTTGACCCCACCTGGAAGACAACGCCAAATAAATAACACAGTTTTAATGATATTGCTTTTCAGAATGGATTAGTGTAAAATACAAGTCAGAAAAGCACAAAAAATTTTTTTCTGATCCAAATTCTGTGAATCCATTTTGCAACTAGAGCCTGACCTGTGTATTGAAGAACCGACATATTCTGTACACATATATATATCAGCAAAATTTTTTCATCTCAATATATCAAAAGATCACAAAAACGGCAAATATTATAATTTATTCAACTACTTGCATATTTATATCAAAATAATTATTCATTGCCTATTCTATGACGTTAAGAATTGAGGTTCATATGTCAATATTATTAGTTAATGATCCTCAAAGTTGTCTAAAGATGGTCATGAAAATTCACTTTCAGTCTGACTCTATTTGCAGCTCTTTAAATGACAATTTCCCCAAGATGTACTTTAGAAATCTTGGTCATTGAGGCAGCTACAGATTTAATAGCTCAGCAGAGACAGTTTTACGCTGATCATCACACTCACCTGAGAGGTTTTCTGTCGATACAAACTTTGTCAAAAATATCATGAAGAAAAGATACAGGAGTTTCGCTGACAACATGTCGAACTCGTAATCTCGATTTCAAATATTCAACAAATCTTTTCATAAATTTCACAAAATGTTCTGAGTTACGTATACTACCAGGAACAGTTTCTGGAGATTGAAACGATAATGGGGTTTAATTTCGCCTGAAAAAAGTGAAATCTTTCTTCATAATTAATCCACTTGCAGACCCACAAATATGAAACAAGATGAACGAGCACAACTAGCAAAAAACAATTTCCTATCCTTGTTAGAGAAGACGAAAAGCCTATAAAAGATTGTTTCCATGCCAAATTTCAGTATACAATCACTATTTACGTCAAAATTTGAAATATTAACGCATCATTAATGAAATTTGCGAAATACTGATGTTGTTTGGATTTCATATAATACTATTGATGGAATAGAGATATTACAACATTTTGTAATCATTTTTCAAAGCCACTCCAAAGGAAAAAAAGGATTATAAATCCATTCAGTATCAAATACTAATCGAACAAAGAATTATCTAATCTAGAACTTGATGAAAAATGTTAACACGCTAGCAACACTTTATATGAAATAAATTGAATCGATAATTGAATTTATCAAAGGATTTAAGTAATGAGCAAAGGTAAATGTTATAGCAAGTATTAACAGAAAAGAGGGTAAAAATTCTATTGGGAACAATTCAATAGAGAATAAACATGCCTTAAACACACACTCACAATATTACCTTGTAAAACTTCGTCTGGTAATATAGGATTCGATAAAATAACATCAGATGTTCTAGCAACATTTGCTTCTCTCAATCCTTCTACTAATCTTCTGTACTCATTTTGTAGTTTCTTGGCATCAGATTCCTTCATTCTATGTTTAGAGTTGAGTTGAAGAAAATGTATATAGGGCTGGGGAAATTAGATTTGGTGATTCGAATCAATTCAAGTACAGATTATTCGGATTAATTGTGAATCAGTCATAGGAACAAAAATTTCTTTTTTAACGATAAAATGCAATAGATTTTGGTCAAATTTGACCAAAATTGATTGTATTTTGTCGTTACAATGAAAATTTCTGTCATTGGACTGGAGTGTAATTTGAAAAACATGACTTTTAAATCTGTTTATGTTAATATTTGTAATCCGTAATAGTAAATTTCCTAATTATCATGGTGGGCACATTAGAAGTGAATAGTAAAAATGGGATACTTGTTGTTTTTATGAAATCAGGAGCTATTCGCTACGATTCGAAAAAATTATCAGAATCAGATTCGATTTCCAAATGATTCGGTTTTGCCCAGTCCTAATCATATATGCATTTGGCAATAATTTTACTAAGCTAACGAACATGTATAACCAACCCCTGGGGAACCGCAAAAAAACATAAGAGAAATCCTACTTGAAAGCTTGGTTTATACTTGTATCCAATTAACGATAGTCATTAAATTAATGCCCCTATTTTGAAATTAAAGTTTGTAATTAGAAATTGTATTTTGCAAAGTATGGGCCATAGATAAACCATGCCGCAGCAGCACAATCTATCAGTGACTCCCGCTTATCAAAAATGTGTGTTTTCTGAATGTAATGTCAATCAATATGTAACACACTGAAATACAACAACTTCACATCTATTGAGATTTGAAATAAGTTATCCGTACTTGCCAAGGTGATCTTGAAGTTGGTTAAGATTTCCAGTACATCTATCTAATGTTCTTCTACTAATATTAACACTCATCGACTCTATGCACACATTATCTGGAAATAATTGAAAATTAGAAGAGTTAATCAATAAAATCTTTTGACAAAGAAACATTTCTTTGTATGCACATAGCAGGAATTGCGTTTCACATTGAAGAGCGAGTATCAAAATAAAGTTTACATGTAAGATGAAGTACACTAATCAGTGGCAGAAGGTTACGAAGAAGTATTTCCACTAGGACTGGACAAAACTGAATTCTTTGGAATTTGAATCTAATTCGGAAAATTTTTTCGAAATCGAAGCGAATCACTAATTCCCGAAGATACACGTTTACTTCTAATAATACGTGTTTCGATTGATTCCAGTTGACCCCGTCCTGATTTCTACTTATATAAAAACTGAACATATACATATTAATCTGACATGTCGTTACACATTTGTTTGTACCCAAGTTAATGTTAATATAATAATTGAAATATGAAACTATAGTAAATATAAGAGGACACAAACATGAACACAAATGTGTTTACATACCCATCTACGTAAAAGTGAAAGATATAAAAAGTAATAAATGTTCGTACATAGATAGAACTCCCAATTCTGAAAGGGTGGATGGATTCGAATTACCATTCTTAGTCACACAGATAATTTTATTAGATAATAGTGTAGACCAAAACATAAAACAATCAATTCTGCTTAAACTATAATGTATTTGGAAATATTACCAATGTTATGTGCTTCATCAAAAACAACAACTGAATTCTTTGACATTTCCTTGGAGACAAGATCTGCTATTTTTGGATCAAGTAAATAATGATAACTGTACACAACAACATTCGCATGCATGATCTGTAAAAGAATGCACAATATTAATAATAGACAGGTAAAATAATCGGAAACAAAGTTTTTCCCAAATCTGGGTGGGTGTTTTAAAGAATTTCCTGACGAAGAAACAGTGGAATGGCAGATAAATGGTTTTACTGTCAGCCAGAGTAGAAACCAATTACAGCAACCCGGCTGTGACAAGCTCCGGTGAATGATGAAAAGATTAGAATGATACTCAAAGTTTTGCATTCTCAGAACTCAGTGCATATTAAGGAAGTCTGAAAACCTTTGTTTGCTTTTAGTGTTTTTTCTTGTTTGATAAGATGAGTACGACAGCTGATAGGAGATTACACAATACATGCAGATACCGAAGGGCCTGATCAGGGATATATAATTGACTTAATTGGTGACAAAACCACCTACAACAAAACCAGTTTTTCTTATTTTTTTGACATTACAGCTAATTTGACATTATAATGATATTGATAAAACTTACACTATGTCTTGCCAGAAAATAAGGACACCATCCTTTCTTTCGTCCAAATGATTTCAGGTCATCCAAGTTATAAACACCAGCTGGTATAGCTTCATCCTTACCATGGGCATCAAAATTCTAAAAAGCATGGTACCAGTATTAGAAAATATATGTTAATGCACTCACAGTGCATAGATTGAGCATTGATGTACTTGACCTAATTCGAACATATAACATTAATTCATCTTATGTATTTTTATTTTGTATTACATAATTTCAGTGTTCAAAAAACATCGATTTCTAGCTTTAATGATATTGAATAGTAATTTCACATCAAAACTACTGGGGAAAATATTTAGGGGATTTTACTGCACGCTCGAACAATATTTGCTGAGAGTTCACATATTTTGACTAGCAATGCTCTAATCAATATTAATGTAACATAATTTAATGATGGAGAACTTTTCAAAAATTTACAAAGCTGATTCAGGAGAAAGCAAACATTTTCAAACTTCTCCACAATAACTTATGGGACACAGATACACACGGAAAATTATATTCTCAAAGATTTTATTCTGCCAATCATCTGTTGAGGATTATACATAATAACAAGAGATAAGCGGACAAAACTGCTCGAATAAAACATTCTTTGCTATTTCAACATAAAAACTAGAGCAAAATAAGGAGCAAGCCTGTATACCTACACCCTCCTCCTTCCCTAAAAAATAGAAGATCACTATTCTCTATTAGTTATAAGAACTCGCTTATCCAGTAACAATATTGTTCATCGATTTTTAAAAGGTAAAACAATCATACTTCAAGAAGATACAACCTATTACCTCAAAATATGGGCAAATGGGAACACTTTCATCGGATTGGTGTCGTTGTCTGACAAATGATGCTGTGAGAGCATGACAATGACTATCAACTTCCTTACCGTATTGCTGTTTTCGAACTTCAGAATTGATGCAAAGGTTCTTTCTGATAAAGAGAATGAAAGTTATTGAAAACTTTCCAAAGTATTCTGAAAAAAAGATCGTCCGACATGAGTGACCAATGAGTGAGACAAGGTGCCAGAACTTGACAAAGAACTAAGACATTTATCAGTTATGTTTTATTTCATAAAACATTTGCTGGTACGGTACTCCATTTCATGATGCAATCTGGGTTTGGTGAGTATGAGAACAATTTGACAGCTAAAACTAAGTCATCCGCATTTTTGAAAGTTTAAAAGTATTAAAATGAACAAGCCCTAAGATCTGAGAACGTTCCTCACCTAGAACTCAATGCTAATGCCAATATTCTTGGAGCTTCCCCGATAACAGATTTATAATACGCAAGTAATCTTTGTAATTCTTCAACAACTTTTTCGAGTTCAGGAACTGTTCTTGAACAATATATCAGCTTTCCAACCGACTGTGGATTCTCCTGTTCTTTCAGAAAAAAAAACTATATTATTCTTCTTTAGTTAGAAAGAAAGAAATTGGAGTCTGATACTGAATTGGAAACTTCATATTTTCAGGTAGCAACAAATGATTTTTATCTAATCTTCACAGGCAGTTCTCTAAAACTAAAATACCTTGCCTTTTTTATTTTTACCTTAGTGGGAAGTAAAATAGATTTTTTCAAAAATAATATCGTAGTGATATATATCATACAGATTATAATAGTTTCTGTTTAAATAATTTCAAATAATTTCTGGCTAATTTTTAATGACCTAATAGAAAAAATTATTTCAAAACATCTTTAGCTAAGTACAAGTCACTCTTTAATGGATCGCGGCAATGAGATGCGGCCCATTTGTAGCTCATGCTTGACAAAACAAAATTCCTTATGTGGGATGCTTTGAAATGTATTAATTTGAATCGATTGGAATCTTAAATTCAGAAGTTGGCACGTCAAACATAAATTCAATACAGTGTCATCTTCTATTACTTAACTTATAATAATAGTGACAATATGTCAAAAAAGGTCTTACCAAATGATACGCAAGAATTAATGACAGTAGAGTCACTGTTTTTCCTGTTCCAGAGGGCATTTCCAGTACACCATGACCTTTCGCATCTAGAGTCTTCTTCAATTCCAACATATAAGAATATTGTTCGGGATAGATGAATTCATAGGGAAAGTATACGAGTAAGCCATCGATGTTGAGCCTGTTTAAAAATGATTCTAGTCATAAAAACTTTAACCAAAACATGCTCTGTTTGGTAAAGAATCACTGACTGATTGCACCACTAAGGGAGTGTGCCAGAGGCAGCGAGCACGGTTTCACAGATACTTTTTTGTCGAAATTCACTCCAGTCCAGACTAGGCTAAAAACTGTAACAAGAAGCAACCGGAAACGGCCACTTTCATGTTAAATATTCATTACAAAATTCAGTACAAGCAACTGCACTCTTAAGAACCAATGAGTGCTTTCTGTCTGGCGTGAATAATAATTATCAGTATTTACATAATGTACTCCGTTTACTTCACCTTGAATACATAACCCAAAAACTTCATTATTTTATTAACAAATTCAATTTTTATTACCTAGCTGTTTTCATAGTATAAAAAACTTGTCTGGGCATTTCCTGCCAAGCACGGATCACATTGAAAAGAAACAGGTCAATGTTTGCTGATGCTTGATCAAAAAAAATTGATAAAATCAAAATGGGTCAAAAAAGCTATAATCTAGTCCACTTTATTTGACAAAATAATGCCCTCATGACTATTTTTGAAATGAAAAATAAATCAAGTTTATCTACATAAGATTAAAACCATAAGGATGTTGTAAACCCTGCTGCTAGAACAATAATAAAGAAAATAAAAGTATTATATATAAGAGATATACATGACACAAACTTAAGGTAAAAAACTTACTTCATATTTCAATTGACAGATGGTTTCCTTCTTTACGCCGGTTGATACGCATTAACAAATATATTATTTAAGTATAATATTAAAACATCCTGATAAAAACAATGTAGAACGAAGTATATTATTATTAAAAATATACATTACCATTGCAATTTACATCAGCTAGTGCACTGTGTTTATTAAAAGGGTTTTATATCAATGTTGTGTCGACAAACTTCAATCTGGAACTTTGAAGAAGATGATGATGATTGAACTACAAGGTAGTAAAGGGTAGTAAATTGAGGGTATAGTTAGGATTGTCCTTCATTCCAAAAGAACTATATGAATAGTATGTTTCCATATTTCAGATAAAAAAATTGTGGATATTACACCATATTTTGGTCATTTTGCACCATAGTCATGATTAGCCATATTCATAATATTATGATTTGACTGCAAAATGGATCACTATTAAGGAATAATCAAAAAAACAAAATTAGTTACAATCGCAATTCTAGAATATAGGATTACCTATTGTGTAGGAGATAGAGAGGGAAGTTACCATCACAACATTATTAATACATTCGATATAATCTCACAATACAGATTTAGGTATCCGGATTTCAGATAATGCAAATTAATATTTTTAAGCAAATTGGGCTAGGTAACAAAACTAGGTAACAAAAACATGATGTATGTCCAATTTTGCAGCAATTTCATTTCAATTCAAAAAGGTGCAGATGAAGAAAACCCCTTCATGAATATCGGAGTTGATTTCAGATTCGAATTGAACATATTCCCCAAATCGGATAATTTATTTGGATCGAAAGTTTGAAAAAATATTAATCATATATATAGATCATTTCTCAATAACTTTGCATCAAAATCTACAAGATATGTATTCAATTTTTGTGACCTCAAATCTCTGTAAATATTGAATAGGTTAGAATGGAACATTTTCAAGTGAAAGTGGACTATAAATTTGCCTGCACAGAATCTGCTGGAGAATGATGTAATCAGATAACACTAATGGTGATTTATAATTTGCCTAACGATGATTTAAATCCAATATTTTGGACATCTCTATATCCTCACCAATTCAATAATCCACTGAACTAACCAATACATCCCAATCAGAAATAGATTGTATAAGTATGAGTCACCAATGGAACGTATCAACTAGATTTTATCCAACTATGACTCATGCTTGACAAAATTAAATTTCGGATAGTGATTATACCTTTGCTAGCAGTGGCATCTGTTTATTGGCCTGTCCAGTATCATTCTAAAGTTCCACCCAATATATTAATAAATTTCAGTTTTCTAAAAATATGCTTCAACAAAACTGTTTTGGTTGAGATATTCATTTTTAGAATGAACACAATTTAAAAAACAGAAGTGACGCATATATTTTTATTTACCACAGATGACATTTATATTAAAGCCAACATATTACTTGGTTGGTGAACTGCTTTTATTATTCCATGCCATTATTAGTTTCTAACTCTGGTAATTTTAAACCCAGCATGTCAGGGAGCATATCTGGTTTCAACCACAAGACTAAAGGAGTTGTACCAAAAGTATAAAAAGATTTTTTGTGATAAAATAAGACTCCATCAGTACTTGTAGATAACCTATCTTGAAGTAATTTATTCATAGTTTCTTTATCGCATTTACAACTCGGAACAACTTTGAATTTGTAGGAACTGTTATCAATATCAGACATCTCTTGAATTTTACTGCTCAACCAGAAAAAACGAAACTCTGTATCACAGTCATATACAGGATGTTGATTCCAACACATAATGTCAAGAATATAAAACGTCTTTTCCACTTCACTGAAAATGCAATCTAAAAGAGTGTAACCTGTTGATGACATTTTATTGCCACCAGGCAGTCCAGATGAAAATGTATCCATGCGATAACCGCTTTTGGTGTAATTATTTGTCCTGCCTCTTGAAGCAACCACGAGATTCCTACGGCCGGTTGGACACAACATCATTAGCCAATTTTCTTCGAAATCTGGAGGAATCTCGACGAGCCATTCTGATAGCATCAATTGATCTTTGTATCTTCGTGGTGGTTTGATGTGAGAGAGAACTTCCATTTCTATCTCATCCTCAGCATTTTCTTCTTCATCTTCATCATCTCCATCACTCCACTCATTCATTGCAAGTCGACGTGCATGTAATTTATAGTCCACTCGCTTCTGTTTCTGAATTTCAAGGAATCTTTGCCTACGTGTATCTTGATCTGATCCATATGCAGTCTTCTTTTTATATTCGCTTTGCCGTGGATGTGCAGCATAAATGCTGTTTGTGTTGCTAGACACCTGGAAAGATGCACTCAGAGCTTCTGTAATGTCATCCATTACACCCTCACCTAGCCCCAGTAGCTTTTTTTAGAATTTATGAAAATAACACTTTTAGTATAAATACCAGCAATGATTAAAATTCTGAAAATAAATAAAACATATATATATTTAAAGTGTATTTCCCAAATTCAAGTAGAAAATTCACTAGTTTTTTTTTTTTAAATTATAGAGAATAAAATTTAAATTTTAATATCAGGACTACAGAAGGTCTGAAAGACATCAGCTATTTAAAAAGACCTCTCAATTCACCCAGGGCACTCAAAACTCGTCAGTTTTATCATAATTTTTGCTGAGTCACTTATTGGACCTCACCCCCCCCCCCAATATTCCACACCGAGAAGGACGTCCGGATTCCGGACCTAATGAAGTCTAAAAACATTTGCAAATGCAGAAACTTTTAGTTCACAAAATCACAATGAAGATATATCATAATACAAACACAGACAGACAGGCAGAGGTAAGGAGGTCTAAAATTATAAAAAGTTCATCAATCAAAGCTAATCAACTATACATATAGCTGTAGGGTACGTACAGGGTACCGTATCTGATTATATCGCCACTGTTCAGTGTTGTGGCTGAAAATTACTGGGAGTAGAAAAAGCCAAATGCCCAACCTGGCAACAAATAGTAGCTTGAGCAAACCCTCCGCGATAATACTTAATCAGTAATAAAAAGGCAAATACCGTGGTGTATATTATTTTTCCCGAAGCTCGACTAAAAACTTATTTGTGCAAATTTAGCATGCTAACTTATAGACCGTGAGTAAGATTATTCCAATATCCTGATACACGACAATACCAATTGCAGAATATCGGTACCGGTACAACCAGCACATAACCGATTCATTATGGTACCGGTAACCTAAAAAACGTCTTTGCCACTGATGCTCATATGAAGGATCGAACGCAGAACAGAAAATGCATGCCTAGGCCCCGAGCCTACAGTCTAGCTTTCCTGTCTTGTTGTCACACAATAATGAATAGATAATATATAATTTGTCACACCATGCTGTCTCTGCGCTGAGCGTGTCGTCGTCTCAAACTCCGTCTTGATTGAACCTTGGCACCCGGACGAACGCTGCTATGGGATGGGATAACAATTTTCAATGGCGCATTCAACTCCCCATTAGTCTCGTAACTAGGTTAGGAGGCAGACTGTCCAACCGAAGAAATAAGTTTTTAAAATGACCGGTAACCCCGAATCGGAGGGGGCTAATATCTATAAACGGTTTTACCTCATCCAGTATTTCTTTCACACATGCAACACCGTAGTTCTCATTCGATTGCAGAACGTTGGTATTCTCACGCATGGTTAAGCGTGGTAAAAGAATGTTTGGTTAGAGGTAAATATCAGGCTGATTTCGACCGCCTCTAAATTTTCAAAATTTGAAATAAAATTTGTAAAAAAAACGCCAGAATTTCTAGCTTATCTGGGGCAATTTCTCTGGCTCTTCTTTGAAACAATTTTTGTCACCAGTATTGCCAATTTTTACTTTTTTCGTCGGCAAGTCGGACATCGCTCGCCACCGCTCTTTATGAGTTATAGATTCAGAACATTAAGCATCACGGTGTATGTAAGTTTTTGCCTTTTGGCACTTCTGCGCTCATTCCGTGTGTTCGATTCCATTCACACGTCAAATGCTTTTGTTGACCACACTGGTGGCGGAAACGCGTGACGGGTGTTCGGGAATGGGTCCGGTCCCCCAAAGTCGTAGATCTTCCGCCGCAGCTGGTTGCTAACACGCTATACTAATTAAATAACTCTGAACCGTCTCAATGTTCGAATTGAATACTCAAAATTTATTCATAAGTTACATAGAAAGTCGCAGAATGGCATTTTAAGTGCTTTAAACCAGTGGTTCTCTCTCAACCGCCGGTCCGCAGACCGGTGCCGGTCCGCATCAACATTCATCTCGGTCCCACAAACATTACAATTTTTTATCTCAGTTGCAAAATGCAATATGTCGAAGGCTTGTCCATTGATTAAAGAAATGAAACATCCAATTTTAAACGGATTTAGAATTTCGCACGTCCCGTAATTTGCAGTATTGTCACATAAGACAAGCTTCAGAGTCTACTTTGTACTCTGTCGTATGTCACAATGCTGTAAGTATGGTGCCAAAATGTTTAAAAGTGCAAAATTTAGCAAAAAACTTTGAAAGTAAAATTGAGTCAAGCAAACTAGTATTATCAAGTTCTTTCAAAAGAAAACCAACAGTGAAAATCAAGTTAGCGGTACTGGCGAGGACAGAGGAAGGACGAGCCCTACTGCTGCTTCAGTTAGTGGTGAGTTACTGGTCATCACAGAGGAAGAAACTAGCCCTGTTGCTTCAAATTTACAACATCGCTTGAAACGATCATGCAATGTTGTTATGGATCATCAAGACCAATCGTATGGAAGCCAACGCTACTTCGCTTTGCAGAAACTTCATTAGAACCACGTTTAACACGTATGGTATCAAACAGCAGAAAACTTCTCATTAAATTGAAGTTTTCATACTTCTTTGCTTTTGCATTACATAGTTTTTATCGTAATTACATTTTAGGTTGATTTTGAAAGTCCACCGGTCCGCAAATCTTGTTTTGAAAATTTACTGGTCCGCAAACATAAAAGGTTGAGAACCACCGCTTTGAACCGCAGGAAATCCCAATATTTATCGCCCTAATTGGCGTGCAGTAATTAAAATAAATAAAACTCCGGCGCGACATTTGGTCAGTTTTGTCGTGATATTCGATTTTTACGTTTTTTTTTTGTTCATTTATAATTTTAATATTTATGGCGTTCACTCAAAATAAGTTCTCAACTTCATTGCCTCCGGCGACGAGAGTGCCCAAACATTTATAGGGGAACAGATATAACAATTTCCGGAACTGCCATGAGTTGGTATTTTTCAAAAGAGTAAGAGATATATATATACCTTCAGTTGAAGTACGTACGGTTGCAACGTTATATCGTGGTATATAGCGGTATTAATTCAGTACTTTATTCCGTTGCAAACAATAAATAGACTACTTACGATCGGTCACTTCTCTGCCCGTTTCAGTGATGTTCGAGGCCGTGGTTCAATTGCAGTTATGGGCTCGTATCTTATGAAATTACGGAAAGTATAGGGAGAGGGTTACTGTATAATTTGTTGGCCAAATCGGCGACTTTGTGTTTTACCATTATTTACAATGGCCCTATGGCAATTCACATCCGTAAACAATCGGTTCATTATTACTATACTCAACCAAGCTAGGTGCATAATTTTGTAATGATTATCTACCACAAGGTTCCTCAAATGCGTCTTGAACCGCGTTCGAAAATATGAAATTTCTCGCCATCTTTCACAGTTATCTCAGTTATGGAATGTTTTCGTTTATGTTTAGTAACTGGCCTTCAGCAGTAAGTTAGCTATCCAACCAAATAGTCTTATTTGGAAGAATATTTGGCACAAATTTTCACTCTTTTCATAGACATATTTATTTCGACTTCTTCCATCACAGACACTAAAATAACCAAACAAAAATGAAGAAACCTGGAAGGCGATTTAAACCTTGTGTAAAGTTTTAAACGTTCGGGACGCAATCGCTCACCATCACACACACAAACAAACACACCGGAAAAAGAAAATAAGCACAACAAATGTCAAAGATTAGCCGGCATTACTTAGAATAATCATAGCATTAGCTAGGCGTTGTATGCTCTAATCTAGGATTTACAAAACAAAAAATATCCGAGCAATCAAAATAAAAATAATTGCTCGAAAAAAATGCGTAAATGCATAAAATGCGTTTCTGATCTAACGCGCTGAAACGTACCAAAACCATACAATGATGAACTTTTTCAAAACAGCGAGCAAATTTAGAGGAGCAATACGTACGAAACAGCACGATGTTGTTTTCCGGGAGGCGGAATCTTCGATTCGAATGCGATTGTATTATGAGATACTTCCCAGTAGCATGGCTAACTTTTTCAATATTTCGGCGACATTTTTTGTAATATGTGCGGCATATTTCTACATATCCTATAAAGCTTTTGCTCGAATCACACCGAATTGCAGAAATATTCAATTCGAATATTCATATCATCCGAATTACAAATGTGTCCCAACCGATTAGAATCGGGATTCTTGAAGTGACTTCTATAGGAGATAGGAAATAGGAAATATTATGATTTGTGGCCATATCACCAATAGTCGTGCTTTTTTATTATTAAGCGAAAGTCTAATTGAAATTCTACGCTGTTTTTCGTGTTATTATTATGCTATTTATCTCTAACATCAAGCTGCTAGAACTTATGATCTAAAATCTTAGTCAAAAGGTCAGTGTAGATGAAATCTCTTTGGAATAGGGAAATCAGTGAAGTGTTTAGTCTGTGTTTCTCAGATGACGGTGTGCTGGTCTGCTGTACTTAAGTGATCTCAAATTCGCCTGTCTTTTGCTAATTGGAATATAGCGGTGCCAAGTCTGCGTGCTCGTAATTACAGTGTTGAGCATGGTCAGGCGGAAGCCTTCGAAGTACTAAGTACACAGTTCTAGTTATTATTAAAATTCGCTGTAAGCAAAGCTCTCTAGTGGAAGTGGAAAAGATCTTTTGAACAAAATGATCGCTGTTCCTATAAAACGGGTATATACCGTCGCTGTGGTAAAACCATCTACTTCTCCTTCATTTTCTCTGACGACATACAAAAACCTAACACAGGGCATTTTAAAAATTAGGTCTACGCAAAGCAGGATCCAACTGGCGGTCACTTAAATAATAATAAGTTGAAATAGGTTCAAAATGTGGTACTCGCAACTGCTAAAGTAAAAGCGATTGTACAAGTCCTTAGCAATTCTAGGGCCTGCAGTGCAGTGCAGATTTGTCATTCCCGATTATGTCTGGTCACATGAATAATCACAAGCATAAAAATAGTACTGCAAAATAATCACGAATTTGCACACATTCCAACTTACAAACATAAATAGTGATTATTGTTGTTCTGCGTTGCTATATAATAAAGGTGAGGAAATTCACTCCCAATCCTCATAAATCCGAGCTAATTACTGGTTGATTTCTCTATGAATAGAATGACCACATTTTAAGATCAGTCTCTTCAAAGTGAAGGCCATAACAAATTCGTCACTGACAAAATAAAAACCGAATGATTTTTTATTGTATTAGATTTGCATTTTTAGCCACTCCAGAATTTTTCTTTAGCATAGCACTAGAAATTATTTATATGGCAGCAGGTTCGTAACTATCAGTGGAATATTGTACCTGCATCATTTCCGTTATATTTTCCAATTTTTATCGATTTTACCGAATGATCAGTGACGAAGGCAATGAGATGTCAATCAAACGTATTAATATCTATTGAATGTTTGTACATGTTTATTACAAATATTGTTTAGAAAGTCGCTTGGGAGAGTCTAGTCTTGTCGCACCGCTTCGTGACTCCAACAGAAAAAGTGAAGGAGTGAAGCATAGTTAGTCAACAAAAAGAAGCAACAAAACCTTTTAAATATCAATATATTGTACTGTGATTTAAATATTATCATATTGGGCTTAGATATTGCAACTTACAAACTATATTATGGCATGTTATCAATAAATTCACAGTTTTTCTTTCCGAGTGCGTTTGGAGCTCAGTGAAGGCAATCTCATGCGAATCCGTGATATTACAGAAGTTGGTCGCATAGACGTCTTTGGTCTGTTACTAGTAGACGAGACACTCGGATTTAGAAATTGATTTGGTACACGTACCCGGACACATTCCTCTTTGGAGCGCATGTCACTCATATCTTGAACAACTCTTGTAATCTGGGAGAACGCACGAGTTTCACCTCGAGACAAGCCTTCCGTACTAAACCATTTTGAGCGAAATATGTCCAGCAGAGTGATTCTATGTTCAGATTCAAAAGCTAAGAGTGATCGAATCAAATTTTGACAATCATCACTGATTCGAGGGTGCGCGGGAAATTCTAGCAACTGCGTCTGGGCTTTAGCGATTTTACGGATACTGCCGAGATCGTTCCCTTCTCCAAATGGCATTCCGCCTATCACCATTTTGTACAAAACCACACCAAGCGACCAGATGTCAGTTTTCCAGGGGTTGTAGGGAGTTCTTTGTAATATCTCCGGGGCACAATAACCCAAAGATCCACAAAACGTGTCACTATTAGGTCCTTGGGTTCCGTTTTGCTGACATACTTTTGAAAACCCAAAGTCACAGAGTTTGATGTTCTGATCTTCATCAATTAGAATATTTTCTATTTTCAAATCTCTGTGAGCAACTCCACGTCGATGCAAGTAGGCCATCGCGGATGTTAACTGGCAAAACCATTTCTTCGCCAGCGCTTCTTCGATGTATGTTCTTTTTGCAATCTGTTGCCGAAGATTTGTCTTTGCATATGCCATTATAATATAGGCCTTGGTCTTGCTTCTACCAACCTTTAATATAAAAACAATTGTCTAATAATTCAAGATTTTACGAGAAAATTTGATATTGGCTTGTGGCAATATGATGTAGAACCATATTGGCGCCTTGCGCAGGCTCATCACCCAGAGCGGTATACTGGGAGGCCGCCGAAAGGAGACATCCTGACATTTAATAAAAAACTTACATAAAATTTCATTTCAACGACTATTCTTTGACTTGAAATATTGACAGTGAAGATAAGTACAATGCAAGCGCTAAAACACTTTTAATCACGTGAAATACTACGTATGAACATGCTTTTAAATTTTTATATAATTGCATTATAATGTCGCGGAATACACGAGGCATAGGAAGTAGCTGTTTGATAATTTCTTTTGTTGGAACGGGAGAATTATCAATTTCTTTCTGAAATAAGGAAAGTTCGCTGTCTAATTATCGTGTGAAAAATCGAAAAAAACTTTCCTCACAAGCCACCGACGCGTTTCTCCTTTTCTCAGCGTCTTTCGACCGAGCAATATCATTAAATTATGTACTCCAGCTAAATTTCTGCCTCGTTTTGCGATATGAATCGTTTATTTCTTGAAAGCCTTCAGTGCGTATTTTGGTGTACAAAAAGTTTTTACTCGACATATTTACTGTTGCCGTAACGTAATATTATATGCCTATCGTTAGCACATTTAGGCTATGCGTGTTTACTTGCCATCGCGTCAAAGTTTTATACAAAATTATGTTATGCTGTCTCGCAGTAGAAAAATTAACCTCATTTGGAAGTTATGTAATTCGGCACCACATTTCATAATATATTAAACAGTCCGCGACCCTAAGCCGCTCATGCTAACCCTGAAGCAAATCACAGTTCAACATTAGCGCCCCGTGATTACGAGTACAATATCCTGGAAGTATTAATTCAGTGATTTTCTATAATATGCTCCTAAACTCGAATGTCAGATTTCTATCTCACCCATTGAACTTTGATTATGTTAGGATGGTGTAAGTTAGCCACGTTTTCAATTTCTCTTGGTAAGAACCTCCGTCTATAATCCTGTGTTGTTGTTCTCAAGTCTATGAGCTTAACAGCTACTTTTGATGCATCTCGGATACGCAATGCAAGATGAATTGTTGAAAAAGACCCACCACTGAATCGCTCTCCAAGAAGATAGCCTGCTTTTCGCAGCCACACTTCTTCTTCCTTTATACCAGCCATTGAATAAATTGTTTCAGATGAAATTAAGTCGTATAGGGAAACCCATGTCTTCTTAAGGGCGAGGCAACCCTTCGGCTAGGGCGCCTCAGTAATCAAATAAAAATTATCTACGCTAAGCTATCTTGAACATTTTGAAATGGAAATCTCTAACCTATATTTTTCGTTCCAGAAAGCGGTAGTGTTTTATCACAATGAATGAAAAATATCAGCTGATCAAAAGTATACCTGTGACGACACAAATACAAAACTAGATAATAAAGAAATGTCCCATTTCTTCTGCTTCTAGTCAAATTTAGCGTAAACGTCAAAAAGAAAGCCTGAGCTATGAATAATAGCTTATGTCCGGGGTGACCTGAAGAAATGCTAGTTTGGTAGTAGGACACCTAACATGGGCAAACTTAGAGCCCTATTTTCCAGCGACGAAGCTCTGCTGCAAAAGCGAGGTTACACCGTTGGAACAGAGCTGGGAGAAGGGACCTATTCTAAGGTCAAGATAGCAACATGGGTTCGACCTGGCGAAAAAGCGGGTATAAAAGTAGCTTTGAAAATCATAAATAAGAAGACTGCCCCTTCTGATTTTAAGGAGAAGTTCTTGCCCAGAGAATTGGAAATTATTGAGAAGATAGATCACCCTAATATAATCAGAAGGTATGAATCGTTTGATCTAGGTGGCAAAGTTTATATCTGCCTCGAATGGGCTGGACACGGTGATCTTCTTCAACATGTGAGATTAAAAGGACCCCTCAAAGATCCGGAATCCAGCAAATACTTTCGAGAAATGTGTGCCGGTGTAGAGTATTTACACAAGAATGGTATCGTACACAGGGATTTAAAGTGTGAGAATGTGTTACTTAGCAAGAGAAATTCTGCCAAAATTGCTGATTTTGGATTTGCGCGTACCATTGGACCATTAGAAAAGAGCAAAACTTATTGCGGTAGCGCCGCTTACGCTGCACCAGAATTGTTACAAGGCATGCCTTATAAGGGTGTTATTGCAGACGTCTGGAGTTTGGGAGTGATTCTTTATATAATGTGCTGTTCTTCGATGCCATTTCGAGATGGCAACATCAAAACCCTTTTAAGCGATCAAAAAGCTCCACTACACATTCCACGAAGCGTAATAAACACTCTTTCACCTGATCTGAAAGACCTATTGTTAAAGATATTAAACTTCAATCTTGAACAACGGTATACCATGGCGAAAATTAAAGAGCATGGTTGGATTAAAAGATGCCTTGAAGGAAAGTTTGACACAAATACAACCGCAGGTAACGTTATATATAAGAATTTGTTGTCATAATCGCTTGGAATGGCTGCAGCATTGTCCTTATTCAAATAACTGGGTATTATAGATTTGTGTATTACATATCGCCCTAGTCATTTTTGTACCTCAGCGCGCTGTGGTTTCTCGACTGACTCTTATAATAAAAAAGACGATGCGTTGGTGTTTGGGAGAGAAAATCCTTGATACCTCAGCCTAATTCTTGTAGTAAAAATCAGGTCCAATCAAATATTTCGATTTCAAATACATTAATCATACACCGTCGCCGCGAGGCGTGCCCCTGTCAGATACAAGAGGGCAACTACCTCATGTCCTGGTTTCACATTGACGATAAGTAAAGCTATTGTCTTTTCCTGGCTTGAAAAGTACAACCAGACTGGTGTTGTTGAATGTCTAGAGACATGAATAATGAATATTACAATCATTTTCTATTAAAGTTAGGATTTGTAAGCGTTACCATTGTCAATTGAGCCTCAACTATGGGCCTTTCGTGTGATTTTAAAATGTAGTACAGTTCGTACCCAGTCTAAACATGGTTCGGGCGCACCCGAGACCCACGTGCTCGACAACACTTTCCTAATCGCATGGTGTTGAAATCAGAAACATAAAATTTATTTTTATCAGAATATCCAGTTATTTTCATTAGGACTAATTCATATATTGTGATGCCGGTTCCACAGGGAACTGTACTCGTACCGAGTTCCGAGAATATATACCTAACCTAGTTTTACTTTTATCGAGTTATCTGTTTGAAATTTTATCTAGTAAATTTACTAGGTAAAATAAATGAATTCAAATGTTTTACAACTAGGTACCTGGTTGAAAAAAACACGTACCTAATGCAAAAATAAACTAGGTGAATCACATTTTCGTTATAAAAAAACTTTTGAAATTTATTCTACTGTGATTTCAATCTTAAGATCTATTAAATATATATACCTTTAAGTGGGCGCGATGGCCTAGTGGTTAAACATGTTGGCATCGCAGGTTGAAGATCTCGGGTTCGAGCCCCGGCGAGTCCGGCTCGCTTATCCATGCCCACCACTCAACCCAGGGTGTAATAACTTGGGTAGGCTAAGCCGAACAGGAAAAGGCTAAGCCGAACAGGAAAAGATCATATCTTTCCAGTAATTGTAACCCTGTCCGTCTATAAGTGGCCGCTGTTACAGGGCCTTGGACAGGGTGATCCACTCTAAGAAGTGGCTATAAAAAAAAATAAATAAAAAAAAATTGCAGTCAAAGAACGATTGCCTAGATTTCCATCAAAGTACTAGCTGTGAAACTATTCTGTCTAGTAATACTACACCAAGGGATTTTGAACCTTTCCAGTCGAACCTCGCGTCGTCTTGACTGTTCTACTAGAGATGTCCGAAATATACGACACAATTCGTGATTTGCCAATCATAATTATCAATTCAATTCTCCCGGTGATTCGAAATCAGCAGATTTGAGAAAACATACACAATTCTCCCGGTGATTCGAAATCAGCAGATTTGAGAAAACATACACTTTCATGAAATAAATATCAATTTTGATGTTTTTTAAGTATTTTCTGAGAAAATGTCCTTTTTTATTGAAATATCATATCTTTGCTTTCAAGTGGTTGTAATTTGGTTCCTTTCGGCACTGTTTCCGGCTTTGCTCAGAGTAAATTTCAATAAAAAATGCTTCTGATTCGAATATTTGATTCGGAAAAATTATTCGATTCAATTCTGAATTCAGCAACCTGCTGTTATCATCCATTTTTCTTTTTTGAGTAGCAAGAAAGCGATGGCGTAAAATCTTCTGGAAATTCCCTATGTTATCTTTTAATCCTTGAAACTGTTCTATCCTAAGCAGAAATTTTATTTTGCTTTGGAAGAGCGATCCATCAGTGTTTCATACTTAAAAAAACATGTTTTGATAAAGAATTCCTGAATGGGATACAAAAACATAATGCAATATTTCAATTTCACAGGAACTTCAAGATCTTAGATGTTCAAGATGTTCAATTTGAAAACTTACAATATATCGTCAATTTTGTGAGTGCAATAAATATCTACGCCATACTATTTTTTATTCTCAATATCAATAAAGCAAAATCTCACCAACTGTATTTTATCATTCAATACCTGTCAAATAGATATTACAAAAAATGGTCGCAAAACACATGGGTTTATCCCACCGATGCATTGTGTTTGCGTTTCAGGTAGCAGTAAGAAACACGTTTTCTTTGCTTTGCGTTAATTATATTCACAAGAATATAAAGCGCAAACTTATGCATCAACGCGAATACTCTCAGTAAGCCTGCATCGCAACCGTTGTATTACGCTTGAAAATGTAGACGAATGCACGCGCAGCGTTGTGCTAGCGTAAATCACAAGGATAAAATGAAACAGGGCTAGAAAAAACGCAACCTACACTAATGTCGTGTACACGTGTGTTGCGGCGTTAACATCTTCTATATAAATCTATGTTGCGACTGGAGAGAGTAAATGAATGGCGTATTTGCGTAGTTTCCGAGATATTTAGACATCCAATAAATTCTATCTTCTTAAAATTATTTTCCAATTCCTTAAAACTGATAAATATATGAAAACCTATAATTTCTTTTTCACTCTGGTATAATCATGGATGTTCTCTTCCACAGGGTTTCGACATCTTTATGAACTGGTGAACCAGTTCATAAAGATGTCGAAACCCTGTGGAAGAGAACATCCATGATTATACCAACTGGACCGTAAAAAACTTTATGATATGATAATATGCATAGTCTGTGTTATAATTTGATATTTTCCCCAGAAAGATAGAGAAGACTCCGTATTTCCGTCGAATTTTCGTTGTGACTGTGACTCAGCAATCCACCATTTTATATTTTGTCAATCATGAGCTACAGATGGGTCGCGCCTCAACGACATGTTTGAGCAATCTTTTTCTAGCAGAGCGGCGACCACCGATGAGCTGCCCCACCCATCTATAACTTCGATTGGGGAAATAGTGTTATTTTGACGCAGAATCCTCGACATGTTTGGCGCAATGCGTTTTGATAGTGATGATGTTCCCAGAATTACACATTCAACCGTCTATCTATGCTTCATGGTCCCACAAAGAAATATAAAATCTATGATAAAACTGAATTCGAGGGGATGCTATTCTGGTTAAAGTGAGATCATTTTTTATCTAATACAGACTTAATTAAATTTCCCTACGAAAAACATCCGGATACGAATGAAATTTAATATATTTTACAATTGATTAATAATTCAAATCCAAAGAAAATCAAAGCGAAAAAAAGAGAAAACGTATGATAAAGTTGGCCAAAACAATGTCAAGGCGTATATGATAAAAAAATCGATTTTGACTTACAGGTAGCACTATCCTTTTTGCGAATCGAAAGTGAGAAATATAATTTGAAGAGTAAATTACAGTCACAAAGTTTTCCAAAAATGACATATTAGCATGTAATAGGAAAATAAATATATAATATAAAAGAAAGATGAAGAGATTTTTGTAACCTGAAATAGCATGCATCTAACCCTTTCGAAAGAAAAATATTGAATCTTTGTCCAGCATAAAGCGTTGCTGAAAACAAGGCTTGAATTTTGAGAACAAAGAACGCCAACTGAAAGTGTTACAATTTGCAACCAGTCAGAAATTCTCTAACACAAGATTTGTTTTGTCAAGCGCGATCCATCAGTATCTCATATAAGACAAAATAAAATTGCTGATTCGGCACTTGGATTTTTTTCCCAGACTATAAAAGCAGATAGAAGCTCGAAAAATAGCATGTGCAAAAGTACGAGTTCATGTCAAAATTGCTAAAAATTTATCCAAAGGGAAGAGCATGAAACATTTCTGATAATTTTCACAAAGTTTTAAAACCTAAAACGTATTGCGCGAGAAATTTACGAGTTGCTAAAAAGTTACCCAAAGAGTAGAGCGTAAAAAAATTTTGAAATATTTCACAGAGTTTGAAAATCTAAAACGAAATTTTAGCTTAGAACACGGTTCAGAACAAGCAACGAAAACAACGGTTCTGTTGTCTAGACGAAATTGTGGAAAAAACATGTCTGTAAAGGCGCAAATAAAATACACCGGGATTGAAATCCTCTGATCGATGCGTCTCATTAAATTTTCAAAAGGGACTTGCAAAAATCGATTTTTGCTAGCATTTGAACAAAAAACTTGGGGATTCGAACAAGAATAAACACATAACAAGGACTGTAATGAATATGATGTTCCGCGAAAAATTATATTTTCCTTGTCATTACGATTACTAAAAATAATTAGTAGGAAAAATAAAAATGTGTCTCCAGCAAAATGTCAATAAAAATATATATCCAACCAACAAGATTACGTTATGTTTTAATCACTGGTTGCTAAACATTAATAGCTCCCATAATACTTCGCGATCTATCAGCGACCCATACTTGATAACACATGTTTCGTCGAAACTTTTTGATTTCGTAATCATAAGCATTGCAATATTAAATTAATCAGATTCATTCATTCATTACGAATCACGATCGAAGTCCCACCAGAATTGCCAAGATCTTGTCTTGTCTTCTTATTCAATTTTGGGAGTTAAACAAATGGTAGGCAAGTATTTGAAATAACATAACAGCACAGAAGAACACAATATGTAAGCCCTCACACCCAGTAGTCTGTTTAAATTTTACCCATTTGCTTCTGGTTTATCAAGCTTAGGAAATATTGTTTTATTGGGCAAAAGCTACAGTTTCTCATTTCCAATGATCCAAAACTGAATATTAACATGTCAAAAAAATTCAATTTTCAACATCAGTATACACTTAACTAGTGTCCAAACAAGCATAGGCCACGAGAAACCAACTAAATCGGCATATTTCCATGGCATATTTGACCATGACGCGATAAATGAAAACATGTCAATCGAAATGTACGGAGCTCGGTATTGTCGTAAAATATAACATTTGCTTCGGACTCCAGAGGCTATGGTATCAATGTGATGTGGAATCCATGTACTTATATGACAATTTGAGAATAATATGCTTCATCTGTGATACCCTGTTACAATATGTGAATTTGTAAATTCCGCGCTCAAACAAGCCGCACTTACCTAAAACTAACAATAACCCGCCCGTCCAAGGGTGCGCTGAACCTCGTTCTGGGTAACTGATTCAAACGAATGGTTAGTTTATTTTTTCAAGTCAAGCTTGCTAATTTTATCATAATTTTTGAACTCATACATACATAAAAATAATATTTCGTAGAGTATAAACCACTATACATCGTACTCCTGTGGTACAATCAATAAATAGCTCGTATAGAATATAAAATAAAAACAATGCCAAATGTCGTCGTATAATAGATTTGACTGTCAAAATCTATATAGGATGTGAACACTGGAAGGTTATAAATACTCGAAGTTGTCTTTTGAGTACTGCACACAGGTCGCAAGTCTTCAAAATCTAACATCGTGACCCCCTAGTCCAGTACTGCACTCATAAACCATAGGTAATATTTCTTCGTTTATATCAAGTTCATTTCGCAACATTGCTCTTCATCGAGTAAGCGCGCGTGTGTCTGTACTTCCGAGGCAAAAGGCAGGACTTATTAATATTGTCTTTTTGTAGCGCTATTCTAGTTATTTCAGACCGCTTCATCTCCGGCAGGATTTTCATTATCTTTCAGCTTGGCTTCTTCTGACACAGCACTTGCTTTCTCTGCCTTTTTCTGTTTCTTCAACGCCTTCATTCTATCGTCTGAGTTAGATATAATAAGAATATAATGAGCAATTAATCACAATTATGCAACACCAACGGCCGCGAAAGTTTAAGTCTCTCATTTTTAACCAAACTTGGCAATATTGAAACAAACACAGCCTAAATCTCAACAGCAGGATGGTTTCAAATATTTAAATCATTGGAACGGTTACGAACATGCCTACAGGTGAGTAGCAAATGCTCAGCAAAATAAAAGTGACATAATTTCTCCGTGTGTTTACATCTTTTGTTTCATACTTTTTGAATCCAATGCAAAGAAGGACACCGACTCGGCCATGTACTTGCTAAGGGCATAAGAAAAAATTCTCCCGGGAAAAATCGTCTAAAGAATTGTCCGGAAAAAATTGGCCCACTAAAATTAACCCTTTTTTTGCCAGTAGATTTCGGAATGTTCGGGTATTTTGAATTGAAAATTTTTTGCCTGTTATATCTCGCATTATGTCCGACTATCATTGAAAGATTTCACACCCATTGTCAATGCCCTATGTCTAATAAACCTGTTAAATTGCATTTTACAATTAAGTCATTTTAGTTCTTCTTATTCAATATGATGCAAATTTAAATCGAAAACGTTTTCGCTGTAGCATAGATTTTGCTGACCTTAAATATCGTGTCGAGTTTATTCGGATTTTTAATTTGGTCTTTTTAGCGGGTATTATTGTTGTATGCATAGCCCACCCTATAGGGACGGTACATCACTAGCAATTCTTTTTGATATATGGTTCTGGTGACAAAGGTGAATCTGCATCAGATCGCTGAAAAGTATATTCCTTTCTGTTTAAATTAACTACTATGGTGCAATCCCCTTGTGAAATTTTTTGTCCAAACAAACTTAAATTAAGTCAATGGGGGATTGCGCTACCAAGGCAACTAAGAGGCAGTAAGAATAAAATATATTGCGTGTTTGTGAAAAAGGTGATAAATAAAAATTACTTATAAAGTGGTGAGTGAAATGACTCCGGCGCGTCTTTTTTACTTCAAGAATCTTACTTCTCAAAGTTCCTAATTTTACACTCTTTCCGTTCCTTAGTCCCGAAACTTGTACAATATAAAAGCCATTCATTTTTAATTCCGTCGTAACAAAAAGAAACAAAAATACATCTCTCAGAGGAATTCAATTTGTCATCACTAGCGGCTTTTCATTCGAAATAAATTCAAACCACCGATAGTGCAAATGCAAACGCCATTAGATCCTCTAGGGAAATAGTGCCAAATTAATGTGTTTATCCTTGCAAGAATAGAAAGAGGGTTGAGGTGCACTGGTCTCGATGATTCACTGCGAAAGATACGCAGGAGATGTTCGGGTACCATGAAGTAAAATATACAGATTTGATTGCAATTTTTTTTTTGGGGGGGAGGGGGTAATTAAAATGCCCGTAATTGCCGATATCAATATACAAGATTATCAACTTTTGTTGAACATAAACCACAGGTGGATCGCGCTACAAAGTGTGAGAAATTTCTAAAAATATGGATGAGAAAATTTGCACATGTGCACTCCTAATGAGTTTTTGTGTTTGTCAAAATTAAGTCACTGACAAATCGCGCCTCGACGGCGCGATCCATAAGAAACCACACCTATCAAAACACGTTTTTAACAATCTTTTTTCTGACTGGACATTGCCGTTTTTCATGAAGTAATGAATGCATGATTGGGTGGATATTCCCAAACCCCTCTACAAGTTTATTCCTGAGTTATTCGAATATAATTTTCAACTGAATTAGTAAATGAATTTTTTGTACAAACTTTAAGCAGAGTTATATGCTGATCACTATATACTTTCTAACACGGTAATTTTTGTGACGTCATAATGGATACTGCAAATATGCTACCACTTTGAGTTTGGAATTATTACAAGAAAAAAAAATATATATATAACTTAGATTATTATATAAATATTAGACCTTGATGGACACTCGTCACAGGTGACGTTCGTTCCGATCGATACGATGTTGGATGCTGTAATGTAGTATTGTGCCAATGTGCGTACAAGCGATGTTGCAGGCAGGCAGACAGCTGCAACATTTTGAACCCATTTGGATAAAGCCGACGTAACACCCGGCTTATTTTAGTCACTGGAAAAAACTGAATCAGCTCTGGCCAAGACTGATGTGTGATAAAATTTGAAGAAGCCTCGGTCCGGTCTATATATGTGGATTAATAGAAATTCAGGGCCTCCGTGACCGGGGAACTATCGACTTAAAAAATAGACAACAAGTCAAGATGTTGTTGAAATTAACTATGTGGTCGCTTCGCAAACACGCGATTGATATGAGAGTTTTTTGGGTATAAGAATATGAATCATATAAGCTGATAACCACAATTAGCTAATTTTGCAGAAAGGTAGCAGAAAGTAAAATTTTCAACCCCGCTCAAACCCACACTCTCAATGTTTGTGGAGTGGGCGATAGTTCACCGCATTCGGAGGAACGTCTTCTGAATATCTCAAAACGAGTACAACATATGTACAATAGTTATCATCGTGAAACCTCAAACCCAAGTTTGAAATAAGTTTGGATATGTGTGGATATGGATATGGATATGTGGAGAACGTTTAAATTTATTACATCCCCACCTTCAATTAAAAAAAATATGATGTCACAGATACGGACTTGCGACATTAATTGCTAATTAGTTGCACAGTTCTGCAATATATAACCCACTTTATAACTCACTCACTTGCTATTATTATCATTGTTATATAGTATGTGTTTGGTCATGCTGGAGAAATGCACTTTGTGTGTAATTATAAATAAATATTTCACTGTGCACGCTCGATGTGACACAGCTATTCGTGAGAACCCATTAGTAAATATGTAAGCATAAAAGTCAGCTTCGACTCAGGGTGATTAAGGTTAATAACCCTCGCCATGATTTGTACTAATGTCCTATGGACTCTACTTGAGCAATAAGATTACAAAAATAACTTGTCTTCTATCGCCTATATGACTTGCTCGCATGTTTGTGGTAATGCAGTCGGAATTCAATCTGGTCTCCAGCTATATTTACATATGTTAGCTGCTGCTGCACACGATGTTACCACAAGGTCACAGACTTCGTGGCACGAGCGTATAAGCACGTGGAACCTGGCGTATATATTGCAGTCGTTTATCATTCTTGATTATTTGATAAGATAGTCATCGGTCAAAACCGGCCATACCTTTGTCAACATAATATCAAAATATGGTAGAATATTAGCAGTTTTCTTTGTCTGACATGTTAAAACATTGTTCTAATTGCGTAGTGAATTTCAATACCGTTTAAACTGAACTATATGGAAAAACCTAATCAACAGTAATTTTACTCGGCGGTATTGAAAAAATCCAAAATTGACCTTTTTTGGCCAAATATGGGGTGTTGAAGGAACGCACCGCAAAGGTGCGGTTCATCAACAGCCTATGAAATCCCATCAACATGGCGTTTTTTAACTTTGGAAATATGCAATCACAGTGCGCATAATAATGACACAAAACTGTCATCCCAGAACGAATATTAATTTGCCTTTTATGCAAAGAGGCTTTCCTCTGATATTATCAATTTGAAATCCAAACTCAGGGAAGTATAAAAAAATGTGCCACATATAAGAGGCAATGGACATAAGCCACGTTCAGAATGTAAATATATATAAAAATGGGATTTCGGAGCACGACACTGGGTAAATATTGAAATTACTGCACGTCGTGGGTCGGCGAAAAATTTTGCGATTTTTATGCTTATAACGCTTAAAAGTAAATTTGCACCGATACCGCTTCTTACGCCGATACCGAGACCCCGAAAGTCTTAAGCTAGCCAAAATTGATAGAAATACTTCATCAAAATGAAATAAAATAAACTTTATTCCACAGTTTGCAAATAAAAATGTTTACAATTATACCTGGCTACCTATGCCAACAACAAATGTCCCTAAGGGTTCCTAGTTTTGAAGGGACAAATTCAAACCAACTATGACGTCAGCGTGGTCACATTAGACTAAAATTAGCGAATTGTGCTCTATTAAAATTACATTCTGTTTTCATTTCATTCATTCTTTTCGTTTCATCAAAATTTCATTCCTCTAAGGGCTTTTCGGTATTTTCCAATAATATTGTGCCGCAATACTATTTTTATTTAAGTTGACAGCTTAGCTTTTATAAAAATGCCGAATGGATTCAAATCCACCAAAATTAGCCAATGGCGGATGCATGAAAATATAAATAAATAAATATAACCAACCTGCTTCGGTTACTGCGAACATCCCCCAGTACACACTCCATATCCACCCTACTATGATCACGGCTGTTATCATTTGCAATAATGCTGTCATAAGATTGATAAGAAATGCGAGGCAGATATTTTGCTTCTTCAGGTCTGTTGGAACTCCACACAGTGAGCAAAGTGACAAAATTAGCGTTCCTGTGAAAATAAAATATGAAAAAGAATTTATTGTATAAAAGAGACAATTAAAGACAGTACACCTATTTCGTGGTATTTCGTTTCAATACCGTCTAAACTGAGTAACATGCAAGTAATAATCATTGTACAAAAAAGTTGCGCATGTAATGAAATCACACCATCCATTAGTATACAATGCTCAATTGTTTTAAAAAAATATTTGTTGAATATTAGAAATGTATTTTTTTTGTGAACTTCTCTTTCAACGTGTCACATTTGGGAATAAGCTTTCAGTATTGTACTCGTAACAGAATTGTTTATATTCGACCAGAACTCAAATTTTGACAAAACTTATAAAATTACTCGTTACTTAGCTGTACGCCCGGCGGATGAAAGATAATTTTCAGATTTCGGTAAGTTATATTCTATCAGGTTCATGATCAGGTAACTCATGAAATATTAATGCATTCGAGATTTAGAGAATCATTTTGATTTTTTAGATGCTATGGCGAGTCAAGCCTTGAACGTACAAACGAATGCACATGAACATCACAAACTTACTAGTTAGCGTTAGTGGAAGACCCTCTGAATATTTCATACATTTGGAATGTGTATTATTTGAAAATACGTTCGTGTCTGTATTTGTATACGATTTAAGAAATAATTTGCTCATATTTTATCGTTTGTTTTTCGACTCGGAAGGTCGAAGATAGGGCTGGACAAACCCCAATTTTTTTGAAAGTAGAATCTTATTCGGAAATTTGTTTCAAATCGAATCGTTAACTCCATCAAATTAACGAATTTTTACATTTTTACGTCTTTAGTATTTGATTCAATCTATAGCTAGTGTTTAAGTTCCGCTTCATTCGTCTTGTTTTTGTTTTTACCCAGTCCGAAAAAGTTTGTCCAAGCATCTTTTGTCAGGTATGAGTCATTGATGGATCACGCCGCTAAAGTGTGGGCGATCCGTGGCCTCATACTCAACAAAGCGAAATTTCTGATCGGGTACCAAGTTTAGAAAAATCAATAAAAAAATAATTTGTTAAGCAGTCAAGGCACGTGCCAGCTTTGACATATGCTTCAAAAAATTTATAATTTCTGATTGGGATCTATTCACAACTGATTTGAATAATTTGTGCTTCGAATCACCGAATTAAATTGACCATCCCCCGTCGTAACTCGCTGTCGACGATTTCAACGTTGTCAACCGCACCTTGCAAAGAGCTGAAATAAATACAAAACGAATCAAAGCGAAGATACAGAATGAACAAGCTAAGAAAACATTTTCCCAGTCGCCTATAGGTAAATTTAAAAGGTAGATTTAAAAACCTGATCGATATAATGCAGACAATATATTTTAAATATAAACAATTTTTTTTTTAAGATTGTGTAATTTCAATTATGCCTTCGTAAAATTGATTTTACATACACGTTATATTTTCGATCTGCTCCTGTAACAACGTTACGTCATTTACCAGTGGGAATACAATGTTATTCTGTGACTCAGTTGATCAGTCTACCAAATGACTACCAAACACAGTACATGCCGAGTGAAAAGTGATTGACGGGAATTAATGTTAAATTTATTTTAGAAATTGGTCTCGATTACTCAGTCATGAATCCATGTTTCGTTCACTTCAATATAAAACAACATTTAAGCTCAAATAGTACCTTTTGTACCTCGTGCTATTTTTCATAAATTCTCTCATTAAGTTTTTTTTAGGAAAGGCATGTCTCAATGACAATTTTCTATATGTGCCAGATTGAAAAATAACTTGTAGTTTTTTTTTGCACCTGCCGGTCCGACCAAGGCACGTCTGGCGTTGAGCAGTTATCAAGTAGGAATAAAATGTTATAGATCTGTAGTTACCTAAATACACACCCTCAACTCAATGATCTGTATGCAACACGATAATTGGGTTGGGCTTCGCTAAACTGTAGAATACATGTCTTTACAATAACAGTAATCCACTTCAAACGGGTATATAAAAGAAAAATACGATCTACCTTATTTCCAATAAAATAGGAAGCGACAATGACTAGGATATATTGAATGATCACAACGACGAAGCGTCAGAATATTTTCGCATTTCAGACAAGTTAGAACTAACGTTTACACTTAAGTTCTCCATCACTTTAAAAGTAAAAACTGAAAAAGATGAACGTAAGCTATGTAGTAATGCCATCATTCACGCAATACAAACGATGGGCACGGCACGATGGGCCGGATCGGCAAGTTTAATTCTTAAATCTATAAACATACCTTAATCCGAGGTGAAATACCTCGGTATATGTTTTCAATGACACTAACCCTATTCGCTAATAAAGAGCCGGTAGCACGTGGACTTGCGCAGGGTGTTCTACTCAAATGACTGAATCTAAAAAAAAGCATACGGTTATCATGTCGGCATTACAGTATTCGAAAAATAAATACTAGTGAAAGGGATTCGGAACATTGGATATGGGCATCTTAATATGGGAGTGCTGTGGTTTGGATATTATGTAATTATGCGATCTGCATACTCGATATATCATTTTTGTACATAAAGAGTTTCAGCTTATGGGGAATCACTGTAAAGCAGTGGTCGGCAACCGCTGGGTCGCGACCCAGTACTGGGTCGCGAAGAGATCGTTACTGGGTCGCGTGATTTTCCAGGTTAGTGTAATAAATTTGTAATATTAATTCACAAAAGGATGTTAAAATCCAACCGGGCGTAGTAAATCACTGAAGCCACAGATAGTTTTGTGACGTAACAATGGCGCTCGCACTGTTGTGGCTTGTAGGCTGTTACTCGACGTCGACTTGCATTCCGTCTGTTGAGTCATTAGTTTGTACGGGCACTGATGAAAATGAGTAAAAAACAGACATCTATGCTTAGTTTTTTCGGTAATAGGTCAACACCATCTGAACAAGTTGATGTTGAGGACGAGGGGCCCGCAGCTAGAAAAAAGAGAAAAGTTCCTTTGACTTTCTATCGCCAATATAATAAGTCGTATTTGAAATACGGATTCATTTCAACTTCAGATTGCGATGCACCTTGCCCGCTGTGTATAATTTGCAAGAGCAAGTTATCAAACGAGTCGATGAAACCTTCCAAACTACTTCGGCACATGATGACGAAGCACCCCGAATTAAAGAATAAACCTTTGGAGTTTTTCAAAAGAAGAAAACGTGACCACGAATGTGATAAAAGAGTACTGAGGACTGCTTTGTCTACAAATTCACTTGCACTAAGAGCATCGTTTTTGGTGTCTCATCGCATCGCTAAGACTAACAAACCGTTCACTGTTGGAGAAGCATCGATTCTACCTGCATGTACTAATATGTGTCGTGAAATGTTAGGGGAATCGGCTGCTAAAAAGATAGCACAGGTTCCTCTTTCAGCTCGCACAGTTGGGAGACGAATTAAGGATACGGCAGATCCAATGGATAAAGACCCCCGAGTTGCAAAGAAATGGATCCGGAATCCGTTCGATTTTAAGCCAGATGAATCGACCTTACCTGTACAGCAAGAAGGCCAGCTGTTGGACATTGCAAATGACGGTAACCTGAAATGTATTTTTTATTCACTGACTCTTCCAACGTTTTGGATGAAGGTCCAGCCAGAATACCCCGACCTTGCTGAAAAAGCCTTAAAAACTTTAATGCCCTTTCCCACATCCTACTTGTGTGAGTCTGGATTTTCTGTGATGACAGCTACAAAGACGAAGGCGCGAAACAGACTGGACGTGAGAGATACATTACGAGTGTCATTGAGTAGCATAATTCCTAATTGGGAGCGTCTTGTTGCTGCAAAACAGGCGCATTGTTCTCATTGAAATTTCCACATTGTACTCGTACACGTTTCAATAAAAAGAAATGACAAACACTTTTGCGTTTTAATTAAATGCTGGTCCGCGAAAAAATTTTATGTTTTAAAATGGGTCGCAGACGACAAAAGTTTGCCGACGCCTGCTGTAAAGTATCAGTCATACGCTATTCAAAAAAATTACAGTAAACGAGTATGAGCCAGTGGTCGATCGCGCCGAAGAGGCGCGGTCGATCTGTGGCTCATGCTTGACAAAAAATTTCTGATATATCGTGAAAGGCTATTACTGTTATTATGTTAGTTCCGAGGAGTGAAGATAGACGATTATGCGGTATTAATGTGAAACTAATTTCCTCGCCACATTTTTGTACAATGATTTATTGCTTTTGGGACGCTGAAGTTGGTACGAAAGTATGTTTCGAATATCTGTTCAAATCCTTGAAAATTATGGAAACAATCCGGCGCCATACAGAGTTCAAATATCATTTATGGTCTTTTAATTATTCACTCTAATGCCACTTCGTCGACATTATTACACAAATATATATCACCAAGTTTGGGCTACATGTTTCCGCTATTTCGGATCTTCATGAAAAGTCTTGTTGAGGGGCGTAGGTATACTACTCGGCCGTTGTTAGGAGCGGTGGTGAAACCTCTCCTACATTTGAGAGGGTGTGCGACAGAATTACCAACTAGATAAGTAAAATTAACGGTTTCGAGGAAAAAAATGCGCATCCGAATGTACGAAGTTAATTTCTAGGTCTTTTTGCAAGAGACATCAAATGCCGCTGAAAAAGCATATATTGAATATGGTTTAGTTGCAGAACGGGTAGTAAAGAAATCGTACCAAAGGCGCACAAAAATTTAGCTGTTTTCTCAATTGCATCTTAATTCATGTCCCTCCCCTAAACCTATAATATATTGCTTTATAAAGTGAGACAATTAGGCAATTATAGATTACCATAGTGTGCAATACACGTTTTTTTAGGTTTGTTTCATTTTAAATTTGAACTTTTATTTTAAGCAGCGCTGCGCATGCGTTTGTTTACATTTTCCAACACAACCAAGTGGTTTGCTTTGCAAGAGCTCGTTGCGTTACGTGTGTTTGCGCTTTGTAGGTGAATACAATAACGCAAAGCAATGCAAACGTGTTTTCCGGTTTTCGTTTTATTACCTGAAACGCAACGCGATGTATCGGTAAAACAACTTTACGTGTATTGTGGCTTCAGTTTCACGCTTTTTACGCGTTTTTTATTTCGTATTACTGATGATATAATATGTGCAATACATGAACACAACCAGCACGAATAACGGTTATGCGTTTAAGTCAGAATCACGTTTTATACTAAAAATAATGAAACCAACAACGTTAAATAAATCTTCATAAAAAGTGGTCACGTATAACTATGCATTTAATAAATATTAGTGATACATACTCTACATTATTCATTTTAATTTTTTGATGACATACGGGCTATTTTCTGTGCCTAATATATTTATATCTGATTTCTAGCGGTGTCCAAAATATTCGTTTTACGATTCGTCATTCGCGAATTGATAAATTATACGATTTTTTCGGCGGTTCGAAATCAACAGATTCAAGAATTTAGATATATTTCGAGAATATATATGATTTTACACATACTCCTGGAAAGACGTCGTCGTCTGATTTATAAGACTTTTATCCTTCCAAATATTCTATTCAATTTGTAAAAATCATTAGATTCTATTCTGAAATTGAAAGAAATTATCCATCCCCAATCATTTTTTTTCTATTTTGATTCTGAATTTCCCCTAAGAGATCCTCTCCAAATAAGAGAAAAAAGAAAAATTTAGACATTCTCTGACATCAATATTCCATTTTGGCCATTTCTCCGCAAAAATAGGTCGTTAACTTTTAACACGTCAAAAATCTTACCTTCTGCGCCAAATGTTTGGCCATACAATAGTATTTAAAAGGTACGAAAGCATTGATGCATCAAAAAATTCCACTAATCGGTTGATTACCCCTTAATATTGGCACGCAGTGGTGACGGAAGGTATCGAACCTTGCGTGGTCATGAACAGGGTGGAAAATTTTCTTTTCAAGTAAAGCTTGCGCGCTTAAGGTGCTCGGAAATATTTGAACTTATTGCTGGAAAAAATCGAAATTCGAAATTTTTGTGTGTTTGAAACATTCCCCCTCGATCGAAGCAAAAGTGTTATTTGACATCAAGTATAACCCACAGATAAATGATATTCGGAACATAGACGATAATTACCCAATAACAAATTTTATTTTCTATGGCATAAGTCACATATAGTAAGTTATCGGCGTGATCCATCAGTGACTCATAATCAACAAAAAAAAAACGTTTGGATAATCTTTTCTCGATGATGTAATAACTTCGTAATACTTGTTTCAGCGTAATTTTGGCAATCGGGTTTCCACTTAACCCTACAAAACCAATCAGAAAACCAATTGATAACACAGGAATTGCGTATAAGTCATTCAATTCACAGATAGCACCACCTAAGTGTGGGTTACTTGTGGTCCATGGTTTACAAAATCAATTTAATCAGAAAACGCAAGCTATAGGAATTCATCTTAAAAACACATTTCTTTCAACTTCGATATAAGCCCATCACTAAAGTCGTTTGTTTTTATTAAAGATTAAGCTTTTTGGATCTTTTATTTGAAGCGAATTTCACACGGCCCAGGAATGTAACTCGATCTAGAAGATGCTGTATTTTATCGATCTTGATTTTTGAACAACCAGGTAACCCTGTAACTAGTTTTGTTAAGTATCGGTCACTGGTGTACCTTTGGTGTGCCAAACGGATCCGGGCAAGGCCGCGTCGGACTACATCAAATTTTTCACTGGGCAGTCGACGCAGGTCAACAGTGACCCATACTTCATACGAAACATTCCAAGTAAAAGAGTGCGGTCCGATTTTGTATATCAGTAATAAATAATGATGGCTTGTTTGCCTTGCCGTGAATATATATAGATGACCCACGGGGTGACTCACTGCGCGAATGGCTAGCCCACTCGTGGTCCATCTGGTTTGAAACCAAATACATTTTTTAGTACACAACAGTTATACTGTGCAGCCTTATCGATACTGTAAAATTTGCATCACACATATAAAAAATAGAATTGGCGTGGAGATGAGCATGTGACAGTTTAACTGTTATTGTCTGCGTTCAGTAAATTCTAGTAATTCGAATGCCAAATATTACACAATATTTTATGCGTTTCCATGATGATTTCTCATCACGCTTAGTTCCATATCGAATTTACAATCGATAAATGCTATAAAGGTGAACGATGTGCAATAAATTGCTTTTGTATTTACAATATAAAGGAAAAACGAAATCACAGATATTTATGAAGATAGTATCCGGTGGTTTGGGTATAATTTTCCAACAATTCTACATTTGAATTCATGGAAACAACGTTGTGGTTTGCGGCGAGGTTATGGCGAAAAAAGACATTTGTTTAAAACATTTATTGGCTATCGATTGCACCCTTGTCAATATTACGATATATGAGTAAACTCTTCCGATATTTTTTATTACAAATAACAAAGAGTTTTACTAGTGTAGTAAGAAAATAATTTTTCATGAATCATGACTTAGCTGTGGCAATGTTATTTACTTCTTATTTTTGTTAACTCACCAGTTCCTGGTAGAAAAACATTGAGGAATAATACGAGCCAAGCGATAGGAACTTGAACTCTGGGCATTGCTGATCTAAGTAAGCCTTTCTTTTCTGTAACTTTAACTTCGTATTTTCCTTGACTAGATTTTCCAGTTTGTGCATCATTTGTTTGCAGCTCCACTTTATTCCTATCTTCTGTGTCTTTTAACCGTCCGTCGTCTTGTTTATCGGCTCCATCGGCATTTTTGGCCTGCTGGGACATGCTTGACTATTTTTAAATTTTCTCTCCACCTTTAGCGTGTTTCTATAATATCAATCACCTAATTCGATGAAAATAAAACACAAGTTTTCTGTTGATACAAGGTTGTCTGTATTCAATATATAGTCGTATAGTTTTGAAAACTGTCCCATGAGGAGGGAGATAGGTATGACGTATCAGTAAAATCGCACCCTTTAGAAAATGTGTGAAAAGCTTGTTGTTATTGAACATTAGCGAACGCGGCCGTTTCAATCGTAAAACACGAGTCACTTCACTGGTTAATACAAGACATGCTTTCTCACAAAACAGAAATTTATTGCGCTAATGACATAACAGATGTATGACCCAATTTCCCATGCTTACTGCCAGTAGGGCAGAGGGGATTTTGACTATAGAAAGAATTCTGTATATAGGGGCGAACAAAAACATGATTTATTTTGCATGATATCTTTTTAGGTAAAACTGTTCAAATGTTTTCGTTATCAAAACAAGTGACATGCAAATGACCTGGTAAAATTAGTGCATATAAAAAATCCGTTTCCATACCGACGCTATCCATTGTCAGGACACACTCAACAAAACAACCAGTAATTTGTCAAAATAATAATTGATAATAGCTCAAAAATATTTCCGGAATTCACTAGTAGCACCATTTTAGCCCGGATGACTCATACTCATTGCTTACCCTGTGCAGCACTTCCTCAATGTTGGACACCTATAGCAACCGCTTTATATTTTTGAAAAACAATATACTAGAAATTCATTCTAAGCAACTTGGAAGTAGCACCCAAATAGAATCAACTAATGGACACTAATAAGCCAAATGTAAAATCAATAGCTGTACTAAACTTAATCACACATGCTTTTGTCAAGCATGTGTCACCGATGGACCGCGTCTCTTCGATTCGATCCATCAGTGACATATACTTAACTAAAGAAACTTTGTAAAAAATATGATCGGGTAAGGGGAAAGCATTCCATACAAACTGAAGCGCTGTCGTTGAGTATTGTATCGAGTAGCATTATTACCTGTCTGGCGCTACCACAATAACACCAACCGCTTCTTTGCTTTCTCCTGGATTTTTATTAGGAATCATTCTGGTTTCTAATTCAGTTTGAAGCGAATCAAACAAATAGCTAAACAAACATTTCCATCGCCCCATTTTCATTCGCCGCTACCAAATCAGAAAAACGTCGTCGAAGAATCTATTGTCAAATATGAGTCACTCACTCACTGATGGATCGCGTCGAATAGACGCGGTTCATCTGTGACTCGTGACAATATAAAATTTCTGATAGGGTATAAAATAAAGTTAAATGTGAACGAATAACCCATCTAGTGTAATGTGCTACCGAGCATGAGCCTCCATGACTTTTCCTCTCATCCTTCCTCACGGTGGTTAATCTTGCTACGCAAGGTATCTACACCGCGCCAGACTAAAATTACTCGTCCCAGCACGTATCAATTGATTTGCCGTCTGGGGATGACATGCGGCAGAAACATGATATTTAATGCGTCCAAGTTTCTTTTTTATTATTTTGCGAATATAAATCATTCATTTGAAAGGGTAACTAGGAGTCTAATTATTTTTCACGCAATATGATGCATATACATAAAATTTAGCTTTTAAAGCCGCGAGGAGTACTCTGGGCAATGTGCTTAGACGAATAAGAAAACGCCATCCAATCAGAAAACCGATGGGCATTCGGACATCTCCCACTAGAAAACCATCGGTTCATAAACTTTGTAGGTGGCGCTTCCGCTTATGGAACTAGTTTACATGTGAAAAAAGATGTCTAAAGAAGCGTGGAGATTCCGTACTTCAAAAAAAATATTATCTGTTTGGCAACATCTATCAGGGATGGGGGTTCTTTAGTTCCTGCTCCTGCATTTTATGTAGCTCTTTGCACTTTAGTGGATGCAGGAGAATTTTCAAGTTTGATTCTTCTTCTGTGTCCTTGCTCTGAGCGAATTTCAATAAAAAAAAAAAAAAAAATAGATTTCAGTATCCTTTTAGGCAATTCCAATATAATGTTTTACCATGTTGGATCTTGTTAAAGCTCGTTAAACTGATTTCACTTTTTCGTGGCATCATGACCACCCTGCATAAACTCATCACTCAACAGTTGCCATTGGTGAAATTAAATGATTCAAACCTCATTAACTGAGTAATACAATTGAGAGTCAAAATATTTTGTTTAGTATGCTAAAGCGCACTCTGTAAACTCCACCAGCGGCGACCACAAAAAATTACGTAAATTGGTGCACTTTATGTATTCTATTGTAGGGAACTCGTATCTCTACCGCAATTATTATAGTTAACTAAAACGCAATTGTCTGTAATGGCAACATTTTATATTTACTTTGCATTTTCTCTTCACAATGTACTTCAAAACTCAGGTAATAACATGAAAATCCTCGGTCAAAAGGATATCCTTCCAACCATTATTTTGTCAAGAATGAGCCACTGATGCACCAAGCCTTGGCAGCGCGAATCCTCAGTGACTCATACTTAACAAAGCGTGTTTGGACAAAAAAAATTGACGGGGATCAAATCCAAGTGTATAGGTGACACGCAAACGTGACACACGAACACAAACGCACAGGGTTACTCGCTAGAATGATGGACCATTATATTACCTCAAAATCTTGCGCAAACACGCTTTTAAAGCTTGATTCACTTATGGATCGCGCCGACTAGGCGCGGTATATCTAAGGTTCATGCTTGACAGAATAATATTTCTTACTGGGTAACAAATATTATTATTGACAAGGCTGATTTTCGCGCTATGAAGGATTTCGCTACACTTCAGATCAGTACTGAATAAAACTAACTACTGCTCATACCTGATGATAAGTTTCTGAACCTAAAGTATCAACCAGTTATCGAACCGGCAAAACTACGTGGTGCAGACGGTACATTGAATAACAAATGTTGAAAAACGTCGAATCTCAGTGAAACAGCAGTTGTTATAGGTCTCAAGGGCATTCGTTCGATCAGCATGATGGAATAGGTCACGTGTTTGACTTAAATTTGAAATTCGATTTTACCCTAAAAACTACGATTAACGATAACTAGTGAGTGTGTACAAATGCACAATTGTAGATTTTTGCTTCGCGTGAACTAATTTGAACTTTGAGAACAATTTATATTTTAGAGCCATAGGTTTCTATGCAATTTTGGGTCAAAATGCTGCACCTTTGGCCGTGTAATATTATTACGGATATGCATGTCACTTTTGTATGGCTCGATTAATTCAATTTTTATTAAACTTTTGCTTCTCAAACCTGTTTCCTTCACGTGATAATTTTGTGTAAACCTTTATCCGCGTTATAGATAAAATGTTTTATCGAATTACTTGAAGCCAGCTGGAATAGCGACGAAGGTACAATGTTTTTGTCTGGAACCACGAGGGAAGATTATCATACAACTTCTGAACCGGAAGATTAGTCTTACGTGCACGAGATACCCCTAGGGGCTGTAGGCTTGTTGTTTCAATCCCGAGTCTTCTTTAAAAAATAGAGATGGGCCGATGCCAATATTTTCGCCGATACCGATACAAGTACCGATACCACCTTCGTAATTTATATTCCGATACCGATACCGAGTACCTTGTTAAATATGTTAACGGGCTTTTTGTATACACATACTTATGCCCTTGTTATAGTTGCACCCACGTATGTGTGAGCCTACGTACGTTTGCACCCTTGAACTCTTGCATCCATTTGACTGCAAACTTTTATGGATGAAAATATACTGAATTGTTGCTGCGTTCAAGCATATAGGGTCCAAGGATTGAGTACAAATGTTCGTGGTTACACAACTAACGTGACACCTAAAGGCCACAATACGCGTGAAGTTGTGTTACCGATGAGTTGCATTACGTTACGAGCAATAAAATAAAAACGATAAAACACGCCTGCATTGCTTTGCATTAATCGTGTTCAAATGCGTACAAAGCACAAACGCAAAATAGAAACAAGCACTCTGCGCTAGCTTTCATAGCAAATCGTTCTGTTTCATTGGAAACCGTAAATGCATGCAGAGCACTGCGCTTGCGTGAAACGCAAGGGTAAAATAAAACAAACCAAGAAAACACGCAACCTACGCAAACGTTTAGTGCGACCTTAACACCTTTTTCTGCATAAAAAAGCATATAGTCAGTGGATTGATGGGTTTTATTTAATAAAACCCAAAGTGTAAATAAAATTGTTCACGCGAGGCATGCCCCATTTTAATTATTTTTCAGACCAGTGGAATGCGAGGTCTTTCCATTTATTTATTTATATTTTGGTATCGGCGGTATTGGTGATGAAAATTTTCCGATACATCGGCCCATCTCTATTAAAAAACCCTCTGGGTGCATGGTTGCGAACCAGGCGTAAATTTTAACTAAATTTAATTTTAAAATCGCATATAGTAGCGCTGTAACGCAAGCAGTCTTTGCAACCATAGAGGGGAGAGCAATAATATCTTTCTCTCGACTTGCCAAATATATTTATGTTGAGATTTATCCGTTAAGAAGTGCTATTTAACCCTGTCTTTAATAGTTTAGAGCGGCCCTCGATGTAAGTGTGAAACAAATTATACAAGTAAATGTACTTTGTGCATTTCACCTCTCCGTATTCAGCATTGGTATAAGCCTGGAAACGTCACGTCCGCCTCCTAAGTTTATAATAATAAATTTGCGAGGAAAATTGCAATCTCATTATTTTCGAAATAACGCGACAGGAAGTGTTAGTATTTTTAAAGATTCTTCTAATACCTGAACCCTTTGCTATTAAGTGGCCGTTAGTTGCTTTCTTGCAGGCACTGCTTCTCGGAGGGAATTTCGATAAAGAAAAGTAAATCAATGGGCCAAATTGTTTTTTCACTTTTTTCACAAAATTTAAGCATTTAAACTTAGACTTGAAAGTGAACAAAATGGATTACGCGCGGAACAGCGTGATTATTAAAGGTTATTAAGGTAGTGCGAACAGTGGTGTATTCATAACCCATCGGACGTAATACAAATAATTGAGAAATATTTGTAAAGGGAGATTTCATGGCCTTAAATAGACCGACTAAATTCATTAATTAATGGGATTTCCTACGTTTTAAAGCTCTCAAGGATCATTTCGAAGTTATTTCCACTCGGCGAGGGGGAGCACGCCACCACTCCTAAATACGCTAGGGAACATTCAAAGTTCAAACTATACAATTCTATCCATAACAGTCCTCGTTTATTGCTCGACCCGGAGGCTGGCGAGGATTTTTCTATTTTGTGTAATTTTTCTCGAATGATCATTCAAAACTTGAATTTTTTATGTAAGCCTTCTGGTGATAAAAAATGAATATTTCTGGGGAGAAAAATCAACGCTTTATTGAGACATCAGTGAATTAAGTTAAGATTCGTCGTCTTCTTTAATATTCCCGACTACTTTTTTTAGAACGTATTCAACAAAAAGCCAACAAACCTTAGATATAGGCAATTCAAGGCTGAAACTTCTTTATAAACGCCATTTTAGTTGTAGCCTGCTTTCCAATTCCAAATAGTTAGATAAGTATATCCCTCCACCCCTTTTCAGTTGCAGATGGAGGCCACTAATAACATATCCGGTGCCGCTGACTACAAGACGGATATCGAAAAGTTTCGCCATTGAAAATTTTTTCCACGCAAGCAGGAAAAAAGCACTGCCGTCGAAAGAAGATAGAATACATTTCACGTTTGTGGTTAAAATAAGAAACGGAAATTTCTCACATTTTGGAGGTATGTCAAGGCCGATGTCAGCCGTAAGCTTTGATCATTTGGATTGTAAAAAGGACATCAATGATTCAATTAGAAAGAAAATTTATTATCATCAAAAATATGGTAATCCCATGTTAGGGCATTTAATACCCAGAACAGGACGGAAGAGCTAAATTTAAAATCTAGGAAAGCATGGTATTTGGCTGATTTTATTGAATAATGAAACATCCACAAAAATTTTGTGAACAAATCCCTCGTGATAGGATCAAATGACCAAGTGACATTTAACTTGGTTCTTTTAAACAATATAATAACATGTGAATTATTTTAAATTTATTTTTCGTTTGCACCGAGAGAACAGACAATAGTGATAGTGACGTCACAAATGAAAACTAAATCAGCTGTAAATCGTTAGTGAATTACAAAATCGGAAACAATCGCGACTGTACCTTGCCTACACTGTCTTCACTTGGCTGAAAAATAGGTTAGTGCTGTATTTTGAATACTGGTGTCCAGGCTCTGTAGTGCTGCTAATATGGAGGATGCTCAAATAAAGGATTCACCACCCATAGCGGCTAAACTCAGAGGGCCAGGACCGGGACGTTATAAGCTGCCTTCGACATGCGGATTCAAGGGCCACGACTTCACTCAAAATATGAAGCCAGCATATTCCTTCGGGAAACGACTTGGAACGTCATTCATTTCAACGAACAAGTTTAGCCCAGGACCGATATATTTTATCGATTGCAGGTACACACGACACGGCAGAGACGGAACACCACATTACTCTATCCTAGGCCGCCCTAGAGATCCAAATGTATTTAAAACACCGGGTCCCGGAAACTATCAAAATGAGAAGGTGCATCCACAGGGTGAACGGCATGCTCCAAAATACTCAATGGGATCTCGAACTCGTTACAGAGCGTGTGATTCTTATCCGTCGCCAAACAGCTACACTCTTCCTCAACTTCTTGGCAGTAAAGTCATCAACAAAATGTCAAGTGCAAGCTACTCAATGACGGCTCGATCTATCACCGGTAGTTTCGACGAAGACTTAGCGAAAACACCTGGTCCAGCTCGATATAACATCGTTGATCCCAACAAAAATCGAAAACAAGCTCCTTGCTACTCCATGTTAGCGAGAAGGTACATGCCTGGAGATAAAACGACAAAACCAGGCCCTGGAGCTCACCACCCAGAAATGGTTAACTACAATCGACCGAGAGCTCCTCAATACTCCATTGGAATTAGGCATTCTGAATATGTCACACCATTCGTGAATGAAGCTGGCGATACTTGATTATGCTTTGAATAATTTATATTATGCTGCACTTAATATTTAAACAATCAAATATAATATTAATTCAACTAAATCACACTACCAGTCAGTCTTTTATCGGGTCTTTGGCGCAGGGATTGAAGTTTTTGAATTCTGAAAAGAAAAGAGGGTATTATTCAGATTGACGTGATATATACGAATGAATTGTATAAATATATAAAACAAATATTTTTTTAATAATTCGCTCAGAGCAAGACCGCAGGAGACAAATCATACTTGGAAAATTTCCTGAAGCCACTAAAGTGCAAAGAGCTACATGAAATGTAGGAATACGAACCAAGGTACCCCCATCCCTGATAAATGTCTATTAACGCGAGTTTTAAAGCCTTGTAGATCAACACGATCAGGAAAGCAGCGAGGAGACAAGGAATTCCACAGTCATATGCGCAAAAATGTCCCTTGCAGCCTATTTGCGCGTAGATTTTGTAAATATGAAGAGCCCAACGTGTGCTCTTTTTCAATTAGAGTAAATATACATTGCCGTTTTTGAAAATTTCGAGATACGAATACGCAAAATTTCTGTACTCCTCCGCATTATTTTTTTTTTTTTTTGTAAACTTGTGTTGATTTTTTTTAATGAATTTGCCTAATGTAAGGTTTCATATTCAGAAGACACTAAACAACATCGAGCTATTAAATTCGATTCTGAGAAGGATATCATTCTAGTCACTCGGAGATTACCACAGGAAAAATAGGGTAGCAACTGGCAAGTGCTCCTTTTCGACCTGGAAAGTACACCTTTGATGCTAAAATTTTTTAAAACTTTCGGACACGAATATGTGAAAACTTACATTATTTTTAACTTATCCCAAGACGTTATTCGCTTAATATTAATACTTAATATTAGGCTCATTGGGTGCTCGAAAAGCACTACGTTAGCGCATTATTATGGAATGTCACCCAATGCTTTTGATTTTTTTCGTTGTTGTTAAAATTCACCCGAAGTAAGGCCGGAAGCAGTACCTAAAAGAAACTAATTACCAGCCACTTATTATAGTACCAGTAACTGATCCCTGTGGAACGGGCTAACGTATTCCCTGGTGTTGTAAGACGCGATTAAAAGAAGACAAAAAATACTTCTGCATGGGGTAATTTGCGTTCATAATGCAGTTACTGACACTTTATCTTGTAGTAGCTCTTTGACATTTGAGTGGCCGTCATTTAGTTTTAGGCACTGCTTTCGGGCTTGATCAGAGCAAACTTCTATAAAAAAGGTTGAAACATCCCATGGCAAAATAGGGCGTGGTTAAATTCTTGGAATACCCAATTCGAAACTTATATATTTGTTTACTATAAGGATGTTTAAATATTTTACCGTTATTATGTCTTATTTGTTTCAACGGTCTTAATCCTCCTCAATAAAAAATACCCTCCGCCGCCAATGTTTAATCTGCCAAAATATTAATATAACCAAGAATTGTATGTAAGAACTAGACGGTGATTGTCAAGCATGTAGTACAGAATACCCAAGTCGGAATTTTTTTAAAGTACCAAGTATGCGTCGATGAGATGCGGTCCATAGGGCTGGGTAATTCTTAGTACAGATTATTCGAATAAATTGTGAATCGATCGTAGGAACAAAAGCATGCTAAACGAAGTGCAATTCTTCATTTCAACAAGAAAATGCAATCGATTTTGTTCAAATGTATTTTGTCGTTAGAATGAGAATACATGGCTTTTTAGTCAGTTTATGCTAATATTGGTAATTCGTAACTGTATAATTCCTAACCATGAAACATGAATATTTGGTATTTTATGAAATCAATCATTCGATCCGATTCGAAAAAATTATTCGAATCAGCTTCGAATTTCAAATGATTCGGTTTTGCCCAGCCCTAGCGGTTCACCTGTGGCACATGCATGACAAAATAACATTTCTGATTGGGGAATGCGTTGTCAAAGACCGGTTTAAGCGCTTATAAAACCAAGATCACATCCGGCTGTAATCGTTCGGCAGTGAACACTATCGTCACTGCTAAAATGTATTTTGTAAGCAACGGTCCCGACGATCGATGATTTGTTCAACAATAACAAAAAACATGTCTTGTTTATTAATTTTATTATTAATATATTTTTATCTTTTTTATTTTATTATATCTAATTATATAAACTTAGAAGGCAATACAAACAAATGACCACATTTTTCAGGATCTTCGATTTCCCCCGATTTTAGCATATAAAACATCGGAGGAACAGTAATATCCTGTGAAATAAGCGGAAATGAATAATAAAAAATGTTGCGTAACATTAAGCCTAACATATTATGTCGATTCACGTTACTTCAGATACGACGCCGTCACTATGGTCCACCCATGGTTTATAACTGGCATTGGGTAAAGTTTGATTCTTTTTCTAACTTAATGATAAAGTTATATGCCTGAAAGAATGCATTATAAAAAAAATAGTGACTCTCCTGAGCAAACGATTCGTGTTTTATCTTGTGATAGCAACGTTCAAGTATTACCCCAACAAGTTCTATAATTTGTTCGACGCGCAATATTGATAGAGCGCACCAACGAGTCGCGTTTTACCAGAGTTTTCGGTAAGACTAACGAATGGATTTGCTTGTAATTAAATCCAGTAATTGACACAAAACTTAAAATTTATTAGAGTCGAATCATTAAGTTGATTCCCTTCTTTTTTAATATTTTCTATACATAAAAACAGCTGAATGCAATCCTACTAAAGATTTCAGTATGTTGAGCGTAGACAGTAGTGGCTATTCATCAACCTTTCCCAATTAGAAAAACGATTTTTATTTTGTTAACCATGAGGAAGTGGTGGATCCCGCCGCCGAGGCGCGGTCCATCAGTGACTCGGGGTTAGCAAAATAAAATTTCTGATCATGTTCTCGCTGGTATATATTAGGATTTGCCGTACTTTTTGTTTTGAAGTGGGTATTTCGAATATCAATATTTTCAAACAATATTTAGTTCTGGAACATATATATGGTTTTCAATCATATTTTAGATTATTTTCAGTTTCCACTCGGCCAATGTTCTGATATGTACTTTGTGCTGCTGCGCAACAAATTTCATAATTGCCTACTGTAGTACATGAAACATAAGCCTTATTATACATGCACGTAGAAATATGAGAGCAAATCTGAAGATATCAGTTGATCATTTGGCACGAAGCAAAGTGCATGACCAGTGTAGTTGATTTAAAACCCGAGGGGTTTTTAGTAAAACAGAAATACAATACCATTCAAAAATGCCCAATCGAAACAAAACGATAACATGGTTTGAAACAACATATTTTCTACCAAATTCTTACTGATAACTATTTTTTCCAAATCCTTCGTGTAAAGTAAAGCGATATTTTTACAACATTAATCAATCCATTGGGTGTTTAAAGAAACATAAACAGTGTTGTGAATGCTAATTTTGTGTGTGTGAATAAAAATATTTATTTCTCTCAAAAAATATATGAAATTTGCTTCAAAATTAAAAATCATTGAAATATGTGGCATTTTTACAATTTTTGCTGCCAAGTCATGTTTCATATTCTGATTGAGAGTACCACGCCCAATAGATTCTATTTTCTCTTTCGCTCAAATCACGTGAATAGCATTACAGATCGGAGGAAATAGAGAAAAAGGTGGAACGTGTATAAAAACGGAGGGAGTGGAGACAAGATTGCCAGTACAGAACAATTAAAGTTAATTAATTTTATACTATATAGTATACAGCTATACCGGAAGGCAATTTTAATATAAAAATGAAATCGAGTTTCGTATTCTTGTTCGCCACTTTCTCACTGTATGTCAAATATGCTGCAGCAGGTGAGTTTTTTTTATAATATGATATAATAAATATATTGGGAACTAAATCTGAGCTTGAAGTATTATGTTCTGAAAACATTGTGAATTGAGGCCACCATTATCCTCGACCCGATAGATTCACTCTCCTCATTCAAAGGTGCTTTGCGTGTTCCAACACATACAAGAAGCAAAACTCATTGCGGTCTGCAGAGCATAATAATTTTCAAAGCTTCAATCAATATTGATAAATGTTTCTCATATACCCATATAGGATAAAAATAACAAAAAACTACGGAATCAAATCCTTAAATGGCGGGAGAAAAAATATTATGAGATAACATGCAAAATAAAAACTTTAATATAAGCCCAATATGACGCATTTTTGTCTTTCGTAAAATAAAACAAATGTAACAACACCCGAAACTGACATGCAAAACTAAATCGGAACTTTATTATAATTAAATCCGCAATCATTGTAGAGCAACACATTCACCAACGTGTTTTTATAGATTTGCTAGTGCCAAAGCAGATAACGAATCAAGTCAATCTGAATATACGATCGCCAAGTTCAGATTAAGTTTGAAATGATTGTTACTTTTTTTCAATCTTGTTTAATATTCCATAGATTTAGTAACACCTATCTTGTTCCGTCTGTGATTCCAAAGTGATCCTTTCCGGGTCTATAATCTGAATGTAAAAATATCTATACTCCATAAAGTATTAATGTCTCAAATTTGTATGTATATAAGAAATGAAACATACAAAAAATGAACATTCACTTCTAGGCCTATCAAATGCTCCCCCTTCATTTCCCCATTGTGATAATGGTTTACCCGACATTGGGTATGTGAACACAGGCGCGGACACAGAAGAACATGCCAATGCGCCCACGACCACTAGCAATTTGGAAACAAAATTACAATGAAAACATAAAAAATAACTGAATTATCCAATACTCTTTTTTGACGCATAACCTACCTACTTAAAATACCTACTTAAAATCAGTCAACATGGGCTGGGACGCTAGGGTGCGAGATTCCCAAACTGATTATTATTAAAAACGACATTTTCACTGATTTGGATATACAAAGTTCGTGTATTTCTTTAAAAGATGTGGCCAAATTATTTTAGAGATCTCATGACGCATACCAAGGTAGTTTAGTTGATTTTGAAGTCCGTGACCAATATTGGACCAAACACCCTGGTCATAAAAACATTTACTATGTCTCTTCTAAGTGTGTGTCACTGATGGATCTCGCCGTCGAGGCGAGGTCCATTTGTGGTTCATACTTAACAAAATGATCTCTACGTTTATGCATGTTTATGTTTTTTATGGAGAAAAACACCGGTGTTAATTATTTTGGCATTTCAGATACAACAGATTGTGATTCGGTCGATCTAACAAATAAAACCGATGTTGCAGCTGCTCTTTCATTAACTGTTACCTGCGGCGAAAGTACAATCGTAGCCGTGTAAGTATACTATAGCTATTGAATTCAGCGATTCCAATCGATTCGAATCAAAAATTATTCGAATCAGCCGCGTATCGATCACAAAAGTTAAATAATTATTCATGATTATCGTTAAATTATTATATTTATCCGACAAAATACGATAAAAATATTGAAAGAGATAAAAGTGAATTAAAAGTAATTTGACTCTGATTGTTTGTTTATATCGTTGTAGCTTAGATTTCTTGATTTTGTTAGAAAAATATGTTGTGGTATAAACCGGTTATTTGGTACTCATAAGTAATCTAATGCTTCGTTTTGATCCGAGAAAACATTCGTATTCGATATGATTTGGTTTTGTCCAGTCCTAGACTGATAACTAGATTTTACTTCAAAAACTACGTAAAGTATAATCGGCTTCACACAAAACTAGATCAAGCGTTATTAGGTAGCCTAGTTTCACTCTCAAAACTCGAATTTAGCATTATGATCAAAAATCAGGTTAACTATATATGGTAATCATTGCCTGGCTGTATTTAAGGCAACTTCAATATATTTGATAATTGATTTTGATCTACTGGAAAAGCTTTTTTGTGTAATAAAAGTATGATTCACCTGTTTTTTCCTACTAAACTTAATTTTCTCAACCAGGTACCTATAGTTTAGAAGGTGAAATTACATATTTTACCAAGTAAATTTATCAAGTAGAACTTCACACAGAAAAATCGGTAAAACTTAAGCTGGGTAAATCCTATATATCTCGAACAGGGTAAATTGAAAAAAACTCTGTTAATAGTTATACTAGATAAATTTGGTTGTTTTACCTACAATTACCAACCTATTACCTACCTAGTATAAATTGCTTACTATTGGCTTGCCTAGAGATGTCTGTTTCGATTTTTTTATACAAATCGGTCAATGACTGGGAATGATATTATATATATTTTTAATCGAGCATCCTCCAACCCAAAATGTTAATCAGTAATATTTTCTTGATGTCTGAAGTTGTATTTCATCTAATTGGATAACGTAAACCTTTTTTTCGTATGGCCGAATCTTCTAACTTGAGAGTAAAAATGTCGCTAATAAAAAAATATATTCGTAGTTGCTCTTTTTCTCCGGGTTTATGTACAGCTTAAATTCTTATCACATAGGTATAGTCTGCATAATAAACCTCCCAACATATTTCATGTGGGTTTTGAGCGAAGACTAAGAAGAAACAAAGAAATGGTATACGGTTTTATCATCGCCAGATGGTTTTATCATCTATCAGGGTAGATACCACTCACCGCACTTTACCATGGAGATTCAGTTCTGATACAGGTGTTTCCGCTTAAAATGCAGTGCAGTAATACTACTACATTTTGTTTTAGCTGTTTGGCATTTTAATGGGCGTTAGCTGACCCCTTTCAGGTACTGCTTCAAGTCTTGTTTCCAACTTCAATAAAAGAAAATATGACTCACTCGCATATACCGCTAAAACAACCCAGACAAAAAAATATTAATCGAATGTTTTGTTGAGCGCAGGTCACTGATGGATCGCGCTGCCGGGGTGCGGTCCAACTGTGGCTCATGCTAGGTTATAGGGAAATTAAGTGGCTATGTAAGAGCTAACGATCTATATGTATATATATATATATATATATATATATATTTCACTGCAGGCTAGATGCGTGTGTTCTAGTCCGGCAGGGATTCACACCGGATGCCGATGTAAGTTTATTTGGACCAGCAGGAACATCAGGACACCCGCCCGCGGGAGAGACAACAGCTGTCTGTGGTGATGCTACTTCCGTCTTTAATCCAACGAATAACGAACTTACAATCACCCTGACCGATGATTTTACGACGTGCTCTACGGACACAAGCGGCAGTGTAGGTTAAACTTAAGAATTGCTTTAAATGAATATTTTGTTGTTAAATATAAACTTATACGAGAATGAGGGCTGTGCAAAACCGAATTACTTGGAATTCGAATATGATTCGAATAATTTTTTTCGAACTGGATCAAATCAACAATTCTATAATACTACTAAAGATTCTATTCTAACTATTACAACTAGCATCCATTATGAAAATCAAGAAATAAATAGTTACGAATTAATAATATTAGTATAAACGGACTTAAAGGCGATCTATTTTTTTAGTTATTCTTCATATCCAAGAGCGAAAGTGTTCATTTTTAACGACAAAATACAATCGATTTTGGTCAAATTTAACCAAAATTAGTTATATTTTGTCGTTAAAAACGAAAATTTCATTTTTTATAACAAGTTCATTTCGTTAAGTTTTTGCTATTATGAACGATTCGCGATTAATTCGAAAAATTTGTGTTTCGAATCGATTCGAATCATATTGTTCAGCGTTAACGAGAATACATTGCCAATAAAAATGTTGACGGTAGTAGGACAACCAGTTGTTAGTGAATGTTACTCGAAACAACTAACAGTTTTTTTTAAGTGAACCTGAAATATTTTTGTCGATTTTTCTGATTAGTCGGATATAAGCCATTATATTTAGAGAACCTTATCGAGGCTCGATGCCTGCGTGCCTAACGTTCGAAAATTTTCTGCCGTCAGACAATGAATTATGTTAATTAGTAATTGAAAACACTAATTCGTCGGAAACAATCATTTTTCCTTCGGAATGTAACGAGTGAATACTTTTATACATAGAATTACATAATACACGGTTTAAAAAGTTCCTAAGACTTCTCGACTATTCCATGAAGCAAACTAGGGCATTGTCAAGAAAAGCTTCTTCTGTTGATCTAATCTAATGAGAACTAATGTCATCCAAACGCGACTGCACTCACCTAAATATTGTGTGAAATTTGCAGAAGTCGTACCATAATATCAAAAACCTTTTTTGATAGTAAGTTACTTTGTTCTATATTTAATCAATCATTAATGCGGGATGATAATCACTATTTGAACTTGGTCGCACAAATTGAACTACGCTTACAATCCTATTTTTAACATCTATGTATTCATCGGCCATCCCAATCCGAAATGATATTTCGTCCATCATAGGTCAGAGAAGGATGTCGCGTTGTCGACTTGGTCCATCAGTGACTCATATCTTCTTCTTCGTTAACAGGATGGCACGAATTACGTCTACGAAAATGCATTGCGTTCCTTTCAGTTTTCAAACGCAAACAGTTCAACTACCATTATTCGTTATTTTCACTTCATATCAGGATTCACGTGTACTTATCCGAGGGCTGGAACATGGACGGGAGTAGCTAATGTCTCACCAAGTGTTGTGTAAGTTACGTTATCACAGCGTAGGTTCCAGTTCAAAAAATTCTGCCTCAACTTGCTTTGTCGAATATAAGGTGCTGATGGATCGCGCCCTTGAATAGTGCTCCATCTGTAGGTTATGCTCGATAATATAAAAATTTGTCTGGGAGGGATATAGGATGAGAATTGTGTTTTTCTTCATTTATTAGTATGTCTACTACTTTCAAACATATTTGATAGAATGTCTACTGTTAAACAAAAGTTTAAAACTTTTACTCAAAAACATTAGCGAAACAAAAGGTAGTCGGGGAGACGTGCCGCTCCATTTTTTGTTCAAAACTACCCTACTTTTTGAAGCAATAACTGCAGCAAAATCTGCGGGATTAATTTTTTTTTCTTATTATGTTCCATTTGGGTCTATTCCTGGAATACCATTTTTTATATATACGTGTGTAAAAAAGGTTGCCATGGTCATTTTGAAGTCTATTTTTTCGTCTCATAACTTATATATATATATATTGGACCCCTCAAAAACGACATCGGCGTATGTTAATTAAAATTGAACTGCATTTTTTGTTATCGAAACAGATCAGAGCATAATGTCAAAAATATTATCAATATCCCCTATTTGGTATTTTCAATCTTTAATCAACGTTTTATTATATATATTCTAGAAGATTTATGGTTTTTGTCTCCCGCAATAATGAACTTTACAACGGAAAATGATAAATTTTGCGCACCTTCCACGCGAAAAATGTATTTATTTTATTGTGCGTAATGTCATTTTCGGCACTATGGATTAATATTTTTTGTATTAGTTTAAGGAAATCTGCGTCTGTTTATGGCTTATGGCGGCATATGTAATTGAATAAAAAAAACGTTTCCCTTTCCTCGTGGGCAAATCTAATTTGTGTCACTGCATGTAAACAGAAACTGTATAGCTATGCTCACAGGTGACTTTACGCTTTAGAAATGTTTATATTAAAAATTTTGTTCGCCTTGGGCACGCAATCCCGGTCATACAATTTTCGTTTGAAGCGGATTTAAATCCTTATAAGTGGTACATTTTATAACAGTTGGTGGAAAGAACATAATATTATGAATTAGCATGGCATAGCATTAAGCTTGTAACCCAATAAAACATCTTTTATAGATAGATGGGCATGTTTTGTGAAGCATGAGTCATTGAAGGATCGCGCTACGAAAGAGCGGACCATCAGTAGTGACCTATGCTTAACAAAATAAGAATTTTGATTTGGAAGAAGAAAATATTCAATTGCTGAATAAATGTGTTCTGTAAAAAACAGTGTGCGACGAAGAATTGCAGTTTTTCTCTGAATTTGATTTTTTTTAAGCAATATTACAGCAGAAATTCTTTCTGTCTCAAATTACACCTTAAATACCTGTGTGTCATGACAACACAAACAAATATGTACCTTCAATTCTTTCTCTGATCTTTTATCGCACAATGGATAAGTTTAAATTTAGTTCACGGTATCCATATTAGAATTGAAAATTAAACGCTCATTTTATTTTTTCATAATAGGTCCGTATCTTCGATCGCTGCTTCGGAAGCAGGCGACTTTGCGTCTTCTGCCAAACTCTGCTCCACTTCTGCTTGTGCTGCTGGTGAGGAAATTGTTGCTGGTGCCGGGGCAGACGTTAACGAAAAAGCTTACGTGGTAGTAGAATCGATCAAATCGCTTAATATAGTGGTAGGTATTTTTGTTTGTCCTTTTACGAATTTACATATAACTGAAGACGGTTTGCAGAAAATCTTCTTGTCGTTTGCATGAAAAATACTCGTATAAAATAAAAATGTTATTAAATATTTTGATGGCACGTGGGGAGTTTTATCAGATGATCAAATCATCCCCAAATGGGGAAAAAAATTGACGCGGTATGTTTTATTAAGTATGGTTCACTAATGGATAGCGCGTCGAGGCGTGGTCCATGCTTGACAAATTGATTGAATTCATCTTGGCCTATAGCCTAGCATTATCATCGATCACCGTACAAAATATTTTTGTTAAATTTCAAAGTATTTTTGCTTGGGCTGCCTCCCTCACCCTTCAGTCACCATTCCACCACCACTTGCGTTTCAGTCACCACATTAGTTTAGCCTCCGGCTCCCCTGATAATATGGGAAAATGATGATAACATTCAATTGGAATACAGAATCAGAAATTTTTGAGTAGAATTAGGATGGCACACATTACGATATACAGTATGCAAACATTTATTTTACTGAGTCAGCAAGGTATCAACCCCTACATCACGAAGAGTCAGTGTTGAATTCATAGGGTCAAAATCGCGTTGCCAAGGCGCGGTCCATCAGTGAGTGCGGCACAAAAACACAATCGATACTAATCAATACAATACCAACAACGTCAACAACTAGACTACCTCAATAAATGCTCTACAAGCATCACCCTTACATTTGTAAAACGTTGACCATATTTTTCGCCTATAAAAATGTCCATACTTTTCCCTTGCTAGATTTTGAGTATATGGGCAACACCCAGTAGTAATGAGACCGGATCTCCAAGTCATGATTTTGTAAAGGACAAGTGAGTTTAAGCTATTTTCGAAGTAATTGTGTTAGTTTGCTTTTAATGACGCTCTGTCGAAACTGTCGAAACTGCCCTAGTTATACCGCCACCTACTTAGACAAATATGGTAATCTAATCTAAAATCTTTGACTTGTAAAGCCAATGTAATTATTACTAAGCTTTAACACTCACATATCGCTCTTTAAAAATTTTGCTACCGTGTCGCCCAATATCTTATACTACTATACTATATTGACAATATCTTATACTAGTAAATTTCTGAAAACAATGACTTCAAAAGTCACATTTTTGAGTTTAAAGTGTATTTCAGACACTATTACTTGTTTGTACTAATTGTTTAATTGTTTGTATTAATTACAGATGTTACGTGGATACTATAGGTACAATGATGAACAACGAGGACAAAAAAAGTTATGCAGAGTTGTTTTGGTTCGTATGGGTACATGATGAAAACGCTCCTATCTTTATACACGTGACTTGGAGTTTATGCGACACCAACGTTGACAGCTGTCCTGATGCTGTGAGATTTTCAGTTTTAATTAATTATTAAATTTTATAACCTATTCCAGAGTTGGGGATACTCGAGTCAATTTTTAATGACTTGACTCGAGTCGTCATAGCAAAATAACTTGACTCGTACTCGATTTGATAAAATGCAGACGCAGACTGACTTGGGACTTGATAATAATTTAGGCAGAGTCTGCAATTACCTTTTGAAGAAACACTTTGTCTACCTTTGCGTGACATCATCGAAGAAAATGCGCCTATGGTGACCTCATTCGAGGCTCGTAAATGCATGATTCGACTTGACACGAGACTCTAAAATTTAAATTTTAGTATGACTTATACTCGACTTGCACTCGTGTGTTCTTCGACTCGATAGGGGACTCGACAGGACTTGGGAAGGGGAGTGAATCGTATCGAACACTGAATTATTTCCTTCGAAGAACTCGTGCGTGATGTTTTGCTTTGATCACGCGTACCTATCTGTTTCTCGTGTTCAATTACAGTAGTTGCTAAGCTTTTTTCTAATCGACTCAAATTTTTAAGTCGTCAAACTAAAGCTAGAAAAACTTAATCTTATTATATAAATATAAATGACTTTTTAATCAGTTCAGTGATTCGGATCGAGTCGAAGCGCTTTAACGGTCCGAACCATCAGTGCCTCATGCTTATCAAAGAATTATTTTCATTTAATTTTTCCGATTTGGATAGGAACAAAAATCCGCGAAAACGAGCTTCCGATTTCAATATATTGACGATTGAGGAAATTTGTTAATTTATACAGAATTAGCGATTCTATTCCAAAAAGATTTACGAATCCTTTTCGAACTCCCAATGATTCCGCTTTGACAATCCATACAAAACACAAACGAAGTCTTTTCCAAAGCGTATTTAGGAAAGCCGCATCCACAATATCAGTGGGATATTTCCAACTATGCACTACTGCTCTACTCCACTAGCCATGCTCTCGCTCTCAAAACATCTCGACTGCCGAAGTGTTCGTTAATAAAATTGTGACTTTGATGTCATATGGTATATATGTCATAACATATATATATATATATATATCATATGCTATATAAGTAGAACATTGAAAAATATTATTACAACAACGTCATTGCAACATTACCATATGAATGAGGGAAGCACCACCAATAACCGCGTCATGTTCATCCCTAGCATTTCACCATAATCTTTTTCAATATTTTTTGTTTTCTAGTCCTGTCCCGCAAGAAGGCGACGTTCTCTCGTCAAAGATAATACAGAAACATACACCGCTACTCTCGGACCATTTATTCCCACTTCTAAAAATTAAACTCTCAATCATGTTTTAAAGGTTTGTTTTCCGATTTTTTTGAATGCATGCATACTTCAAATTACGATTTGAACGCCCGGTTTTCGCCACACAATCGGTATTTAGTCTTGACTGAAATGTAAGCTGGGAACATAGGCAAATTTCTGGCACATTTACAAAACACGTTTTCCGTTTGGACTCATTTCCCGAAGGCGAGGTAATAGTTACCCAGACTTTTCCGGTGTAGAAAAACCTCTAATCTTTGATTTTAGATACTTTCATACAGTGATATTGAAATTTTCGAAGCGTAGTTGATACAAATTAACCGGAATTTGCGCTTATATGCTTTTAAATTTCCTACTCCGTATCACAGTCTGTCAATATACATTTATTATTCACTTTTCTTAATTTTAGAATACTGGAAGATGATTACAATGTACCTCACCAATAGAAGATTTTCATATATACACGGAAAATTGAGCTTTTTTAATTAATATACATTTGCTTTAGTATATCTGCATAAGTAATACCGACAAGACTGACTTCATTGAAATAAATTAGAAATTATTCCGAGATTGAGCTGAATGTATTTCAAAAGTGGCTGCGGAACCAAATTTTCAAAATGAGATCAAAATATTCCTATCAATGGTAGATTATCACTGCTGAAATGACGGTCTATAATGTGATAAAGCACGTTTATACTGTGATTAAACACGATACAAGATTTAATGTAGAAGATGAAATGAAATTCACTTTGATTGCTCTGCTCCTGGTTGGCGTGATGCGGGACTCGGAGAACCATGGTGCATCTGAAACAAAAACTGTAATATATTCCCCCTTCAAGCAATTGCAGACCCGGCGTTTGGAATATTTATTTTTAAATGTTACAGACAGTATAACTCAAATTCAATTGAGGAATGACCTGATTCTGTTCATGTCGTAAGATATTTGTTCGTATTGCTTATTCAAAATATTGTTTCTACACAGAATCGTTTTGTTTTTGCTACTCAGAATTAAAAAAATGTTTTTCAAAAGCATAAATGTCTCACTATGATAGAAATATTTCATTTTATTGGATATCTCGAGACATTACGATAGAGTTTTTTTGTTGCCAGTCACCGAACAAGGTCTCGCTGGAACGCTATAAATGTAGTAAAATTATAATTTTGTGAATGGCGGTGGGTATTTTTAATTATCTACAGCGGTGAAGGATTTTTTTTATTGAAATTCGCTCAGAGCAAGGCCACAGGAGAATAATCAAACTTGACAATTCTCCTGGAGCCACTAAAATGCAAAGAGCTACATGAAATGCAGGAACAGGAACTAAGGAACCCCCATCCCTGATGTCTATTAACCCGAGTTTTGAAGCCTTCTAGATCAACACGATCAGGAAAGCAGCAAGGAGGCAAGGACTTCCAAAGTATAGATATTCTTGGAAAAAAGCTTCTTGCATAAAACTGTTTGTGACATTGTGGAACCTCCACAGTGAATAGGTGCGAAATGGTAGCCAATCGTGTTGACCGATTAAAAATTTTGTTCGGAGGAACGAGAGAAGAAAGCTCTCTTGAACAAAGACCATTATAATATCTGTAAAATAAACATAGTGAGGCAACGTTGCGGCGGTGTGCCAAACTTTGCAGACCGTAAGAAAGTTTAGGGCCAATCACATTGATCACACGCCGTTGAATACGATCGAGCATGCTAAGATCAGTGACAGCGGCACTGCCCCAAATGTGACAGCAATACTCCATACGGGGTCGAATCAATGATTTGTACAAATGGAGAATGATTTCGGGAGTGAGATAATGGCGAGCTCGATATAGAGAACCGACTTTCATCGAGGCTTGTTTAGCAATACTATTGACATATTCATCCCAACTCATGTCCTTAGACAGTGTGAGTCCAACAATATTTAAGGATTCCTCCAGAACATTACCAGATAATGAAATTTGAGTTGCATTCGTATTTAGTCTTCCCCGAGTTAGAAGTTACCTGCCAAGTGTTACCCCAATTAGATACTGTGGCCTAATCACACTCAAGCGATTTTGCCAGAGCCAGACGTTGTTCCGGGAGGGATTTTTCGTTGAGACAAGAACATAGAGTGGTATCATCAGCGTAAATTACCAAATCACATATCAAATCATCGGGCAGGTCATTAATATATATCAAGAACAAAGTTGAACCAAGGATCGACCCTGAGGGACACCCGATGAAATGGAATAATTTCCTGAACGTTGTCCGTCAAAATCTGTCCTTAATCTCATTTCCGAAAAATGATTCGCCTTTAGAAATTTTCCGTATAGTTTAGTTTAAACGGTACACTGTAACAAAAGTACAGTAAATTTCTGGTCATTTGCAGTAATTGCATATTTCCAGAGTTAAAAAAACGCCATGTTGATGAGATTTATGCCAATTATAGGCTGTTGATGGACCGCACCTTCGTGGTGTTTGTTCAATTCCGTCAAGCAAAGTTACTGTCAAAGACTAGTCATTTTGTTGCATTTTTTGTTACATTTTCAAAATTCGCTATATATAGATAGAATGGGTAGTGTCTCAGCATTTCAGATAAACGAAATTGATGATAATTGATCATATTCTGTGGCGAAGTCATGACTGATATCAAATTTTTTTTCATGCATAGTTTGGCAGTCTACTAGTTAAGTAATCGATTTGTCGTTTTTCTAGTTTTGTTACAACTTTACAAAGTAAAATTCCTTTCAAAGAGCATCGATTTTACTGCATTTTTGTCACAGTGTAACAGTCAGACCCTCAAAAACCCCATTTAATATTCACGTCACAATGAAATATAGTAAAGTTGATTTATTTAATAATAAATTTAACAACGGAACGAAGCAATGAAATAATAACCGTCATTCAAGTTAATTTCACAACCTTCAATATGAATTATGTCCGTGGATGTACATTACGCCCATGGGAAAAATATGGGGTTAGATGTTTCACATTTGTTAGTCAATTCTCCAATAGCCCGACTAACCTACATAATATTTATATGCATTCTATACAAAAATAAATTTAAGGTTAAATACTTATTCTACTATTCTGAATACATTCATTGAGCGCTGGAATCAATACCTGTGTGCAATTTCAGGGATTACTTCAGACCAGGGTGATAGAATCTTGTTCTTCCTGGGGTGTCCAAAACGTTATATCATTTTTTTTGATAGACTAAAGAGCTACAAAAGCATCAACGATGCCATTTCATAGAAATATTGAAGATATTGAACATTTTTGTACAGTTGATAGCCACCAGACACGAAAAAAGTGATGTAAAAGATATATCATGAAATATCATCTATTCATTAAATTTTCTTCCGATAAAATTCATTCTCTTAGTGTGTCTGGGTGGCATAGTAGCGGACATTCTTGCAGTCTGCATCCGACAGTGATAATAGTGAATTACCAGTAAAAATAATTCAATGATTTGACAGAGATCATGATTTCGTTGCACAAGAATAAAATTTTGTAAATGCAATAATGTTAATTATACAAATCATGGCAACATATTTACATCAGGAATCGAATTTTAACATTTCAACCAAATTCTTTCATCATCATCAAGACTAAATAGAGTTAGTGAGACTTCAATCACCCTTTTTTATGTCTTTACACAGCTCACATTACAATAGCATAATATCTACAGGCATAAATATGGATACATCATCATAACCCTAATTTAAATAAGATGGTAAAATTTAATGAGTTTCTATTACACCTAAAATCAAGTAAATATTATTACCCTCTTGAACTAAACTTCTTAAATAATAATTTTGTAAGAACTATGCTAGAGCACCCAATTTAGTATATTACAGGTGAAACAATTAAAACACACATTCTAGTCGAAAGTTCACACAATTTACAGCTAAGGCTGCAATACACGTTTGCGCAGATTGCAACTTTTCTAGGTTTGTTTCATTTTAACATGGACATAGTTTATTTCGACAAAAAGGTGATACAAATAAATATATGACGTTACTGAGTTATTCGAAAAGCAAACAAACTTGTGTTTAATATCTGCCAAAATAAAGTTTCAAATAAAGATTCAAAGAAAGTGACACGCATTTGCTCAACTTGCCTTAATACTAGCTCAGAGATGCCATCCATCAGTGGTTCCCACTTAACAAAACATGAGTGCTGGGATAGGTTTAGATAATATCATTCACCCACACTGTTAAAATTATTAATTTGAATTCTAAAACAAGTCCACTTCATCAGATTCGGATTCGGACTGTGACGAGTGTTTCCTAATTTCTATCTTCTCTCTTTGTCCTTTTGGCTTGACCTTTTTACTGACCATCCTTTTACCTTTGTGTGCGATGAACAACATCACTATACTGTTATAATCAGCTTTTACAGCGAGATCATATGCCGTTAAATCTTTCATATTCTTGATGTCAGTTTTTGCATGGTTTCTGGGTTTGTGGAATATAAAAATACTTTAATCGATCAAATAGGAAATACGGTTGGGCACTGGAGCTGCACAATTAAGAATTAATAGGAATTTCAACTGAATACCCAATTATTGGTAGCCACGCTTTTTAAGTCATCTGTATTTTGAATTTGGATAACCACGTATTATTAGGGATGTCACTTCTTGAAGCAATTCAGATAACATGCCTTATATTAAATATCAAGAATATTCATTTCTGTGACACGAAAAGGTTTTGAGAAAAAACTTTACTGCTGATGGTTTACTAACTAGTTCAAACTGATATGAACTCAGATTTCTTCCAATATTATACAAAAGTTATGAACCTACTGTACTGAATTATATTGAATTGCATCAGTGGCTTAAGTCCATTAAGAATTCAAGAATTAGAATTTTTATGCCTGTTACCTGTTTTAAACATACTCATTATTCAACTTACTCGAGCAACAATTCTACAATGTCTTTTCCATTTGGACCCAATTTTACGGCTTCATGAAGGGGCGTATTTCTTGCTACACCTGATTGTCTGTTTATATCACTTCCTGTATTTATCAGGCTTTTAACACATGCAAGACGATTTTGCATAACCGCATGGTTGAGCACTGTGACACCATCTCCATCACTGCAATTGCAATCGGCACCTTCCATTAGTAATTCTTTGATTTCTGAAACTCGTCCACTTCCTTTAGGTCCTACTTCTTTTAACAGCAGACGGTCTTCAGCCTTAAATTACAGACATAAGAAAAAACGTAGCTGGAAAAAATATTATCAAGGAATCACAACATTTTTGTATATTTTCTGTTAAGCTATAAATTGCTATATTTTGTCAAAAAAAAAACTCAAAAACACTGAAAACAGGTTTTAGGTGTTCTTTAAAAACATGGAGTGACATTCTTTGTTTACCTTAAAATAGCGAACAATATTTGATGACTTACGCTCATTTTATCCAGTTTGTGGTTGGGAACATGTCTCCTTTTGCCTTTAGTTTTCTTTTTTCCACTTTTTAGTTCAATATTCTCTTTCTCTGGGTTGAATGTGCTACCAAAGGCAACTTTCTTTCCCATATTTTGATAGATGTCTGTGTAAGATAAATTGAAATATTGTAAAGTAGTCAGAGTAAACTATGAACCTTTTCTCATCATTGTATGATCATTGAACAGACCAAGTAATTTTCCAGTGATTTAAATCTGATACCAATGGCCGAAATTCTTTATTGGTCAACACTGGAATACACAGGTTTTTGTTGTCAGAAAGTTGATGACCAAACAGTTTGCAATCTGGGTTAGAAAATCAAGATAAATACATGCAGTATGGTCACATTATATAGATATATATATGTATATATACCGTACCCGAAAATTAATTTCATGAAAGGGCTCAAAGTTAAAACCTTGTGGGTATAAATACAGAAATTTGATGTTATAAAAAGTGGGATTTTAATATGCCAAAATTAAAAAAAAACTGAATGTTTTAATTGTTGAGCACCAAGCATTGATAAAAAAACAGTTGAAACTTTCATTCTCAATATGCAAAATCTACTCACCTCTTTGAAGACTCCTCAAACCATCCTCACCAAACTCTGTATGTCCTTTCAATGTAAATGTGAAACTAATTGTCATCTCATCTTCTGCCTCGTCAATTGCAGCTCCAGTAACCTATAACAACAAAGGAAAATACTAGAATCTGTAATAAGTTATTAATTATATTAAGTTAATTAATATATCGTCAAATTGTATAAATATATATACATATATATATATATATATATATATATATATATATATATATATATATCGATTCAAAATCAAGATATCCGATTAATCAAATTTCGACTCTAACATAACTAGACTGTCAGTAACTCTGCTTCGTATACTAGTATAAACTTGAAGTATCATCTCAAAACCAAATTTTTAGTAAAAAAAGAAACAATAACAGATAAGAAGAACCGATGCTTTAAAAAATGAAGTTACTCGGATTCGGGCTTCTTTAACAGTTGTTGTATTCCAGCTACTTGTGAAGTGCGATAAGTAAGATTTCAGAAGCTCTGCTGAAACATCATATTCAAAATATTCCACTATTATGAAAAATATAATGTCAATATTACCTTTCCCAACCTTGGTTCCCCAAAAACAGATCGAAACTCAACATTATTGGTTGTATATCCACGAATATGTCCACATACATGATCAAGTTGTTTCCTCCAATATCCTGAAAAAGGTCATGTTTATTTATATGAGGCAACTTCAAAGCAAATCAGTCATGTCCTGATATTAGTTGCAACGTTTCGAATCAGACGATAATTGGTATATGTATGTACTATTTTTTTTTTATTAGACCCTGCCAATCCAGAAGGTAACCTACAGAAAGGCTTAATATTCAGAGAAACTTCAGATACTGTAGCTTGCCATGCTGACTGCTCTGAATACATATTATTATGGAAGGTGCTTGGTTAAATCTAGTAAAGTAATATAAATTAAAATTGAGAAGATGGTCAGACACTTTACACGCGGTAGATAATTCCGCTTAACCACTGTTACAGCTTATTCTTTCAATAATATTTATTCAATGTCGGTGCTTTGTAAAAAATAAGGACAATTTTGCATGGAGTCCACAATCTACAGTTCACCTTTTCCAGGACTGATTGCAGTTAGTGGAGGATTCTTGTCTCGCATCTTGAATTCTACAGATCTCATTTGAGCTAAATCTTCTTGATTCTGTAAAACCTTTTTTCCACCAGGATAAAACAGTCCTACAGTTTGTGTTTGTTCATCTCTTTTACTGGGTCTTGGAGCTGGAAGAACTCTTGTGCTGAAATGAACATTTTTTTAATTGAAATTCGCCTCAAACAACATTGTATTAAGCACATAATCCCTTATCATATCTAAAAGCTATTTTGTTTTATCTCAATAGTGAGCACTATTTCATTGAAGCTGAACACCAGGCTGTTCAAGTTTTCTTGGATGAGATGTTCTATTTTTTGTATTGAAATTCACACTGAGCAAGACTGGAAACAGTGTCTAAAAAGGACTAACTAACAGCCACTCAATGGCGGAGAGCAACTAGGTAAATGATATGTAACAGGAACCGCACTCTAAACGAAAAACATCCCCAACGAAACTGAACCACCATGATAAAGTGCAATGAGTGGTATCTGCCCTGGATGGTTAATTCAGTAATATCTCTAAATTAAAGATGTCACAGGTGTGAGAGAATCATGGCTTTCTTCGTGCGTTTGAAATTTAATCACAACTTTCCTCATGCTGAAAAACCTTCAATATCATCAACAATGCTAATTTATAGCAATGTCAGTGATGTATACAGCATCACTGTTGTCAGTAGGTAAGAGCAAACGTTCTAATCTCCTCATCATGACGCAGGTTCGAATTATATGCAAGAGATCTGCTGGGAGTCTAGCCAGTGCACGGTGGCTCACTTAAGCACTGCTTATGGCTTCCTCCGCCAAGTAGGTCCATGCACAGGAAACATGAGAAATATGATAAGCCAAAACACATTCACCCCGATTCGGGACTGGTATCTGCACGAGAGGCCATGGTTCGCAACATTAATAAGCTGTATTCTCGGCTTTAAGCTCCCGCAGAATAAAATTAAAATCCTATCCTATCCTAGCAGTAGCATTCTGTATGTAGTAGTAATATTCGTTATCCAAATAATTGGCTGTGGCACGTGGTAAAATTTTAATAAATCATGATTTTGTTACAGTTGAATTTTGAACATCATTTGAACTAAATTTTTTTTATATTCCCACTTAATACAGTCAATACCATTCCAATCACAAATTTAAATTCGTTGACATATGTAACAGAACATTTTAGAAAAGAAAACTAATTCATTATTGATACCTTTGAGGTGTTCTTGGTACAGATGGTAAGGGTATTGCTTGCCACATAGGCATATTGTTGAATGGGTACGAATCGCACATATGATCTCCGAGATCAGCATTTCGTGGATCCATACGGTTCGGCGGAGCAAAGTTTGTTCCGCAATGCGCACAGAACTTGGAGTAAGGTGGATTGCTTGCTTTACATAATGAACATGTGAGAGGATTCTGTTCTGGTATAGGCTGAAAGAACGAAGTAATTGAAATATAGATTCACGAACTATGCAACAGTATTCTTTTAGTAACAAAAATATCATACAAACTATTTAACTGCAGTTTACTCATGTTTTAAAAAGTTACGGTAGACTACGAATACCTGACAACAATAAACTTATATTTCTGCAGAATGAGAACATGACAGCTTTGTATGTATGCTTGAGAGTATATCATTCTGGTACCCTTGTGATTTCACTTACACATTTTTCTAGGACCGTAATAAGCAAGGAGGCACGGGTCATTAGTTCAATGCATGATATCAATGATTCTCTGAAGTTATTCTATTAGTTTATATATTCCAGGCATATTTCCAAGCTGAATTTTTCAGCGGCAAAAGTTGGTCTTTATAATCATTAAATTCATTTAATATATCTATATTAAAGCTAATGTGCTGGGATTTTGAGACAAAGACCATAATTGCAATTGTACCAAAGGAGAGTGTTGCAAAGTCCCAATCACCAAAACACCATGTTTTGTCCAGAATGAGGAAAAACCAAAATCCTTAATAATGTGTGAATGAAGATCCAGTCTGTCTGAATTTCTTACCTTAGATCCACACCAATCACAGAATCTAGCATCTGGATTATTGACCCTCATGCACACTGGACATTTGACCAATTGACCATCAAGTTTAGGTAAAGGAGCAGCTGTTTCTTCGCTGTGTATAGGGCCTGGAAATCGATGTTCACACGAGGCACAATGCGTCAATGAAGGTGGATTTTTTGTTCCACAAGACCCACAGACTATTTTGTCCTGAATCCAGAAGACATCAAAGTAAAATATTTTTGCATATTGTCAAAGTAAATGTTGTGTACTCATGCTAAAATCTTGTTTTCTTTCGACGTACAAAGCTTTCATGTGATTTTTTTCGGTTGAACAGAACTTTTGAAGCCATGTTACTTCATAGCAGTATTGATGAATTTCAACCTTTTATGATTGTTTCTGTTGCTATCACTCATATTAATTTTTCTTCTAACGAGATCTGGTGAGTTATAGAATAATATTTGTTTTTTGTGAGTATTATCTGATGGCTGCCATTTGCTTCAGGTTTCCGAGTAGCGAAGAAGCTGACATTCTGCCAGACTAGTCAGTTAGATGAAATAAAGGTAATTCCAGGTATGAAAAATCTACAAAATATCTAGTTCTATCAATGATGGGGTATATTCTGATGAAGTAAGAAAAAAACTATAAAAAACTTAAGTGATAAAAAATGCAGACACAGCGGTTACATGAATAATTTATGCTACACCAATGAGGAATCCAGCATTCTTTAATACATCTCCGATATTTGTGATAATATATGCTGCAAAGTTTGAGTTGGGAGATCAACAGTGCAACGTCCAAAAAAGAAGTCTGAAACCTTACCAGCATTCTAATTCCAAATATAGTAGACAACGTATTATTTGAAATAGCTCAGATGTGATATATAAATGAATGTGACCACTAAGGAAATATTGGCCTTAGGAGATTGGCCTTTTCATATTGCGCACATGATTACCTAACAAGTTTCTGTATACCGGGTATTTGGAATTTTCATCAATTACCAATCCTTCAAATGCCAAAACTAATCGTTTACATTTTCTATTTTTTAACATCACATACCTCAAATCTAATACTCGATACTGGTTTAAGCTTTGGTCCAATAGGTTCTTCACAGACAATGCAGCTTGGTTGATTGAGGGGAATATAAGATCTGCACTTCACACACATTCCCATCTAAATAGATATTTTCAATTGTTTTTTAAACGGTAATAATTGACTCACAAATTTGCGGGATTACCAGTTCGTGTGGCAAAAATGATTTTATTTCAGATATCACAAATGAAATTTTCAAATCGAAACTAAGGTCTTAAATAAAAGGATTGACAAAAACATTGAAATTTATATCTTATAGTTATAATGGAAATATGAGCAAGTCAAATTGTATCAATTCTCAGTAGCGGCGGAGAGAATTATTAATTTTAGGAACCACCATCATGAAACTATAAATAAGTGTAGAGTTGTACAGAGTTGGTGCAACCATGGTGAAAATATAAAACAGCAATCTTTGAACTCGACTTGAAACAGGCTTGTCCTCTCAGTTTAGTTTAAATGTTATTTGAAATTTACTATCATCTCAACTTTCCAAATAAATGAAAGTGCTGATATTCGACCACATCTCGGTCAATTTGCAGCTAAACAACGAAATATCAGAATCTAAATGCACATATTACAAGATTTATTTACTAGGTAAATAAGATTCTGATCTTTTGTTTACTACTTCTCGAGGTCATCTTATTCAAGTATCCTTGCCGCCTTGGTCTCACACAGGTGCATCTTCCATAAGACGTGTGGAACAAAGGACAGACAGTTCGATGCACAACACCTGATGCTTCAATCAAGTCAAGATTTATGTAAAATTTAGGAATTTTACAGCAACCTCTCAAATAGGACAAGACGATTGAATTAGTAACTAGAGAAAATTTATTGAAATCATATTTACAGATCCTGGTTCAACACTAGGGGCTCCAGGCTCTACAGGAACAGGTTTTCCACATTTTCCACAAAAACGAGCAAAGGAACCTTTTGAACGAGGAGCATCGCAATAGACACACCTTGAAAAAAATTTTTAATATTGTTATGCTTAATACATAAAAGAAGAAAAGCTAGATGAAGGTAATTAGGAATCAATATAGAATGTCTCTAAAAAATCATTAATTCATTGAGCAAGTCATTACAAGGTAAACCCTATACCTGAGACCCCAATAGATGTTATTGGAAAAAATGGGCTTAATGGTTCTGCCCAAGAGTGATAGAATCTCCTTTTTCTTTAGAGCAAAACTCACTTATGTGAAATGTTATTACTCAAAGTGGTTTAACATGACATATTCTCTTTTTGGTGAATCTTATTCCAGAGTAGAATATTTTCTTTAGTCATTTTAGCAGAAAATTTGTTGAAATTCTGCCATTCTCGTTTTTTTGAACTTCTCTATGTCATTAGTCAATACACACTAGGGCTAGAGCGATGCGCATACATTCTTTACTTGGACTGAACAGGACTTCAAAATCACAAATTATCACTCATATTAAACACTGCTTAGATTCTAAATATCTTCACAGACAAACAAAACAGATTTGATAGTTATATGATTAATCGATTCCCCACCTGACAGTATCAATTTCTTGATTTATAGAAAAATTTGAAGATCTTCTGATTTCATCTGCTCGATGAGACAATATACTTTTGTGAGCACCTGGTCAAGTTGAAAGAAATAATAAAAAGTAAAAACTAATCAGCTACCTATGAATAAATGAATTCCATTAATTTTGGTCCTAAATATGCTCAAAGCTTTGATATGAAATTAGTTTTTATAATATTGACACTAAATGAAAAAAAAGAATGTTTATTATGATAAAAATAATTAATAATTTGGCCACTTTATTTTCATAGAATTTTCTGGTTTATAACTGACCTCATTACCTGCAGCAAACCAATGATTGAATGTCATATACTACTTTAGCAATACTAATACTATACTAATTTAGCAAACGTCGCTGCTTACAATATATTTAGACATAGATGTCTATGCAAGTCTATGTACGAGCATATGAGAAATGTTGTTGATCACAAATTTATACACAAACCATTTAATGTTGGTGATCTGGGGGAAGGTGAATTCCATGCTTGTTGTAGGGTCATTGGTTTTCCATCAATTATTGAAGATGTTAATCTTTTGGTCATTCTCTGTAACAAACAAAATTGTGATAATTACTGTTTACCGATAACTCCCGATGTGCAATGAAAAAGCTCAAATTTATGAGTTCGTATGTCAGTAAAACTGAAAAAATAATTTGAAAGATTTTTTGTAGCAACAAAGTGTGAGTCAGTAAGAAGTACTTTAGATATCATTTCCTGGGATGAATTTTTCATAGGTGGACATTAACAACACAATTAATCAGTAGATCATATACAGCAAACCATGCAACCAAAAAGCCAACCCACTCAATATGGTGGCTATCAGAAAAACACCTCTAATCCCATTTAAACAATTTATCATTCATGATAGTACAAAATCTCTTAGTCATCATAAATATGTTACAATATTGTGTGTTTGTCGTCATACCTTGTTTTCTCTCGCCATCTCTATTTTAAAATTTTTGTCATTGTCAGTTTGATCACTATCACTATCAGCAACAGGTTCTGCGTATCTCACATTGAATACTTTGGTGACGATATTGCTTTCTCTACCATCCCTGAATTAAGAAAATTGTTGCTAAATATATTTGGTAATAAATTCTGAGCAAAACTTTTGAAAAATGATAGTACAAATAGGTCATTTCTCAATGGATCACTTGCTAGAAGATTACTGGTGCAATGTCTGTTTTCAGTTTTAAAGTTAATAAAAGTCTTACAAATCATCAACACTGCTATTTTCATCATTTAAATTCATTCCTTTAAAAAAATGTACTAAGGCTTTGACATCTATAGAAGAATAAGATAGAAAACCCAGACAAGTTTTTAAACTATGATACGACTTTTCAGTTAGTAAGACTAAAATGAGTGAGAATACAAGCTTGTTTTTGATTAGCACCGTGTCCCATTAGTGGTGCAGAAGATCATGATTCTGCTACTCAGACACTTGAAGAAAATGTGCCCTATCAGCATGAACTTGAAAAAAAATGGCAATATTCCATAATATATCTCTTACCGAAAGAATACATATATATTTTTTTTTTAAAATGGTTCATATTCATCAATACTGCTATGAAATAGCAGTGTTGATGGTTTTAAAGCTTTTTTGTCAAACCAAAGAAGATGTTCTGTCACTCCGTGGAGCACATTCAAAAAAGTGACTACCACATAATGTCACAAAGCTGGTTTTTGAATTGGGAAGGATTTTAACAGTCCAAAAACAAACCCTCACTTTAACATTGAAACGGCCTTCACAGTTCTTTTTCCACTTCTGAGCATAAATGGTTCCTTGTAGACCAATGTAGTATTTTCACCCAACTTTCTGAATGGTTCTGGTCTTGTGTTGTCAACTGTATAGTAGATCTTTGAACCAGGTGTTCCTGCAAAATCCAAAACTTTCTATGAACAAGACTGAGTTTCCAGCTATTGCATAAAAAACGAACAAAAATGTTAACTATATTATAACCGTGTCTTATACTTCAGAAACATTTATTTATTATTATTAGCAGATTAAGTTTTCCAGTGGAATAGAATTAAAAATCTTACCAAATTTCTATAATTTCTTAATACCTATTTTTAATTTGTAAGCGGGTGGGTATTTGTACTTTAGAGGTCATAAAACTCTCTCTTATTGACCCACAGAGAACATAACGATACAAATTTTTCTTATTGAAATTCACTCTGGGCAAGGCCGGTAGCAATGTCCAAAAGGAAACGACTAATGGCCACTTAATAACAAAGGGCTACTAAAAGATGTAGTACAGCAACTGCACTCTGAACGGAAAACATCTCAATCTACCAATTCTTTTCTTCCTTTTAGTCGCCTCTTATGACATGCAGGAAATACGTTGGGACAATTATAAAGCACGTACCTATACAGGGTACGAATTGACTAGCAACCGATATGTAGTTGCCTCCAAATCACTTTTCAAGCTTCGTTTTTATGTGTAACTTTAATATGATTATAATTCATTTTGAAAATGGCCCACTTGCGATTTAATGGCGCATTTTCATGAAATATAATTAAATTACATTTCCGGAAAGAACAGGAAAAAATCTATCTGTAGTAACCGAATCTGCTGCAATCCAGGCACGGAAGCACATACATGTACAATAAAGAATATAGTGAAAAAAGCAAGCGCCCTATACAGGCGCGTCCATTATAGAAAACGAAAAAATCATCTTGTGCATGAGATAGAGTTTTACTCCTAGAGCATTAGTCAAAATGCCCTATTCATTTCCTAAAAGGAGGAAGAAGAGAACATTTTGAGCAATACAATTTGTTGCCTTAAGGAGTCCTAAATTCTGCATCAAGCCACATTTAAAAAGTAAATTTCCAGAGAGACGAAATAGAATTACAATTAGCCAAATTTTTTCTAGAGCTGGTGACATCAATCTAACGTTATAAAAACAAGCAGGCATTACTTGAAATAGTAAGTTGAACTGCAAAAATTTTCATATGGAATTCGGTGATCTAGTAACCTAAGATATGATCCTTCAATAATTTTACTTTTATTCATTTAAGAAAAAATTAATTATGCTAAACAATTACAATAGGCAAGTTGAGTTTTGAAGCAGTGAAGTTGCTTGACTAAAACACTCACCTGATTTGAGTTCGATTAGCGTGTTGGAATCAATTACGTTTTTTGATTCACCAAGTACGGGAACCCGAAGAGGCATGATAGTAGGAACAGCGATAGACCCCGCAGCCATGCTGGTATTTTTTCATGCAAATTCCGACTTTATTCTATACGATAGCCTCTACTGAATATTGTAAGGAAAAGAAAAACGACGCCCGCAAAATTGAAATTAGCACAGTAATGTTGTGATGCCGCCTCCATGGAAACAATCGTAACTCAAGCGGTTGGATGTTAAAGGTCTACTACAGAGAGAGGGAGAGAGAGAGAGAAAGAACAGCAACTGCGATTAAATTTTCCCTCGGCGTTATTAACAAGAAAATCAATAACCTCTGCACGTGTCCTTGTAATGGGGTAACATTCATTTGAAGGCCTTCTAAAAGTGGTGAATGAGAATTCCCGTGTCTCCGAGAGTGGGACTAATACAATAGTTGGGGTTGAATAATACCATATCCATTAAAAGCGGCTTTCGTGTTCTACATACATCGGTTTGAAATTATTTTCAACAATCTACTGTATGTTTGTATGTATTATACAGATTGATTTGAATCGATACCAAATAACAAGAGTATCATGTGATCCGAGATCCAATGATTGTGATCCGAGAATATTAGAACCAGAGGGAAGTTCGTGAACAAGAATTTGGAATAGACACACATTTTTATCTTCCCTCCTGATTTATTACCTTCACAAAATGAAAAAATCTGGCATAATCCATAACCATGCTGAATAAAAATCGTTTGGATGATGAAGAATGGTTTTTACCATTTGCGTGTATATCTGGCAAATATGCGGAATATTCACGTATTTATTCTGCTATTTATATATTTTGCATAACGAAGTTACAACTTGCAGTGATGGTATTAGCAAGGAGGCGAACCCATCATAACTCAATTTCGAAGCTGAACATCGACCATAACCATAACCAACTTTTGACTGATTCGTAACTTGTTCATGGACGTTTGTTCCCAGGCCAATTTTAAGAGGAATTATCAAAATAATTCCGAGATTTCTTCAAAAAATAAATACATGTATGGCGACTACGCTGACTGTGAACAATTCTCTAAATGGATCTAAACGAAGTATTTTGGTTTTTTTGAATTATTTACTATGGCCTGTCCGTGAACCTACCGAGTGGCTTATACCCAAAAACCGTTAGGCACGGACCTTTGTAGTGGCTGTGTATCTGTTCTGTGTTAGAGCTACCCGTGCCTTGCTGAAGACGCTCGGTGGTGAAATGGTCATCGAACCATCGTCCTTCCGTAAACTACGGTTGCGCTTACCCGATTGAGCCCCCGAGCTGGTCGATCTAAACGAAGTTACACATCATGGTTTGGTCAAGCCAATATACCCTGTAGCAGCTCACACTCCCTTTTTATTCCTTGAATTTTATCACCAAGAAGCTTACGCAGTACATTTTGTTTGTGGTACGATAGATTGTCATCGACGCATGTGTTTAAAATTCATGGTTGAAGCATTCTATCAAACCAATCCAGATAGCATTTCATTTAGTTTTATCTCAGGACATATGATAGGAATTCATTTTTATCCTGCTGGAGAGAAGCCGAGAATACGGCTCAACCTTACAGCGAACACGACCTCTCGTGCAGACACCAGTTCCCAATCCGGGGTGAAGGCTTGGACTTTGACATTTATACAATTTTTTTCTGTACCTTGACATGTCTGGTGGAAGAAGCCGTGAGCAGTGTTGATGTGAGCCACCCTGCCCCGGCGGGGCGTCCAGTGGACCTCTCGCATACAATCATCCCTCAAGGGACATGATGAGTAGCTCGAAGCGTATAACCAACGACGCTTTACCGATTGAGTTAACGGGGCACCCATGCTTACGCAAACATCTTTATTTGTAGCTGTATATTTTTGCATAGCTACCTAGGACCTTAAAATATACTCAGACATAAAAATCAATGGAAGATCGAACAAATTTTAGTTTGCAACCATAAAGGAGTGAAGACGTTTTAAACTAATAAGCGGTCGTAATTTTGTCACCATGCTGCGCATGTGACAAACCCTCATGGTGCGCTAACTCAAAGATTGCTTGTGGTGATTTACAACCTTGGAGTGTTATGAATATTTTAACAAATCGTGACATGACAATGGGCTCAACTGATATTGGTATCCCAGTCCACAAGAATAATATCCGATTGCAGTTTGTAAGATTTAGTGAGATAATAGGCTTTAAGGATTTAGCTTATTTCCTAGAATTCCAGTCAATTAGTTTGATTTTGCTGATTGAAGATTTTACTGTGTGCATGTTTGTTAATAAAATTTGAAATAAATCCATCTATCAAATACAAAAAACTGGTATTCTTGGTACATATCGGAAGAAAATAAATGAAAAGTCCACATAGAGTGGCAAAAAATTTTCCAAAAATTATGATGTTTCTTACATTTTAAAACATAATATAAAATATATTTTTCTCTTATGCAAGTTTTCATTCATCGATTTCTCTAATTACAGAAACTGAAAAAAAAATTGAACCCCGGTGAAGACCTTTCGATATGGGGAGGAGTTTAGAATCCTAGGCAGATTATATTATTTTTCATGGCATTTTCGTGAAAATTGATTGTCCAGTGCTTGCCAACTTTTTAATTAATATTGTTTGGAGAATTTATTTTCAGATTAAGATGATACAAGCATATAACGATCCTTCAATCAATCTGTAGAGTCTAGTTGAAAATAGATGGCAATCACTCGTTTGTAGTTTAGTAAAGATGTCATAACATATCAAAGCCTGTAATGCTAATATAAAGCTTAAATCAGTCAGATCAACAGTTTGTCCTCAGTTTGCCATACACACATAAAGCAGGGAGCAGGACAATGAATAGCCAAAAATTCATTTGCTAACTTATTCTCGTTCTTGCAATATTTTTAAACATCATATTCATTCTATAGGTCGATCAGGGGAGATACTCTCTCTATTTTTTTTCCGTGTCGGCCACCACATATGTTTAGAAGTGTAAAATATTTTTGACAAATGCATCATTATTGGAAGAGTCTCTTTGTTTTTCATTGGCCATGGATTTTCAATCTTTGCTTTATCGAGTGGTTTGTCAGCTATGTCGAGTTTGTCCAGTTTCTCTCTAAAAAACAAATGATTAAAATTCTAACCACATTCAATGAAATATCACGCCAAAAACTAATGATACAGATTAAAGGGCAATGGAGGTTGATATTCAATTCAGTAATGAAACTTTGCGATTCTATTTTCAAAAAATAATGAGAGGAAGACTTTATAAATGCTGAATATTTTCATTGTATCGGTAGAAATTTTAAAAATAAACATAAAATCAAAACATATCAGAATAAAATTTTTACTCAAACCAGTCAGAAATCCTTTTTTGGTGTAATTTTGATAAGTTGAGTCTCCAAAGTTTGGCAACATGATCCATATTGGTCTCAAGCTCCATATTAGTCTCAGAAAATAAATTTTTTAGATTAAAAAAGGGTTTATTAAACAACATCTAAACAAAAAAATAAGATTTGACTAGAATCAAATATATGAATGTCTGAATAGATTTGGAATACTGAACCTAAAAGTAACTTAGCTCAACTGAACAGAAATTCTCAACTGAGTAAATTGAAAAGAAAATGACATACCTGACCAGTGATTCTAAATTTTCATGACCAGTATATAATGGGTCATCTCTTGGTATAGGAATAGTATTTTCGTAATCAACCTTCGCTTGTGGATGATACATCACAATCGTGTTTTTGTCTTTTGTTATAGCTACCCTTGGAACTCTATAAAAAATGAATAACCAATAAAAAATTGAGCGCTTTTGATATCCAAGGAATGAAGTTCAAATTAACCCAATCATAAATATTTTGTGCACAGCTACTTTTGTTAAGCTTGAGTTATTGATGGGTGTCGGCTTGAGAAAATAAAGTTTTGACAGGGAAAGATACCATGTCATGGTAACACACAGTCATGTGCTCTTTCAGTTGTTCAACATTGGACTGTTCATTCTACCAATCATTTATAACTTCAATGATTGCACATAACAATAAGTATTATGTCATCATTATTCACAAGTAAACTACTTTATAAAAGTTTCAACTTGTGCTAGGAAACACCCAATGATTATTTCATGGTTATCTTGTAATCGCCACCATTGTTTTCATTTCACCTGTTGTGCAGATCATACAAATTTTATTGGATGGTTATTACAAAATGGTTATTGCAAAATGGCCTTGATTTTTTATAGCTCTATCAGAAATTTGGTAGACATTTTGGGGCTTAGCATATCTATGAAAAATTTATCAACATATTGTAGTAGCTCATTGTCATTTGAGTGGCTGAAAGTTGATTCCTACTGGGCACTCTTTTCGGTTTTGCCTAAGAAGGAAAATTTAATAAAATAACAAAATACAGGCTAAGAGGGAAAACCAATTAAATGACTCATACTTTGTAAGCAGCACTTTCACAGTGCTTTTGAAAAGTAATCAATTAAAAAGTTTTACCCAGGATCGGTGAAATGATCATTTTCCAGTTTTGTTGAATATCTTGCTTGTATAACATTGCCTAAATCAAAAGGAAAAATCAATATGTCAAACATATATATCAATTATTCCACGACTATAGTGTGTATGGACTGTGTCCATACACTGAAAAACATCAGTACAGACCTTATTAGGGTTAAGAAAATACCTCTACTCCCCTACTCTTGGCCTGGTACCACCCTGCAACAGAATTGTCACATGAATATTACTGCTTTCCTCCACAGGAGGAAATGATATTGATATGTATCACATCATAGTTTGACAGTAAAAATACAAAATAATCCTCTGGAGGGATGATTGAATTACTTGATTGATTACATGCAAGAGGTGTGCAGAGCAGCTCTAAAACGCACGATGGTCTGCATAATCTCTGCTTACAGCTTTCTCCACCATCATGTTCTTGTACGGAAAAAATGAATGAAAACGTTAGGCAAAAACCTCTCCCACCCCCCACCGATTCCAAACTACTGTCTGCACAAGAGGACATGGTTCGCTATATGGTTAAACGGAATTAAGCTCGGCTTTCACAGGAGGATGAAAAAAGAAGTCCCTGAAAACATACACAAAGCAGCAACGTGATATAAGTAAACTAAGCATGTGAAAACACACGTGACTGACTACAATAAACTTTGTTTCACAGTATGCAATTAACAATCTTAACAGCAGAATTTACCAGATTCAACTTGCGTCTTTATCTTACAGGGAGTTTGTACCCACCGTTTACTTTTATAGCTGAGTTTATTGAACGACTCAAACTTCTTTGTGCCAACATGGCCTAATGGTTGAACGTAAACTTTTGTACAACTCGACTCGTCGAGCGTCACCATCAACTTGTAACAACCGTGATACCGGATAATACTTTGGATGATCAGCAATTTGGATGATAGGTGTCACACGCCGAAATACTAACAGCAGAATGATACGCAAGAATGATTACTGTCGTTTTATATACAGTCACGTGATCTGATGTTTTATGAAAAATACGACTCCTATCATTTTTTGAAAACTTGCTGAAACCTTGTTGTATTTGAGGCCTACATCTGTCCTGCATAGATGAGCGAGTACCTTCCTGTGCTGCTGGCATACTTTTTGTCTTTAACAAGTTCATAAACTGTAGAGCAATATAGTACCGGTACACTTAGCCTAAAAGTCATGGGTATTCGATTATATTCTTGTAGTATATTCATTATCGTGTTCATTCTGCATGTTCATGCTAAAAAGAATGGAAACCAAATTTCCGATTCTGACGAACGAAAATTTCGCAGTGGAAGAGTCAACCAAGTCTGGGAGAAGGCAAAAAGAGTTAGTAAGCATATGTGATTTTTATAAGCTATGCCTCAATGTGCATAGGGATTTTTAGTAACATTTGGAAACTATTATGCCAATATTAATTCTTTTTAAAGTAAAACGGATTCGCTATTTTGTCCTGCTAAATGTAAATTACTTTTTATAAGCCATTGTCCATGTTTGCCTATCGTTCCATCTTGAATAATAAATTGCCATAAAGGGATAAGTGCCTCCTGAAAATCCCACTGACAAATTTGCCGTTTTCCTGTTTTGGTCTCCTAAAGTTAGTATTAGTGCTGATAGTCTGGTATGTTCACCCCATTATGGAATAAATGGCTAATGCAAGAGCGAGATTTTATAATGCTATTCCTTGGTGCACGCGTCTTTCAACAAGGACACAAAACATGCCTTTCATTCCTGATTCCCTAGATTTTTTGGAGAAGATCGAAGCACACACCGGACAATGAGTAGGCATCTGACATCAGTCGTCATACATCAGCATATCCGTTTTGTTGTCATTGTGCATGTCATTATATTTGGAGCACTGGACGGCATTGTAAAACTAAATATCAAATTAAATTTTAAGTACTTTCAAGTTGCATACTCCAATTTTAATCATGCTCGGGTAAAGGTCCCAATCTGCCAATACACACTTGTGGTGCTTGCATGTTTTTTTATGTTCATTCCATTATACCATAAATTGAACAAATATAACGTTCAAACCCATTCAAGTGTGTATTGTAGCAACCAGTATCTATTCAACAATCTGTAACTAATACTTGGGAAAAGATAAATGAGTGTATGTATTCATTTTCATTCTTGAATTTTGTTATTCCAGTTAATAACATCATTTCTTCATATTAGATGGAACTTCCAACTCTGAAGATGACAGATTTATATGCTGATTTAAAGCACCAGGATCGTCTGATGATGGAACACAAACAAAATAAAAAAAATCAGGGTGAAGATGATGGACTAAGAGAAGCAGAATTAACTGATGCACTCCATGGTTAGTGTTAGTCTCCTACCTTTCCCTGGCGAAAATATATTTTCAACAGATGTTTTGACAGAACCTTGATTTCAATTACAGATGTTTTTGTTAAACTTGAGTCAATAATGGATCGTGCCGACAAAGCACGATTCATCTGTTTCTTATGCTTGACATAATCAAATTCCTGGTAAGGTTGCAAGACTGGGTAAGAATCCTGCCAATTATTCTATTTAAAGTACAGGGAAAGATAGAGGAGAATTATGATGAAATGTTAATTTCTATTCTTGAGAAAAAAGTACAGTTTCCAGTACAATATTGGTATTGTGGACCACACCACTAGCTCTGTTTACTGTTCCAGTTTTGAGAATTATAAATCTGTACTAGAACATTGAATTTCATAGATTTACAGATTTTGATATGTTTTTTTTTCAATTTAGACATCATGGTAAATTATGGAATAATTGGAAGAAGGAAGGCAACGCCAGATCAAAAGAAAAAAAAATTATCCTCTGATTCTAGATTTGTTGAAGTGGGTACTTTGATCTCATTAGAACAGGGGTGGGCAAACTTTTTTGTACTGAGGGCCACATTTAAAAAAATTTTGCAGCTGAGGGGCCGCACACTCACAAAGTAGGAAATTTACTTGGGGGGAAATAAACACATATTCATATTAACAATTTTTTTATTTCACATTCGGGTACAAAACTACGCAATCATCATCACAAAAGTTAATGAGACTTGTGCAACTGTTCACAGTTCCACAATCTTCTGGAAATTGGGAGCAAGTTTGCTTGTAGATATCATCATAACATGATGAGCAGGAAATTTTGCAAGTGCCGGCAGGCCGCATAAAATGGTTTCACGGGCCGCCTGCGGGCCGTAGTTTGCCCACCCCTGCATTAGAAGAAGAACTTTGTAAAAATATACGTTTTCTATATATATATATATATATATATATATATAAATATTATAATTTCTAAACTAATAAAATTTCTTACAGAGTTCTATCTCTAGTGTGTAGACATATTCATGCCTTGATTTTGAAAGTTGCTAAACCAACATCAATGCTGTTGTCAGTATTTATGGTTGAGACAGTTAGCAACAGATGTGGTGATATATTCTTTCACAATTCCCTTGAAATTTTATTAACTAACTGTCAGCAGATGTTTTATCTATACCAATACAATTATTTAAGGATCCGAAATTGGACAAACTGTGGCAGACAGCAAACAAACATGGAAAATTTACAGAAGATGAATTAAAAAGTCTTCATTTAGAATTCATGCATCACAGAAAAAAAGTGGAGGAATATGAACTGCTTAAATCTGAAACTGGAGAAATGAACGGTAAAAACAGGATAGTATTTTTAGAATCACGAACAATTTACTTTGTTCGGTTTGAAGTACCCCATTCAGAAATTTTGAGCAACCCATGTATCAAGACCGTATCTAGACTGGTGTTCAGGGGGTTGAACCCCCCTTTCTAAGACTTAAGTATTTATAAATATCGCGATTTAGTTTTAATATTTGACAAATTCGTCTCTAGTATATGGAAGTAATACAGTGGTAACTAGTATAAAAAAATGTGTTTATGGAAAAACTATAGCATCAGAATTTTATTTTTCCTAAAAAATATTAAACTCAAAATATCACTTTCATTATCCATGAGATGATAACAAGTTTCTGTGTGTGCACTCCTCACCTAAATTTTTAACATATACATCATAGACATATTAATTTCCAAGCAAATTCTTTCACGAAAATGTACTAAATAGGTTTACATGTAATTTAATAGACTAAATTTAATTCAAATTTTATTACGTTTTTGAATAACCAAGCCAAGTCAAAACGATTGTAATAATATCAGTGATTCATCGAAAATCAACTTAGAGCACTGACTTTGATAGCTCTCATTTTAGACATTCCAAGTTATGTAAGACATTATCAGATAATCATAAGAAATCCTACAGTACATACCTTGATTGGCCAGTCATGAACTGAGTGTACTGATTACAAAACCCCTTGAGAATCATGTATGAGCAGAACCAGTGCTAGCGACCATATTAAGAGTAACCAACGGTCAACCAAGCACGGGCACTCCAGCCGATTTAGTTTGAGCTATTTCCGATGCATTTAACACCTATTGTTAATAAAAAATTTTGCCTAAATCTCTTGAAATTACTTTAATAGTTAATGTGGAAGTTTATTTAAATATCTTAAATTGGTTTGTCCAAACTTAACCATGCTTATTAAAGTTATTGTTAGTCGCCATTCAATGGAGTATTTTAAAGTAGTATAACAGCGACCTGTTTCAGATGGTAAAAAGATAGCTGGATAAATTTTCAGCTACATCCCTGCTTTTGTATATTGATATCTGTTTTGATACGCCAGACATTGACGGATGACGGAAAGTTTACCGTCTCGGCGCAATCGAGGAATCTGTGACTATTTCACAACCAAATAAAATTTATATATATATATATATATATATATATATATATACATCTATTTGCTGTACTTGGCGTACATGATATTTTTTTCTTCATTTGGGAGACTTTTTTTCTACAGCATATATAGCTATTTAGACCACTCCAATGCCCTTATTTAACACCGTCAGACGTCAGGCTGGAGTCACGGCTAGATATACGGCTTAACAGAAAATATAATCTGAATGTCTGCCAAATGACGTCGCCCAAATATTTTCGATTTCTATATTTCAATGTCATTTTCTAATTTCTGCATTTGGGCGACATTGTCCACATTTGGGGGACGCTGTCAAGAGGCTGGTGAGAGGCGGGTTCCACCTCTCGCAAACTGGAGAGTGAAATGGGATGACTCCCAAAGATGTTTTTAGGGATCAACTACTTGTGTTCATTCATAAATGTATTCTCTGCTTCTTTCTACAAGATAAACATCAAAATCCTTTTGTATACCAATTTTACGCGCTTCCCGAAAAACGATCAGAGAAAATAAAAATAAAAAATTCGATTTTATTGTCATATTTGCGCTACAGGCAGAATGAAAAAATGTAAAACAGCCATGAATAACTGATGCGCTCTAAAGTTCTGCGCAAATTTTTGAGAATTTTCCACGCCTAAAAGTAAGGCTCCAAAATATTTGCTTCGATTCGCGATAAGCAAAATAAAAAATTTCACCATATTAGGCGAAATTTTCATGCACATCTGGCACGAAATTGCTTTTGTATAAGTTTCTTGTTTTTTTTATTTGCAAAATGATGGCTTTATGATTAAAAAGGGCGAAAAATGTTTCCACCGCCGCTGCATAATATTACACTATACAGTGGAATAAAAAAAAATGATTACGGTTAGATTTCATAATATCGACTGATAAATATTTATGATAAATACTGATGATAATTTAAACATCTAGCTAGTCCAGTCAAAATACTGCGGAAAGCCCAAAAATCGCCAAAAAAATGGTCTGAAGTACCCCGAAATGATGACGTCTTAATAAGAAGGAAGGAGACTTTTCATTCACAAATTTCGTGATATAGAGCATTTACAAAGCTGGTCATGGGATTGTATGTTGCCTAAATATGCTGTTAACTGCATAACGTAACAATAAGGGGCATTTCGTGTTCACAAGTAGTATCCTGATTGTTTTTCATATAGTTATATGCTAACCCTAGCTGATCATTTTAGGGAGTTTCCGTAAGTTTGATTTTAGTAAACTTTTGTTATGTTGAAAAACAAGCCTTTGGCTACATAATATGTAAAAATCAGCTTTAGACCATTTTTCAAGGGTCGATATGTAGTTTGACTGGACTAATTACTGAATTAGTTTTGATTTTTATATGGTAAATACCGACACAAATTTCGGGATGAATTTTAAAATTTTGCGACAGCCTGGACGTGTTGATTGAAAAAAAGTAAATTATAAATCAAATGCAAATATTTAAAAAAAAATTATATGCATTGAAAACACAAATACGATTAAAAATTTTATATTAATTTTGGATATATGTCGAAATTTAATGTTCATTTTCGTGATGGATTCAACATTGGGTTTAATGAAAAACTCGTATTTCTCAAACAAATAACACACCCACATTTATTGAAGTCTGTTGAATATTCAAGAATCCATAACAGTGATTCGCATTTTTATTTTTAGCATGATTAAAAAAACTTATAACATGTTTGCTGGCTGGGAGCCAGGATTAGAATATACTTAACATATTTCATGTCCATATAAGAGGTATTAAAATTCTTGATTCAAAAAGTAGTAAATGGTTTTACTATCATCCACCATTCACTGTATATTTTATAATTGCTCAGTTCTGTTTTGAATGTTGATTCTGGAGTTTTATAGTAGCGCTTTGCCATATCAGTAGTCATTAATTGGTTCCTTTTAAGTGAGGCTTCCGACCTTGCTTAGAGTGAATTAAATTCGCATAAAAAAGTAGTCGACTAATTACTCAAAATGATTCAATATGAAAATAAACTGGCTAATCGGGATTGCCAAAAGCGAATATTTACTATCTTGCATACATTCTAAGAAATAAATTTGGATAAGAAATATTCGTCTAAAATTCTTCTAAATTCTAACATTTTGAACTCGGCAATAATTTGATGAAAAGCAGCATTCCAACTTTGTTAAGAAAAATATAAATCCCAATATCCTGAAATTTTCGATTATAGAAAAAATTTCCTTTATTTCGAGGAAATACAATTGTCAATTATCTTCAGGTTTAAGTGACAAAATCAACATATGTTTATATGCAACTAATCATCGATTAAGTTCCTATTTCTATTTTCGGACTTCGGATATAGTTGTTGGCAGGGTGGCAGAGTCTTGATTTTCTTCGGGTGGACGAAATAAAATGTTTATATCATTTTCCTCATATGGCTATAAAAGCTTCAAAGCCAAAAACACTGCTATTTCATGGCAGTATTGCCAATTTTAAAGCTCCTAATTTAGTTTAGTTGCTACCTAAATTTGCGCATTTGCTAAGTTTACTTCTGATAGAAACCTTTCCTCTCGGGTGTATAAGTATTAGAGTAGGTGATATTCTGCCAGTCTGGTTGTTAGATCATGCGAAATTGCGCAAAAAAGCAGTCAGTCAGTTCGACAAATGGTTGAGTCCAAGGCCTTGATGAATTAAAGGCAGACATCCATGCTTAGTGATCAGTACTTCGCAAAAAACAACAGCACGCTCTCATACAATTCTTTTATGAATGGAAACATAGAATTGGGTTTTACTTTCTCTATGAGTCAACACTTGTCTATTTGACTTTAACTAAAACCAGTTATGTTTGTAAACTTATGTGCTTTTCAATAATCAATGGTTGTCACCAGGTAGACTCGTAGTTCTATTTTGATATGCTCAACTGATGAAATACAAGCAATGTAATTTGCTGAGCTTTCGAAAAAGAATAGAGCTGATCTGGAGATTTTCAGACATTCGAAATGTAGTTTCAATGTTTCATGACCAAGTTGAATAGGCAGTCCTTATTGTATCCCCTTCGATCAACACATTTGCTTTTATGAGAAATAGCTATTCTCCGTAATATATTTGAAAATTGTCTCTTTTCGTGAGTGATCATTCTCAGATCTATTGCGGCAATGTTGAAGATTTGTATGTAGATTGTGAAGAACATAGATATCATTATTCTTTATCAGGAATATCTGTACCATCATAATCATACAACCCCATTGCTGCTTAGACCTGTCAAAATGTTAATGAATATTCAAAATATCAAAATATATCCAAATGAACCTAGATATAATAAATAGGTTATATAAAAACAAGATGAAATACTTAGAATGTATAAATTGATCTAATTATATTATTTTCATTTAATATTTCAAGCTACTGGTAGGTACTCTTGGAGGTAGCGTAAATATATTGCGAAAAAATGATGCGTCTATTACCAACAAAACAGATATGTTTGAAAAAATACCAGAACGAGGGGAAATGACCTGTTATATATACAGAATGCAAAAACACTGAATAAATAATTGTTGAAGATCAGAGTAAAAACACGTACCATGTAAGAATGCCATTATAATCCTTCTCAATTTCATATATGTAGGTCTGTAGTTCTATAATAATAGCCATAGAGCACTACACCAATGATGATGTAATCTGATGAACTAAGCGCATAATCCCTTTCATCTGACGAATTCTCAGTCAGAATAGGAGAGTCTTAGAGCGTTTGTACAAACTGATGTAATGTAACCAATACACCCAATGTAATCATTATTCTTCAATTAGCACGGCAGGAATTCTGAGAAAATGCATATTAATGATTCAGACTTTCTTAAGATTCTTTTTATGCAACATAGAGCCATGTAAAAGTGAATGTCAAACACCCATGATGATGGAATGCTGAACAATAAGAGAACTTCTAGTTGCAGTAATTCAGTTTCTCGCGCAAATAAGTTGAACATGCTCAAATATCAGACAGAAATTAATTGAAATAAACATTGTTCCTCGGACTGGGTGAATCAAACAGTTTCTGGTCAGCACAGTCAGTAAAATCAATGCAGAATATGTTTCAACCTGTGATTTTTGATGATCCAGCTACCAGGTTCAAAGTGGTATGATTACGCACGAGGATTGCTGGACATAATGGCTGCTTAATAGGAGCTTTAGGTAGATGTTAATGTCGGCCCCGGTTATGACTACCCCTACGAATGATGTATGCCAGTTTATCAGTGTTGGGAATGAGTCACTTCACTTCGAGTCAAGTTGAAGAACACGAGTTACGAGTCCCAGGTTTTAACAAAATTTAAATTTCCGAGTCACAAGTCAAGTCGCGTCATACATTTACGAGTCGCAAGTCGAGCCATGTGCCGATTTCTAAATCCATTTAACAACAATGACAAATTGTTGACCAACGCGGATTTCATAGCAGGTTTAAGGTGATGCATTATACACTTCTGGGAGGCGCCTTTTCTTCTCTGATCATTAACACAACAGCAGACGACCTGCTTTTTCAGGAGGATAATTCCAGGCTAAATTTTTAAGTCTAAAGACAAATCCTCATTTCTCCTGCATTTTGTCAAGTCAAGTACGAGTAGTGGTATTTAGCCAAGACGGTGACAGTCAAGTCATTTAAAAAGATGACTCGAGTCCCTCCAACAATGGTAAACTAAGGTATCATCCAAATCAATGAATTTTACAAAACCAATTTAATTCTAAAAACCTGTCATTCCTAAACCTACTCAAAACTCACCTGCCAAGGTTTCGGCCATACATTTCTCCACTTTGCGTTATTGGCTTGCTAATAGTCATTTTGGAACATTGTAGATTTATTGATGTGAAAAGCACTAGAAAAGTTTTGCATGATATTCAACCGCAAAATACTACATAGCATTCTACATGATACTAGAAAAGCTGGAAATCATTTACAAAATTTAGTATCATTCAGAACCAAGTTAGTTATAAATGGGCAATTGATCTTTCTGACTTTTCATAATTATATTATTATGTCATGTATCGGTACACTGCTGTTCCCCCCTCAAGAAAATGAGTATACATAGAGAAAAAGAACATAGACAAAAGCACAATAATTCATCATAAATCAGTAAAGTTGGAATATCGAAATTTCTGTTTTCGATGTTTGGTTTTAATAAAAACCTATATTGAATCAACTGCATTGCAATACTTTTTGTCTGCCTTGCTGCACTTTCTATCTGGATTCGGACGCCCAAAGAAAGCAAGATTTTGTCCTTTTGGCAGATAAACACTAGGAATACAGCTAAAAAAAACATCTTGAATACACTCCTGATCATGCAAGACTGCCGTTATTCATGCGTTATGACAATAAGAAGGGTAACACTCTTACTAATTGAGGCAACTTATTATTTGACTCATCTGCCCACCCTGACTGTTAAGCGAATATAACCAGTGTTGGGAGCTTGAGTCCCAAGTCGAAAAACACACAAGTTGCGAGTCCAGAACTTACCAAAATTTAAAGTCTTGCATTGTACTTTCCAGTCACAAGTTGAGTCACATATTTAAGAATCCCAAGTCGATTACTAAATCCATTCAACAGCAATGACAAGTTAATTTGCTTTTTATTAGCATCTACTTAGAATCATTATTGGGTCGATGAACACAGAAGTCACGGCAAATTACATTGCATGACATGTGTTGTAGCCTTATGGGGCGCATTTTCTTCCCTGATGAGACTTGCAGCGGCATTCGGCAGATAACATGATTTTTGAAAGGTGATTTCACGTGATTAAACACGGTGACTAGAGTCTTTCCAACACAGAATAGAGCAGTGCTGTAAATCTCACAACTATTCCTGCAATCCCCTCTAGAGCAAGACTTAACTGTTGCATTTTGGCATGGGCTAACAGGACTAATTCTAATGCGTAGAAGAGGTTTTGATTTGACTATACAGTATAGTTCAGAGTTGCTGCAACTTTTTGAAATGTTATTTTTTTTGTTGCTTGCTTTTAAAGTTTTATGGGGATTGTATAGATATCCTAAAATCCATCATTTAAGCACAAGATAACATTGCCAAGTTCGCATATTTCAAGAAGAGGCAAGAAAAAATTCGCTTCCCATAATTAACTATTTTGTTTTGAAAATACTTTTCAAAATGATTTAAATTTTTGGTTAGCGTTGTAATTGGGAATTGTAGATAATTGCTTTATGTCAGGCCATTCTTGAAAGACCAATTCCCACTCGATGATTAGCGATTCATGCCAAGTTCATAACCAAATCGAAGGGAAAAATGTGAGTACAAAAATATAAAATTGGAATCTTATCCTAAGCTTTCGGCAAATTGATACTGGTAATATACATTGCCCTACCGGTACAGACACAGAGAAACAAGGAAAAACCTGTAACACTACAGCACCGTAATTGTGCCTGCATTCGGTATGTCCCACAGCCATTAGCATATCCTGGATCAAAACACCTCATAGTTTGGTGTCTATCAACGTCCCGACCAGCATCTTCACCTATAATAATTAATAGCTTCTTCCTATAATCAACTTTTACACCCCCCCCCCCCCCCCCCCCCCCCCCCCCCCCCCCCCCCCTTTCTTGAATATACGCTAGATCCGCCACCAAACACAGCAACCAACACCCCAACAATGCCACATCAAACGCCAACCAAATAAAGCGCAGGAAACAACTTGAATTGTTTACAATGGGAATTAAAGATCACGTGACCAGTCACAAAAGTTATATCTTTCTGATTTTACGTTGTTAGTGTAAAGGCCATGCCAGATTAATTTCCGCTGGATTTTTAGGGTGTCAATACATAAATAAAAATTTCCTATTTCATCTGACCAAGTTTGGTCAAGATATAAACGGTGCACGGCACTAAAAATGTGGTGTGAACAAAAGTCTCCGAAATCATCAAAAAACTAGCACAGCACTTATAGCCCACAAATTTTTGGTAGCCTAAATGAAAGACTTTTTCTGTCGGCTGGTCGTTGACACCTTGTAGGGGCGTAAAATCATGGACTATCTATCTGTAACTGCAATCATGACAACTCAGCTTTATTCGTTCACGGAGAAAATGACCTTCAAATTATTTGGGGGACGCGAAAATGTCTACCGAAAAATATGGTCCTCCAAATACAGCAAAAATAACCCCACTTTGTCACCCAAATGCAGAAATTAGATAAATATATATATCTATATATATATATATATATATATATATATATATATATATATATATATATATATATATATATATATATATACTTGTTCCTGCTTATTACCAAAGTCACTTTCATATTGTTGAAATTGGTTGCAGAGCATGTGAGTGTACGTTTATTACGTGGTATGTTTATTTCGCGACGAAGTATCGCTGTCCAGGTTCGCTGGAAGTTCGTGAGTAGGTTGTGCATCAACAATATAGGATATCAGAAAAATTACCTTTTTGAACAGCTCCCTTCCAAAATTCCTAAATACGTGCCTGCCATGTATGTTGCTCGATTCGTTAGGTACTCGTACATACAGAACATGCTTGAATAACATATTTTTGATTTAAGTTACATTTCAAATTGATTGGCATCTTGGAAAAGATATCATGGAACTTTGATTAAAGTAAATTTAGCTTCCCGATTGTTTTAAATTGGTTGTTTTTGCGGCAAAAATTTCAAAAAATGATCATAAAATAAAGTTTGACAGAAATAATGGTGTTGCCAAATAATGAATAAATATGACCATCAACATTAATATCAAATCTTTGAATCATGATAAACAACTCACTAAAAGCATAAGATGATAATCTTTTTGAGTTTCTGTCAGTAATAAGCATAATCAGAGCATCTATTTACCATTTAGATATGTCGGACAATGCTGTTGAAAAGCAACTGAAAAAGGAGGAGCATAATATGAAACAAGAAAAAATGACTGAGATATTAGAAGACATCAAAGAAGGATATGAGCGATTGCACTTGAAAACAAAACAAGGGACTTTAAATGGTAACTTGGTCTTCGCAATCGAAAAACATCTTTTTTTAAGTTTGTACAACTGTTATCGACTTAGTCCATCTGCGGCACATGCTTAACAACATGAAATTTTTGATTGGGTTGACTGAATCTTATAGTTTTCGAAATATATAAGAAGGCCTTTAAAGTGCATAACACATCAACCCATCGTTTTCACCGTCAATCCAAATTACTCTTTAAAATATATTTATAAAATCTTATATATTCTGAGATATGTTGGACATCAAGTTGTTTTTTTATAGCTATTTCAAATCAATCGATAAGGATATGGTACTATTATCGAAACTTTTGAATTAAAAAAATGCCTGCTCGACTGATAACACTCATTGTTCATTTTATTGATCGTAAATTGCAAAGCAAACATTTTTGGAATGGTGGTTCCAGTCCATACCGATAGGACATAAAATTTATTACCAACTGGTACCAGTTTTGGAATATTCTATGAAATTTCTGTAATACATCATAGTTGTGCAATACATTATGAAATGCGAGGCATAGGGCATGCCTAAGAATTACTTTGAAAGCTGTACAAAATACATATGCTTGACGCATCACGGAATTGCATGAAAATTTTCAAATAATTATTATAAACTGTTGGTTTTCTTTTCTCTCAGTAAAATAAATATTTATGTTAAATTTGACAATGTCATTCATTGACCAAAATTTATCAAAAATAATTTTATTTTAATAATTATAGAATATTCTAGTCAGACAAAACTAAAGCTAACTCTAAGATGCCAGAATCTTCATTTGGGTCTGATGTCTTTAGCGTTATCAAAAAGAGTTGATAATTACGAAATGTATGGAAATGTATGGATTTTCATTACAATTCGCCAACGATGTGAATTTCAAAATTTTTTTTCAGTTTTTAAAACAAAAAAAATTTATTTTGGTGTTATTTTGTGTGTTGCATTTCAGAAGGAATGATTTCCAGTACAAAGTTGAAAGCCACTCTCTTAATGTAATTCTATTCATGAAACTCTTTGTACTTTTCATGTCTTTGTTTTTCTTTGTTGTTGATATTCTTCTTTTGTGATTGGTCTCAATGGCTAAATGGCTATGTTATAACAACAATAGAAATGTATTGTTGCTATAATTGACTTGCCTCCACATGTATTTTATCATTTTGAATTTGTCACAGTTCTGTTGATTATTGTAGGTTCCGAAAAAGATTTGATAAGACAAGTTTTTTCACACCCATGTCACGATTTCGATATGATTTGTCGGTATTCGCGAGGGTTAATTTTGATGAAGCAATCAATGTAGACTCTTATTAACACTGCGATTACAGGAAAGTTTTTGATTCCTGGTACAGTTTTATTACTGTATTTTTACTCCTGATAGCTGTCATTCAAAACGTCTTGCAAACTTTATGCAAAAATTAATCTTTTTTCTCATTTCAGGAGATTCTGTACCATTCACTGAACCGAGAGTTGCTGCTTTATGGGATGAAGCAAGGAAAGGAAATTTTACTGATCAAGAACTCGATTCTATCAAAGAAGAACTAAGACATTTCCAGACACGAATTCAGAAGCATCTATTTTTTAGGTATTCGACTGCTTGTGTTGTTGCTAATTCTATCTCTATGACTGAATAGCCAAGATATGTTTATGCAATATAGTTAGCCAAAATCAAAAAATTCAAGTGGATAAGTTTGATACCATAGTCCACCTTGCCATTGTCCATCTTTCCCTGACCTAATATATTCCAGTCTTTGCTTTTAATAAAATCCAAGCTTAATTAGTTACTCATAATCCAACAAATTCTATATTCTAGAGACCAACTGAAAAATTCAGTCGAAAAAGTCAAATTTCATGGTGGTAAAGATGCTGTACCAACAGAACATATTGAAGTTCATGATCATTTAGAAAACAAAGTACAAGATCTGGCTGCGAAGGTAATATATAATATGTTGACCTTAATATCTTTTTATTGGTTCTCTCATTTGGATCTCACCGAACTGTACAAGACCTAAAAGTATTATTTTCTTCTTTGTTTGAAGTATTATGCTTTGAAGCATGTGTTTTTAAGCATTGAAATTCAGAATTTTTATTATTTATTAGGAGTTGATTAATATTTTTTAAGATTTTAATCACATGATGGATTGTTATTTTCTTGATTATTACATACTTAATTTTGACACCTTCCATAAATGTTGGGCAAGACTTTTCATTTTTTTAATAGGTAAAAAAAATGCATCATGATTTGTCAAAGAAACTCTCAAGTGGAACTGTTTCTCACAGAGAATTATGAAGAATGCCAATACAAGCGTTGAGGTATGTAGATTTAAGAGGTAAAAACTTTCAGAAAGATTTTGTATACGTTTTCATGATAGCTTTTTGAGATGAATGGGAACACAGGGTGATGGAGTATTGTTTTTTCTCCAGGTGTCCAAAATGTTGCCATGTCATTCTTGAGATGAATGTAAAAACTTCAAAACAATCTAGCAGTATTGATGATTTTAAGCGTTTTCTACAGTTTTTTCACTGCCATACGCTCCAAAATAAACCTTTATATGTATATATATATATCATAAATCTTGGATTATTGCCAATTTGCTAAATTTTCTTCTGATGAAACCCATTTTTGGGTGTCTGAGTAGCAGGGATTCTGCCAATCTGCTCTCTAGGTACGTCGATCAATGCAGATTGTCACTCATTTTTAGGTGATGTGTCCACTGAGACTATGTTACGACATTAAAGTGAGCAGTGACGCAGCAGAAACTTTACATATGCAGAGATAGATGTATATCCACCACTTCGTTGTGAAACAAGATATTGCATAAGTAGATTGTTAAATGTAATAATACTATAGTCAAAGCCAGGAACTCACGAAATACCTCAATATAAGTTCGAGAACATACACTACCGACATGGTAGCGTACATGGTAGATTTAGAACAGAAATAGTCTTAGTGAAATATATATAAACATAGATGAAATAATAAAAACAGACATAGGAAAATGGCATTGATATGATATATATTCACGTATTATAATGTAGAACAATTCGAATACATGATTTGAAGTGTGGTTACCGAATTCTGCCTTCATTCCATTTGTATATCAATTCGTTTGTCAGAGCGGATTTTCTCATGCAGATCGTTCATACATGCAAGAGTCAAAGAAAGTGACTTTGTTATGTTCAGTTAGGCAGTGAAATATCCAGGTAAATATATTGCAAGTAGAATTCATGACTAGTTAGACTAGCATTGATGATAGTCGTATCCAGAAGGATTTCAGGAGTATCTTTTGAGAGGGGAGTAAGAGACTCACTATTTTCTTTATTGTCTGGGGGATGTTTGTGACAGTAACACTATCGATGTTTCTGGTAGATCTAATTGCTCTGTTGGTGCCCTTTATAGTTTTTTCAACAGTCTAGATATTATTCCTCAGGTTTAAAAAAAAACTAAATGCCATTTTTCGACTCAGCATGCAGTTTTCAAACTTTGGATTTATGAGTTGTCATGTTAAAATACATGTAGTATTGTAATACCCTTTCCAACTTTATGTTGCAATCATCGAAGTGTTAAATAGTATAAATGTTTGAATATCAAATCTTGTTGAGTTTAAAGTAAATATTGAACTTATCACTAATCAATTATCGAATTGCATATCATTGCAGATAAAAGCTACATTGTTGTGGAAGAATATCAGTTCATCACCGTGTGTTGATGTCTAGAGCATGAGCGAGTTCTCCGTCATATCAGAAAATCTTCATGTGTTCATTTTCACTCCCAATATAATCTGCCATTAAATGTACATTATAAGTATCTATGATTTGGTATATCTTGATCCTCTTGGAGCAGTTTGTTACTTGAAATAATTGATTGAAAATCCTTACATTTTTGCCATTGACATTTATATTATGGTATTATTTTAATTTTTCATTATTTACCTGCACAACCAATAAATTATTTACACAAACTGTGTACTTTAGGTGGAGGTTTTCCACGCATTATCGAAATGCTCGTCTGTCGCGAGTCATGACATGTTCTAGAAGGGCATTTTTTGGAGTAACTCTAAAATAAAGTTTTCAGGGGGTCCCAACGCAAGGTCGAGTTCGTAATTCAACTGTTGGAATTAAACTATGCGTCGCTTCCATCTCGTAGGGCTAGATTTTTTGTAAGCAGTTTCCACGTAGGGAACTTTTTGAAAGGAGTAGATTTAGTAGCCCAATGATATTCTTCAACAATTATAGGTATTTAGCCGAGGCCCTCTCTTCCCCCCATATTGCATTAATTATTCGAAATCATTGTGGTCTGACACCCAACTTCAGAGAAAAATTATTCTGAAATCGGTTGTGAAAATTTAACAATCTGGCATTTCTACAGCGTAAAATCAGGTGCCCAAACACCTTTGATCTTTGAGAAAATAAGATAGTGGATGCTTAAAATCGTGTTTTGTGTAGTTTTAATATTATTGGCTATAGGGAAGGAAAAAAATTATGCTTCCAACCGGCTTCAGCAAAAAATCAACGAAAGCAAAATTTACCAAAGAATACTTCCGTTCACAAGCCGCATGAAATTTTTTGTCCTTATGGTGCAATGATACATCATTAAGACCGAGATGAAATGAAAAAATCTAAATACGATGTAAACTTACGCACGCATATAAATTTAGATATTTCCAATTATATTTTTGTATAAAATTAAAAAAAACTCTGCGCTTAACCTAACCTCAATCAATCTTTCCGTCGACTCCAACCCCTAACGCTCACCAATTCCTTACAAATCCATGCCAATTAAAATGAGTGAGGGCAGCTGTTCTGTATGATATTTTTCGTTCAGCCTGTTTATTGATTTGATCACATCCAGCGTTGTTACAAAACTGCCAAGAAGTGCATTTTAGATATATCATATCATGTTTAAATGAATTTGACGAAAAAAATCCTTCTGATCGTATATTGTGTTCCTGAGCAACTATTGTGTTATTTCCAATGCTGTTTAAAGCTTTGCATTTTAGCGCAACCAATATTGATTACCTCTGGTCTCATCTTTTTGGAATCTGACACTTTGTTTTGCTTCTGGCAGTTCCATTATGCAATATGAACCTTACAATGATCGATATTTCGCCGCCCCGATTACACCAATTTTTGGAATTCACACATTGAGAGATTTTGAGATTTGTAAAAAAATTTTCTTATAAAAATTCAACCATAAAGATAAATATATCAAATCAAATGTAAATCAATAAAAATGCAATAGATACTTTGACGAACACATCGCAAATTTGCATAAAAACGATTTTCAACAATGTTCTAGAACTAAGGGCAGAGATATTCTATGGTCATCTAATTTTCTGTCCCTTCGATGACCAGTTTCGACCATATCAATCCTTTGTTCTTCAACGAATACTTCTTTTGCCTTCGGTACTTCTGTCGACTGCTTTTTAACTTCCGAGTTTCCATTGATCATTTCTACCCTGTCATCACCGCCTGAATTATCTTGTATTTTAGTTTGTTGTGGATTCATACACGACAAATCCCGATAGAATGCTATTGTGTGTCGTATGCTGTAGTCCAAGTTAACGGTGAATTTTTCAAGCTTTTTTATTCGCGTTTTTGTGAAACCACAATCTCTTAGCAGTTTTATAAAACTATAAAATATATCTGGATCCCCATCGAGACTCAACAATGTTTCACCTTTCTCGTACTCACTTTGAACTTTGTTTCTGTCAGCACAATGAAAGGGATATTTAGAGGCAGTGGGTGTGGCATTTTCAGGAGGTTAGCGCGTAGCGTATCAAACCAGAGAAAATTTAAATTATTGCGCGGAGTAGTGGTAGTATTTGAACCCCAAATAAAAAAAATCGCACCACAGAGTTCAAACAAGGCAAATAATTAGCAAGACCAGAAAGCAAAAACATTTAAGTTTTTGGATACAAATAAAATCTTTCCACAAAATAACATTAATGCATTAGATTGGTAAAAACGAATGCGCATAACATTTAAAATCACCCCATTCGAAAGCACAGCTTATATCAATCCAAAATGTGCGTTTCTTTTTCTTTTTGTTGTTATAAAAAAAGTTAAAATTTAGATTACGGACGTAGAAAGACTATATTTTCCCGTTATACCTACAAAATGAAGCGATTCAAATAAATAGTCGCCAACTATTTTTTGGGCAAAATACAACTGAATCAACCGGTGGCTCAACTAATAATACAAATATTATTTTGTATCACTGATAGCTGAAGTTTGAAAAAAATATTACCTATCTCGAACATCAAGGGAAATATGTTGCCCACATATCGATTTATTCGGTGAAATATATTCATATGTTTATAGCCATCCATTGTGTTGTTTTAGATATGATATTTCCAATTCAGCCGAGCATTCCCAGGTTTGTAAGCCCCGGGTTGTGGGGTAGTTGGGAATTAGGAAGCATGATTTCTTGACTGCTCATTAGAAATCTCGACCTCTACAGTCTCTATTCACGATCAGAAATTTTTCACTGATAGATCGTGCTTCTGAGCACATTTGATCAAATATTTTAATAATTGAAGGAGAATGGGTTTGTAAAACACATAATAAAAATATAGTTCAATCTTACTGAAAAATCTCGAATATTGTCCAGTCATCCGGTATTCTTTCGTCCTCGATACCAGCGTTTCCGCGTTGATCGGCGTCTTCAATGACTTGCAGAACATAACTTGTCCGATAAGGCCATTGATCTGCGAGGACAACCCAGCGAACTAAGTCTTTTGCGAAATCTTCTGTACGAACTAAATTAAATAAAAAATTTTCCAATGAAAACTGTCGAAAAAAGTCTAATCAGTGGTAGGCCCGAATCGTATTTAATATACCTTTTAACATATATCACAATCCACAGCGAATTACTTATGAACATATAAAAATGACAATTTTTTTTCGATATGCAAATGATTCTTTCCAATCAGAAAATTTATTTTGTCAAGAATGCGCCACAGATGGCCCGCGTCTCGCACATACTCAGCAAAAGATGTTTCACCAAAAATTTTCCGATCGGGATACGGATACCTCCCCCTTTTGTTCGAATTTGGGAAACTATTTACGTTTATCCGGGATAGTCAGACAATCGTTTGGTACTATTTATTCATATGTGCGTTGGTCCTATAGCTTGGCCAAGTACTTTTATTGGAAATTGAGTGAGAGATACCTAGCCTGTCGTCTTCATCCAAAGTCAGTCCACGTTGGTTGTCATCGATAGCATGTGAGTGGATGAATCTTCTCCGTCTTTGCTGGTGAATGATTATTGCAATTCAAGTAAATCAGAGGTTTCAAAGTGAAAGGCCTATCAAACCACTTTTTAGCTACATGTCGACGTAAAATATGTTACAGTTACAATCGGTTTTCATAAAAACCACTGAGAGTTAACATAGCGTTACTTTAGCATGGTCAGGAGACGAGCTTAATCGATGATAGTGGAACAATGTATAGGTAGAAACCATTAAAATGTTATTCGAAAATGTAATGCACAAAAAAAGCTTTATCAAGAAAATTTATTGCAGAAACATTTTATTTTAATGAATTACTGAAACAATTTATTCGATTCAATAACGAACTTCTCAATTTAGGATTACAATTTTTGGATTAGAGTACAGTTTTCTAAGCACTCCCAACTCACTTTCTTGTGGAAACAGTTTATGATTACAGCTGATAGAGATATAACGTTGAACAGACGTTTGATATTGCGAGGATTTCCTTGTAAATGTTTGTGAAGCTCCTCATCATGATATATAAATTTTCTAAAAAGATTTTTTTCAAATTCGCTTTTTTTAAATTCAAGCGCTAGTTGTAGAAATGTAGTACCAGAAGCTACGCAGGCCTTACTCTAAGAGGAACACGTTCATGAAACGTCTGGAGCCCACTAATAAAGTGTTGTGAGTGGTATCTGCCCTAGACGATGGTGAAACCATCTACCATTTTTGAACATAAATGCACATTTCCGTATTAACACTAAAACTGATCAAATTAATTATTCTTTCAGTTTTAAATTGGCATACAGTATTTATGAAATGAGGAAGGGAACGCACGGGCTATTTATTACTCTAATAAGATATTTTACTACAAAAGGTAATATGCGTTTCCATGCTATAGGCCTACTCTTCTACAATGATCAACGAGGTCCTATTTTACCTGCAATTGAACAGAAAGCTTTTATGATCCAGTTCTATGAGGGGAGTGCTACGCAGATTTCTTCTTGTAGTTTCGCTTGTTAATGAATTTCTTCGGCCAATAGGATTTGTACAATTTTGAACGATAGGTAAGGTTGGGACTGATACAAAAGAGGAATGATAACAGTCATTTACTGAAAGAATTAAAGCAGTTGTTTTAGAGAATGGAGATGAGAATCGCATATTCGCCACATAAAGACTTTTATAATAGATGACTGAAACTGAAATATGTATTAGGCTTTTGCTTATTCAAAGTCTATTTTTGTCTCTGACTCAGAAAAGTTGTTCAATTTTTACGAAAGTCTAGAGATAATCCTAAATATTTTTAATACATGTGCTGTATTCTGTATCCATTCATAAATACGTTACCAGGATTGGAATCAACTTCATCTCTTTGCGGAGCACTATTTTTGTGTACTATCACGGCTGAAAAGTTTCCAACGTCTGTTGCTTTCCTATCTGAAATTGAACATCCATGGATTACACATTCATAATTGATTTAACATTTCAAGTCGTTCAATGCCGGAGTACAGAAAAGGTGTTCAAATAAAGAGGAATGAGAAAGGTCTTAAATAATTTTATTACTACGGAAGTCTGTTTATACAAAAATTCATTACCAGGACTGGAATCAATTTCAACCGTTCGTGGACTACTTTCTTCACGTATAATTACCGGTGGAACACTGTCAACATCGGTTGTATTCCCATCTGAAATTGAACGACCGTGGATTATCCAATTATCTACATCATTATCTACAATGGATTTGAAATAATTCCTAATAAGAAATTTTAGTGTGGAAATATAATCATCAACATTTATGTCTGGGTTTTTCCTTTTAATTCGTTCCGCTGTTCTATATCGTAAAAATTTCGATAAAATTAACAAAATAGTATACCGTGTTCATCCCATGTCGTTATCTCAATACATGTATACGTGGTGGTGGATATAAACCGAAATTTAACATAAATGAAACACTGAGTTTATGTGAATGGTACGCTCACGCGCTGAAAATGTCATTACTTTTTCATATCGTTTCTTACTTTGATATTTAGTGCTGCGCTTTTTTGCCATTTCTTCCTGTGCTCTGTATGTGATTGTTTGATCTGCTTGATCTATTAATCCGGCTATAAAACGCTTCTTTCCTGCATCACTTATCTGAACGATAGGAATGTTCAAGTTCAAGATGTATTAAGGATACATCGCAGTCGTTAGACCTGATATTGAACCATGAAGTATTACTAACTCATTAGCGACCTAGTCTAGAAGTGGAAAACTAAATCTACGAAATTAGCCTGTTAATATCTTCATTTCATAATGAAATCGTTTTTAAAACTTCCAGCATGGGCGTCTACAGGCTTTTTGAAAAACAGGAAAAGAATTTGAAACGTTGAAATGTACACAGAAAATGAGAACTGTTCAAAAACTGAATAGCGCGTCTTAAAAAAGATATTTATTCACATTATGTAGTCTAAAATATTCAGGAAGGCAGAAACTATACCTTGCGGTCATACCGAGACAGATTCGTAAAAAATAATATAATCGAAAAATATCTTTCATACTTTCTGATGCATCGTCATAGATTGAGAACTTACTTCTGGTAAACATATTGGTAGGTTTATGATCTTTTTAAGATATTCGTGACCGGTGACTTTTGCTTGCCGAAGTACTTCTCCCATACCTTCTTCTATACATTTTACAACTATTCTGGGGTCGACGGCGATCAAGCATATAAACGGGGAGGATTTGTCACTGAGCAGAATGCTGACTGCTTCCAGAACAGATTGTACCTGCAAGTTATAATGTTCAATGTTGATTTTACGCTGTGTGTTGTTATATCATGCCATACTTCGATAAAAGAATATAACTGAATAAGATAGTATAAAACACAATTCTCTTCGTTGCTGTATATCGTCATGTGTTATTTGGCGGTAAAAATATGCGACTGGGCTGATGTCCTTTCTCATCATCTTACCAAGTTTCAAAAACATGTTCATGTGACGGCAATACCAACTTAACTCTTGATAGACTATTTAAGAACTCCGCAATATTATAATACTCTTTTATTACATAGCCCTTTTTCATCACTTTAAATGTGGATCAATCGTATCTGTTTTACCAAATATAAAAATTTTGTAATGATTCACTGTACCTTTTTTAAAGGAACGCGGTCCAAGTCGTCTATTGTTATGACAATTTTGTAATCTTTTTGATGAGTGAAACGAGCACATTGAATTAATCTGGTGATGACTTCGACCTGCATTCATTCATTAAAGACAGAATAAAATTACAATAAAGGCGACAACTGTGATACAATTTTGCGTAGATTGCGTTTTTTTTCAGTTTCATTCAACCTTGAGTTTTACGCGAGCGCAACACTGCACATACATTTCTTGCGTTTTTCCGACGCAACTGAAAAGTTTGTTAAGCAAGCAAACTGAATGCTCGTTTTGTTGTGTTAGCGCCTTGAAAATATGTGATTAATATTAACTCCGTGTATTACCGTCTTTTTTGCGTTACGTATAAAATACATCGGTAAAGGGCAAAATCAACTTGAAGTTGTTTTATCGATTCATTGCGCTTTGTTTCGGGTATAAAAATAAAAACGACAATACACGCCTGCATTGCTCAGCGTTAACTGTATTTACATGCCTACAAACCAGAAACGCTTGCAACGAAACGAGAACTCTCCGTGTGCATGACAAATCGTTCAGTTGCGTTGGAAAACCGTAAGCAAATCCATGCAGAGCATTGCGATAGCATAAAACGCAAGGGTATATAAAATAAACCTGGAAAAACGCGAACTATGCAAACACGTAGTGCATCTTCTAGACAACTTTAAGTGTGGTGGGGACTTGACTGTTTCCTCTATTTTGATTGGGCAACGAGTCGTTTTGTTTACTCATAATGTGAGAATGTTAAAACTTGTCGACTTAGGATTTCGGGGCAGAAGCGGGATTATTTATGATGAGGGGTAAATAATAAAAAAATCAAAATTATTAAGCTTATTCCATCCTTAAGAAAAGGACAAAAGCTTTCTTGACGAACATTACGCCGATGACAATATTATTTTATTTTTTATAGAAATTCGCCTTAAGCATGTGGAATGGAACGGAGTACGTGCCACTCAATGAATTAATTTAAAATACTTTAAAAAAAAATAAAGAAAAGTTATGTATAATACAGAATTTTCAGTCACAACACATTATTATATTACCTCTGTTTTAACTTTATCCATAAAACCCAATTGGTCCGCCATTCTTGTTTTTGTCCCATCCAAAGCTTCATTAATTCTTTTCCGTTGTGAGTGACACATAGCCCATACGAATCTTAATATTACTGAGGTGACTGCGATACCAGCTGGCAACCATAGAAGAATTTGCCCCATGACTGGAACCACGCGATATGTCTGCGAAATAATGAATAAATAGTGATAAATAGCGCAATAGAAGGACCTGGCGTGAAGGTATCTCTCCGATTTTCCGTGTCTTCATTAGCTTTTAGTAGCATATCAGAAATTTGTCGCAGATTTAGCATTTCACAGATTTTTTTTACTACTTGCGTGTCAGCCAGAATTTCAGAAGTAAAGAAAAATTTTCGGTTAAATTTGTGCAAAAAATTTCTGTTCTCTCCTCCCCTCCCAAAAAAAATAAAAGTGAAATATTGTGAAATCACTCACCCTGTATACGTCTAAGTCGAGATACTCCGCAATGACGTAAGCAATAATAGGAATCAGTAGGCTGCACACTAGGATCAAAATCCACCAGACAAGACGAGGCAAACAACACAACATAGCTGGATATTTCAGAAAGTGAGAGCAAAATCGGTTGCAACAACAAACTTTGGGAGGTAATGTGAAACGTTCAATTATATTAACGTTATCCTCTGCATTATTATTATCATTAGTGTTGTTTCCTTTAAACGTTTTCATCTCTACGTCGTCTTTTCGATTCAACAATTTTCTGCGACTTTCCCGACCGGCTTCCCTTCGTCTATACTGAGGTGCTGTACTACCATCCATATTGTCCTTTCTTGGGGGTTCTTCAACAAACTGCAATCCTTCAATCGCCAAGCACTCCTTTGCATTACGAAATTCGCCTACGCTTGAATAAACTACTCGCCAATATCTGCGCTCACCACTGATAATTCTTTGGCAAGTTGTCACGACTCCAAACTGCTTCATCATATCCAATACTTCACTTTCCTGAGCGCCACCACCTAGTTCTATATAAAGTGTTTTGTTTCCAGTGTCTAAAATATTGCGAGGAATTTCTTCAATCTGAAAATAGAAATTTTGAGATATTATCGAGCGTTTTTGAAGAATCGGTATCGCGTCATTTCGTTCAGGTTGGAACTTTTCTTGAAAGTTGTTGTGCATTGAAATTTTCGGTGAAAATGACTGCTATCTACTTTTGAACGATATCGGAAATGGCACATTTTGGAGTGTTGACGGCGAATAATAATAGAACAATAATATTAGAATAATAGAACCGATATGATACCCGTATATTATAAATTTGATTCAGAATAGTTTATGATTTCGTTAAGATTTCGAAACCAATCAAAATGAAAACAAAATACCCTGTCGGCTGTGACAGCCTGAACAGTGGTTAACAGGATGACTAAGAAAGTTTGAACGTCGCAGGGGCGACCATGCTGCCCGGCGCCTGTAGGCATGCCTGCATAGCATAGTATAACAGCTTTAATTCATTGAGGCGTTTAAATTCTCAGGGTTGTTTTTACGTTTTGAAAAAAGAAATGCGATTTATAAGTATTTTTCGTGCGCTTCCAGCACATGCCTCTTTTGAATTCCAAGGTATCCTTTTATCGAGACTGTTGCCCCACCCCTAATGTCATCTTAATTATGAAATATAACTCACAGATAGCATGCGAAACAACCTTGCGGTTATTGTTCCGAACTTAGCTTCAATCGCGTCAGTTATGTTAGTGATTATTCCGGCCCATAATGTATCGCTTCCTGCATATTCCCAAGCCTTGAAATCAACAAAGATATATCTTTTTGAAAACACTTCAGCTTCTGAAGCTGCCATGGCAAGTCTCCGATCTTCTGGACGAATTTGTTTCAAGGCATATGCGGGTTTTTCCCCTGGATCCTCTACGATGTCGCTATGTGTTTTTCTCATAGGAAGCTTTGTAAAAGCGCCGTAAGTTAAAAGTCTGCAACTTCCGTAATAAGTTAGAGAAAACCAACTGTTTCCACAGCAACCAACAAGAAACACAATCATTATCTCGATTGGAATGAAAATAAGACCGATTATTTTCAATGTCCTCAAATATTGGGGCGCTTCTTGGAGAGTGCTTTCAGTTACTTCATCTGCCTTGAGTTGAGTTGTTGAGTTTGTTTCCTCGGTATTTGGTGCATTTGTTGTGGCATCAGTACCTGCGGTGATCGGGGTTTCGATACCAAAAACCACAATTAACATTTCAGGCTTAACGGCCATTAATAATGTACACAGTATGATAAGGAATATAATTGCTACACATAATATCCACAGTATAGCTCGCGAAACATCAGAGCAGTCTACACGGGTATCTGAGTATCGTTCCTTCTTGTTGTCATCTACTTTACTTTGTCTCTGGTATCGTTTTAGAATACCTGGAATAGGATAAGGTATATTATTTATTTTATTCTGAAACAGAAATTGAAATTTGCAATTTCAATATATTCGTGAAAATTGTCAAACGTTGCATTAATAATACTAAACTTGTTTGTTTTTTAGATTTATCTGATAGTGATCGCATAAAATTTAACATAATTTTTTGTGTATCATGGTTCTTCTGCTTAATGCGCGTGCGCTATATTGAAATAGTTGAAACGGAATCTGCAAAGAGAGCCTAAAATTAATGTCAAACTTGAACACACAGTTTACTCGTTGCCCTTTGGTCTTGTCGTGATTTGAGCCCAGACGAATATATCATTTTGAAATCACTTTCGTTTTGACTCTGCTATTACATTGTGTCCAAACGTGTAGTATAGTACGAGTCACTGACAGATCGCGTTTTGAGTAGTGGTCTATCGGAGGCTCATGCTCGACAAAATTAATAGTGGTCTATCAGAGCCTCATTCTCGGCAAAATAAATTTTCTGACTTAGAATTAATTATCAATGTATTGTATATCATTGCATGTGCAGTCCAGAATTAGTATTGGCTAGAAAGAGTGTGAACCATATATGTTGGAAATTTATGATGCTTTCGGGCTCGGTCAAGTCTGGATGGGTATTTATTTAGTCACTCGACTATTCCGTTTTTTTTCATTTCTATCAATACGTCATTAATTAATTACTTTCATGTAGTATCAATTTCTACTCACTTTCAAGATGACGTAACAGAAAAGATTTTCCACTTCCCCATTTCGCGAATAATCCTATCGTTATCGGCGATTCTACTTGATGTATACTCTCAGCAATTGCATCTGCAAACGTCGATTCGCCAAGATGATCCACACCTATGTCGTTGTCGTTCAAAAGAAACCCTTGAAATAAAACAAGATTATGCACATTTTTGTTTTTGAACATTTGGTAATTGATGGGGTAATCAATGAACCCTGTCAAGAGTAAAAATGTTGCTTTTGTATTCACGATTTGAATCGGTTCCGGCATATGTCCGTTTCGAGTGATTCGAATACGCATTTTTATGATTCGGAAAATATTTTTCCTACGCAGAAATTTTGCTTGGACAAGCAGCTCCATCAGTGGCTCGGTCAAGAACATGTGTACACAAAACACCCCTGTCCAGGTTGAGCAAAGCTTTATTTGATGTGTTACGATTTTATGTCTATTTCAGAAATTTCCGCTAATATATTGATAAAGAGGACTACTTATTATTATTATGCCTTTGCGTTATAACGCGCATCATAAGTATTGTTTTGTATTCGCTGCGTTCTTCGAAATTAGTAATAAAATAGCAATCTCGTGACAATGGGGAACCTGTTGAATCGCTTTTAAGTTTCCTGTTGCGATGAGATGATATGTTCCACGATTTAGGCGTAGAAAGTACCGAACGCAAAACAAAAATATCCAGTATAGTCTGCAACTCAAAAGGAGTCTGTCTGTCTGTAATTTGCAAACGGGGTTTCCAATTTAAGCTTCCTCTTCGCGAATTGACCGCGTCTTATCGATGAAATAAGCGTTCCGTGCTTGACAGAATAAGTTTTCACATTATGTTTCTATACGGCTGTCTCCGGAAATGAGTGGGCCCCATTTTATTTTCAAATAGTTCACTGCCCTTCCCTAAAAATCCGTTTTACAAAGAAATTGATGGTTTAAAATACATTTCTACTTTAAATCAAGTTTGATATTGCGCAAGGACAGTGAATCATACTCAACAAATCACAAATGTACAACTTCTGAGAAAGTTATTTTTACTCCTACATAAAGCCTTCCATGCTTGTTATGTTCAATTGTTATTCTAATCAGAAAGACTATTTTGTCCTTGACGGCGCGATCCCACAGTGACTAATGCTTGAGTTAATTTTTCTTACAGGAATAAGACTTAATCCACTCGGCCGTTTTGACCTACAACTTGTATCGTTTCATCTGACTATTATGGTCACACAGCCCACGACATATTCTACATTCTTTCAAGTTGCCCTACTTGACAACAAACGCAAATACTGGTCATATGGTTTTGAAGAACCTTCGAGCAAAACTCGACATATTTTTGTATATATCATAACCATACGATAAAACATGCTTCATCGTATTCAATAATACGAGATTAAAGTTGGGCATAGGATCCCGCCTAGCATATCTGACTGAGAAGGAGGGTTTTCATGCAGTTATCAAGATGATGAATGCAAAATTTCCTATGATGTCATCTTGTAATTCAAAATTTTGTAGGGCATTATCACTGATTGCACCACCCTTAGCATTTCATAGTCATCTATTACTATGATCAACTATGTTTTACGGATATGAAGATTTTAAATATTTCCACGTGGTATGATGTATACATCTGACAAAGAAAACATTAGTTCTCCACTTACCTCGGGGGTCGATATCTTTATGAATTTCCATCGTCCAATACAGTTAACTACTTCTAGACCTATATATATAGGTGTACTCAAAACTCTACTTCGATGCGGCCGATTAATACTATTCCTCTTCCATTTTATTAATAAAAGGTGTTTTTGATAGGTTCAGAAATATTCTAGTGCCGTGATCGAGAACATTTGCAATGCCCGGAGGCTTATAGTTTTATAGAGCCTGTTCGTTTCGTGACATGAAACAAAGTTGCAATTTTTGTAAAACAAGGCATTTTAATGTTAATGTTACTACATAACCTATTTCAGCCTATGTTCAGCTGAGCATCAGCCTTAGATGCGACTAGGTCCATCAGTGCCTCATACTTGAGGCAATGATGAGTCAAAATTCTTCTTAATTGGCCATAGCGTGAAAAGCTTAGTTCTATCGATAGCCAGTCACATAATATATCGAGTTTGCAAACATGATATCAAATTTTTAAATGACCCAATATCGTTAAGAATTGACAGAGGTGCCGCGCGTCACATTGTCAGATGAAAAGAGAGAAAAGATTAGTGCAAGCCACATTAAAAATAATAAAAAATTTTCACTGATGACATTTTTTGTCAAAAAACAAGCACAAGTGACACAATAGCTGGTCTTTTCCAGCATCCTGGTTTTTCCATTAATTTCTTCAGGATTTTGATTGTAAATGGCCTATCAATAGTTATAGTTTCATGCTACAATCATTAAACCAAATACTCTCTTTTTCGTGTCGGCCCAATGCTTAGTCTTCCCCTGTCCGCATTGAACTAAATTTTCTTCACATGAAAACGTTTTTACCAACGTAACTTTTCAAATACATAGATTTCAATCTTTTGTCACTAATTTGGAAAAATTTTTCCATTTTTATAGTTTTGTGTATCAGGCAAAATTGGCCCAGGTAACCAAAATATTGGAAATAGATAAAATCGTGGATTAGCGCTTTTATTTTATTAGCGTTTACGAAACACAATTTGTCTTGGACCTGTTATAATCAACAACGAATATTTGCCACTATTCCTTCCTCTGCAATCACTTAAATGTATACAATTCAGCTATTTGTGTCATACATTTCGAGCGCCATTCTCTAAAGCTATACGCCATAACCAAGCCATTTTCAATTCCGCATAGCAGTATACAGACACCTATATTTAGGCGGTTGACGTAAACCCTCTTATAAAAAGCTTACGATGCAAGTCGTAAATTTCTCAATTGATTCAAACTGGAGACTACTTCCTTGTAATATAAAAGATTTTAGAGCAGAAATAACTTTTGATTGTTCCTATTCAGTAATTTTAAATAATTTTCATGTACACAAGCTGAGGCACAGGCTTGGTTACGAAAAGAAATATCTTTACGCTACGTATTTTAAATCTACGTTACACCTGACTTACAGTTGGTACATTCCTGTTGTAATTACATGGTTTTTCAAGCGCCCGACCGTATCCTTATAGCCAGGCGACGCTCGCTTCGCTACGGTCTGCGCAAAAGCAACAAAATCCCCATTGCTTTGTTTGGTTCATTCAATTGCGTTGTTGTTGTTATATTGAATTGAAATGAAATTGAGTTGTCAGTCGCCTTCTTTTTATCTTAAATGAAACTTTATCTTTGCTGTTGGTATCGACATTTGTTCAGCACACGCCACTGTTGATCGTTGCCATTCTTTGGTTTGGGCTCGACAACAAAATGCTACGATCCCACTCGAAAATTTTCTACCCTAACGTGGCTTATTAAGTATGGACCACTTATCTATCGATGGCACATGCTTGACAAAACGAAATTTTGATTGAATCTTCCAAATGAAATGAAATCAACAATAAATAATTCAGAAAATTTTGTAAATCATCAATCGAATTGTACGAGCACGCGCCCAAACAATTTTGTTTGCGCAGCGTGAAAATGATGTTTTACGACTACAAAACCTATGCCTAGTTGGTACAGATCTAAACATAAGCATTTTAAAAAATGAATATAGGATATGAAATTTAGTGAAGTGGCCTGAGACTCGAGGTCCATGAGATCTAATGTCGGATCACCATTTATTTTTCCGAAGTAATAAAATTTTTATTATAAGGGAATACAGATATCGTGACGAAGGTATTGAACAATTATATTTACAATGAAGATTTTAAGAAATATCAATCGAGTGGACAAAACCTTAGATGCAGTTTAAAAACACGCACCAAGTACGCGCGCCCGTTAAAAAGGACGAATAACAATGACCAGTGACCACACATAAATATACCGTGACCAATAGGAAATGAATATATTGGCATAAAATTAATAAGTAGAAACACAAGCATGTGCCACAAATAGACCAGACTCGGTGGCGAGATTTATCAGTGACACACGGTTGGAAGATATGGAGACAACAACAAAATTGCACAGTATATAAAAATAGCATATCAGAATATTTCTGTGTATTTCTAAGCGATTAAGACTTATCAAGCATGGTACTTAGATCGACCGCGCATTTCACATGAATGCCCTACCCTCGATAGAACATATTTTAAGTTAGGTCGTTTTAGGAAATCGTTAGTTTTGCTTCTCATATGTTATTATAGTTCGGTTATCTTTCCATCATCTTTTTTTCTTCACCTAACTTTTTTCTACCCTATCTTCCATTTAAAATTGGTATTCAATGTAAAACTTGTTTTTAGAATAGACATTGCCTTAACATGGTCATGAATAGGTGCAACAGTTTATGGGTCTCAATTTTGTTGATCTAGTACATTTCGATCGGTTTTAGGGCTGTCGGCAGCGTTAATCGTGTAGCGCATTCGCGCGTTTAATTGGACCGGCAACTGAACTCGTTGTCGTGAGTCGGAGCTCCCACTGTCAAAGGTTTCACGCTCTCACTGCTCATAGGTTTAGCGAATCCTAAATGAATCTATAAAGACTACTATCACAACATATCGAATCAAAAGATTCCCATGTTTTATTTATGCAAATCATTTAGATGACGCTACAAATTGGATCGAACTTTGTACTAACATGGTGTAATAAACTTCTTTGTTTTAATGTCCCAGATAAACAGTAATGATAAAACATGCATTCTAAGACCAAGGATCCTTTCCCGGTCAGAAATTCATACTCGTTTTATCAAGTATTGATTGAGCGCTCGTGCTGATTAATCGGTTCATGAAGTTTTCCTGTGTTAGGCAATGAGATGTGCGATAAATAGCAAACATTAATACCACTTGTTTTTGATGGTCTTCAATTTAGCATTGCCATGCATGAACCATGCGGGGCCGAGGCCAAAACATTCACACAAAATTTCGCAAGTCGAGAACATGTATTCTGTAGGCCGTCTTTTGTAGGTGGTCGTTGAATAAGAAATCTCGAGAATTCGAGGAAATGAATATGCTGCTCTACCCTAGGTCATTATTATCACCGGCTTACAGGAACAGAGCATTAGTCACAACCCATGATATTGTACTTGCGTTGTACGGATTGTCATTCTTGCCTTCTTATGAGGCCTTTCATTTTGTGACATGTAACCTGTTCGCTGAATACGGATATATGACAAAAGTCAAGTTCTGCAGAACAGAATGCCTTTTACCTGGCACGGTGGAATCGTATCATCGGCAAGGGATATGCTTGAGCGTTTCACCGCCGAACATGCCCTTCAGCAGAACACGTCGCTGAAACACGGACAAGACATACCAAGGAATTCAAAAAATATGTAAATGCAATGGCATGGTCGATTTGAACGGGACGAACTGATAGGACCATTGGATATTTAACTAATTGAACAACGATCCATTTGTGGAGTTTTGGGGTAGGAAAAAAATTGATTATTTTGACAATGGTTTCTATCTCCACCTACAAATGGTCAGTTAGTTATATCGTTAGGAACACCATTGTCGAAGACGCAAATTTGAATACCCTCCCAGTAAAATAAATTCCAGGCATATTATGCAAATGTGCATCACTTATGCGTCGCGCCGGTTGTTGAACTACTAAGGGATAACTGGATACATCACCCGCACATTGTGGCCAAAATATGCTTTAGGTTCGGCAATCAAAACTGCCATACATATTTCCTTCACATCGTAAAAATAAAGAGATCCTATCACGAGTGATGAATTGTTTAACCATCGTGCACGGCAGATACCCTACACGGCACTTTACTCTTGCGATTCAGTTGCTTAGATGCGCAAATAGGCCGCATATGTTAATAACATATCTGGTAGCAACTCCTGGACATACAAGCGCCTTTGGTCGGCTGCTTTTAGTCACTTGCTTCAAGCGATTCCGATTAATAAAACTCAACGGACTTGAAATTAGTGACTAAGGGTGGCCAAAAAACCGAGTATCATTTTGTTGATTTCGAACTGTTGCAGAACGCAACTCGAAAAATTTATGTTTCTGACATTCCGAATCGAATTTTTTGGACATCCTTGTTATTAGTGACTGTACGATTGAGGGCGGTCGTGATGTGCCGTATCTCCCAGTTTTACTCACCCTTCACAAGAAAGAAAATGATATAATATTACACGATATTAAGTTCTGACCTTGCTGTTGTCACAATTATTCAATTGCTTGGAAAGCTCGATGTGTGCAAATAATTCATAAGAATGAGTGTATGTATATTGATAAAAAATGGATAATATTAAAAGACGGAGATAAAATGCAAAAAGGGAAAACTAAGCGTAAAATGGCAGTTCTTCACAGTGAAAAATTATAAAGTTATAAAAACTAGCTCAACTTGACAAACCATTTTCTTGAGAATATGCAGCCAATTTTTTTTTTATGAAATAATAAAACTGGTTAGTTGTTTATGAACAAGGACCAAAAAGGTCATCGAAGTCGTTGATCGAGCTGCAATGACTTGCACAATGCTTAAATAACGCTTCAGTTGCAGCACCCCAGCAACAAATCAAATAGTTTTTCTTTGTTCTTCGTGAGATCTTTGGTGAAAAGCAAATGTTACCCCAGATTGTTTCCAGGACTGCTTTAATATTTGATCTTCGATATCTCTACTGTTGATACTGTGGTGCCATAGAGTGAGGTCAGAATTACAATTTGCTTCTGGTAGTGGAGGCCGAGATTGGATGCCGTTGACACATCTGAAAAAAACATGTAACAAAAATATTTTTCTACTTTGGATTTTTCTATTTTGGATTTTTCAGGTACAGATGATTCCAACATCGTCCAGGGAAAAATACTACCTATTGCACTCTACTACAGTGGTTTCAGTTCTGCATGTTCTCTGCTTAGGGTGCAGTGGTTTGAGATAATTTGAAAAAAAATACAATATAACCACATAGGCTGCCAATATCATAGCTTCAGATTCAGTTTTTACAAAATATATTATTGCACAAGCCCAGATATTTACTTATACCCACCTTTTGCAATTTAATCTATCATGAGTATCACTGCCAGTTTGTGAATTTCCATCTTCTGCGAGAGGTTGGAATAGATTTCTCAGCTCACCAACAGAAAAATGTCTTGCAACTTCTGTTTCTTGATCCACAACACATGACGAAAGTGCTTTCTTGTGCGCTTGACGTTGAAATATTTTCTCTTCTATAGTTCTGGTAGCTAGGAGCCTGTATAAAAATATAACATTTAAGTTGCTAGAATAATTCATTAGGTTTAATAAAACCCTGATTAAATTATATTTCAAAGCAGTTAAATTCAATGTTCTTTTGTAAATTTTCATTGTTCTGCAAATATGGTGAATAATGTCATTTATGCAATATGATATCATTAGTACTAAGGACTATTGCTAAATATTTGAAGCAGAGGGATTCCAAGAGTTCATGCCCCTTCTTACAGCAACAATGGATTTTGTTTTGATGTGACATTCACCACTTTAAAATGAAATATTGAAAATGCAGCCGGACCTGTAAATATAACATGGTTTCTTTTGTCCATCTCTCCATACTCTTGCCATCGCCTGATCATCGTTAGCTGGATTCCAATCAGGATCAAACATTATCAAACGATTGGCACCAATCAAATTGAGACCACATCTGGACATGGAAATGTACATTAGAAAGATATAAATTTAACGTTTTTTGCAAAGAAAAATATATGCATGATTTGAGAATTCAGATATTACAAAAATCTTCCAAAAAGTGCAGACATCCGAAGAAAAAAAAAGTTTCTTTTGCCCCTGATACGAACTACTTACCCTCCAGCTTTACTGCTCAGCATGAAAATATATTCTGGACTAGATGGATCATTAAATTTTTCAACAACTTTTGATCTCTTCTTTATTGACATACTGCCATCTAATCTGACGTAGAGGTATCTGAGAAATAGTGGTCGGAGACCAAGGTAATAAACTCAAAGCATGGGAAATATCAAAAAGATACATTAGCACATATGTTTAATGAGTGAAATATATGTTCCAAGGTCGGGTTTCTGAATGCATACCCGCACAAACCTGCCCATGTTGTTTTATCCGGGGGAATCAGAACACTATCTTACTGGCCACACCAAATGTGTGCCCATGATGAATTTGTTAACTCTGGATTTATTTTTAAACAAAAATGATATTGATGCAGAACAAGAACATTGTACATTGCCTTACCTCCTCTGTCTGAATAATTTCTCACACAGATCCAAAGTTTGGGTGTAGTTTGAAACGAGAACAAATTTATCACTAGTTCTCGATTTAGTCAATGCAAGCAAATAATCAACTAGAAGAAGTTTCCCTGACAGTTCTGGCTGTTGAAAAATAATAGAATGATGGTGTAAATAACAATACGCTCATCGGTATTGTTGCAGCAATGGAACATTTGAATATGTGTACATTGGTGAATGGTGAAATTATGAATGGCTTACCAAAACATACCAAAACAATGCTTTAAAATACTTTTTTAGAAATGCGAATTTAGGAAACGTATTTGAATTTTGGACACTCACACAAAGTGGTTGTGAAGGCTCGCAAATATTGGAGGGGAACATCAATAAAATGAGATCCAAATTTTTTCTAACAATTGTACACACAAAATTTTTTTTTTGACTTTTTCCACAGCGAAGGCACACAAAAAATTCTGTCTATTATAATGAAATTTCAGATTTAATATTCAAAATCTTGGGGGTACTGTCCTCTCCTCTTGAAACATGTCCCCTATCCCCCCCTGTTCCGCCGCCATTGCTTACACACATACCCTAAACCCAATAGTACCCAAGGAGTATCAAACACTATATAAACCTACAAATTTTACAGTACCTGAACAGTTTTGATGTTAAACGACTCGGGAAAATAATCCAACATATTTTCATAACCTTCTTCTCTTTCTGAACATTTATCATAAATCAGTGATGGATGATTACACAACTGTAATGAGAAATATCAGATAAATTGCAATTGAAAAATGGTATATTGGAAATCACACAATATTTCTGAGATTCTGGTAATTTGGGCCAAGAGTCTTCAAATAGCTCATAGAGCCTAATGAAAACTTGTTAATGATGTTGCTATTTGTCATTTATTGTGAAATTCAAAAATACATCGGAGACCACTCTTTTGATGTTATATTAGTTTAATTTGTATCCTTTACGTTGTTAAAACTTGTGATGAAAAAGCAACAGACAAGTATCCGAGTATCCGACAATCATTCTGCATAGTTAGGTAATGAACTCCCGCAAATTCAAGGCGACAGACCTCTTATCAGGATCTCTACTTTTCAATACATCTTACTCTTGCAACTTTCTAGCAACCCTGATTAATATTGTTACCAAAGACAACCAATGAATGAATGCTTGCAAAGAAAGAATAATTTTGTTCGATAATTGCTCAAATTTCATTTATAACAAGGAAAGATCTTTTACTGAACTTTAACACAGAGGTTGACAGAGCTGTTAAAATTTCAAATCTAATGTTCAACTACCTTTTTCAATTGATTGATAGCAGTCAGACCTTTTGCTGTTAAACCATCAGAATTTCCTTTCTTTTTCTGTGCCTTATCTATCTGCTTCGATGAGGTTTTTATCAAGGCATTGTATAGCTTTAATTGAAGAGGAGATAACGGACAGCAGATAACAATCTCTGTCTTCACTGGAAGGTATCTGAAATTGAAGACAAGTTGAGGTTAGGAATATGTAAGCTTTATATTTTCACATTATTAAAAATTGATAATGTGTTTCAGATTGATTAAAAAATCATTAAATATATAGCTTGCATATAATTGATGTCATGATATGTATTCTAGAATCCTGATCCAAAGTAATTTCATTTTTCAATTATTCTAAAAGTGATTGTTTTTGCAGTGAAATCATGATAAATCGTTGCGAAAAGCCAAATCTTTAGAGAAAATTCTTCAAATATGGTCAATTTCACATACCGTTCAAACTATCACTATACTAAATATATGCATTGAGTAAAGGTCGTATCTATAAAATAACTTCAAATATGTGATTAATAGTACGGTAGATTAAAACATCACTGCTACTGATTTTAAACTAATTCTGAATAAATGGCAAACATAAAATAATAACACACTTGAACAATATATCAGAAGTTCTCCTAATAATACACTTATTAACAAGATCAACAAGTTCCAGTAATTTCTCTTCTCCAAGCTGTTTATGTTTATCACTTGCATCAGCATCACGTCCTCGAAGTATTGGTAATTCAAACCTAAATTGAAAAGAAACAACAAAAGGACCCAGCATGATGAGAAGTTCTAGATACATTCTAGGACTACTTGAATAAATAAAAAGGTGCCATATCATTGATATACCGTACCATTAAATTTTATCTACCGTAAATCTACATGTATAGTTGTTGTCAGGATATTTTAAATCCTGCTGCTTGTTAACATAGCAACTTGGATGTGTGGACTTTTGCAGGACCACAAAAGAGACCTACCGAAACGCGGATTAGCTCACTGAAAAAATAATATGGAAGCGTCTTTCCTCATGGGTTTGGGTTGGTCTGTCAGTACGAGCTCGCACAAATCTCAAAGCACCAGTGGCAAGTAATAATATATGATATTGCGAAGAAATGGGTGTCGTGGGAAAGGTGAAAAATATAACCATATAAAAATATAGGAACCGAAAGTATGTAACATTAAAGTGAGAAGCAGAATAGTTGGTATTTTTTTACTAGTCTGAAAATATAACTTTCTTAATTATGTAACTATTTTGATTGCATTAAAATAGCACTAGATGCAAGAGAAGAAACAAAAAATGAACAATTACTTTTTCTTAAAGTCTGAAGCAGTCCCAAGCAAACCTTCATTCACAAAATGCACAAGACTGAAGTATTCCAGAAGATCATTTTGAATAGGAGTACCAGATAGTATGACTCTTCTTCTACACTTGATACTGCTCAATGCTGTATAAGTTTGGTTTTCTGAATTCTTTAATCTGAAAGTAATATCATTGCATCATTATCACTTCAAAAACAAAACAGGGAGGATTTTACCACGCAAAAAAATGTGCTTTAATTATAATTAAACCTTATTTCAACTCTTGTCAGTGCACAATTTTTTGCATACAGAAAATGTTTCTTTAGTTTTGTGGAGTTTGGACCACTGATGGATTGTGCTACCAAGGAAAACTCCATCTGTGGGTAATGTTCAACAAAGCAAAATCTGAAAACTTACCTATGTCCTTCATCACAAATGAGCAAACCAATCTGTCCCTTGCATAAAACATTAGCATGCAATCTGAATGTTTCATATGAAATAAATAGAACAGGTGCGAATGCTCTCGGACCAGATTGTGACATGAAACTTTCTAAATTCCTGAAAATATATACATAATTATATTATCATTAAATAGAAAATAGTTAAATGTGTATTAAAATTTCTTTTGCAGCTTTAAAACCCAAATCTAAATAGGATGAACCCCACTTTGACCACCAAGGATCAATAAGCATCTGTCGCCGAATCGAAAGAAGCCAGAAAAAATTCTTTCTTCATCAAGGAAATTTTAATCAAATTTTTTATGTTAGAAAAAAAATTTTTTAGAAAAAAAATTTCATTCCCACTTCTATTTATGCTTCTATTGGTCAAGTTTACATGGCTAGCTATAGAAGGGAAACGATCTACTAGACAAGAGGTTAAAGAGCCTTTCTACACATATACAAAAATTTATTTCTGTAACGCTTCGTCTGATCAAGGTCAGATGTTTTTATAAATTTTTGAAAGAGCCAGTCTGAGGAATTCTGACCTTGGTCAGTTGAAACGATACAGAAATAAATTTGTTAATCGTTGACGAGGCTTGCTTGCCTAAGAAAGACTGACCTTGGTCCGTGAAACGATATACCGTAAGTTTATTTATATGTGTAAAGACTTTAAACCCCCTGTCCATTCCTATTTATTTGCATTCCCAGTGGTCCGATTATGCTGATTGCTTATACTTTTTTTTGTTATTCAAAACACACTTTAAGCAAGATTGAAAGCAACATCCAAAATAGAGACTATCGGTACCTGTTTATATCACTCTTGTTCCCCGAATCTATAGCAATACCAGAAACTTTTTCTCCCAACCATTTCTTCAACTCATTGGACCAGTTTCTCACAAGACTTGCTGGTGATACAACTATAGCTTTTTCAATGTGAGGGGTTACGTCAGGGCTCTGATTTTCAAAAACCATTGAAAATTAATTAACATTTGTCCCGTATAAAAATTAACTTATTATTTAAGCAAATGGTTAAAATAGCATTGAAAGGGATATATATTTCCTAATCTTCTAAAAAAGCGATATTTATAATTTGCTGAATTTACTCGGGCTTGAAAGCCTGGATTCCGTAAATATCTTAAATTGATTTCAAATTAATTAATGTAATCTATTTTTAAAAAGTAACATATTTTGAATAAACATTTTTCAAACCATATACAAGATGCTACGATCCCAGAACAGTGGTGTTGTACAGGTCCGCACTCTCAGTTCAAGTTACGTTTGTTTTAACATGACAACATTAAATGTATCTTAAATTTTAAGCTCTGGCATTTTCATGAAACAAGACTCCCTGAGACTGAAATGTCAGACATAAGTCCAACTCACATTGTAGGATAAGATAGCTTAACTAGGTTATTCAAAGTGTACAATGAAACTGTCAATAAAGATTCCAGTTGCGATGTAACAGGATGGTCGAATTTTGTTTTAGTTCAGGTGTCTGAAATCTTCGAGTACAAAAAAGCTTCAAAACCATCAACACAGTATTGATGATTTTGACCCTTTTTCTACATTTTGGTTGCTACCAGAATCTCAAGAAGAGATATTTTATTCTTCTAGCAAAAATATACCATCTGCCCATTTGCAAAAATTTCTTCTGATGGAGATTAATTTTCTTAGGATGCCTGAGGAGTAGGTGATATTCTGCTAGTCTGAGATATGAAATCATCAGATTTTCAAATCAAAAGCAGGAGAATATATTTCGATTTGTTTCAGATTCATTTCAGGCGTATTCTAGTTAAAATAATGTTTTACATGTCAATAAAACCATTCAAATCTTATAAACCTGTTTCAGTAATGTCCATATCAATGCCACACATTGTAATGTTTTTCCAAGCCCCATTTCATCAGCCATAATGCAACCATGTAAATTTTCTAATCGATTTCCTGTCACACAATCATACAGAAACTTGACTCCTTCACGCTGATGAGGTCTCAATACCTAAAGATAATACAATACATATTTATCTATATAATTGGTTTAAAAATTCTACCAACCTCATTTAAGAATATGTAAATTCAACTTTTATTTCCAATGGCCATTGGGGGAGAGGCACATATCATGAAATATCAATTTGTAAAAAGCATAGTTTGTGCACACCTTGTTTGTTTGTTTAGTTCAAATCATAAAAAGTTTGTAGATTGTTCTAAGTTATTGTGATATGATACAATAGGAATTAGGTATATTGATTGAAAATAAACAAGTACCTTTGAAAGTATGGGATCAACAACCACATGTACTTTAAGTTTTGTCTTGTCAGCTTTCATTTCTTCATGTGGAGTCAGTTCTGGAGGTTCATATAGAACTAATGCATTTTGATCAAATGGGTCATGAAGCGGTTTTCGTAACAATTGCCTACGAAGTCCAAGTTTGCCTCCGAGAGTAGGTCCCGTATAATTTGGAATTGGTATTTTAAACGGTTTTGAAAGTATAACTCTGATGAATGATTCGTGTGAACTGGAGTCCGGAAATGTGCCAACATCAGTATACATTAGGTTGTTTGACACAAGCTTTAATGGTTCACGGAAAGGCGAGCGATAGATTCTGCTGAGTGACGAAGAAGTCAATGGGCTCCGAGTGCATTTGAAGCAGGGTTGCTGAATTGAAAAATTCTCACTTTTTCGTTTGTTTTGCTGTGTTGTATTCTGTTCATCTGAAGTTCCTTGTTCTCGTTTCTCCAATTGACTAGGTGCTAAATTTCGTCGCATTTTTCTTGTTCACACAAAAGATGATTAGCAGTATATTATTCTGATAGCTATAAAATAACACAATTCCAAGAATAAAATCCAATGTATTCATTTCAGAAAATTTTGAAACGGAGGATTTTGCTCTAGTTAAGACAAAAGTGTGATATCTTTAATTTTTTTAATATTAGGTGTTATTGAACATACGATACTAGCACAGGCAAGATAAATTTGAGCGGAATGAAACTTTTGCTACTAGATCAACACCAGCATTTTCGAATCATTGGTAATGGTGATGGGCGACCCTATGAAACAGGGTGAAAAAAGTGTATTTTCAAAATTGGCGTTATCGAAAATAATTCCCTTGCAATTGGGAATTGCGATACATATGATGGCATATATTTTTATGGAAAAATAACAACCACTTTCAACAATTTTCACACTAAACCTCAGGCCTTGGAAAATTTGTGTCATGCAGAAAATATTCATATAATTCTGGCTTCTCAAATATATAGGGTATATTCTTCAATTTTTCTCAATTTCTGTTTTGCTGGAATAAACTCCATCTATTTGATCTATTCGACTAAATCATACAGAGTGATGACTACCATGACCCGCACAAATGTATGCAGGACTGACAATCAATATGCGAATGAAATTAACTATTCGATGGATGATGCAAAATTGAATACTCGGATAACAAGTAGGAAAATAGACATTTTTTAAATTGTGTATAAGTACCAGTTAGTGATATATTGCAATGAACTCCTTCAAAATTTTTTTTGGTTGTTTGTCTTTGACACAAAAAAATATATTTGAAGTTTACTTGCTGAAATTCATTTTCATATTATTCATATAGATATTTGAGAACCTTGATGATAGCCTCACATTTGGGTGCCCTGTTGGCTCAATTGATACAACGTTGAGACTACAAATTTTTTACACTGATTTACGTCCTCCACCACCCCATTAGGTCAGTAACTGGGAATTGCCAGGAGAGTCACAGTTCGCCAAGAGTTTAAAACATATTCTTGGCTTTCTTGTCACGCAGGAGAACAATGATAATTTATGTCAGTTCATTCCGCACACATTATTCGCATACTCTTATAATATTTTGCCACCCATGTTCAACACGAAGTATTTACGGTACTGGGTACTTAATGCTTAACGATACACAGTTCATATCAATGCACTCACAGCTCAAGAGTGAGGGCGCCCCTTACACTGTATTTAGTCCATTTGTTAATAAAAAAAAAAAAAAAAAAAAAAAACACCCCCCCCCCCCCCCCTCTCCTGGACAATTTGAGCCATACATATCAGTAGTTTAGTAAAATATGTTGTGCAGTGGTAACAGCAACCGTACCCTCGCCGTTCGAGCAAAGCGTTGGTATATGCAGTGTGGTGATTGTTGATGAATACGCGAAAATTTTTTGAATTCCCGGTTGCGCGCATTGAGGCGCAAAGTCAGCTGATGTAGATAGAAGTCATTTCGCCGTCATGACAAATAGATTAGAGTTCTGGATTGTGGGATTCCGATCTTCCCATTCGTATAGGCTATACGCTGAATAATACCACTTACGATACGGATATTGAGGTATGAAAGTACGGATGGTATAGTGGAATGATTTGAAGTATGTTGAAAAAATCAATCGAGTTATTTTCACAAAATTATCTTTCCCAAAAAACTGGAATTAGAAGTATCTTCAACATCATTAGATACCATCGCACAAAAAATGTAGCGCAAAATGAGAGTGCTCCTTTCCGAATTGTTCACCCGGGTCGAGTGTCAAATATCAAAAGTGTTCCAGAGGTAAGCTAAATTTGCTATTTTATTTTAGCTGCATCATCAAAATATAGGCACTGGTGGAGAGCTTTTGCAGAGCAAGTGCCCATCTTAAAAACTTCAATATCTTAAAAATTGCAACTGTAGAACTAATTGAATGTGTCACTTTCAGATGCCCCCAGCACATGGATTCAGCGAAAGTTGTTAAATTCTGTGGTTTCTTGAATACTCTCTTCTCGAAACCTTACTTTGAGGTAACACCACCTAGGCAAGACCCATTTGTGGTTGTTCGAAATTATTGACGGGGTTTGTCATATTCTCCAAGACTTACCCAATTGAAAAAATTTTGGTAAAGTATCTGTGGCTAGGTACGGTTTACTGATGGATCGCGTCGATGAGACACTGTCCATCTGTGGTACATACTTGACAATATAAATTTTCTGATTGAGCATAGTTGAAAACAATGTCTAGGATAGGATAGGATAGAATTCATTTTTATTTTGCTGGAGAGAAAAGCCGAGAATGGCAAACCACAACCTCTCGTGAAGACACCAGTTCCGAATCTGGGGTGAAGGTTTTGGCTTGACATTTATACTCATTTTTCGTCTGCCTGGACATGGTTGATGGAGGAAGTCGTAAGCAGTGCTTACGTGAACCCCCGTTTGCCAACGAGGCGTCCAGCAGACCTTTCGCATAGAATCATACCTCACAGGATTCGAACCCAGGACGTTAGTGGATACGTAGCTCGAAGCGTATTCCCAACCGGGCATCCCTCTATATTACATCACCACGCTTTTTATCACAGTACATCGCAGAACCAGATTATAGAAAAAGTACATTACTCTTCACCAATAAATCAAGTTATATAACAATTAACAGTGAAGAAAGGATTAGGAAAATGAGGGAAACATGTTCACTAGCAAGTCATGTGTTAAAAACTGCGTCTTCTATTATAGAGGTTTGTGATTATCTTCTTGTAACAAACTCAACAAATGCTAAAGTTTTTATAGAAATGCATTGACTGATCTTCTGCACATTTTCATTATTTCTGTTTTACTCAGTCGATCAAGTGTAATATTTATATATATATATAAATAGTCTGTATCTTCGCAAATACCTTCGTCAATGAGTGCATAATATATTCCGTTTTTTTCTTGCACTGGATAAAATTGATACTCTATCTTAAAAGGATGGTCTGGTTATGCATCCCCTTTTATTTTTATTCTGACCCGAATATATCTGTTCGAGTTTCTTGTGAAATCAAATTTGTTTATCTTGGCCAAAATGAGTTTTCATAGTCTAAAATGCCACGAATGAAGTTTTCGGGCTGGTATGAATCCTTTATCTGAAACTCTGAATATTCTTTTTTCAGCCAGGTATCACCACTGATTATATTGATGAGATCGTACATAGAGAGGTTATAAAGTGTGGAGCATACCCTTCCACATTACATTATAAAGGATATCCAAAGTCCTGCTGTACGTCTGTCAATAATGTTACTTGTCATGGAATACCTGATGATACTGTCCTTCAAGATGGTGACATCATTAATATAGATGTCACTGTATTTTACCTTGGTTGTCATGGAGACACCTCTGATACATTTCCGATTGGTCAAATTGATGAAACAGGTTCTGCTTTAATATCTGATACTCGCCATTGTCTTTTTCGTGCAATTAATATCTGCAAGTCTGGTGCTCAGTTTTCTGATATACCAGCTGTTATTGAACCTTATGCTAGTAAAAGAGGTTGGGGTGTCTGTAAAAAATTTGTTGGTCATGGGATTGGAGAACACTTCCACACACCACCTAACGTGTGGCATGTCAATAATCGAAGGGTAGATAAGCGGATAATGGAACCCGGTATGATTTTCACTATTGAACCAATTCTGATGGAAGGTGATACAGCAATCAAAACACTGCGTGATGGTTGGACAGCAGTGTCAAAAGATAATTTAAGATCCGCTCAAGCAGAGCATACAATACTAATAACGCCAAACGGGAATGATATTTTAACACTTTGAAATAAATTATTGCTAATTTTTTTATTGTTTTGGTGCAATAGGTAATCAATGTTCTTCAATTTGTCAAGCAAATCTTAATTTATCTTATTTAAATCCTATCCATACACAATAACTAACTATTGAATTTAGCCTATCTCGGCCTATCGTTTAATCCAAGTTCGACTTTACCTATACTTATTTATTCCCCTTCCATTTATACAAGAATATTTCATGCAGGGTTGTTTTTGTCCAATGTGTTTCAATAGCATATATATTCGTATACTTGTAATTAAGTGTTATGTACCTACATTAGACCAGATAGAAAATAAATCTATTCACCAGAGCCACCGATAAATAAAATACGAGCAACTGCACTCTGACTGGGGCAGATTTCAGACAGAACCCTCATAAGTGTGCAGGCTGTCATTGTGTAGTATATGCCCTCATGATGGTAAACCAAGTACCACTTTTTGAAATTCCTTACCGGTAGTGAAAATTATTTGACTTGGTTGAAGTTTTCATTGGAGTGTAACTTTTTTTTACATTTCTTCACTATGCCGACTTTTGAGTACTTTAATTTAGGCGCAACAATTGACAAGTATTGTTCGTGTTTCTGCCTGATCAGAAATTTTATTATATTTATTGTTAAATATTTTGGACAGTCCTACTAATAACAAAACTTGATTGGATAATAAGACTGGGAAAATGCATATCATTTATGTATTTTGATTTGTAATCAATCCCACATATATCTATTCATGCTTATGCAGATTGAAGTGGGACCATCATCTTTTCTATTATTTACTTTCATGTTCCCTATTTCATGAGTTCCATTGCTTTCTTTTGTCACAGATTATTTAGAATAAAATAATGGCCCGCTTGTGTGCTTATGCTGCAGCCGCATTTTGTAGTGGCCAATACATGTGGAAAAATATAGTGTCTGTACACAAAGTTCAAGGCCAATCTATGTATCCAGTACTCAATGAACAAAGGATGAAATCAGATTGGGTGATAATCAATGAAACATTTTCGAACAAGTTGGACAAATTGCAGCGGGGTGATGTTGTTGTATTTCGGAGCATGAGAAACCCTATGGAATTCCATATCAAAAGGATTGTAGCATTAGAAGGTGACACAGTGAAGACATTGGGGTATAAAAATGAATTTGTTAAAGTTCCTTCTGGTCACTGTTGGGTGGAGGGAGACAATCATGCAATCAGTGAAGACAGCAATAGAAGTGGACCACTTCCAATGGGACTTATAACTGCAAAAGCTAAATATGTTTTATATCCTCACTTTAAGAGGATTGATCCTAAATTTGTCCATGATCGTGTTTCTGTTAACCCTAATGTTGAAAAAGAAGTTTTGAGATATTTAAATGATTTACCATCTGTGATTTTATGAGCGTATTGAATATTAGCAGTTGTATCTTATTAGAGTCAACAACCATTTTTGCAAAGTTTCTCTTAGAGTATGAACTGGCACTTCAGCAAGATAAACTTCTTTGGCTTCATATGTAACATAGCACATTTTTGACAATAATCAGGGATGGTATCTGCCACTATCCAAAGACTAACAATGGATTGTTGGATGCAGTTATTGTATATAAACGTGCCTTTATTACTTAATAAGGTTTTCTTGTCGTTGTATTGTGCTTTTCATCATGAATTATTATTTGTTGCATTCGGCATGCAAGAACTGGACTGTTTTCAATTCAAATATTTAGAGTCACTGAGCATCAGATTTTTTTTTCTGCTTCGCGTTGTTTCCCACTGGTGCTAAATATTTCCGAGTTATAGGCTGAATGTGTCGGAAAGTCTTGGGCTTATCCGGATTATAAGGCGCGCCTTAGGCCTGGATTTTTATAAATTTGAAATTTTATATAGATGCACAGACGCCCTCCAAGAATACCTTGTAACCTAGTACATGGCAACAGAAATGATGATTAAGGTTATCAAGTATTAGTTGTTCCTGAAGAAGATAACTGTGCAAGAAAACCAGAATGAATAAATTAAGTTGCCACTTTAAATAGTTTTATTACAAAATGAAGGATAGACAGGTCAGTTTTAATAACAACTGTATTATACAGAAAGCATAAAAGAGCACGATTATGTGTAAGTGTGGTAGCGGCAAGATAAAAATATGAACGATATCTAATGCACTCATATTGGTCACGCATTGAAAGTCAAGTCACTACCACATTTTCGATCTCTCCACTGAATTATGTAAACTTGAAGCACCATTCAAACTATAAAATTTCTGCAAATAGTGTGCCCAAAGTTAAATAGCAATGATAGACAGAAGAACATATTATTTGACGATTATGCAAAAACAAAAGCAGACTTCTCTGAACATGAATTTTATGGCAAATTTGAATGTCTTTTATCCATATATACTGACCGATTGACTGCGCTATTCAGACATGATGACTGCAAGTTTTTAAAGCAAAATATTGGGGCAATTTTTGTGACTAAAACGTCTCTTTGGGAGTCTGGTATTAACAGAACTTGCTTGAAGTATAAGCTGTTAAGTATTAACAGTATTTTGCTCAAGACTGCACATACATATAAAGCAGCTTTATAATTATGAAGAATATAGAAGTAAAAATCATAGAATTCATTACAAGAAATACTTGATATCAAGGGTAGAAATAGGGAAGAAACTTTAAGAATATGATCCACATTAAAACTAATAAAAAAACAAGATAGGATGTCAATATTTCGATTCTGTAGTTTGCCGGCTGGTATGATTCTGTGCTGGTAATTGTTTTTTAGTATTACCAACGATTAAAAAACGTAATCATTTTGAAATAGAGTCTTACATTTCCTTTCAATCCATATCGAAATGGCTCGTGTTGTTTTAAAGTATTTGATTTTGAAGTCACAGATAAATTTCAAATTCTCATCCCTCATTACAGTCCACACAAGTGAGTAAGTATATTAAAATATAGCACTATGCCACTATTCAATTGGAAATTTTTGGTCAAAGCATCTTTGTTAAGTAAATGTCACTGATGGATCGCATCAATGAGACGCGGTCAATCCGTGGCACATGCTTGACAAAATTAATTTCCAATCGGGTAAAAAACGACAGTATGATTCTGTACCCTAAGGATGATAAATAAAACAAAAAAACTTCATAATTATATAGTTACCAATCCCATTGGCAGTTAACTATTGCAAATGAACTTATTTAATAAGAGAAAATGATTAGTAATATAACACCGATAAGACTAAATATAATAAACTAATAATCTAGGGGTCAATTCATAGACTCTTGAATGCGATAAGCATAAAGCCACTTTTATCAACTGTTTTGAAAGTGGGAAGGAATGTCTTTATCTTCTGAATATATAACTATTTATAGAGCTCAGATTGGAATTAATTTATTGGAAAGATATATTGTAAAAACATATTTGCCTGAAGAATCATAGTATATGCTAAAATCTGAAAGAAATTCATGAACAATGGAATGTGACAAGCACTTCTATCAACCGGTTAATTCGAATAGATAGCTATGTATGGGGTTGCTGGAATTTACTTCATGTATTCGAAAAACTTATTTTTGCAGCAGAATCATGAATAATGCTAAATTTATGCCAATAATAAGCAAGTGTGAACACATTGAGACTTTCACATCCTTAGCGATTGGTGGTCAAAAAAGGCTCAAAATCACAGCTGGGAATGCCGAAGCAAAAAAAAACAAATTTCCAGGATGATCATCATTATCCACGTCAAAAATTTTCTTTGGTCAAATTTGAGTCAAAGATGGAGTACGCTTCAACAGCGTGACATTTGAGTGAATCACACTTCACGCATGACAATTTCGACTGATTTAGCTGTGCAATAAATCAGACTGATCTATTTATTAAAATTTGAAGATATTTACAAACTTTTTTCGCTCATCAAATTTATTCATTTAGAGAATTTGGTTTCTCTCGTGCAATAGATAAGAAGTATGGTATATTGAATCATTTGTTTCGATTGTATAGAAGAAACAAAATGTAATCACTAAACATTATCAAAAAGAGTATTTACAAGAAAATGAATGATATAGAAAAAATATGTTTTCATAAGAGCTAAGGTAAATAAGAGAAAATTTCAATAACATATGAATCCATTATCACATCCTACTCGTGTAAGAAATTTTATTTTGTCAATACCAACAGCATTATCCATCAGTAACAGATTTTTGCAAAAAGTAACAAAACAATACTGCTCTGCTTAAGATCGCTACACACTGGCTGTAATTTGATGATCTATTCCACTAATTTTAGAGAATTGACACTACCAAAGATGTTTTAAGCAGTTTTTGATTGTATAGCTAGTTTTAAAGTAGTGTGTGATAACCACAAAGGTAACAATAACACCATATTACCAATTACCAATAAGTATATAATTGTACAAGTTTTGCCAATATAGTATAGGTATGCTGTACATTAACTTTATATCAGAATCATAGTGAATTCAAAAATATTTGGTTAATGCAAGAATTAATTCAGAAATGCATATGCAGAAAGTGATATCGTATAAATTTGTTTTACACACACGCCTGACGCTTAGTTCTCGCTCTCGGTAACTGGTGCAGCGGCAGGTGCAGTAGCGTGACTAAAATCAAAAAAGGCATACTGTGGGGTAAAATTGGCGTCTGGTGAAACGATATCCTCTTCAACAATCTCAGAACTGTCTGGATCTTCGTTAACTAAAGCTGCTCCACCTGTTACTGCTTCTTCGTAACTAGGAAGTGGTACCGATGCAAAAACACCTAGAAAAAGCGACAGGTTTTTAAAATAGGGGCAATGAAAAACTGAATTTTTCCTGGTAGTATTATGTCATGTGGGGATACTTTATGAATTCCCTGTCCAGGCTCCATTTGTGGGTTTGCAGGAGATAAAAAAAAGTAATTCATCAATAAACAAGATTTAGCCACCACTTAGATGCACAGTTTCAAATGTTGGTCGCGCCAACCCAAGTTATCACATACTGGGTTTAATTTGGACATTGTTTGATCAACTGCATTGAAATTCAACCTGTGATTTTAATAAAATAACCAATGAAAGTTCAATTCAAATAAAAAAATTGTAACTTGAGTAGTACTCGATATGTCGAATAAAATCCCGGTTATGATTTTGAATAACAACAATTGTTGTTTGAAGCATATTTTGTTATTGTGTACAACACCTATCGTATGCCTAACCACCATTCAATTTTCAGCACTTTTGCATCCTAGCACAACACAGGTTACATGTCATTGAGATAACCTACATCATCAAATCAAATTTTGTGCGAGTGATGGCCTAATATTTTTATTGGGGGAGCAAGGAATCTTTGCTCTGTCGTGGTAAGTCCGACAAAAAATATTCAAGGACCAAGGATAATAAAAAATGTTGTGAACACTCACTGTCACCAGGATCATAAGCTGGAGGAGGGGCACTTGGTTCGAGAGAAAGTTCCATGGGTGGAGCAGATGCTGTTGCTTGAGGTGCAGAAGGATAGTTCAGTGCTGGTGGAGGAGGTCGAGCAGGAGGTGTTGTCATGAGTGGAACACTTCCTATTGTTAGATAGTTACTGCGACCTGCTATTTCTGAACCTGTAACTCCTCCAGGAACCATCACCACTACCTAAATATAAATAGGAACAGCATCAAACACCTAGACCCATAAAAAAAAAAAATTTCTATGTAGAAATAAAAAATTCATTTTTTCCATATATGGTAGTACGGGGCGTATTTATATTAAGATTAGATATATGTTACATAGCAAAATCTAATCAAATCACTGTAGTGGTATTACAATTTACTGGTGCGAATTTGTTTTTTAGAAATCGAGATTTGTTTAAGAAAGTATGGGTCAGAGATCGGTTTATGTCTCATCAACAAGATCCATAGACATACAGAAAAGAATCGGAGTTGCCTGGTTAGTTCAATCGGTAAAGCGTGGGGAATACAGTTCGAGAAAAGCCTCTCTGATCGTCATGACGCAGGTTCGAAACCTGTGACGAATGATGATTATATGCGAGAGGTCTGCTGCACGCCTCGCAAGTGCACGGTGGTTCATGTAAGCACTGCTTATGGGTTCCCCCGCCAACCATGTCCATGTACAGAGTAAATGAGAAATATGATAAGCCAAAAAACCTTCACCTCCATTCGGAACTGGTATCTACAGGAGAGATCGTGGTTCGCAATATGATTAAGCTGTATTCGCAGCTTTCCTCTCCTGCAGAATAAAGATGAAATACTATTCCTATCCCAATATGAGGGAACCATATTTAGAATTTCAATTACCAGTATACAGTATACCAGGGTGTAATAACTTGGGTAGGCTAAGTCAAACAGGAAAAGATGGTATCTTTCCAGTAATTGTAACCCTGTCCGGCTATAAGTGCCCGCTGTAACAAGGGACTATAACAAAAAATTGATTCATTCTAACAATATCAAACTCACTGCTGCCTTACCCTCAGGTAATATTGTACATCGATGACAGAACAATTTCGCAATCCTGATGGAATCAAAGGAGGAATCTGCATCAGTTGTTTTCGTTGCCAATTTTCAGCGCCGTCCCCATCTATAACATGATCTGACATTGTCCATGTCGATACTGCTTTTGAAATTTCATGTGTAATGATGGCAGAGTTTGGTGCTGAATTTTTAATTCTCCCGAAAAACGTAACAAGCTGCCACAGCTCCACTTTCAATGATTTGATAGGCCTTGACCTGTAATTCAGAATGTCAAAAATATAATCTATAATAACATACAAAACACTGAAGTGGATGGTATCAAGCTTTAGGAATTTAGGTGATCAAAATCACAATATCTTTAAATACTTCTCAGCAAAATCATGATTTATATTATATTGTACTATGCAAAATTTAGGATATATCATATATATATATATTGCTGCAAAATGCACAAGGACAAGAGTAGGTAAAAATAATGAATGAAAGCTCATTCAATCAGAATTTCCTTATATGGAATAATAGGTACGCCCTTTGTAAAATCTTTCCTGCATGTCTAAAGAGGTGGGAAAGGCCAAAGAAGTGGTAGATCATCATTATCAGATGTGACAATTGTAACTAGGGATGAAAGTTTCGAACATTTTTTTCTTTGAATCGAATCTCTAAAAAATGATTTCGAATCCAATCTTTTCGAAAATGATTCTATTCAAATGAACTCAATTTCTCAACTGTTTTAAGATGCTATCATGGTTTTGAAGAAAAAACATTTGATGTTCAAATGAGAGCAATATGAATCTAAAACAATATAGCTGTGTATAGAATTGAGAATTGGGCACAATAAGGCCGCAAAAAATTTACCATAAAAATATTTGAAAGTTTGCTTTCAAGGTACGACAACAAAAGAGCTTCACATACACGGTGCAAGAGGAATCCATTGAAATCCCAGCGAATTTTCATGAAATATTTAGAATCAATTCCAATTAACCTAGATTGATAAAGATTTAAAATTCTAAAAATTACATCCCTAATTGTAACATATTCACTGTATGTCGTACGAGGTGACCAAAAGGAAACAAAGAAGTAGTAGAAGATTTTGCCAGGGCAGATGAATTCCAATGAAAAGAAATTATGCCAGATTGAGCAACAGATGATAAAGTTCACAAATCTTAGGAGTATATCTATTGTTCTATTGAAACTATATCTATTGTATTAAATTACCATAAGACATTCTTGATATAATTTAAATTGGTTTGAAAGGCAAGTTGAAAATGAATTATTCAAGATTTCACATTAGTGACAATATCAAATGCCTCTGAAGATTGAGTAATTGGAATAGAGAGACATAGACGGCATGCTCAATAAATTATTCCTACTCAATAGTGTACGTGTACAGTACATTAAAAAAAATTTGCACAGTAGGCCTTACTTTGAAATTACCTTCCAAAATCACCTATGTAAACAAATGATCCTCTCACTGATTGACCTATAGTTCTTGTATGTGGTAGCTGTCCCTGTTACTGTACTGATTGAAAACAATTGCATCTAGCAACACACTGGTATTACATTATTTTTCACAATGTATGTTCTTATCTGAATAATCAGTTATTCTAGAATTCTGAATAAAAGTAATTTTGTTTTTCTAATACCCTTGTATTAATTCATTTTGCCGTAAATTCATGATATTTCAAATTTTATCTTAGAATTTGAAACAAATCCAGACTTTGCCGTAAAATGGACCGTAAATGAGAAAACATTGATCCTATTACACACCTTCCATTCACAATGATTCCATTTGCAAATATAAACTCTCCAGGTACATATCCAGTTTTCTCGGTTGCGATATCCACTGTAACTGCTCCTTTCTTCCACCAACACATTCCACTTGCTTTCTTTTCACAATGTATTCTCAATGGATTCTGCAAGAAAAACAAGATATACAGTTTTTCATAATACAGTCATCATAATTTTTTTATAGTTTATAATTTTGGCATACTAGTTGGGTGAAAAAAAGTATAGAGAAGACTTTCAAATAAGAACTGAAATCCAACATTTGAAAAAACTGGAACCTGACGATATTGTTGTAATATTTTCCAAATTGAAACCTGAAATAGATTCATTTCTGGAATATCTCAAATATATACCGGTAATAGAAAAACAACCTCAAACCGAAATTCCACTGGCACACTACATATGTTAATTTAAAAATAGAAGCAATAATAATTATTAGGCAGTTTTTACTTCAAATTTATAGTATGCAACATAAAATTCATTCTATTTACAAAAAAGAATTGAATCATTATCGTATTCTGATTAGGGGTGCCCAGAATCAAAATATCAATTATTAAAAAGTTGATCTTACTATCAAATGCAAATTTTCGATTTTGCTGATTAAAAATCACTAAGGTTTAGGGTCAAATAACTATGATTTCGAGATTCCCTAATCAAATACGTTGGAAAGTTTTAATTCTGATTTGAAATAATCCAATGATGAAAAATCTGTGATTAAACAAACCAATTCAGTGTACTTCGTGTGATTAACTATGCAAATCAAAAAGTATGTTAATCATGACTGGCTTAGTCGTGGACCTGATAAGAGAAATAAAGGACATTCCCAAGCGAAACTTTCATTTTGTCAAGTATCAGTCACTGATGGGCCATGCCTCAATGGCGCGATCACCAGTTTTTTTTTATAATTAGTGAGTTCTCAGTATGCTCAAATATACGCCAGACAGACAGATGTTGAATGAATGAAATATTGATTAACAACAACTCCAGGGATTCACTGTAAAAGTGTGTTAACACCCCATTGAAATATGAGTACCAAAACACTTATAATCCATACTTGTATTTTCGATTGGGAAGATTCTAATAAATAAGTTGTGGAAGTAAGTATATAGAGCAGAGGAAATTGAAGAAAAATACAATGTAAAGTTTATTTACAGATTCAACGCATTTTTGTATTTCATAGTCTTACGATGAAAACATTAAAGTACCACCGTACTGGCAGAATGCCAGTTACCCTGCTACTCAGACACCCAAAGAAATGGTGGCTCGAAGATTTGAATGTCTCTTTTTGTGTAACTGGTTTTAACCAAACTGTATAAAATAGTTCACAACCATCAATACTGCTATGATGGTTATGAAATAGCAGTGTTGATGGTTGTAAAGCTCTTTTTGTCCATATGAAAAAAATGACATGACATATGGGCACCCGAAAAAAAAAATCCTGCCACCCTGCGTACTGGTACTTTTATCATTGTGAGACAACATTTAATAAAAGCTTTAGCTAAGCACACAATTGACATAAAAATTCATTTATATTATAACAGACAGCATAAACTAATTCTTGTTGATCAATAAAACATAAATCGTCTTTACCATACAATGCATATTATAAAAATCATGACAGATGACACAAAAGATCTGTAAATATGTACATACTGTATGTAAATGGGAAAGCATGACTCAAATGCCATGCATTGTTGCATAATGGAACGGGAAAATTATATTCTTCAAAATGGAAGTAGTTCTGTTTGAGATAAATCACAAATCATGGGCAAAATATGATTAAATATCTGCAATTGTGTTTATGTAGTGAATTTCGAATATTGTTCAAACTGAACGTGCAATACTGATTGGCAGAATGCCAGCTACTCTGCTGCTCAGACTCCCAAAAAAGCCTACCTTCAGCAAATAGAAATAACATTCTGCGGTTGAGATAGACTGCATGTTTTAGAGTGCCGAAACTAGGCAAAAAGCTTTCATCACTGGTCTTAAGAGCAACAGTAAATTGAATCACAGGTTAATCGTTCAAACTAAATCTAAACTACGGTAATCAAACTAAGAAACTAAAGTTTATCTGAAGATGAAGACTTTAAATGGAATAGTTCAGATTGTCAAATCTTGATTGTTTTTGAAAAACTATCAGTTTTTGGATGAATTGATTTAGTATCTTTGCAACTGACTTGCAAGTTTATAAGAAATCATTTAAACACCACTGTAATGGACTAGGACCATAAAATGATAATCTTACCCTCGATGAAGACATATGATTTAGATCCACTGTATCTAATACTGTGAATGCTGACAAAATTTTAGTTCGTGATGATAAAATTCCAGGATATTCAACAACTGCTTGTATGCTGTATCGAACATGCCCATAATTTCCTGAAGATAAATTATATTAATTAGGAAACATTTCAGGGGATTCAAATATGCTCATTTTTATACTACCTCGGCAAATATTTCTAAAATTGTCACCAATTTAGAAAAAAAACATTTACCTAGTAGAACAAAACTCAGGAAATATCAAAATTATGATTCCAATATCCGAATCAACTGAATCTAGTATGCAGTTATAATATGTTTATACTGTAATCAATACATAAAAATTTAATACTGCAACTCGACCTAAGAAAAACTATGCAAAATATAAAGTTGATTAAAACATAAGAGGCTATGCAGCAAATGATGTGTTATCAGCACCTAAACATTACAATGTTTAAAACGAATAAAATTTGCATTTTGGACCACACATATAGAACACTAGAGTCACAAAATCAATCGTTGTAATATGCATATTGCATATATGCAAGGTGAATCGTTCAGAGCAATGTTCATGACTTGGATTATTCCCAGAAAGTCATACATAAATATAATAATAAATACTCATTGATTGCACATTGCCAATAATAAGGTCAAAACGTGACATGAAGGCTCTAGAAAGACAGTCCCGGCAAATAAATATTATTTCGATGATTCAAATAAAACACAAGAATAAACGAACCATAAATTTAATTTTGTAAGCTTGAGCCACAAATAAACCATGCCTTGACGATGTGATCCATCATTGACTCATGCTTATTAAATGATGTTTTGACAAGATTTTTTTTCTGACTGGGATGGGTACACAATTTATGATATTTACTGAATAGACTGAAATGTTTACATTCATTTGGCATAAGTAACATGTCTGATAAACTCATTCATAACCAAACGGTCAATTATTTTTTACAACCAATGTATTTACTTTAATCGTACAAATGATAATTCAAAGCTATCTAGATGAAAATGAGACAAAGGAAACTACTGTTTAATACTTTATGAAGTGAATATTTATCGTACAATATATTCTGAGAAAAGGGTTCTCAGGCATCAGATTATCAACATTATACTGTATCTCAATGTCATCTATTAAAATTCATTTAAGGTTAGGCTGACCCCCCCCCCCCCCCCCCGATTCAGAACTGGTGTCTGCATGGAGAGGTCATGGTTAAGCTGTAATAATGATTATTCTGTAGTCACAGCTTTATTCTCCTACATGCTAAAAATGATACCCCATACTATAATCTATATCAAACACAAAATGGTGATATGTAGAAGTTGTTCCTCATCTAAAAATTTGTCAAGCATGAAACACATTTAAAAAATGATGTTACGACCCTTACTTAACAAGACATGTTTTGCTAAACAATTTCTGGTTGGGTTAGCACAGTCTCTATTAACAGTCAAAACCTTAAGAATTTTTTCAAGTCTGTGACCTATTCGGAATGATAATGATGGTAATTTTAAATTTCACATTTAATAAATATCAAACATTGTTGATTGATTAAGTTTGTGTTCAAAATTTATATCTAGAATTCCGAATAGAAGTAATCTCCTTTTTTCCATAATTCTTATATTGATTTCTTTTAAAACGAAATCATGATGCTTTGTAAAATTTGACATATACCATGAAATTCATTATACGACAGGTTGAAACAATACACTACCGGTACTGAATTTTATATGGTACTGTTTAAACCAAATTTGAGCACAGCCCTACTTTATAACAAACATTTTTTAAAAATATCACTATCATCAGTGAAATTACCTTCAAATGATGTGGGCAATGTTGGTTTCAACTGAAATTGAAATGGATACTTGTGTTGACCTGCCTGGATATCGCGATCTGAACCTGAGAAATCAAAACATCAGGGTTTGGACATATGCTGTTCGTAATAACCTACTAAAATGTTGTGAACTGAGCCTAAATAAACAATTATTTTTACCCTACAATGATTGACCATCTTAATTTTTTATTTGAAATTTTTTATGAATATTTTCCATTATTAAAACACATTTTAAAACTAAGATATTGTGACTATTATTCTTCATAGACAGTGGAAGTCGCGGATGCTGAATGTACAAAAATATTAAACAATTTCTGAATAGAGACAAATGCTAACATAGATTTCTTGCCAATAAAATTAATTCCGATTATTGTTTAAATTTTTTAGAATGAAAATCCCTCAACTATACTAGATAGAAAGTGCAAAAAGAATACAGAATACCTGTGAAAACATCAAATGTGAAATGAAAATATTTTTCATGGTTTCTTAGTTGTTTGCCATCTGGTGTCTTCAATTTTATAATGGATTCCCCAATGGCATTTACTTTTATCTCTGAAAAAATATTACAAGTTTACAAATTGTGCAACTAACACGATTTCACAGCACTAACCAACAGGCATTTGTAAAACCTCGTGTTCTGTGAGACAATGAAGAAGGTTCCACAAGTGTCTGCAGATTTTATCTTTTACACAAAATTGCTGAAAATAGGAACCAGTTCTTGAAAATTTTCTCGAAAGATGACAGAGTTCACTTAATCTGAATCGTCTACTAAATTGTTTCTCAGTCGTTCAGTGTGAAATGCGAGATATGAGATTGACAGATAGGATATTTGTATATGAATTTAAATTAACAAAGCACCAAAATTCAGGAATTCATTGTCAGACACAAGCCAAAAATAGAGCATGCCATGATGACGTAACATAAGAATATTTCATAGCTAAATGCTGAATAAAGATTTTATCTTTAGATAGATACATTTATTTCAACCTTCTCTGCCCCCTCGTTGTTATAACAGTTTTAAAAATCATATTTACATTCTAGAAATACAATTTGGAAAGATAAAGCGAATGCACAAAACCTTGAATGCAATTTAAAAAGTAGAAGAACACCCGCTAAAAGCGAGTCCAAAAATTAGAGCATGAGGACTGTATTAATAAAAGTAACTTACTTTTAATTTTTTTTGGTTTTTTTAGTTCAACGTCAACTGCACCCTGTACAACATCTCCAGGCGCGTAGACTTTACGATTATTCAAATATGATATGGATAAACCATGCTTTCCCATTTTCATACGTTTCCTCCTGGATGCCTTAGGTATTATCATTAAATAAAAAAGACATGACAGACAAATGCTATTTCATACAATAAAAATTGAAAATCACAACGGTTATGCTTGGAAAGTATCATGTGCGAGGTTGTCTTTGCAATTCACTTAAATAGTATTTGAAATTCACTATATGAATACTGAGTAGAATAATATTACAACAATGTATAGCCTAGGTTAAACATATTTCAGAATTGCTGATATATGCCATAATTTTCCCATTTGCAGCAAAGTCATACATTAATTCAGTAGCCTTCCATATTTTTTAGCTTCCTTTAAACTGTTTAAACCTGTTTCGGAAAGGACAATCCTCTGCGTAAGATTTATGATTTTCAACGAAAATATCTCCAGAATAGGCAGAAAGAACAGGAAAATTGGGTCTGGGTCCCGGGCTATTGAGATGAAAAATAAAATAAGGAGGGCCTAAACTGTTAACAGCTAAGTGCTAACCCCGTCTATTCAGTGTTTATTTGCTTTTTTTGACAAAAGCCGCTCAACATTCCGAGCAGCAGTACGCTACAAACAGACAAATAGCGGACCCACCTCCACCTCGTCACATGAAAGATCTATGAATAGAACAGGCAGAGTGACACTATGACGTAGTGCGGTACTTTTCGACGTTATCACGTGATTCACGTTGGGTGTTTGGTGAAACAATTAAAAAAATGAAGTTGAAGACACCTCACATTATGACGTCAAAAGCGCGAGTCTACATTCCACATTCCCTAAGTTAATTAGGCAAATTCACTTGGAGCTGCAGTACCGGTAGTTCCCGTTCACGCTGTTTATGTCGCCTGATAATTAGGAAACGAAGTATTGGTAGACTTTACAAATGGGAAAATGGAAGGGGCAAATTCTGGAGAAATAACGCAAGTAAAGGATCTCAGGCCCGAGGTGATCGGGGCTAACCTCGTTGGACTGGTTATTTGCAAGCATTCGCCAAGACAAATTAAAAATTCCCGATCAAACGGTCAAAACGGAGGAATTCGATGCGTCTTGAGCTTTACAATTCGCGATTCTTCAGGTTGTATCAATTGTAGTTTGTGGGGGAATGAACATTTCGTTCTCAATTTGTGTCAGAGTTTTCAAATTGGCGATATCGTTGCCGTGACTAATACGCAAACCATGATGAAAGGTACATCAGATGAGATATTCAATCCGCCGAATTCGAGTCCATTCAGTATAACAATCAGCGAGAAGCATGGTGGAAATCTTATAATATGTGATGAGTTTCCCGAGTTAAAGAAGCTGCTCCACGCGGCAATCAGACCCCATAATGATTACTACACACTAGAAGAGATTTTTGAGCAGGGCGAAAGAATGGATGGAGAATACGTAAATATTCTTGTCGTGGTGAGAAAAATAAGCTCCATTCAGCACTTAAAAACGAAAAATGGCAAAGAATTGGATAAGATGGAGGTATCCTTGTTTGATAAAACGTCTGATTCCTTCACCGTCGTTGTGTGGGAACAAGAATATTTCAGATATATTCAACAATGGACCGAAAAGAGATCAGTTATTTTTGCAGCTGACGTGAAGTTAAACCATAATAAATTTCAGAATTGCATGCAAGGAACCTTCACGAGTCGCACAGTATGTGTTAGAGACCCTGATACAAGCGAGGCCCATCAACTTTATGATTATGCTCTAGAACATGCTGACCAGATGCAAGAACTTTTTGGAGACAGCAAAGATGAAAGAGATGGTGAAAATCAGAATATTGGTGACGATGAGTTGAAGGTTTATACAATTGAAGATATTCTCATGGCTCAACAAGAAGCTAAATCACAGAACGCAAATGAGTCTCTGAAACCTTTAACCATACGAGGAATTCTGCATGCAGTAATAACTAATTTTAATATTGACGATTCAAGAAAAATTTGGTGTATGCGATGTTCATCTTGCAGATACAGACTCCCTACCAATGACGCAGTGAGATGCCCCAATGAGCAATGTGTATCTAGAGATGACCTTTCAAAATTTTCTGCTGAGCGTGTGTTTGACCTTCAAATGTCATTGTCTGACCACACGGGAACATTGGATCACTGTAGAATAGGGGGAAGAGCAGCAGAAAATATGTTTGGAATAACAGTCGATGGCCTTGAATGTCTCACTAGTGACGACTTGACAGACCTGAAGTGGTCGTGGCTGATGGAGCGATGCAGAATTCGCTTCAGATATAGCTTTGATCATCCTGCTTCAAGACCACGAATAGAGGTTTGCGAGAAACCAAACCTTGAACAGGCATTAAACGCAATAAAAGCGTGATGATCCTATACTTCAGAGTGAATGCCTAATCCCATCATCGCTCTCTTTAAGCAGAAAAAAACGTTATCATACGGTCAGTGCTGATGCTATTAAAACTTCTTCTGGCTGATACTCTGCACAAGGCTGGAAGCAACTGGGCCACTCAATTGCGGAGAGCCAGCAACTAACTGCACTGTTAATAAGCGCAAAACATCCCAAATGCTATCGAACCGCTATGGTAAAGTGCAGCGACTGGTATTACTCATATTTGTTTGCAGCAGTCCCCTCATCAGAATTATCGCTTACATATGGCATGGATTGTTGATAGACTTGACACATATGTCATGGATCGTTGATAGACTTGATAACCAAAAATATACCTTTTTCCTCGCCCATTTCTTTGTTCAATAACAGACATTAGAAAGGGCTAGATAAAATTTATTGTCTATTTGATTGAGAGGAGTCCTCACCAATATATTTTAAACTTTCCTAAGTATGTACAAATTATGACTAAAGCAATACAATACCAAAATTAGATTAACATCTCGATTCAAAATGGAAAATTGTAAACCGTGTCGATAAATTTCATTTACATAACCAAACAACTTATTCACATTTTTAGCATGGAACTAGTTAGAGAACTAGACAACCCTTTCAAGTGCATTTGATTAGAAACAGTTTTTCAATCAGCTAGATATTGGCACAAAGAAGGATTCTTTCTATGTCACAATATCACAGAACCGAATATAACAATATAACTTTTCAATACACGGAAATTTCTATGTTAATAATAGATCTTATTGAATTATTTCTTCCATTCAGTTCTTTTTTCGACTTTATCTTCAGTTTACACAAAAAATTTCTCATGTTATTGAAGTTAAATTTTCATGATATCTCTGAACCCAGATGTGCAAGCTAAAATTAAGAATACAAGCTGAAGGGAGGGTGAATAATATCAAAAACAGTTCAGCTAATTAAAATCACAATCACGCAACTGTGATATTGGTGCGGAAAACAAAATAGATTGTGGATAAAAACAGACAGGCGCATGATGCTATTTTTCATCTGCTTACCATGTGGCTTCAATCATTAACATTTTTTTTTGTTTGTTCCGAGTTTGTTCAAATGTGAAGATGGGATATTTAAATAGCTTAATCCGATCTGGATACTAGCCTGAAGGTATTTGTTCAGTTGGTCCACTGAATTCTACATTAATTTGCCACACAATTTTGGATTGTAAGATTATTATAGTCCAGGGTGACAGAATCTTGTTTTTTCTGGTGTGTGAACTGTATATGTTGTATTTTCTTCGGATAAACAGAAAGCTCCAGACTCATTAGCACTGCTATTTCATAGCAGTATTGATGATCTCAAACCATTTTGTACTGCATAGTTACTTCCAGACACTCAAAAAGAGACTTTTCAATTTTTTAGTAAGAGAAACACCGGGAAACATTGCCTGTTTGCCAAATGAAACCCATTTTCACTGGGTGTGTGAGTATCTGACATTCTGCCAGTCTGTTATAGTCAATATCAAAGTTATAGTTACAACTACTGTTTAAAGAATACAAAAATTTTATTATTAAACACACCTGTTTTAAAAATTGAGAAGCATTGAATAATTCACTACAACCATAAGATATTCTTTTCCCTGGTTTCGCCTGAAAATGTATCATTATGTAATTATCACAAATACAAGATGTAAAAGCCAAAAAAACTGTTCGTAGTAGGGATGAGAGAATTCAATATTCTACTTAATTAACATTACTGCTTTTTGAGCGTATTTGAAACAAACTTTTGTAGTTTAAAATAAATTTGTAGTTTAAAATAAAACTATTTGCCAGCACATAACATGAAAAAAAAATAAAGAATTTTGGATCGAAAGTTCGAACATAATTTTGCAAACCAACAAAAAATGAAATAAGTTATGGGATGCTGATTCAAACAGTTCCTAAAAGATGGATGATTGGTGAACCAAGAATTATTTGCAGAATGAGTAAATAATCATGTGTTAATTAGTTCTTACATTCCTACTCAATATGACATTCAATTAAAAGGTTCTGAAGCAAAAATATAAATTTCAAATTATTAGGGAACATATCCATGTGAACAATTATTTCTTTTTTATAAGTCTTACATAGTTTTGTTTATAATTCTGATCCATTTATTTTAAATATGAATAATATATGATCATATAACCTTATTGTATACATGGAAAATGTGTCAGAAAACCATAATTTTGAATTGGTAAAAGGTCATTTCAATTTTTTTTCGTTCTAAATTCTCCAGGAAATATTATACACAATATTACCTTTACATAATCCATTAAATTTTGATATTCAATGTAATTTCCTCCACCGACGAGAAATACAATTGCCTGAAAAAGAATACACACCTACTAAAAAATTACTTCATAAAATAAAGCTAGCATTAATTTTTGATATAGATGAATACATATTCTAATAGTTCATCATTGTCAAAATTGGTTCGGTCCAATATAGCAGTGTTTGGTGAGAACATAAGATGATCTAAATTAAAAATACTGGGAATCATCAACATCAGAAATGCCTAAAATAGGATACACAATACACATACCTCAGAGTAAGGAACTTTATTTCTAGCACCACCATCCATTGCTTTTGCAAGTTTTGGATCGAAATATCTATAATTATCAACTTCCTAAAAACAAAAATAGGCAAAATATCAATTGCAGTATCATATTTATTCGAGCTAATGAAGGGTAATGGCGCATTAAGAGGTGGAATTATATAGAAAACATGTATTCATTAGCCAAGTTTACACCAGAATCAGATCATCGAACATGAAAGAAGCCGGGCACTTCGAGATAGCGATTCAGACATAGCTATGCCAAATATCGCCCAAGAGACCTCAAGATTTTCAATTTTATTATGAACTTAACACTACAATTTAATGATTTATAAAGATAAAAATACCCATTTTATTCCTGCAACATTTCACGAAGAAACATTAAATATTTCAGGTTATCAGCCTAATCACTATTTTAGGTTTGTGAAATCTGAGTGATTCGCAAAAAAAAGGATACTGCAACAATGATGTAGAGAAATTTTCCCTAATTAAAGAATTTCATAAGCTAGAGAATTTCCTTACCGTGTTAGACTTCATCTCCATTAGTGAATCTACTATCCTTGTCACAGGCAGGTTCTAAACAATAAAATGTATAATAAAGAACTAAAAATCTTTTATCAATACAAATCAACGTAGTAATAAAATTGTACAAAAGCTGAAAATTATCAACATCAGTATCAAAAGTATGCAATACAAGTGTCCAGGGTGACAGGATCTTGTTTTACTCCGGGTGTCAGATATTTATTTCATTTTCTTCAAATGAACAAAAAAGCTTTAAGACCATCAACATTGACGATTTTGACCCTTTTTCTAAAGTTTACTCACTATCAAACTTAAAGAGACATTCTATTCTTCTGGCAAGAAATATGTTTTGAAATATTACTACCGGTACTCATTTGCTAAATTTTCTTCTGTTGAAATCATTTTCCTCGGGTGCCTGAGCAACAGAATGGCATTCCGAAAGTCTTGATGTGACAAGAATAAATAAGAAGTAATTAATTTCATTTTCCAGTTCAAATAAAAACATTCAAAAATTGAAGCGTTCAAAAAATAACATTACTGAAAATTTATATAAACATCAACGCCGTTATTGCTCAATGTAGAATGAAACATAACTCATACATGGGACACCATGATAATACTGACTGATTATTTCCTAGCTGGGAATTGAACATCGAAAGGCTGTGTTAAATAACCTACATGTTTCTTGACAACAAGATTCTTTACTCCTTCCATTACAAATTGAGAACCAGTACTCATGATGTGAGAAAACATGCTGTAGAATGAAAAATATGAATATAATATTAAAAGTATATTTTTTATAAGGGAAATACAACTAATTGAGTTCATATATCAATTCAACTCACAATCAACAGCTCAATCAATTCAACTTACCCGATAGTTTTAGTACCTCCGCCCCTATATTGTTGCTGTGGTGCACTTGAATTCATCATTGAATATTGCCTGTTAATGTAGAAAATAAGTGGATAAAAACAACAAAAATGCATATATTTGTATGAGTAAAGGCCACAACGCACGTGAAGTTATCTCACAGATGCATTGCATTGCGCTTCAGGTAACAAAATCATAACGGTAATACACACCTGTATTGCTTTGCGTCAATTGTGTTAACAAGCCTACAAAGCACAAATGCGCGTAACGAAACGAGCACTCTCCGTTAGCTGGCATAGCAAACTGGTTTCTTTCATTGAAAAACGTGAGGAAAAGCATGCAGAGCATTGCGATTGCGTAAAACGCAAAGGTAAAATAAAACAAACCTAGAAAAAATGCAACATGCACAAATGTATTGCGGCCCAGCAGGGTAGCCAAATTGTCAGTCTTCCCTCCAACACAAACAAAAATTATATATTCTTAGTTACAATATCCCGGGAAAACTGACCTCCATCTTTTGATATATTTCAAAGGCTCCAGATTACATCTCGCTGCTTCAAGAGCTTGAGCATATTGATCGACTTCCTGATCAGATATTGGTTGTGCCGACTGAGATTGACAAATATAATAAATTAGAAACAAACGTAATTTATCATCAGGAGTTCCAGCTGAAAGCAAAAATATATTCATGATTATAAAATTCAGTAGCAAATAGTTGCCACCGGGACCTATAGTTTCATGAATAAATTCAAACAATGAAATACAAACGATGTAGTTTGCTGAGGTTTCGAATGTCTATTCAGGCATGCTTGTCGAACATATCCATAAAATTCAGTTGTTTTAAACAGAATCAGACATAAATCTCCAAAATTTCCTCAACTTCAACGACCCAATATTCTTAAGAGGCAAGTAAATAAAAACAAAGATATATTTTAACAAAAGCAGTATTCCATGTTTAAACGAAATTTGAGGTTAACTTAGTGTAATAGGTGGTTGGAAAATGAATCGGTAACAGTCTCTTCATATCCTATTTGGATAAGAATCCAACAAAAATCAAAATTACTGCAATATTCTTACCTTCTGGATCGGATATGAAATCCATAAGTGATTTATCAACGTTTGCTTTACTCATCAATTTCTCCTCCATTTCAAAATATTCATCAAGTTTTCTGACCTTATTGAGAGAAACAGAATAGTTAGATAAAGATCCTTCGATTCTAGCTGGGTACTTCGCCACGTATTATTATTCACAGCGAAAACAGAATAAGATTAATTTGTTTTGTATTGTTGCATTAAATAGACGAATCTGCTGAAAATTAAAATAATTTAAATAATAACCAAATATTTGTAAAAGCCTTATCCTACCTTTAATAAAATATTTCGATCATCAAACTTACTTTAATATAATCTAAAACCGACGTTGCGATAGTTGTATGCATGTCAATCAATCGTTTCTTCTCTAATAATTCAGGCAATGTGCTAAAATAAATAATAATTTATTGAAAATAACTTCGTTGAAATATATATCCTGGGCTAAGGAAAGGATGTGAGTTTGCTACAAATTTGCATCTAAACTGAACTTTTATTTTACATTACAGAAAATAACAAACACCGCTGCACATTATTTTCTTTTGAAAAACCTATATTTAATAATATTTGGCATGAGGCATGTAGAAATTTGGAATGATTTTAAAATAACGATTTAACAATTTTTTTTCCTTCACAATAAAAATTACATACTTTACAGCAGATGTAAGTTTGGCAGTATTATCAGATATATCAACTGGTGCTCCTTCTTCAGTCCCAGCAAGACCCTGAAAATTTTATAAAACTTTAAAATCAGGGATAATCTTCAACAGGTCTAATCAAAACTTGCTTCAATATAGACTATTGACATATTAACAGGATTTTTATATCGCAAGTCAATTTTACTGATCTAATGAATAATTCTGTAAAACAAAGCTTTACAAATTTACAAAATACTGTACTACTTGCATGCTTGCAAATTTGTCATAGTACCGGTACTTGCAATATCCCAGAAAATTTTGTCTCATTATGGGGGAGCCAAAGGATAACACAGAAATCAGTAAAATTTATGGAATTATTTTTATCTCAAAACTGAATATTTGAAATCTTTTTTGCTCAATTTCCAAAGTATTTATAAAATGTAGACTGTGAATTTGCATGACCGTACTTGTATTTATCGATTTATAAGTTTTTCTTTCCCCATATTACCATAGCAGCTTTCAGTCTTTGCACTTCTTCCTCATGGCCCTTATATTCTTCGATTTCACTCTGCACGGCTTCCGCTACTTCTGGGAATGGATTTCCTTTATACTTTTGCCAGAATTTATCTAGAGGAGCAAGATTAAAAGTTTGTGCTCTCTTTTTCTTCGGACGAGCCCCTGCACCAAGTTCATCTCCTCCAGATGATGATGCTTCATGAACTGTGACACTGTTCAAGTTGAAATCCTGTAACAATAAGTTATTATAGTATTACTGCAAGTGGGAGGATGGGAAATATATAGAATTCCTGAAAAATTTGTCATATAATAGAAATATATATATTTTTCTTCACATATATTTTGAATATCTTCGAACGACACGAAAAAATATATTGGTGCATCGGTGCATGCACAGGCACCGAGTGTAACGATAGTGAATTTGTACAGAGTATTTTTGACAATAATAAAATCTTCTGATTCATCCGAACCAGGACAAAACTCCAAAAATACAAGATTCTGCAATAAGGGATTTTAGGGGTTTAATAAGATTCGAAACGATAAAAACTTACAAGAACATCATGTATTAATGCTTGATATGTCCATGTATGATGAAGAGGTGTGGCAAGATCAATATTTCTGTCCATTATCACGAGCAATGGTCGTTGAAATGAGAACTGACCACCAGGCGATTGACCCATGCCACCAGTAACTGATGGTGTGGCCGAGAAGAAACTATTTCTTGCATCTCTTATATTTTCACGTAACTTTTTATCAAGTCTTTCAGCAACCATCTCAGCTGCGTTACCTCGAGGACATCTGTAGGAAGTTATCATTATGTTATAGTACAGTAATTTCAGTTTTGATGATGGCAAATCAGATCCCAAATACTTGATATAATGCATTCTGGTATAACTGTATAGTTCTGTTTGGATGTTTTTCTATTAAGAGTATAGTTACTGCTGCTATACATGAGTAAAAAATATTGTATTACTCGGGAAACTTTCATACTACTTTGCAAGACCACTACAGTGCCATTAATAACAATGCTAAATAGACATAGCATTGTTGAAATCTGTATCAGAAGCCAATTCTTATCCAAAATTCAGCTTCAAAATAAAAGTTTTTTTTCAAGATTTATGTCTGATATGAAAGCGAAGCTTACCTGATGATTGGAATAGCACCAAGACATACAAACACACAATACAGACTATCAACAATTGCATCGATTATACTCATCATTTCTGTGTCTTTGATTGCAGCTTTATTAATGCCTTGTTGAAAAGTGATAAAACAATGTGTCAAAGGTTATTTTATATCCACTCATTTATATTTTCAAGTGGATCACCCTGACCATGGCCCGGTATTAGCGACTACTTATAGACGGACAATTGTGTTCTTGAAAAGATAGGATCTTTTAGTTCGGCTTAGCTTACCCAAGTTACTCCACCCTGACTTAAATGGTGGGCATGCATTAACAAGCCAGACTCGATGGGACTCTGACTTCACCGAGATCTTCAACCTGCGATGCCAACATAATAACCACTAGACCATCAACCCCAGGAATTAATGTTGGTTAGTGTTGTTTTTATAGTTCCGTCTAACTACATTTGAAAGGAATTATGTTTCATCATTCTCAACAAACAAAATTGCTGATTATATCATATTTTTTCAATTTTGTAGCGGATCCTTAATTTACGCTGTACAATTTGGTATAGATCATGATTGCGCTGCAAAATTAACTAATATGAGAATTTGTGTTTATCAATGTAAATGTATGTATATTCAATCACAACCTTAATATTTGCAAGCTTCCCAAAAAAACAACGTTATCGTATTAATCATATCAACAGACCAAAGAAAGTTTTGTGGTGCTGCGTGATTTGAGTAATTCTGAACCCAATTGGCAACCAAATGTATATCATGATGTGCAAACCCAATCTCATGATCTTCTTTAATTATATCAATTGGAAATTTGTGTTTTTAGTTGTTTTTTTTACTGAAATTTGCAAGACCAGCTGGCTGGCACTCAATAGCAAAGCGCTGCCGCTGCTACATAATGTAGTACCACAACTGCACTCCCAAACAGTGCGAGTGGTAATTGTCCTGGGCGGAGGTAAAACCATCTACCGCTTCTTCAATTCACACTTATCAAGGTTGGAAACAGAGCTAATGAACCAGTTCGTTGGTTACTGGTAGCGTAAAAAAATACATAAAATGAAATGCCGCACAACATCAGATGGAAAACATTCCATAAAAAGCAACCACTATAACATAGAAGACTGCCAGATGCTGCTCTGCTACTCAGAAACTTGAAGAAAACAGGTTCCATTACCAGAAAATTTAGCAATGGGAAATATTTCATGATTCGTTGAATCCGTTTCATGATCCGTGGCAAGGCTATTCAAAGGTACCTATTTTAAGGTGTGGTAGCAGCCAAATCACATAAAAATACTTCAAAATCATCAACATCCTTATTTCTGCTATGAAATAGCAGCTTTGATGATTTTGAAGCTTTATTGTCTATCCAAAAAAAAGCCATGAACATTCCAGACAGCGCAAGAAAATCAATATTCTGCCACCATGTTGTAGTGCAGTGGCAATGGTTAAATAGTACTGCAAAAATCAAAAAGTTTCCTACTCACTGTAATATGAAATAGCATCTCTGTTCTGATTTCTCAATAGAAACATGTCATCTTCAAGGCTGATGAAATTCAAATACTGATCAAAAACTTTTGTTACATAAGTCTCTGCATTTCCCTGAAAAATATATAAATTCGAATTTTGATGTCAATAAGAAAAAGTTTCCAGGTAAATGTTAACTCATGGACCACAAGTTTTAAGCAATAACTAATACATTTAACAAAAATTAGGAATGATTATCATGGCTGATACTAAAGGAAATACATATTAAAGAAGCTTCTTTGATTGTGTATCTGAAAAGCATACATCCGATTTTTAGTTTTATTTTTAAAAAAAATTTACTGTTAATCAAGACTGAAACTACTGCCTAAAAGGAGCTAACTATTAGCCACTCAAATGGTAAAGAGCTTCGACGAGATAAAGTGTCAACAACTGCGTTCTTGAGTAGAACATCCCATAAAAAACTAAACCACAATGGTAAAGTGCAGTGAGTGGTAGCAACCCTAAGTGATGCTGAAACCATCCACCATTTCGATGTTTCTTTTAGTTCCCTCTTACAATTTGCAAAAAATATGCTATGACCTTAAAGACCTTACCTATGGGGATTGACAGAAGAGTTACCCAAAAGTCTATATAACAATCTTAATTAATCAAGGTTGCCTTCAAGCATGGAAGGCAGAATCTTGTTTTTTTTTCGGGGGTGACCAAAATATTCATGTCATTTTTTTTAGCTGAACCAAAAGCTTCAAAACCATCAACACTGCTATTTCATAGCAGTATTGATGATTCTGAAGCTTTTTGTACAAATTGGCTGCTACCAGACACTCACAAAGTCCATTTCATCTTCTGGCAAGAGATATATCATAAAATATCGCAAGTTATCTTCGAGTGTCCTAGTAGCAGAGTAGCTGACAAATCTTGATAAAACCATGAGCCTTCGATCAAGCAAATCCTCATACTTAAATTCTTGCAAAATAATAAATGATGTAAAAAGAAAATAGATGCTTACCAACACTGCAGCACTAGCGAGATCTTCTAATTTATGTCTTGGAATGGCAGATATGAAATTGAAATGATAACCTTCATAAAGTTGATTTTGCATATCCTGTAAGGAAAAGTAAAAAAATCCTAAGAGAACTTCCCTTCACTTTCGCTTACATAACAACATTGTTGGATTTTTCATATAATTGTATTTACGAAACAAATTTCTCCATTATTAAATTTACATTGCTATATTTGAGTAAAATTAACTCAGTTTTCGATTTGCAAATAGTTAGTCAACTTTGCCATATATTCTTGATCCAATGAAAAATAATGTTGTGAATTTTTATGAATTTACTGTGAAAGGCTTGAATATCTTTATCAACAGTGACATAATATGTGATAATATTTAATGTGATAAGGTTTTATATATTAATTTTATATTTCGCACTTCCCCCAATTTCAGTGCAAACCAATCAACCCTTCTTTGTGTGATGTGATGCCTTCCACAATTGAACATCAAATCTTATATTAAAGATTTTTTTTTGGAAATTCATACCTTTACAAATAGTAAACTTGGGGAAGGAAAATGGTTGTGTCTGTGAATTTGAAATAAATTCCTTAAATCTCAATTCTGAAATCTAGACAGATGGAATGAAAGGTTTAAAACTCGATTGCGAGAACTTTTCGAATTTAGAATACTCAAGACCAGGAGACTGGAATATTGTTTTCCCCAGGTTGTCTGAAGCTTTTATGTCATTTTTTCAAAAACAAGAAGGCTTTCAAACAATCAATGCGGCTATTTCATACCCATTTTTATGATTTCAAAGGGTTTTGTGTGGCCTTCATTCTAATGTTCCTGCGAGTAATGTGTCATAGACTTTTTTTAAATTACTTTTAAGCAACTGTAGTGTCTGAACTATTGCATTTGATCACATCTAATCGAGACAATAAATTCTTACCCGACACATTCTTGATATATTTTCATCTGTTGGTAATATAAAATATATTGCTTGAACATCTGGTACCGGATCTCTGTCACTATGAAGAGACCTGAACATGAAGCAATATTATAAAATAACAATGTGCAATGATCCAACATGTTAGGATTATAATGTATTTAACAAAAAAATGTTGCAGGAATTTTTATGAAGACCATAAACAAATAATTAAAGAGCAGAAAAAGCATTATTAAGAATCTGTGTCAATAGTTGTCTCAAGTTTGATGATAGCACGATACCTGATGATTCTCCCACCACCATTTCAGAGATTTTTTGCTCGGCCTCAAGTTGTTATTGAATTGTCAACAATTTGATATATGGTACTCACAAATATAAAGTGACTCCCAGGTCTCTCAATTCACTGACAGATAGTAATGGAGAAATTATATCTTGACCAAATCTATCATAAATAAGAACTTTCCATTCTGGTTCCATACTTGAAGCTTTCGTTACTGGATTTCCAAAATGCAGCATTCGTTTAATTGCGACTGTCAAAATAAAAATTAGTTACAAAATTATTTTCGACTGACTGATAACTGATTATCATCTCGCAGAGAATGAAAGTGATAATTTGAGTGTAATATTTTTAAGAACAACGAAATTATCAGTCGGGGGGGGGGGATCAACGCCACAATTGTCTGGAATACACTTTGAGTTACGGCACTCATCTCTGATCATCCGGGCACAGATTCGAATCATGTGAGGGATTATTATTATATGTTAAGGTTTTGGTGGACCAGCTCAGGGTGGTTCACGTAACTTCTGCTTATGGTTCTCACCACCAATCATGTACATCCACAGAAAGTCTTGAAACTGGTACACGAGAGGTCTCAGGTCAGAGCGTACCATATGGGTATACCATATTATCGAAGGGCTAATAAAACTAAATTCATTGTTTTAAGTCGAATAGACATATGAAGTGTTGCACGATATAGATATAGTTGCTCTCCCTCCATCGTTTTCATTGCCACCGATTGGTTTGAATGAATAAATATTTATACAGGGGATATATTTTTATGTTCATAAAGACGTGGAATCTTTATATGTGGTTAAATGCCTTGTATGTCCCTAAGTTTTGCCCGCCCTTTCAGCTTCCACTTGTAAAAATACAGATTATCAGACAGTTAGAATAGGATATCACTTATGTCCTGTGGGAGGAAAGCCGAGAATACAGCTTAACCATATGGCGAACCATGACCTCTCGTGCAGATACCAGTTCCGAATCGGTGTGAAGGTTTTTGGTTTATCGTATTTCTCATTTTTCCTGTGCATGGACTTGGTTGGTGGAGGAAGCTGTAAGCAGTTACGTGAACCACCGTGCACCGGCGATACGTCCAGCAGACCTTTGGCATATAATCCTTAAGGAATTCGAATCTGCGCCATGACGATCAGAGATGCATAGTTCGAAGCTTATTCCCAACGCTTTACCGATTGAGCTAATCGAGCACCCTGAGCTAACCAGGCACCCTTTGTGCTGTGGCGAAAGGTTTCAAAATGTGAAAAATTAAGTAAAAATATTCATTCAAGAATTGCTTGAAGAAGTCATGCAAATTTGTTCATGGTTTTTAACTTTGTAAAAACATATAAGATCTGCAATTAATAGGTACCGGTAATGCTTGCACGGCAAAGCAAAAATGTAGCATAGTTTACTTCAAAGATATATTCATATATCATTTGAAAATCTTGGAGGAGACTATCTTCTTTCTCAAAAGTTAGTCTCCCGGGTTAGGATGAGTGGCTTGCAACATGGGAAATTACTATGATAATCGGATATATGGTACCGTACTAAACTTCATGAGCCCCAAGATAATGTCTTAGTATGAGTCTGCATGCGTTTCGAAATGGATCTTACCCTATTCTAAAAGGATTTATTTAGCCAGTTACCTAACCTTATAACCACACTGCACAAGAAGCAATACTCTAAACAAGTAACTGTAGGCTAACTATAACATATCAATAAAGAGCACAATCTGAAAAAGTTAGAAAACAGAAGTAGGTTAAACTTACCTGCTTGGCGCTCACGAATTGAGGCAGACATCTTTCCGTCTTTCTATCAATCTATCTCGTGTGGGAAGTCCAGAGTCAAATGGGTACTAATTTTCATATATTTTACAATTTCCGATAATCGATTATATGTCCAATTGAAAGTCACTGTCGTTACAATATCCCAAAACCACTCAAAACAAGCACAAACCTGCGCGGCGAGATGCCTCAGTTGAAAGCGAACGAGACGGAGCTTAGAATCCTGCAAACTGAATCGTCAATGTTTCCACGCTACCAGTGTTCCCTTTCGTAATATTGATATAAACATATTAACATTTGTCTAAAAATAACTCACCGGATAGAATATATCAAGAAAGACAATAATATATTAAAAATGAAGGTTTAATAATCTGTAAAATCTTTTATATTCATTATTATTTTGTATTTTGATTTCCAAAAGGAAATCATAAATTTCAAGCTTGAATATAATTGCCCCTATTACCACCATGCGATTTTTCCAATCCAGTTTTCATACCACAAAAGGTCAGCAGAGACATACAGGTGATTTTGGCTGGAGCAGACGTACCGACCCAGCTCGCTCGCTCAGTCGGTTGGGCGCGATCGTATTGTCCAAAAGACCAATTTGACCGTTCCGCTACTGAGTGTGCCCTTCAACGAAACACTTCATGGGTAGCTGTAACACACAAATGCTTACGCAGTCTTTGCTAAGATGTGTCTGTACCTATCGCTGTTGAGTATATGCTCTCTTTCCCTACTATATGTTTTAATGTTTAGAGAGTAGTTGGTAGCCTATGGGCTCTGATAATGATTTTTTAGGTACTCACAACAACCTGGAAAAAAGTTCTGACCAATAAGGAAACTGTTCCTTTCTACCCTACCGAGTAGTGATTACTCATATCACTACATTTCGTTGGTAGCTGAAATAGCTCAAGATCGAAAAAATGTACACAGAATGACTAACTGTCCCATGATGACGAGATAGCCATCAGAATGTAAAAAATGGGATTGTTTATTTACGAGATTGTTTTTGGAAAAAATATTTGCCACTACTTTGCGCTTACCACCTTTGGCGTACAACATTTAATTTGGTAGTCGGAATAATATTTATAAAATATTTGAATTTATGATCAAAGAACACGTTATATACTATCCATTGAAAATTATTGGCAAATTTTGGGTCAACTGGTATATTTTATTACAACAATAAAAAAACAAGTATAAAAAGGTTGTGCTGATCGCGATAACCCAACTGACTAAAGGGTCTTGGTTTCCTAATATCAAGAATTGACGGAAACGGAACTGTGGTAGACTTCAAATGGGAGGCACTGACTTTTCACTTCAGATATAATTTAGTTAAATTTGAACAATATTAAATATAGTACTTTTTTGGGTGACAGCAGAGGGTTAGTATTGATAAAAGTATTTTTTCGGTAAACTCGACTTTAAACTGTTTCCTCTCCTAATCGGGCGCTGTCCAATATCACGTGGCAAAAAAACAACAGTCAGATCAAAAAAAATCCTCTTGTTGCCACATGCTTTTGAAATGTTGCCACATGCTTGTGAAAAGATTTTTCTGGTTAAATAGGCGTGCAAAATAATTCCAATTACGATCACTAATTTTACTTGGACGTTTATCCATAGTTGGTAATTTCGAAACCAAGTTGAATCCTTTGGCCATAAAGATTAAAAAAGTTTCCTGGAAATAATCGTGGGTGTGCAATATTTGTCTATCACGGACACAGGATCATTACATAAAATATGTATATTTAGCAGCATCAGATTTAAGTACGATCAACGTTTTGATACATAAAATCATCAAAAATCAGTATTGTCGAGATAAAACGCACATTCCTCCGGGGTTATCATTATTAATTTATGTAACATGTGTCTCAAAATAAATTTTTGTGTAGGGTAACTCCGGAACTTATTTTAAATCATGAATATCTTGCCAGCGCGTGTACGAATAAAGGAACGCGACGATTTTCGGAATCAGAAAGGTACATACGTGGATCTAATGCCAAATCAAAACTTTCGAAATGGATGAACCATTAAGGAAAAATGCAAATTTACTGCAGGATATAAAACATTACTTCCATGCTTATTTTCTTGAGAATGGCGCATCACGAATGCTCGGTTTATCTGTGGCCCATGCTCGGCGAATTTAAATTCTTATCAGGTAACACTTGAGATGATGAACAATTACGTAAAATTATAGTATTTGCGCCATTCATTATTCTCTATGACAAGGAAATGTTTTTATTAATTTTCGTACAAATTTTGGGTTTTAAAATAGAATTTTTGATTTACGTCTGTTATTGAAAAGTTGTCTGATCTCATAGCTGTTTGAGCTATACTGTTAATATAAATCCGTTCTGATTTATTGGAATGGACGTTTACATTTGGAGTGTGCTACAACCATCCTACTCGAATTAACCGCCGATCCTAATCTCACAATAAACGATCGTATGTATGTATATTCAATAAATTTTTGTAATTGTTGTCTAACATATACAATAGCTCTTGACGGAATAGTAAAGTTGACACAGATGTCAATTTGAATAAACGTTCTGGTCAAAATCGTTTTATGTTGCGATTCGGAGTAATGTATCAGTTATGTTTGATTATATTCGGAGCAAACAACCACAAAGTTTGACCATACTTGATATGAAGTAATCTTAACAGGAATTTTGTTTTGTCAGCCTTGTTACAAAAATGAACCAAGCCTCGGTGGTGCTATCCCTCAATGGTTCACGCTTAGTAAAGCAAAATTTGGCCCATATTTTTCGATTGCGATAAATTTTTGGTGCATTCAGAGATATTTTGTGCACAGAAGTTTTTGTTAAGCTTAAGTCACTGGTATCACAGAATTGAATTGATATAGGCCTAGCCACTGGTCGATCGCGCCACCAAGGCGCGTCTCAGAATACTTTTGTCAAATGTCAAGCAATAGCGGTTACTGATGCTCGCACCGCAAAGAGACGTCGTTAATCTTCGGCATAAAAGTTTCTTAGTTGCAGCTTGTATCTGTGCTAGAAGTTTAATAACGCCACGATAAAATACGTGTTATAACATTTCATCGGCGTTTACAGCACCCCAATAAAACAAGGTTCTTTTGATATAGCGCCGTCTACTTATTATATCATTTCCCATCTATTAATCGGTGAACATGTAGCCTATAATTAAAATCGTGTACCGGTAGCTTTTCATTTAAATTTCACGACGTTTTCGTTTTGTTTACGACTCAGCGCCTCATATAATCGAATTTCGATGGTTTACTGTTGAGCAAGGGATTATAATGGTCAATACTAATCACCATAAATTAAATTGACTAATTAATTACTGGATTAAAATATTTCAAGTGATTTGTCAACAACGTGTTTCACTGAATTTTACAACTTTTACCACATTTTATTATCACGAAACATGTGAAACTTGTTATAGTCTTTTCTGACTCTGAACGGAAAACATCCAAAATGAAACTGAACCACCGTGGTAAAGCGCAGTGAGTGCTACCTGTCATCGGCGATGGTAAAACCATCCACCATTTCTTTGCTTCCTTTTAGTCGCCTTCCAAGACGCGCAGGAACATGCGTCCCTGTCAGGAATTTATTACCCTGACTTTATTTTTTATTTGGGTCACAAATAGACCGCGCCTCGGTCGCTCAATCCATGACCGGGGCAAGCACGGAAATATTTCGACAAAGCACGTCTTACGAAGTCTCCCCCAAAAGTTTTCGGCCTGAAGTTAAAACCATAGCCTGTCAAAGTGACCGAGTCACTCAATATGATCAGTGACTATTCTTTAAATTGGATAGGACACTAATCAAAACCTCTCAGAAGTAGAGTATTCAAAATTACACGGCTTTTAATGTCAATTTCTACCTATCAATAATGCATAATATCTGTAGCATATAAATAAGTTTCGGGTCTATGGATCGCATGGTAACAGACTGTTTAGACCTTACGCCATTCGTACTTTGCGCTAAAACACGCTTTTTACGACAAAAAAAAGCTTCATCGATTACAGGCCATGGATAGATCGAATTCTGAATTGCACATCATCAATGGTCCACGGACGATAAAGTGGGCATCAGGAATATTTGAAGAATCGGAAACAGCCACCTGGAGAGAACGCCAAAGTGAGACGAATTGGATGTAAAGATAGCAATACAATGGGCTTATCTGCTATATCTTTATAAAAAGAACAGGTAATTTTAAGGTCGGGCGACAAATTTGGGCGCAATCGGAGACAAGTGGCGATAATATTGTCGCAAAATTCTGCCAAAAAAAATGTATTTGTAACATTTCAAAGAATTTTATGCCCAATTTTCGTGCATCAGGATTACAACAGACTTATGACATGTCCATGCGTGCATATTGTATGACAAAACTAGCAATTTGAGGCTTATGTTTTGAGAGAAAATGTATTTTAATAATCGAAAGTCGCAAGAATATTGCAAATTATATATCATGTAAACCCCGACTCAAGACAAATGTGGCCATGTACCCGTTTCAAAGTCAAGGTGCACAATTTCCATATTTTTTCAAATCTTATGACGGCTGACCACAACCTAAAAATATATCTTACATGCTTCTATAACATATCTTGTAACCAATCAAAAGTTTTATTTTACCAAGTATAAGCCACAGATAAGCCCCGCTGTGCAAATCATCTGTGACTCTTATTTCATTTTTTTGAATTGGTAAGTCTGCAAATACCGATTTACACTATTGTGTGGTTTGTACATTTTTATTCAATAGGTATTTCCATCTCACTTGCTCCAAATAATAGCCAATCTTGAGTAAGATCTTTCAAATGCGTCCGCTGACAGTAAAAGCGAATTCGATGTCCAATACGACGTGGTAATTGACGGCTATTGAAAATTTTGCCAAATAGCTATCAAGTTTTTTGACGCCATATTTCAAAATTGAAAATCATTAATTTCCTGAACAATAGAATCAAATTGTAGCTCAATATTTTGAACAAGTGAATTGTCGCTGTTGCAGCTTCAAGTTCTCATTGGCAATTCAAATACCAATTTCTGCCTGAAAAAGGGTTTTTTTAGTCAAGCATGGGGCACAAATGGACCGTGCCTCGTCGGCACAATCCGTCTGTATTTCACGCTTAACAAAACTGACTAATGAAAGAACGATTCTATACTTAAACATAGTGTATTTTGTTTTCTCAAAATGTAAATACAGCAACGGCGTAAACGTACTCTCTATGTTTAGATTTTATGTTCATATAGAACTCTGGCATTGTATCAAATCGCAAGCCTGTTCTACCCCGAATGTGCTGGGAAAGACAATATCAAAATGACGATTGAGGTAATGTAAAATGCGCGACTGCACATATCTTCTGAATTAATTTGTAAGATAGATATAGTTGGACGTATATCACCAACAGTTAGAATTCGACAGAATGATTTCATTTCCGATCCCTCCTATTATTATTTCATTTTGAATTTATTCGTATATTAGTTGGATGCTATTAAGGAAATTTTAAACTCCCGGTAAAAACGAAAGTGAAATAAAATATACATTATTCGATTTCGGCTATTTTAACTTTTGGAATGTTACTAAATTGCGGATGAGGCATTTAAAATTGAATTTGCGATTTCAATGGCCAGCTTCAATATTTGGCTTTTCATGCTGATATAAAGTTTTCTCAAGCATGGATCACTGATTAATCGCGCCGATGGTTGGCTTAACAAGCGAGAACCTCTCTCGGGATTTTTCGATTCTCCGTCTGATAACAGTATTTAGTCAATATGTTTTTCAATGTTAATGTGTTTTCTACATGTATACAATTTTGTTAAACTACACCGGCTATAACGCATAATTCCAACATTTTAATTTTGGAATTTTTTTCAGTATTTTTGCGTATTTTAGCCATTTTTCGCTTCTGTGACCTTAAACTTTAAAGTTTGACCTCACTGATTTTTGTGTTCTATCATGTACAAACCTATTTCTTAAATATGACTTTTGTGGAAATCGTTTGAAAACTGACAAATCTTTATTTTATTTATTTTTGCTGATCGGCCAACTTAATATAAAAACACAAGGCAAAGACATTTTATAAATCCATAATCCCAAATTGTTTTATTATGGAAATATTTTTGTGGGACAGCAGGAAATACTTGTCGCATAGTATTAGCACAAAGCTTCTTAACAACTTTATTTATATTCCCAAACTTGATAATATGATGAAGAATATGACAAGTATTGGGTAAATAACACATGTTTATCCATGATCCGAGCCTCCGATGGTAAATTTTGTAATATAATCGCCAGATTTGTGATATTTGTCAAATTAAGCCTTAGATTCAGCTAAGCAGTTTTTGAAATTCAGAAAAATATGTTTAACTTGATCAAAATAATTCGTTTAAAACAGGATTGTTTACTAAATATTATTTTCAGTGTTTGCTATATGATCTTGAGCCAATGTGAAATGTATAAATGCTGATCAGAAAAAAGCAAAAATGCCAGGAATAAATACATGCAAGTTCTGTTACCTGTTTTATCGTTATAGTCGCGGTAGAGCCATGAAAAGGGAGGCGGGAGTGATTGTTAATATTTCTGCAAAAATCTCCAAAATGGGAAAACTACCACAGATTGTTTTTGCTCCCAAAAAGGGTGTATTTTTGCAACAAAAAGACTGGAATATTTTCCTGCGTCTTCGCGGTTTTTCTTCTAACCAAATTTCTTCCATTTACTTTTTGAATTCCGCGGTTTGTGTCAGATACCTCTTATATCCTTGCGTTAGCAATTTGTCATTTTGAATGACTTATCGTCCAAATAACAAGTGTCAAGTTCAATGATTGGGGCGATAAGATTTCCTCGTAAAAACCTTGTGAAGGGTTATCCTGGTAAATTGTGAAGAAGAGGGAAACGAGACGAAACATGATACGGGTATTTATAATTTTGCGAGTTTTTATCGTCCATTATTATGATAAATAACATGTTTTTATCAAATATGATGCGAAAAATGATACTCCTGAGGTCAGTTCTGAACCAAATCTATGACAAAAATGGTTAACAATATTTTCATAAATTTTTGTGTACTGGAATGGAATATTTCTCATATTCGTGAAGATTTTGCCAAATTTTATCAATATCTCACAGCTTGATAGTTTACTATTAAACTATAAGAACACAAAACTTTGCCAAAATGTTGTAGGTGGTAGGAAGAAAAATAGATTCAAAACGGAGACTGTGAATTATACTACTCGAATCTCTACTGCATTCTTGCATTAGCGTTTTTAAGTCCGATCAAAAACAATCACAGGGATGCTTTTTAAGTACTTTATAACAATGGATTCCCAAATCTGGCGCAATAGTTATTTCCTCATTAGCTAGTTCAAAAAATTCCTGAATTTCTGCATGCTTTACCCTCCTATATCTTGGTAATTTTATTCAACCCGGTGCACCGCCCATTAATTTGATAATCAAAAATTTGCCCATTCATTTCGAGATTTTAAATGCCCAATTGATACTTGGTTATATTCTTCATATTTCCTTTGGAAAAATATAAATCTTAGATGCTGTGAAATGAGTTGGCAACATTTTGTAGATCGTGCCGTTTCGGCGCATCATGACGCGTGTTTGGCAAAAAATATTTATCATTTTCTCCGTCTTGCTAATCCTACGTGCCCAAGTAGCCGTTATTAATGATTGAGTGATTGAAAAAATAAAAAACAAAATAATGAACAAATTTGCTCCACGAGGTTTTGTACTTTCGCTTGTGCTTTCATTTATTTGAAATAAATTGAAAGATACTCCATCAAAGATAATAACCACCTTGGCGATGTGTAATTAAAGAATTTGATATGCTGAAACCAAAATATTTGGAAAACAAGCACTATTCTTTTCAACAATATAATAATATCCAATGTACTTGATGTTACAGAGTTTCCTCCTCAGATTTTTTTGACATATTTTAAGCGTGCGCCCCCGATGAATTCAGCAGCCGAAGCGCCCCAACCATATGACTCATGTTACAAAGAGTTTTAATGTTTGTTGCTAAATTCTACATGGATCGTCTCGTATTTTTTCATTTACGAAAATTGATTACTATTTCAAAAAATGGACTCGTACTTTGGTCGAATTCGCGAAAATTTGAATTTCGATGTTTTCAGCATATTTATAGTCGCATTGCCGTAAATATTGTCTGATTAATATGCACGTTTAAAAAGAGAAATCATGGACAAAAATAAATTTTTATGTCGATGCAGGTTTCGTTTAGAAAGGGGGTATTTGAAGTAAGTAGTTAAGGGCAATGATGCAAAGTACAATATCGTCATCAGACAAATAAATGCTGTTGATCGTACGGGACAATGATGTAATACTATGTTAAATAGTTCTTAGCGGGAAGTTTACAATTCTCTCTTTACTGAATTTTCACTGAATTTATCGTTGGCCCAAACGTAACGTTATTAGACTTCATTCTTCATTCGTCTGAACGACGAAACCCGAAAAGTTTTAGGGCAAAAACGTAATTGCTTTGGATCCTACGTGACGATTACCAGAACCTGTCAACTACATCGAAAATTTTTTTATCAAAAAATACTTGAACAGTTGGTCACCATGTCCTGTTTGTGGTGTAAACATTCTTTACGCTTTTGCAAGTAAATTAAATCGATGTTACGGCAGTCCATGTCTGTTTGAAAAAAGTTATTATTTCATCAAAATAGGGTTGACCCCAAAATTTCATGTTTTGCTACAAACAAGAAAACGGAAATTACATGTTTCATTCAGCATAACCAACTTGATAAAAGTATCCATTTACGGCCGTGTAACAACATTAACCTAATCCGCCACATTTGTATATACATTGCCGTATATTTTATAACCACTTCGCCACGGCGGACTAACTCGCGGGATTGCCGCGGGACATTGTGCGCGAGTGGAGGAAGACAGTATTTCTGGCAACCTCTCTCGGCTTTCAATCACTAAATGTGCCGTAATGCGCGAGTTGGTCGTTGCTTGTTCGCCTCTCCCAAGGGGTTTGTTCGTTGTGTGGTCTCGAATTGAGAATGATGTAGCCTGGTGTCGGCGTTTAATAGTACAAATTGCCACTGAAGTCGTAGCTAAGTTGACAGGGCAGACAGATTGCATAGGGTAATATTAAATCTAGTTTGATGAGATGTCGATGGGACCTTTGGCATAGATTTAGAGAATGGGGGTCGCGTGTTCGAATGGGGCTTGAATGTCAAGTATAGTAAGTACAGTATCATTTTGTCACAGAAAAGTGGCACCAATTGCACTTGACTATTTGAACACTCGTTTAGCAGCCGGGAAGTAGAAGTTATTGCTAAGTACAATATATTAGGATTAAATCGTTCAACCTGCATTTCACAACCACTCTAATATTACCTGTGACTCTTGGCTATTCAAGTACGCATGCACAGTGAGTTGGAAAGTAGAAATTATCGCTAACTACACAATATCAATATTGTATCGTTCTGCTTGCATATATGTTGTAATATTAACTGTGACTTCTCATTACTAATATTCCAGTGATTTATTTGAAAATATCACTAGAGGTTGAATTCGCACGAATAAGAAATGGAAAATACGCAAAGAAAATATTGGTATTCAGGCTAGACTTTGATCTAATATGAATATTTTTGCTTTGTGATGGCTCTGAAATCTATAATTTTATTTCCGAAAAGTATTTCCTCAATCAAGTCAGTTTAGTCAGTATTCTTCTTATCAAATTGTATTTGTAGAGTAGGGGCGAATGTTAGGCGCGTTCCTCAATGCCTCAGCCTTGACAAAATAAAACACCAGAGGTGCATGTCGTGTCATAAAAGAGAATAAACAATTTGTTTTTGTAGTTCATGTCCCAGTCAGATAATTTTTGTCGCAATAAATTTTGTTAAGTATGAGTCATTGATGGATCGGGCCGTGAGGCATGACTGACAAGATAAAATTTGGGGTATAGACTGCGTCCTGAAAGTTTTCATTCGACAAAGCCCTAACGAATTCGACAAACGTCATTTATTTCAAGGTACTTCGGATAGGAATGTCGCATTCTTGAGAACGCAAATAACAGTTGCACTACGCTTATCGGTTAAGAAAACAAACAAAATCGCGGGAAAATATTTTTGACAAAACATTAAAGAGCATCTTATTCAGTAGCAAATAGATAGTTATCAACATACTGGCCAAGTTCCAAGCACGCGACGGCCGTAAATAATTTTCGCGCAAATTATACTTGACACTAGTATGATCAGATTCAAAGTGTGTGGTAATTGATCTTGCCCATAACAATTAGTCTTTGAAGTCGAGATGGGAGAGTTGATTTCATTGTTCGCATCGTTTCACTCCTTTATGGTCAGTGTACCCCTCTAACTCCGAATTTGTTTTGCAGTATATTGGCCATAGATGGACACAATACTTACGCCTTGCAACAGCCTATCGGATAGAAAAAAACGGGAGGAATTTTGTAGCGTTTGAGTCCATCGACAGCGTTACTTCGACGGCGCGCTCCATCTGTGGCTCACGCTTGACAAAATAGAATCTTGATGGGATGAGTACAAAGAAATTTGAAATTTTGAAGAAAAAAACAGTATTAACTAACGTTGAATCCTGAGCGTGCTAAACTATAGACTAGAGTAACAAGGATAACGTAACATGATTTATCGCAATTTTATTTTTAAAGTCATTCAATAGCGCAAAAAATACAAGTTATGACAAAATAAGTTCTAGACGACACCACAGCGTTGAGCAGATTTACCGGTACCCACGTAAGACAAAGGGCTTCGCATCTTATTAATATTTCATAAGACAGCCAACGTTCACTTATTGTGGAGTTGCACGAACAAGTGCAACTTCAAGGTTGATTTGTTTCAAATAGACAGTCGAAGAATATTTGCTTTGTCTAAAAAATACGAAATAGGAATTGCTTATACAAGAACAAATTAAAATGCCATAATTTTTGAATGAAATGTACTGAAAAGGCTTGATATAGCAACACAGAAGCCCTAAGTTTGGAAAGTAGTAGCGCTATAGTAACTGTAGTAGACAGTCAAATTCGGAAGAAGGAGCTTAGTTAAAATTTCATTAGAATAGGTAAGTAAGCATCAATCGAAACGCCCGGCTACAATAGGTCGTGTAATTATTTTTTTTTAGTTTGTGTATTTGAGTGGATATCTGTTCATGTTCGTGTCTTACGCATTTCCGGATTTTATCTGGTGTTATGTGTTATGTTTATTGCATATTTTGTTAGAAAATCGAAGTAGGTTATATTTTATAGGATTATTCTGGTTTTGGAAATGACGACTTCAGTCTATCTATAATCGGGGGTATATTTTAGAAAAGCTTTTTTTGTGAAAATGAAACATTTATTTCTATTCCGACGTTTTTAAGGGTCTAAATTAGTTTGCTATCGTCCTTCGCGAACCTATCGGGACAAAAAAATTCTTAAATTATTAAAGGCGTCCAATTAACATCGCTGTTTTTCTCAATTGGTGTTAATGATTTTTCAGTCAGATTTATTAAGATAATCTAATCGTTCCGAAGTCAATGTACCTTGAATAATGGGTTTTAGTATTTTTTTTTATAATTGGGGCTATCCGTTCGAGAATCGTAAATCATTCGATTGGATTTTTCCAGTGATTCGAAACCAGCATATTCAAAAGGTATTTATTGTCAGGAAATAGGCGAATATATGGTTTTTTAACAATTCTCTCGAAAAATCATTTGTTTGTTTATTATAATATTGCTGTATTGACATATTTGATTCGTAAAAATGATTCGATTCGATTCCAAATTCAACAGATCTTCGATATTGGCCTGCTTTCAATTACAGAAATATGTTTCGGAAGTTGCACCGTAGTTGACCAACAAAACAAACATGTATAGTACGGAATATTGTTCATGTCTAATTTACATTTCATCGCACCATTGGCTCTTTGTCTTCCCGGTGGAATAATACTTTCACGCGTCAAAAGAATTTGGATATTTGTGTGAAAACAAATCGATACATAATTAATAGGCATATTACCGCGTACCTGCTCATTTTCTTAACTTGATTAAATTGGCGTTGAATTGAATTTTATAATTAAATAAACAAGTAATTGAAAACGATTTTCATGACTGCTTATTGTCGCATTTCAGATTGAACTTTTTAAGGAAAGATTAAAATTACTTGACTTTTTCGGTTAATCGCCATACTATAAGATATCGTTTTTAGAACAAATAAGTGATGCAACTATTTAAATTATTAATTAGGCTCCGCTGTCGTACAATAAACTTAAATTGGGCATGCAGCAAAATCTTGATTTTCAGATATTGGATCATTTTAGTAGATAGGTAGCTCTAAAAATCTCATCCCTGAGTGATGGAGTGCTTCATGGACCGGATTGCCGGAGTCTAATCCGACAGGATTGCCTCGATTTCGGTTTTGCCGGTTCGGAAGTGCCTTCAAAATACTGGACCCGGTTTGGATCAGATTCGGATTCAGTCTTTTACTTCCAGTAATTAATGCCACTTTGCATTTGGAAAAAGAGAAAAGCTTTCTGTTCCGGATTCTGTCAGGATCAGGAGCGTGGTATTTTCATACCGGATGGGATCAGGTTTGGATTCAGCACTCAATTTTGAATTAAGGATCGACCGAAAATCCCGACTCCGCAAATCTCTACGTGAGTGGAACTAGTGCGACCTATTCCAATCCCGGTTTTATTTTGTCAAGCGTGAGTCACTAATGAACCACGCCTTGGCAACACGATCCATCAGATCTGTGGCTCATGCTTGGCAAAATAAAAATTTTCATCAGAATGTCTGTTAGAATTTTCGACTTTAATGCACTGTTTAATACAACACTTCAAGACTGATTTTGGGAAATGTAATACCATTTTATTTATTTTTACAACGTCGAGTAATAATTCTTCCCCAGCTAAAAGATATGCCATTTCGTCAGGCAATACCCACATATTTGGGTATTAGCGTTACGATGGCGTGAACTACGAATGAGAGTATATTTTTAGTTTGTTTATTAGATATTGGCTTCTTACGTAATAGTGTTTGTGCGTGACTGTGGTTTTGAAAATCCTTCGTTTTCACGGGGTTCCAGGCGCATACAATGTATCAAATATATATAATTTTACAATTGAATGATTTTGCGCTTACCGATTATAACAATTCTTGATAATTCGTGAATGCTGTTCCACATGAATAGGTATAAATGAAGAGTTTCAATGGAAAACCAATCATCAGAAATGAGCAAATGAGTATTGGCGTTTTTCCACCATGAATCACAAATTTAGGCACGAGTTACGTCTGGGAAAATTTTTTTGAATTCCAACCCGGTCGGAAGCGTTTTTGCCAAAAAGTCGCGCATTTACGAAACGTTGCTTACTTCCATTTGATAAAAAATCTTAATTTATCAAGTATGGGCCATCAATGGAATGCGTCTAGAAGGCTCGATTTGTTGCTGTCACATTTGTTCACATTTTTTGGGTAGCCGTATGAAAGCTTCAAATCATTCAGTGATATGCCTGGACGTCATAAGCTGGTGCTGCTGAAGCAAAAAATCGTGATTTTAAAACGGAGATATGTCGTTTTTATTATTCAATTAGTTAAATAAATCTCATTGCTTGACTTTCCTTGTCAACTGCGAGCTGTCCTCAGTATAGAAACTGTATAGTACATGTAGTAAATGTAGAGTTAAGTTGAGATACGAAATACAGTTTTTTGGTATGCAATGCCACAATTCAAGTGCTTCGGTTTTGATTTGGTCTTTTTTCTCTTGAATCCTCTTTGTTATTTTTATTGACTATCGGACGATATAAAGTTGTCATCTAACAGTTTTTAGTTGCGAAAGGAATTGGACAGAAATTCGTGCAATGCGTTAACGTTTAGCTTAGCCTCGTTAAGTTTGGTTTTTGTTTACCTTGTGCTTGCGTCAACGCACGTATCAAGTTTTTCAGAAATAATATTATCGATCGACTAGTGTAATTCTTCGTCTTTTTGACAGCACAGGAGCGCGCTAAACAAGACGACTTATTTGTTAAACGCGCAAAGGTATGTTAAATAAGATAGATAGCGTTAAGAGTAAATTTTCCAGTCGTCAGGTAAAGGTGCGCGTCAGTTTGAACTCCACACTGAATATGTCCTTATCTTTACGTTGTAAAATTCGACATAAATTATGACTTCACTTCAAAATGGCCAGATGTTAGCATTTTCGATTGTGCGAAATATTGATAAAATATTCTGTTTACATATCGAATTTCGGAAATATGACTCAACCCATCAGCACGCCGCATATTAATTTATTTTACGGAATTCATCAGTGGTCACTCGACGTGGTAACGGCTCAACTGGATTGTTCAGCTGGATCAAAACACAATCCATCACTGTCAAGTTGTCAGTTAACATCGGTACTTGAAACAACTGTTGTCAATCAGTTTTCTGTTATTTTTTAAAGCCTGAGCAATCGATTGGGCCCCATGGAAGACCAAATGTATCTTTGAATTATACTATTGCAAGCGCATCCGCTTTTTATCTAATTTTGCAATACATGTAATCTGAGTAAATGATTATAGCAGCACTATCAATTTTGACTAAATCTCTGGTATGCAAACAGTGAAGCTTTCGTAGTGGCGGGGTCGCGAGAAATTTGTAACCAAATTTATACCGTACAGGCGAAATGAATTCACACTAAGCTTATCGTCATCAATAGGGAGTTATTTTGTTATTTTTTTCGTTGATGAGAATACACACCGAGATAAATGGAAAATTTTTACTTCACATTTTCACATTTTTTAAAATGTGATTAATTTGCCATTGAAATTAGAAAGTTTGTAACATTTGCTCAAATATTTAAATGCCCATTTGGTTTGCATTCAAAATATATCATTCGGATATAACCAAAAGGGTTAACGCCCTTCCAAAATCAGGCTCTAGTCTGCGGTACCCATCCCTCTGTCGCGCCTATAAAATAGCACAATAGTACAATTCTAAAATGACAAATAAGTAAACATTTCCACGTATTGAAATTGAAAATATTAAGTATGGCATTGCCCAGGCGAAAAATTTTTGTGACAACATGGGAGATATACGTACATTTTTCAATATTTCGAACTTAACTGCAAGATCACAACTATTTCCCAAACTTTCCGTGTGTTCAAAAACCCTGGCGTGCTGCATTGCATGTAGCGCATCATATTCCCGATGACTTGCTGGTCGTAACATGATTGTGATGAGTGATAGCATCAGTATAAACATATCGTGTTTTCAAGAAATTCCTTGAATTAAAGTTTTCTATTCACAAAAAATCCAGGCAAAGATGTTTTTGAAATATGTGTAACTCACTCAATCGAAAATTTTGATTTGTCAAGCATTAGTCACAGATGGACCGCGCCTTATCAGCGAAATTCACCAGTGACTCAAAAAAATAACAAAACACATTCAAAAACATTTGACGTGTGGGAATGTGGCGGAAGAAAGTTTTCATTGGATTCGCCAATGCGATTAATCGTCCATATATTATAGTGATTATTGAAGTCATAGATGGGTATACCATCGGCCAAGGATGTTTTCCTTTTATAGTGCAGTTGTCGCTTTTACTTCCTTTTATTCACTACTTCTGGCCTTGCTTGGAGTGAATGTATATGGGGAAAAAATAATAATATACTCCTTTATCAAAACGTAGCGCAATCAAGTTAGAACAGAGAGCACGTGTTTATTACAAAATTTGGAATTTTTCAAAAAAAAAGATACATACAGTTTTGAAGATTCATCCGTGGTTCATACTTGGCAACCTAAATTTTTTAAAGTGGGTGAGCCAAAAATGCCGGTGGTTCCGCTGCGGTATCCAGCAATATTATTATTTTTTAATACCTCGTGCTAAACTTAATATGAAAGATCAGATAAAAGTTTCTGCCGCCCCTCATACGGAACAAAAGTAATCGAACCTTAATAAATCTTGCCGCTTTTGTTGATTATTTTGATAATAGTTTCATAAAATTGTGCACATGCGTAACGACCACAAACGTGTTTACTTGAAGAGTTTACTTGCGAAAAGAAATGGAGCTTGATATCAAAAAATTCTTAGTCCGCAAATTGCCATTGTCTCTATATTGTATAAAATATTTTACATTATTCACTGTTCGTTTATTATAAGACTATGATTCAAATATTGGATTCTAAAAAAAGAATCTATTCGAAATCACAAGACATTCCATATTGTCGTCCCTTATTTATAATATTGATTCGATTTCATTCTAAATTACAAAAAATTGATATATTCTGGAGCTGTTTTCTTGTTTTTAATTTTTTTTTGAAGTTTGCTGGTAGTGTAGAATTTCATAGGCATCTTTAGATGTTCCAAAACTATGAGTTGCTATCGAGAAGACGCGTGTTTGTGATTCCGAGAAAATATTTGTTTACATGATACTTGTACGATACGTCGAATTTGTCAATTTGTTAACCATAAGCCACAGACGGATCGCACCCCGGTGGCGCGATCCATCAGCGGCTCATACCAAAAAGCATTCTTTGACAATATTTTCCTGACACGAACACTGAATCTCTTTATTTATGGCTTTAGATCTCCCACGTAGAATGGTCTTTGACACTGACCTCGTATTTCTGTGTGTAATGTATATATCGAGAACCAAAATTTGTCACGGGGCAGGGGGTTAAGTCGCATGTACTTGAAGCGTGGGTAATTAGGAAAAGCTTGTATTTCATCACAATTACGTCAATTCAATACAATAGACCAACTGCAAAATTCTTTAAGCCTTTGAAGCGTTTAAAATGTGATCAAGTATCTCTTTTTTTCGCTTTCTGCGGTGTGTTAAACCACTTTAAATAAAGTTGCGGGATACCGATACGTTTATTATTTGGACCTTTTCGCCTATAATGTTACTCCAGAGTAAAAAAATAGCCAAATTTTGAGGAAAACAACGACAAAAAGGCCGCTTGTGTGACATGCCTTTTTCACAATATAAAAATCAGAATCCTTCCAAAAATTTTATTTTTATTTTATTGAGATTTATATCTGACTAATTCGAATTTACGTTGAATAAATCTGAACAATAGTACCCAATCAAAACAGCTTAGTTCAAACATGTTTTGTTAAGTCTGAATCTTACTTGACAGATTGAAATTTATTGGGTAACTTTCAAAGTTGTATAGCATTGTATCCTGAATATCCCGTGCCCAATGCGATGTGATTGATTTAAGTTACTAGAGACACCAACTGCATGAACCCTAATTTAAATATTTCAGGGGTGTAGATTGACTTACAGTAAATATAAACATCATATCACAGTTTTACTTTGATTTACAATTTGACGTTTTTGCTTATGCTCACGAAATCAAACCGAAACGACCTCTACTTTGGTTTCTATGTTTATAGTGAAATGCGTATTCACTTTCACATATTGCCCCCCTAATTCGGTCTTTTATTTTGTCAAGCTTGGGCGGCGCGATCCATCAGTGACCCCTACTTGAGATGAGTTTTCATAAGAGAGGGAACTGAACCAACTCTTTGTTTATATTCAATTGTCCTTCAAAGTTTTTGCTATTTCTCCTCATTGGCGCACAAAATTGTTGAATCAGAAATCTCATGGGAAGTTATCACGAAAGCTTTTTTTTGCAAATTTGTATCATTTACTATTTGAAACAACCTGACAGATGAATGTAAATGAAATTCTTAGCATCTTGACTCTTTTCTTGAAGTATTTTTTTCATAAATATATTAGACTTTTGCATACTAGCATGGCATTTTGAAGTTTCCCCGCGGTAATCCACTTTGGAGTTTTATGGAAAATAATTCAATAATTCATTCAATTTAATTAAATACGGTTTAATGTAATATTAGCAAAATGGGTTTAGGAATTGTCTGTAATATTATATCATCAATTTAAAAAATAGAGGCATCGAACACTTTAAAATGACTCACTTTCCCATAAAATCTTCACGTTATTTGACTGCGCAGTACCTTTTGAATTTAAACAAACACTTTTTCGAAACTAATTCTAGTTTATATATCTGTATAATTCCGTTCCAATCTCGGCTAAACTATATCAATAACATCTGGGCATCATCCAAATCCAAACATTGTGAACATATTAAGCAATTTGTTGTCTTTATGAAGTGTTCTCGACAAAGTAAGGCTTTCAAATGGTATTGCATTCCATAACAATCGATGCTTATTCCCAGCCATGTGAGAGCATGGGAAACGCAGGATCATATTTCGTGCGCTTTGCTGAACGCTGAACGGTAGCACCAACCATACACCACAGTAAACATGACGGCTCAACATCGATTGTGTAACGTGTACGTAAAAAATGCGAGTAATAGGCGAAAGGTTTATTTAGGTTTTCCACGGACGAATAGGTTGGTTTCAGCTAGGGCATGATTCTTTGAATAATATAAATGGTTCTATTGTATAACGTAGGCAAGTCGATTAATCTGTGTCTATTAAATAATTAAATGACAGAATATTATGATACATTATTGGGGTTAACGTGAGAGTAAAGTTGAGCTGCACAAGAAAAGCCTAGCCGTGTCGAAAAATGTGTAGTTAAAGGACATATTCGGCTTTGTCAAGCAGCGCTATTTGTGTATAATGCTTAGAAGTTAAAATTCTCGAATGTAAGGCAGATCAAAATATTTCTCTTCGAGCATGAGTCACTGGTGAATCGCGGTCCATTTACGGCTCATGTTTTCACATACTAGAATTAAAAATTTATCAAGACAGTAAATAGAAACAATAATTTTTGGAAAAACTCGAGCGCGACTGATTTCTAATGGTGCTCATTTATTTTCATTCTTTAAAATGCATTCATTGTTCCATTTTGGTATGTGTTTACTTTTCCGATATTGTCTATAGAATAACATGACATGAACGAATGATGTTGGTAAGTAAACTTGTTTGAATTAACAATTAAAAGGACCTGTCTAATTCTGTGGTTTTTTAAATTCAAAACATTTGTAGTTCATATTGCAATGTTAGCGGTTCGTGTTTGCTACGAATTGTTCAGAAGTAAAGGGCTATTTTACATATTTTTTTCCAGGAGGTTAGGGTGTATTAAGTTGAATGCCTGAATATGATAAATCAACGTCAGGGCGGAGTCCACGCAATGTAATAAACGACATTAGCGATTTACAAAATGATTCTATCTGAATAAATCCCATTTCCATTATTCCCTGGCGCCTTCGTTATCAAAATACTAGTTTGGTCGTTCGTGACTTCAATTAGACTTTGCGTCCTTAGTATGGACGCCATTCATCTACTTTGTTCAAGAGGAATCAAAGGGTACAATTCCCAGTGTCCATGATCGATAGGACAGCTTCCCAAAGTGAAATTTCATTGAATCGCCACTATTGTGGCGATATTCGTGGTCGATCCATCAGTACCAATCAGAACATTTGCTTTGTCAGGATTGTGCCGTAGATCGACGGCGCCTTAACTTAACCCACATTTAACGAAACATGCTTGAAACATTTTGTGACCGCACTTAACGTAAAACTTATTTCCGCTTTTCTCCACTTTACTTGGATATTTGTTGCCACATATTGTTAGATGTTGACTTATTTAAGCAATCAATGCCTAGACAAAATGAGTGCGCTGAGTAAAAGGTATTTTTAAGTGTCTTGGTCATCTAAAGCATGAGATAAAACATTTTTGCAGTAAATTATTTACATCAATTTTACGTTTAAAAATCTTTTTAACTTTTCGGAAATCTAATTTTGTAAAAATTGAAAACTAGGCAAAAGATTTTTGGACAAATGGTTTTTTGTTGCCCAATCGACACAATTGCTTGGTTTTGTGGCGCGTAATTCCGGAAATAAATATTTTTGATCGGTGTCCTATTTTGTCGATTGTAATAGTGCGTGATGGCAACTGCAGCTACAGCAAAGTTAAATGTGCAATTTCTTTCCATTTGGAAAAAAACTCTTTTAAAGCATATTTTGTCAAGTGTGGGTCACTGTTGGATCGCGTCGATGGGACGCGATCCATCTGTGGCGCATGCTTGACAAAATAAAAATTCTTATGGGTTAACCAAGTACAATTTTAGCTTTTTCGAAGTTCTTGTTCGGTGAAACCTTTTTATGTTTGATAACAATTGTTTTACCAATGCATAAATAAACCAACATAGGATCTACAATGTTAATAGAATTAAGTTTACTGACTGACAGACTAAGAAACATTCCATTGAGATATTATCTGAAGTAACAAAGCATATCTTGTTAAGCCTGTGTCACTGATGGAACACACCGACGAAACAAGGTCCATCTTTGACTCATATTTGACAAAATGAAATTGCTGATTCGATAAATTATACCACTCGGCTCATACAAGCATGGCGCATTTTATTCGTTTATATTTTATCGAAGCTGCATAGTTTTCTTACATTTGTTATCATTTCATCTTTCATGGGGGCATTGCTTTGAAATCCTTTGCCCTCACCCGCGACTTGACCCGGCAACGATCCATACGACACAGTAAATAACATTGACAGAAATAAGCTCTGACCCCTCAAATTCGTCATGGGTAGTGACTTTGTGCGGAAGCTTCTAGTTCCATCAGTCAAAAATTAGATAATGGGGTATAATCTCTTTTAATATGACTGAAAGGGTGAAAGGATCTACAAAAGCACTAGATTTTTCTGCCGCTTATGTGGGGTATTTTGTGGGTAGTCTGTATGTTAGAGATTCGTTATGTTTGGTGAACGCGATGAAATTATATTCAGTCAAGTATGGGCCATAGATAGATCACGCCTTAGAGGTGCGATCTATCAGTGTCCCATGCTTGACAGAGAATGTTTTGACCATTTTTCTGATTGAGTAGGGCCAAGGGTGATCGAGGTATGTTTTGTGCTATGGTTTATGCTTGGACGTACTACAAATATAGTACAGAATACGCCTCTGGTCACGAATCGTTCTTCAGAAAGGTATTAAAATGTCAAATGGGTATTGAAAGCAATAGGAAATGATAGGTGGGTTAGGATTATTTCACTAAAACCAAGTTGAGTGGAGAAATCCAGACGTGAGGGACGCGGAAATTCGTAGAAAAAAGGGGTCCGGAATTTTGCTGATGCTTATAAGAGAGAGCAGCCGTTTGTACATCCCATAGCGAGTCCATCGATGAGATGGTTTTGGTCGCTTTGGGCTTTTTCTATCGAAGACATTTTGGAGCGAAATAGTTGCTTTTAGTGACCGAGTTGAGTTTTAACTACCGTTTGCGCTGCATCCAATTTCTTAAGAAAAATTACTATAGATGGCGTTTCTGTGTCATTAATCTTCTATACATTCATACAATCAAGTATTTTTATTCCATTGTTCAAATTCTGTCATTTGATAAACTAGAGTACGAATACTCTGTTCCAATATTTGTCTTTTTGATGTTTTCATGATCTTTTCTTGCGTTCGTGTTTATTTATCCCCATCAAATTTATTTGTTTATTACTGTTGATATAAACAATGTCGTTCATCCAAGATTTTGTGCTGAAGTAACTATGTAAAATTTAAAAGGTTTTACCTCCTCTATTTCTCATTAAAATTCACTTTGAGCAAGGCCGAAAGCAGTGCCTAAAAGAAACCAACCAATGGCCTTTCAAATAATTAGTGAGTTTCATTAATCAACGCTTGTATTTCTGTTTGTTTTTATTACATTTATTCCACATTCACAGGGATATGTCTTTAAATTAAGTGCTGATATGTTATATTACTTATTGAGAAAAAGTTGACAACATGAATGCGTGTGGAATATTTGCCTGCTGTGCCTTCAAGACATTTGCAAAAGTAGCTCTTTTCGTATCGCACTGGTCTCTAATACAAGCATTTGTTCAAGCTACTATGTGGCACAACACGGAACCGAAGACCCTGGGAGTTTGCTATTGGGCAACTGGACTTTTACTAGCTGGTCTATGTCTTCCAGGACTACTGTTTTTTCTAATCAGTGCAATATTTCCTGCAACCAAGTCACAATCACAAAGATACAGCACATTGAAAAAACTCGTTTGTTGCTTGGTGCGGGTGATTCCGGCATTAATGTTAACAATATCGTCGTCGCCGATTTTGGATGAAGTCGCAGCAATTAGAACTTGGATTCTATCATGCGGTGTTATCTTTATAAGTCTGTACGTTATCATGATCGCTTGGAAGAAATACAACACGATTATTGAAGATATTCCAGTGTCAAATACTAAATGCCCACCTGTTGACAAACAAAGTGCCTGTTTCGTATTTCGAAGCCGTTCAAAGCACATATTGAAAAACCTAATGACAAGTGCGAATATTGGAAGTGACGTAGTCATTTCTGTATTTGTTGACATGTGCGTACGATGGTGCTACGATTCAATCAATATATTTTATGAAAATTGGAAAGCATCGATCGTTTTGATGATAGTTGTTATAGTTTATGCTGGTTCTGAATTCATTTCAGAGCATGTAGGTGAAGGTTGGAACGTTTTTGCCTCTGTGCTTTTAGACAAAACTGACGTATCGACAGAATGCAACGGAAATCATGTTATTGATGACAAAGTTCAAGCGAAGACATTCAAGTCATACACAATAGAACGCGATTCGTTGTCAGAAGATAAATATCCGAGACCCAACACTTTACAGTACGATGAGAAGGATCCAGATGTCCATACCGATCTTCTGAGAGACAAAATTATTAGTCAAAACTCAAATGAACACCAACTAGACGCTATTGCGAAGGATGGCGCAATTGTGGCCTCAATACCAAGCGACGGTGTGCAAGCTCTTTGCGTCAAAACTTCGCAATGTTATGCAATTTTTTACGCGATACTCCTTGCTGTCGCCATTGGATCTCTATCATCACTTTCTCTGTGGATATTTACATCGCCCGACGACTTGTGCCTCTGGGGAGAAATCCCTACGTATTCATTCGGGAATCTCATACTGGCATGCTTTGCTATCGGCTGTCTTGTTGCAATTTTTGTGGATGTTGGAAGTTTGTGTAATTGTCAAAATGCTCAACCATTCTTTCAAACTTCACCAAAATTTCAGGTAAGCCAAATGGCCTGTTTGTTCAAAATGAACATATTTGAATCCACTTAGACATTATTTAAAGCCACTGTCTGTATCGTACTAGGTTTATTATCGCGAGTCTTTCTTTTTAATTATATTTCAAACAAATAATCCAAAATCTGTTTTTGGATATTTTTCGAAAGGCAAATCTGTTGTGAAACTCATTTTCAACAAGCCCGGTGTCGCCAAGGCCAATATCCAAAATGGCTTCCGGATTCATCCTAGCGATTCCATTAAAGCATTCCATTTTGAAACTACTTAACTGGAATAGGTTTCATTATTAAAAATCGTATTCATTTTGGAAAATCATATTTTTGATATCGGGGATTTAGGAAATGAGATCAAGGATTTTATTTGGATGTGAATCATTGAGCCGACGCATTATTATTGTGATAAAAATATATTAAGGGCTCGAAAACCCAATTATATAAGTTTATTATTTATAATAAAACGGAAGCTAGATTTTTTGTCAAAACTCAAATTAGGGTACATGAAAAGCTAAGTACTTTTAATTCCATCGTTCCCATGTAATTTGGGATTTACTCTGACGAAACTAATCATGCCTATTTTATATTTTTGCAGAAATTACTCTCTAATTTTCTCTGTTCCAAGCTTTTGACTACCCACCAGTTTTCATCTTATGACTATTTTATTTTTTATTTTAGATAACACGTCTCAGACTTTCTCCGTTACGAAATTCTTTTTTATTCATCATTGTGATCATCGGAACATCACTGATACTATATACGAAGCAAAGACCGTTTTTATTTGGCTCTTCTATCCTGTGCCTTTCGTTTCCACTGTTATTCCGGATAATAATATTTTCCTCCGTCAATTTAACGTCAACGTGCAAGAAGCTTCAAACACCGGGAAAAAGACAGACAATTAATATCGCTCCCGGATTTTTATTGTTTTTTAGTGGATTTGTTTTCTTTGTTCTTCATTGCTTGAAAATCATGTTCATCAACCCACAGCTATCGAGTATTGTGCATGGAAGAATTGATGTCATTACGTGGTTGGAAGTTGTTTTCGGTCTACTGCCGTTAGTTTTTTGCCCAATGTTGGAGGGTAAAATTGGAATCGTGGATCGTTTACGATCTTCGTCGACGGGGCCTTTATTGTCACCCGATTCGGAAAAGGCGACGCCACATTGTTATGAAAACTTTCACCGACAAGTAACTTCTAAAGAGTTTTTCCAGATGCGAAAATATAGAAAAACTAGCCAAGCGCTCTTTATAATATTAGTTTTTATTGTGGTCTCGATTTCTAAATATCAATCTGTGCAATCCAGAACTTCATGCGATCTTTCTGCACCTGTTTGCGTTGAAGCAAACAGTGAAAACAATTACGATCTCCGTGTCATGTCTTGGAATATATTGCTTGGTCATAAAATGAATGGTCGAAATAATCTCGATTCCATTACTAAAATAGCGGACGAATATGATCCGCATGTTTTAGCCTTACAAGAAGCAAATACACTACCAGCCTATTGGGGAGGAAAGAATGCTTTCGGGTATTTGCAACAAAATTCAAAATCTTGCAGGGAAATGGGTAAGGTTGTCAATCCTATGCAGGGAGCGTTTGAAGTCGGAATGTTATCTACGCTGGAAATAATTAATAAATCATCGATGGTTCTGCCAAGGGCCAACGTACAAAATCTACCCAGTTACGCCGCAGCCAAAATATCTTGTCGAGTACGACTGCCTTGTAAAGTGTCCGACGAAATTGGATCTGGCAGCGGAATAACACCACCTCGTCGTAGCTCAACACTGCATTTTTACACGTTACATGCGGTGTACAAAAACTGGACTTGTGAGAGATCATCGGACTTATCTCAACAACAAATGGCATTCTTGCATGATGATATCCGCAAATTACCGACTGAAGATCCCGTGATTGTAATGGGAGACTTTAATATCAACCCGTCAGAATCAGAACTTGACATATGGTTTAACAGCGATTTGGGTTTTAAAAGTGCTTTGTGGCTGTCGAGACAATCTTTGAATGACAGTTCTAACACAATGTGCAAATCAAACTGTCCGTCGAATGACAATAAATGTATTTGTGATTGTCTGAATAATTCGTCGAACCCGCCAAATTCGACATTACTGAACAGGCCCGCTGCTGTAGACCATATATTTTATAGAGGGTTGAGACTCGTGGGCGAAGGACAAATTTTAAGGAATGTTTATGATACATATGGAAATGTATCCGACCATTATCCGATTCTTGCGGATTTTGCCTACTTAGATTAACAATTTAGGCAAGGAATTAAAAGTTTCAAAGTCACCAATACTGCTAGGAAATACACCCGAGGAGAAACAAAATTTTACCAGGCTGTCTGTACTGAATAATATATTGGTATTACAGTTTGATGGAAATGTCCTAGTATCATCATCGAAGCGTTTACTGATACTTCCGTATTGAATGCATATTAGATTCAAAAAGCTATAATTTGCGGTAAGAAAGTCCTTATGTTAGTCTACCGTACAATTAGTTCTCCGTCGTGTATGAACCACAAATAACCGCATCTTGAAAATGAAGTCTCAATTCCTTGAAGCAATAAGGACCACCAACAAAAACTTTCACGTAAACAATAGCAAATTATACAAAAAATGTTTTATTGTAATTCGTAGCATTTTTGGTGGGCTCTATTAGGGGGGGGGGGGGGGGGGGGGGGGGGGGGGGGGGGGGGGGGGGGCTTGTCAAAATCGAATATATGTTGCATTCAAAATCCAGTCAAATAATTTTCACGAATAGAATATTCGAATCAGAAGTATAAATAAACAAACAAAAAATTTTGTCTCAGAAAATTGTTCAAGACACAAAAATCGATATCTATTTTCTGAAAATGTATATTGCTTTTAACCTGTTGATTTTAAATCACATTTTGGAATATCAAATCGAGTAATTTATTATTCCGAATCCTGAATCGAATATTTTAGACGGCCCTTACTTTGATAATATTCATCGTCACGATTATAAACCATAAAAGCCCCTTTTATAAAAAGGTCTTCAAAAAGTTAACTTGAATTTTGAAACGACAATCAATAACAAAAGTTCGTTAATAACGCTGACAGCTAAATCACGTGATCAAATTCTTGTTGGTTGTTATTGAGTAAATATCAAATTTTTGCTGGTTGCTTTGTGTAGAGTAGAATTTCTGCAAAAATTAAAACTTTGCACTAATAATATCTGCAAAGAAGTTCCGTATTTCTAAGCAAGCACGTCTGTATGATCAAAATGTACTTATTTGAACTCAAACCAAATTGCCATATAAGGATTATAGATGGATTTCCCGAAGTTCCATGTATTGGGCCGCACAGGACCATTATATCAATTTAATCGAATTAAATATTGCTTGCTAGAAATATTCTCACGTTGAACAGCACAACTTAATCCACCAAAATAACATATTCAACTTATAGAGTATTATCTGTGACATCTCGATTAGAAAATACTATATTCAAACATGTTGTTAAGTATGAGTTACTGATGGAACGCGCCGACAAGGCGCGGTCAATCTATGGCTCATGCTTGGCTCATTCGTGATTGGGATTAGCACAAGGTCAGTGGTAAACATTCAATGTCGTTATTCACTGAAGCTAACATGATCGATAACATAAACTTACCTGACTTTTAACCTGTTTAACGCGGAAAAGATTCTGAACTTTGAACTTTAATTAGCCAATTAGCCTATCCGTATTTTTTGTAAATAAACTACAATGACACGCCGGAATGAAATTATTAAAATAGGATTGCTCATGCACTAAATTTGACATTTTCGCTGCGGTAAACATAAATTGTTTGCGACGAAAATGGTGATATTATTGAATGATGTCATATAGTTTATTTTTTTTCATCATTACTGATAGTCTATAATGAAGATTTCATGTAAATTCTTTTTCTGAATTCGGTTTATGGTTGTTTTATCTTTATTCTGCATATACAGAAAAGTCGAGATGCATAACAAACTTAATATGTCAAATTTTACTCCGTGGCATAACCTACCATTCCAACACAAAAATATCAGTTTCCCTGTTGGGTATTTTGCGTAATTATGTGTTTTTTAAATTTCGTTGAATTTAGTTCGATATATTAACAATATATTTCTGAATTCCCATACACAAAGACTTATATTTACGAAACATATTGCAAAAAATAATAATTAGCACAACTGCGCAGTGATACCTTTACTTTAATCACCGGAACCAAGCGCTGTTTTCGGTTGTTCGCAAGAATTTCAAAAGTCAAGAAACAACCCCAAGTGCGTAACCATAAACCCGTTTCCGTAGGGAACGGATACAACAAAAGAACCTATCAAAACACATACTAAAACGGCGAAGACTTATTTCCACAATAGTGTATTGTTTTATATTGAATCAAACTATTTCATTTATACCGACTTGTTTGACCTTGGCCTCGCCTTGCTAAAAACTTTAAATCGACCATCAAGCCGGAGTTGATCCAGTAAAAAACGGCAAACTAACTGCGCTTTAATAGTAATCCTACATAACCTGTGAGGCAAAAATAATTGAAATTGGCTCAATCCCAAGCAGGGGCTGTTGATGGATCGTGCCATCAGCAGTTCATGCTTGGTTGAAATCAAATTGAGTTATGATATTCCTAATAGCGTTAAAATTATTGGAAGGAAAACGACACCAAACAGTTATTTTCAATCAACATTTGATCATCCCACGCGTTAGGTGCCTAGTTCAGTTTGGGACCGGTTGATTGATTTCGCACGCAAATTCGTTGCAAGCGGCTGTGGTTTCAGCGGTACTGCGCAATTACTTACGGGGGTAAAATGTACGCTATATAAGTGTATAGTTCATAGCGGCTTTGCATTGATTTTGTATATCAACGAGTTCTAGCCCTCTTCTGTGCCTCTAATCTAGAAGGTTGTCATGCCTTCGTTGCCCCCCCCCCCTCTTCTTCCCCATTAAATCAATTTATTATATATCGCAAATTTGTAAAATTCTAGATTCAATTCATTATAATTTCCTTCATATTTGAATTTTTGCTTCAAAATTTATCTCGCGCCACAGTCATCTTAATTTTATGTGAAAGCAAATAAGCTAATAATTATCACTCGGACATCAAACACCTAAATTACTGGCATCGAACCATTAATTGCCACTTGTGTAAAGAAATTACCACAAACATAAATGTATTTTAGTGCGAGAGGTGTATTTGTTTTTTCTATTTTTATCAGAAATATTTTACTTTTTACGTGTTATGTGGTTTCAATTTCAAAATCACTATTTTCTTATTATATGTAAATAATCAGGACATTTTATTTTTTTCAAGCACATGCCACGTATGATTTACACCTCAGTGTCGCCCACCATAGCTGGCCCATATTTGACCAAATACGTGATAATCGATGTTGTAATCTAAAATCAAAATAAAATATCGTTTTGACAATCATGAGCCACAGATGGATCGCGCCGCAGAGGCCTTTGGCCTATGTTTCACAAAGCATTAACAAATGATCATTACTTACGCTGGACAAAACACACAACACGTGACACGCGGTTCAATGTATAGTATCTGCTTAACAAAATAAAAACCAAGTTTTACAATGTATTTGAACCCTCATTGCCTAAATAGTACACTGATATTCCTTTCTTTTGTCGATTGTTGAAAATATGTGTTTTATATTTGGCCTGGTGTTAAAGTTTCAATAAATTAAGTCCAAGTTTCCTTCCTATCTGTTAAATGAAGAAAATACAATTATTTTATAATTAATCAATTTTCAATTATTTAATATTCATATCATGCTTCATGGTAATTGATTTGGTTTCAATTTATATTGTATTATACGAGAAAAAATTTGATTTGCCTGTCAACAGTGGTTTATTCAGCATTATATATTATATTATTATTATTATTTCAATAAAAATTAAATGTGAACTAATTGAATTATTGTGATTGCTGTATGACTGCCGGGAGCTAATAGTTATTTGGCTTCTGCACTGTTATGTGACGCAATCTCGACCAACAACAGATCAAAATATGGATAGGATGGTAGATAAAAATCAGAGGAAATGTGTGATTATTTTACTCACAAAATTGGGTTGTAACTAACGCCTTCTGTTTGGCTTTTTCTCAAAAAAATTTGCTATCAATAAATTTAATAATTTTGTTTTTAAAAAAGCAGTATTGGTATAATTCATTCAGAACAAAGACTAGTTTGATTTCGTTTGGATTGGAATTTGGGAAACCACAAGTGGTTCTATCCCCAGTATAGAGCACGTATGCCGTCTATTAATTTGCATTAAACAACTTCACAAATCGTCTTGAAGCAATAACCGATTTTACTAAAAAAAAATTTATTGGAAGTTAGGATTCAATTTCTATAAAGTTGACAGGCAGCTCAATTTTAGACACTAACGCACTATAAGCAATTACATTAAAAGTAGAAAGCATTTCTAAGGAACTGATTCGCTATATTGAGTGACATATGCTTTGTGTGAGATCTATAAAGCCGGAATGGTATGACACCTTCTGTACAAGTTAAGCGATACGGTTTCATATCAAGATTGCTTGTGCTTGGCATATTTAATAGTGCGGACAAGCTCAAATTTTGTGGAATAAGCTATGGAGTATGGACCACTGATGGGATCGGGCCGTATAGGAACAATCCAGCTGTGGCATGTGCCCAACCATTTTTGGCAATAAATATTAGGAATATTGAGCTAACGGAATATATTGAGCACAACAACAAATTGTTGAATAATAAGTAGCAACATTGACTCAAAAATTTGTTGTGCAATAATATTGCCGATTATTACAGTTTTTGTTGAATAAATCAATCGAATGATCAGTGTTCTCGCTGCGATGGAAACAATAGATAAATAAGGATTAAATACCCAATTTAAATCAATTTTATTTTTTCTAGAATGTTACGCAGAGAATTGATGACTTTTGACTCACACCACATACTTGAAATTTAATCCGCTATAATAGTACCATTGCTGGAATTTAACGTTGCACAAAAATAATGGATCACCCCGTGACGCTCAACTTTGATGGACAAATAAATATGAAAAATTTAGTAGCGGGTGGTCAAGAAGCATGGCAAGCTCTATTAAGAAAACGCACTTATGTGAAAAATTAGAAATCCACGTTGGTTAGTAACGTGACTATACGATTTTGGTTGGAATTCACACCAAAATTCATGGATTCAAATAGAGACGTGGTTTGAGGCATATTTTTGTATGTCGAAATATTTAAGCTAAGGCCGGAAACGTTAATTTTAAAACGTTTGTATCCAAAAGAAAGCAGTGAGGAGCAGGCCAACAATAGAGAATAACAGTGTAAAATGATTTGATTATCTTAATATTGATCAGGTTTTATTCCGCCAAGTCAAGGGACAGAATATTATCACATCTGCCTGTATCTGTTAGGATTTTAGTGTTTAGTTCCTTAGTTCCAAGGAAAAATTAAATTTCAATTTTAGCAATAAAATGCAATCGATTTTGGTCAAATTCATTCATATTTCCTGTTGCATGTTTTTCACTCTCATGAATATCAGTAATATATTTAATAAAAAAAAAAAGAAAATGGTGGTTTGAATATTTGAATAATATTTTTGAATTTTAAATGCATATGAAGAAGCGAGGTGCAAGCAATATACAACAAAAATTAAAAAACACCAATATTTTATATTTTATTATTATTATATTTTTCTACTCGTGTTCATCACCTGGCGGTGGACATCTTGCAATAGCGACACCAGACGGGTTTACTATCATTCACAACAACAAAAAGCAGAAAGGCCAAAGGCAGCTTGTTTTAAGCTTCTTATCGTTGTTCGCTTTCGTGCGCTCACCGCGGGTTAGCTTTTAGCTGGTCACCCAAATTTTGGTGGATTTATCCTAAATGGAGTACAAAAACAAATTGTCGGAAAAAATATTTGATTTACTGTCCTATCAGGAGTTTTGTGACATGCAGATTTCAGCCGGAGATCACTGTTATTACTGTCACAAGTTGGTCTTGGCTGCTGCATCACCTGCGTTTTATAATATCATCCGACAGGAAGTTGAGAAAAGCCAAGAGAAAAATATCCTCGAAATTCAATTGGAATTCATGTCATTTAGTGGTAAGTTGACATATGGTTTTAGACGGGTGACGATCAAGTCATATCCATACGGTACCATGGTCAATTCTAGGGTCTCATGAAGTTTAGTACCGGTACCGTACCATATATCCGATTATCATAAAAATTTGGGTCTCATGAAGTTTAGTATCATATATCCGATTATCATAAAAATTTCCCACGTTGGAAACGACTCACCCTAACCCGGGAGACAATGCCAGATACTTGCAGCATCGGCGCCCCCTAGTTAGGATGAGAATATTCTGCCAGTTTTTTTTGGTGACATTCGGGAATATGGTACTAAACTTCACTAGACCCCAATTCTATATGGAATGTTCTCTGTTTAAGATACTAATGTAAAATTGTATCCCTAACCCGATGAAAAATTTAATTGAAAAAGTAACTAACATCACACCTTCACAAATATGAGTTACCGTACATGAAATTGGAATTAGTGTAAGACAATACCAGTGAAATAAGTTTGATCAATCTTCAATGTTTTCATCAAAATTCCTATAAGTTATTTGCTTTTAATGCATTTTTGTAACTGAAAAGCAAAAGACTGAAATTTTTACTGGTCTCAGAAGCAGTTCTAAGTTAGAATAGTGGCTAAAAATTATTTCGCAAATTTTTCAAATATAATTAAGTTAGATCTCTACGCCAACAAATTCGATTTTGTGTTAAATTAGCACACGAAATAAGGCAGGCTCGATAGCGGAGCAAAAATCCCACCTGCCACATAATCTCTGCTGATGCAACAGACAGAAGTAACTAAAAAGCGTCATTACACGGTGTGTTGGTATGTGAGCAACTTCTGAAAATTTGAGGTGAAATGATTTTTTTGCGGCAGAGGTGTACTGGATGGAAATTTGTTACTGATTGACACACCAGATATATAAAGATAGATATATAAACGTCAGACCAAACGCATTTTACAGCTATTTAAGAATCCGCAAACAAAATATTTCGCTAAAAATAATCTATCTTGGATGGAGCAGTGATGCCATGCTTGGATTCATTGAACAAATTTGTATACATATGGTTGTATTTATTTATTCGTTTCCATCAATAGTAGTTTGTACCGATATTAGTAATATACAGATACTCGAACCCCCCATTAATAATTAGCAATAGCTTTTTATCACCTACCATTATCTATCGGATTTAATATATATATATATATATATATATATATTCCAGAATGTTAAGGAATAATTGCTTTCCTTCCTTTCAGTTATTGAAGCTCTTCTCCAATTTTTTTACACTGGCGAAAGACCTACTTCAGAGGAAAGTTGGTTTGTAGAATATTGTCATGTAGAGCATTTGTTCACCCAAAAGTATATCAGTGATGATACATTGAGTGAAATAAAAACACTTCATCTGGATTTCGTAAGTAACAAGAAATCAAAAGCTGAATTGCTTTCTGAGGAATTTGTGAATAATGATGATGAACATGACAAAAGTTTTATCACTGATAATGTATGTATAATTGAAATTGCTGGCGGCACAGTTAAAACTTCCAACAGAGCAGATTGTACTCGCATCAAATTGCGCTTACCCCGAGAACCTCCATTTTTATGTCCATGCGAAAATTGTGGAAAAATCTTTGAATCTCATGAACGTTTAAGAAGTCATTACAGGCATAACCATGGAGAAAAAAAGTTCAAATGCAATGAATGTCCTCTGCGTTTTCTTTATCCGAGAGATCTTAGGGCACACCTGAGAACGCACACAGGTGAAAAACCGTACATATGTGAAATATGTGGGAAGGGTTTCTCACAGAAGAGTGCGATGACGACACATATGAAAATACATGAAAAAGATACACATCATGAAGTTGTAGTTAATCCCTGTTTAGTTTGTAAAAATAAATATGTTAGCAAGGATAATAATATACGCACAATTGATATAAAGGATCATGACATGTCATCTCTTGTTTGTCCAAATGCAAATTGTGCAAAGAAATTCGCATCTGTGAAGTCCCTGCAGAAACATGTACGCAATGATATATGCAATATGAAACAGTTATCTTGTACAGAGTGCAAAACCAAGTTTACGACAATGCAGCTTTTGCGTCAACACATTGTGAGAAAACATTGTACCCATACTTATAAAAAGAAAATAAAAAAGGCAGAAGACGGTAGTATTATTAAAAGCACAACTAAGGAACATCCGAATCATGACTTGACTGGAACTGTTAATGTTAATTCGAAAGAAGACCATGTTCTGGATAATATAAATTTGCAAGAAGAAACAAAGTTTTTAGTCGATGATTTTCCTGCGGAATGTACTACCGGATGTTCGGCATTAGAAGATTTCATGGAAAGTGTAGAGTTGGGTTCCGAAATAGTTATGGAAATAGATGAGGGATAAATGTTTTTATATGCCTAAACTATATCTCAATGGTTTTCATTCTGAGCAAAAAATTTGTTGTGCAATTCCCTACGTATTGAAAGTGTTTTATTTCATTAGTAACTCAGGCGAGACATTTTTTGTTCTCTCATCTTTTGTATGAGCCACTGATGAGTCGAGCTGATGAATCATGGTCCATCTGAGCCACATGTTCAATAAAAATCATAATTCTACTCAGGAGTGTACCTGTAACAATTTTTTCTATTGAAATACACTCTGAGCAGGGCCGAATTAATGGAAATCATGTTCTTTTTTCATATTGTTTCAAAATTGTTTCAGTACAGCCAATCAGAAGTTTTGTTTTGTTAGATATCAGCCACAGGGGGACAGCGTCTTATCGACACGGTCTATCAGTTAGTTACTCATGGTTAACTAAATAAGTTTTGATTGAAATTTGCACTATAAACGAATTATATTTGATATACAGTAATGAAATCCCTGATTCATATTTGTTAGGAATAGTAGGCAACGGTTGAGACTTGGAATGTACTATTTATATTGCAAAAATTGGTTCAACTCAAACAGAAAAATCTGTTTACACTTTCTATACTGATATAGTTTCATCAAACAAAAGAAATTGTTGCCTATTACTCAGTTTTCTGGATTTTGCAGTTCATATTTCTCAGAAAGGTTGGAATGCTGTTTTTCATCAACAGCATGGCTGAATTTAAAATGTATTCGATATTTCATATTCGACATTATTGTTTTTTGAATTGTATTATTTTAAATAGTGACATATTCGGTTTGGCCATCCCTAATCTACAGTGCTTTTGCTACTTGAACCAAGAATGTCATTATCAACTCCGAAAAGTCCGGTAATTTGTTCTACAGTTATTGGAATGTATTGGAATTTTTTTTCTCACTGCAATTTCCTGCATCTAGGGCATTGGGCAATTTAGAATACTGAATCGAAGTAGATTCGGATCTCAAAGCATCGGAATCCACAAATGTGTATTTGAATTGGTTAATAGGTTTCGATTGCTAATTCACATTAGACGTTAGATGAGTGCATCCAGACTGCACACAGTCGTTAACGTTGTTTGTTAATTGCATACTGTAAAATATTGTGAAGGATCATTTCATTTATTTAAATAAGCATATGTGTACTGTCATACACTGCCACGCAGGTGAGGCAACTTTGACCAAGATTTTTGTCATTGCCTGTTTGTCGTTTTGGTACAAGAATTAATGCTGATGTTGGTATTTGGGAATAGAATCTAGTAATTCGGATTCAATTTTACCATTCCAGATTAATTCCAGAATAGCAAAGTATCCTAAATTGTCCATCCTTACTGGCATCATTCATATTTTATGTTAAAGTTGAGATTATTCATGTCATGTGATATGTAGTTGGCTGGATCCTTTACTACTCTATCAGATATATATTGCGTCTAGTGGTTGTCAGAGATTTATATGGTAAAAGTATGCATCAAACAATTTCCTATTTGATTTTACTTGTTTTGCACCGCATTTATGAATTAGGATAACTTTAAATTGTCAAGAATGAGCTAATGATGATTTGTGCCATGGCTATACAATCCATCAGTAACCTGGATTCCTCCTTGCAATCTGAAAGCATTTTCTTCTTACATGGTATGGTATCCCCCTTTATCATCATACATTTTTGCAGATTATTCAACTATAGTTCTATCTAAAATTTACATATAATTGAAACATAAAACAATGGACGATACAGAAGATGAGAGTGCACCTTTGGTGCAGTCTCATCAGATTCAAGTAGATTCCGAGAATCCTGCTGATGTTCATCAATTGGAATATAGTTTACATGAAGAAGATCCACCTCCTTATTCGAGCTATGATGAAAAGTTGAGCAAACCTCCTCCATATTATACTAACCATCCTACAACTCCCACACCATCCGAGGGAAGTTCCGCTGGTAGTTCGCTTATACCTCATATTAATTGCAGAGTTTGTCAAACTGTTCTGAGTGTCGAAGGAAAACTTCATCTTCATGTCATCAAGTGTCATTCATGCGGGGAAGCAACTCCCATTAGACCCGCTCCTTCTGGTAAGAAATATGTTCGTTGCCCTTGCAACTGCTTATTGATTTGCAAATCTACTTCCCAGCGTATTGTATGTCCGAGACCCAACTGCAAGCGAGTTATAAGTCTCGGACCAGCTAGCATCACCAACTTCCATCGCGACGGTGATAGAAGATCTCAGAATCCAACACGACGAATAATTTGTGCATATTGCAATACTTCGTTCCTGTGGGTGCTGCCAGGCGATGCATATGAAGCATGTCCACACTGCAGTCGATATTCATCCTTCGGCCCAGGGTACAGGGCAAAGAGAATAAAGCTATTTGCGGTTTTGACCACTATTATTATGATATTAGCTGGATGTGTTACGGCAGTTGCAGTGCATTATGCGAATTCTTCAACTGCAGATTGGAGCCATTGGTGTTATGTTTCGTTTGGGGTGTTATTCTTTTTCGCATTTATATTTTTGTTTCGTACGTTTCATTTGGCTTGCATGAGAGTGAGTAGAATTGAACAATCACACCTACAATATACTTAAACTCTGGTAGAAATAATTGCCTACTTTGAGATTCATCAATCAACATAAATGACTGTACTATAGGAAACAACAGCATGTAATAAACGTGTGCTGATGACTTATTCTGTACAATACATAAAATTAGACAGCAATGCACTTACGTACTGTAGATAGATACTCTTGTATAACATGAATATTATACAAAGTGTTTACTCTTGTATTGGGACACAGTAAATAGAATATTGTGAGACTGACTATTTAATAGTCAGTCTATCAATATTTTATTTACTCTTTGTGAAAGCAAACATAAGGTAAATTTTTAATCTGGTATACTTGACGGATGTTGTTAACAATTAACTTTGATTGGCTCTACATTCATCCATTTTGCAACAAATTTTGTTAATTAGTCACATAATGGGCCAAATATTTTTAAAAATCCAAATTTTGGGTACTTGAATCTGAAAGTTAAAAACATAAATTTTGATTATAGGGATGCACAATTCAAAATTCTCTACACCATTATTCCATGATTATTTCAGAATACTTGAACTTCATAATGTGGATCCTGTTCCTGAATTCCAGATAGCGAAAATTGTATAAAATTGCACCATGGGAAACTGAAGAATATTGTAGGATTTCAAATGATAAAATAATTTCTTATAACTTGTCTATCTAGTCTGTCAAATGGCCCGGATAATTTTGCATAGATCTACTAAAAATATCAGAGTGGGAGCCTGTATTATTGGGTTTCTTAATTTAGTTGCAATATGCAAGTCTTATACAATGACTTTTTGTTGCCTATTTCAAATTTATATAGAAATTGTGCAGAAGGAAGATTTATCATTGGTCTGTGGTTATTAACTACAACATCTATAAATTACTGATGTGTAAAAAATAGTTATGTATAATTTTAATTTTTATTGCGTTCTGGAGTGTATGTATATATATTATTTATAGTAACAAATTAATATTTGAAAATGTAACATCATTTTAAATTGATTATGCGTACCGGCAAATTAATTACCGGTATTGTAATCTTCCCAAATATTTTTTATAGGTAGCGTTTGTATAATATGATTTCTAGTACTTCTGGCTGGCATGCATTATTTTAAATCGATAGCATTTCGCATGTTAACTTGTATTCAACTATTTTTTCCATTCACTATCAGCATTGTCTTTTTATTAATGTCATTTTAGTTGTTGTCAAGGTTACACTGGTGTTGTTGCACCTCGAAAGGTTTATGATTCAGCAATCTTTCTGTAAACTTAGTGCAGTCACATGCAAATGTATGGGCTTGATATCTATACACCCTCCCTCTTATAGTAATAACGGTATATTATACTTGGATATTCAGAATTGTAACTTGATTGTAGTAGAACTAAACTATAGGTGAGGGTTGGAATTCTTGAACTGAATATTAAATTATTCGAATCAGCTCAAGCGCATTTCCCTTGAAATGTTTTCTGCCAAGATTTCTTCTCGGTGTGGTCACAGTCAGAAATTTCATTTCGGCAAGCATGAGTCACAGATAGAACACACTTCAGGTGGCGCAATCCATCAGTGACCCACGTTTAACAAACCTTGTTAATCTACATTTTTTTGCTGGTGGGTTTCCATATGATGCAGAGGACCACCTAGACTTACAATTCATTCATTCCTACCTTTATCCAAACAAGACAGAAATTAGTAAAATCTATGTTTTGATGGTTGTTTTATTGAATTAGGTTTTTTCGGTACAGGTGTATGTTTAAGCCAAATACTAAAGTTCATTTTGTCGAGCATACATTGTAAAAGGATTAATCCACAGCATCATACTCCTGCAGTAAATCATATTTGACAGCATCCATTAACATAATTACAATTCCTGTCAGTATTTTGTTTGTTCCTAATCTTCAATGACTAGTTTACTTATTCAAAAAGTCTTGTTTTGTTTTTAGTTTAACAATTAAATTATAAATTTGTTAGAACTCTGATTCAGTATCAAGCATATATATATATATATATACAATATCAAACTGAGGATAAACAGTTGAGCACATAACCCTCGACTTAAATATCTATATGACGGCAGTCCAAAGTATTCGAATAAATTATGTGATTTGATTTCTGCAACAATTTATAATCAACAAAATAATAATTTTAAATCTATTTTTCAAATCATTCGATTCGATTCTGAAACCAAAAGATACTCGATTTTGGCCACCTCCATGACTATATGTTAACAAAAGTACTCCAAACAAATAATTTTTCCCTTTGCATATTAAAATTGTACATCTGTTCTGTCAGGCTTTACTATAGTTTACAGAATTATGTTTTTAAACCATTAATACAGTGGTTCACCATACGTTTTTACTTTGTGTGATTCAAACAATGTATGCATCAAGATTTGGTATTTTCCCGTCAATAATTCGATTTTATTGAACAGAAGTCGGTAAAGAGCCACATGTTGGCAGCTTTTTGATGACTTGCAAATTCTCATTTTTAAATCAGATTTCGAGTGCTTATAAAACAAGAGTGGTGCAGCTATTCTTTGGATTTAATTACTGTACTTGACTTCCATGTATTTTTGTTTCTACAATATTATTATAAACAGACCAATTGTGTGTGCAATATTTTATTCTTTGCTTTGGTCCATTGGTTTCTCTCTCTTTTTATTTTTTCTTGTGAATACCAAACAGATGACCATCTTGTGTCATATGATCAAATATCCTGGCAGATAACGCATGTGATTATGACTGTAGTTTATTGTTTGTGGGATTTTTTGAATGGTGTTAGACCAATCAGGGGCCATACGTGGATTATTTTGGTATAGGGTTAGGTATAGAGCATAGGGTCACAGATAAGATTCTAGACAAAACATGTTACAATATAAATATTTCTGACTGAGATTACCTCTCACTTCTATTGTTAGATTTGATATGGAGTATGGGTGTGATGTTTGCTGTGATGAAAACATAGCAAAGCATCAGTTCAGTCTGTGGGCACAACTTAATATTGTATGAACTTGTTATTGGTGTTCAGAAAACCTGGCAAACTGGTATCGACTTAGACAAGATGATCAAAAATTGACCAAGCATGCATTATTTCACTGCATATGTTACAAGAAGCTTTCAAATTTAATGATAATGCTGTGTTTGTGCTTCAAAATCACTATCACTGTCTTCTATTTATTACCAATGTTGATTCTCTGAGCCTTTTTCTTGCATCTGAGGAAACAACTGAAGGTTTTCCTAATTAGAAAGTTTATTTCTAAACTTTCTCAGCGGTGGAATTTTTCCTACTGTAATAAGTCGCCAGCTCATGGCGAGAAACTTATCTGAAACTCAGTTTTGGGTTTCAAATGCTCAGTCATAATACATCAGTTTTGTTCAGCAACATAATAGCATTTCTGATTCAATTAGTCAAGTGAATTATTAATGGATTACCAGTGATTTTAGATTTGAAATCAAATTTTGAATATAGAATTTGTTTGAATACCCGTTGACCCATTCAACATAATACATAATTTGGCTGAAATCTAAACAAGTGTTTATTACAAGTATTACAAGCCTTTATTGATACTTTTTTATTTCTGTTTTCAATTCTTTAATGCCATCTCCGCCAGAAATATTATTTTGTCAAACATGGTCTGCATATGGACCTCTGCTTGCAGACATGATCCATTAATGACCCCCATACTTTACAAAAATATTTGATCAGCATTTTTTGTCTGATATAGTATTTTAATAAATTAGTCATGTAGTCAAGGATGGTCCAATACTGTTTATTCACTATTTTGGATACCTTATTTGCTTATGTAACTACAAAAGGCATGGATTGCTGATGGTCGACTAAGTATGGATCATCGGTGCTCATTTCTGACTTTATCCCATACTATTTTGGAATTGTGGACCTTTTGCAAATTGTCAGGAATATTCTCATTCAAGCCACGTTGTACTTATTGAATGCACAGAACATCCATAATATATACCAACATTGAGCCATGATTAAACCACGACGCTTTCTCGTATTGTATCCTCAGTTGCTTGGGCTATTTATCGATCGATCTAAGTCGTCTTGGCGACGTGCATAACTGTACATTCTAGTCGTAAACCCTTATCCAGCAAATAATCAAAAAAGTTCTACTAAATTTTCTGGAAAAATAGGGCAGTTTATGAAGTGAACAACGGTCGGATTTTTGTTCATCAACCGAGATATTATATGTATTATAGATCACCTCGCTATGTTTCATGTTGTTTTGATTTTTTCCCATTGAAACTATGTTATATAAAAATAAATGTATAGTACCGTATACCAAGCTTATGCATTTACGTGCCGTCATCCTCGGGGGTCCTTATACGACTCGAAAAGCAGAATTTCTTTAGCCCAGGTTTTTTATTTTGACACCTCCCAATAAGCTTTTAGTCGGTTTTCTGAAACTTATGAGGTGCGCTACACCCAGACGGTCCACGGAGTCGATGGAATCAGAAATGAAATTGAATTGCGGAAAAATGTAAGACTTGTTCCCGAGATGGTCGACGCATGTAACAATTATGTGAGTGCCAACTTGCGATGAATCAACCTCGGTGACGAGGAGTTTGACAGGCGGCTTGCCAATTCCCCTTAGTACAGTTTTGAGTATATATCTATATATCGTGAAATGCAGTTTCAGTCATAAAGAAGTATTTTTGTTATACTATAACTACCGCTATATCTGATCCACACCCACTCTGCTGAATGCGCTCCAAATTGCCACCCGAAACTAATACTCTGGGAAGAAATAATCCAGTTTTCCAGTAGCTTCAAAACCTATGGTGACTGCCCTTTTCACACGTTTATTGGGTGCCCCGTTAGCTCAAGGGTGCCCGGTTATCTCAATCGGTAAAAGCATTGGATATACGCTTCGAGCTACGCATCACTGCGCTGAGAAAAATTAGAAATATGATAATCCAAAAATCTTTACCCCAATCGGAATTGGTATCTGCACGAGAGGTCGTGGTTCGCCACACGATTAAGCTGTATTCTCGGCTTTCCTCTCCCGCAGGATAAAAATGACATCCTAATCCTTTGCCGTTTTGCTGTTGTGACGAGATTTGTCGAGGCATAGGCTATGCTGTAAGTTTTGAGAAACAGTTCGTCAACGTGGAACATTTCTCAGATTGCGTTGATAAAACAAATGGGCGTATGGCGAGCTCTGGGCCTTCCTCTTCTAATGCTAAAGACTACGATGTATTCGCTATTTCTACATTACGTTAAAACAAAAACATCCTGAAATGCGATTTTTGGCTTTGTACCGATGGTTTTGTCTAGTATGCCCAGTGATTGCAAAGAATTTTAATCAACGCTAAGATAGATGCATGCTGCTGGGAAGGCTGATTTTCCAATCCTCCATTTCCTCTCTGACGATTATACATGTTTTCCATCCACGAAGGAAATAGCCAAATAAACCTTGATGTATGGCTGCGTCATTCATGAACCAGACTTGTCGCACAGCCGTGCACTGTCCAAAGTCGCGTAAATGCGATTTTCAGGTTTTCACACCCTTGGAAAACTTCTTTTATTGAAATTCACGAAGGGCAAGCCCGGAAGCAGAGCCTAGAAGAAACCAACCAACGCCCACTTAATTACAAAGAGCTACTAAAAGATGTAGTACCAGCAGCTGCAATCTGAGCAGCAAACATCCCGAACGGAACTGAACCACCATGGTGAGGTATCAGTCCCAGGTGATGGTAGAACCATCTACCACTTTTTTGCTTCCTTTCAGTCGCCTTTTGCGACACGCAGGAAATACGTTAGGACTATTCTAAATCCCGTACCTACAGGGCTAAAACTTCTTTTTAAAACTATGTCTAGTGATGGCAATCTATTTTTTTCTTTAACTAGGCAAAGTAAAACAAATTCATCAGAAAACTAGGTAAAGTATTGCCAGATAACCTAGTTCCACCTTCAAAACTAGGTGGTACCTTAATTAGAACCAGATAAACTAGGTAATCGTTGTTTGGCTGCATTTAATACATTTAAAGCTTAAAATTTTAAAATAGTGCATTTTGAAGGCTTTTTTGTGAGGGAGATATAAGTAATTTACTAGGTAAAACTTAAAATAGAAAACTCGGTTGAAGTTTGAACTAGGTAAAAGTATTTTGGGAATAAACTCGGTACTAAGTATGTATACTAAGTGCTTTTACCTCCTAAAGTTGCTAGCGCTACCTACGTCCTTAAATAATTACATTCGCTATTTGAATATGTCACAATCACAGATTGAGGTCACATACAAAATTTCAAAAATCCATCTCCTAAGATATTATTAATCAAATGACAAAAAAAAATAATATTACGACATGGTAATTTCTGGTATTCCAACTTCATTCAAGATATCTTATCATCCTTCTAATAGGAAAATGAGGTTTATAAATACGGTTTAGACACGCCCTCTTGTATTTTATCTAATAAATTACTGGTTTAAATTTTTTTAACGAAATTTACTCTTCAAGGGCGGAGGCAGTACCTGAATGGAACCAACTAACGATCACTCACACGTCAAAAAACTACCACAAATTATGCACAAGAAACTGCACTCCAGAAGGAAAAAATCCCATACATAACTGAAGCGCTATATTAGCGTTCCGTGAGGAGATATCTGCCCTGGGTGATGGCAGAACGGGAAATATAGTATAACTTGATTAATATTCCGTTTATTATGTGACGAATAGGGCATTTTGATTCGGTAATTCAAACCTATCCGAAGCACAACTTATTCGAACCAATTGTGAATCGTTAATAGAAAGTAGATAGAACTCTAATAAAGTAGAATCTTCGATTTTAACGACAAAATACAATCGATTTAGGTCGAATTTAACCAAAATTTATTGTATATTTTGTAATTGAAAATGAAGATTTTTGCTCCTGGACATGGATGCATTCACGTCTATATACCTACGCTAATATCAGTAATTCGTATCTCTAAACTTCACGATTATCTTAATGACGAAGGGAGTTGTAACAGTAAAAATGGGATATTTGTTATGTATATGAAATTGGGGATTCAAACAGATTCGAGAAGTATCAGAATCAGATTCGAATTCTAAATTCTTTGGTTTTGCAGAGCCATAAACTGACAAATGGGTTGCATCTGCAATATTCATCGCAACTAATTGTCAATGGGGGGGTAAAAAAAATTCTGTACGATAGCTTCTACCCATTCTCATTTCATCCACACGCTGCCCACTTTCCTTGCATGACAAGTCTAACATGTAACGCAATCAGAAAGTCTTAAAACACAATAAGAACATTTACCTCAATGCATACTTTCCCACTGCACAAAAATGATCACGTATTGTTTTCTTTTATATTTTAATATTCGATACGGAATATCAATACATAATAATAATAATAATAACAATCAAAAAATAGTGTCAATAAAATAATAACAACAACGGCAAAGTTGGAACAAAAAATATTATCATTATTATTAGGCGAATAAGGGATATTAAGCAATTAGCAATAATACTAGAGAGTTACAAACTAACCTCTTATACGTGCAGAATAATTTTTAAAAAAGAGAAAATGAAATAACAACAACATAAAGAGATATAAATATTTCGCACAAAAAGAGAAAAGAGTGAGAAAAAACAGGTGCGTTTTCATAAGTCGCATGAAATTAGATCATTTTTATTATCGCATCATGCTTGGCCCAGCGTTATCACACTGGGCCACGCATGATCCGAGGATAAAAATGTGTAAGCGTTTCACCACGTAAAATGCTTTATGTCGACCTCATACACAGCATAGAGGCGCATATATATATGCCCCAATAAACTAGGGTAGTCCTATAATTGCGTTAGTAAAGGGATGTTAGATTTAGAAGGTACATTTCGTTTAAGGTCGTCCATAAAAATCAGACCCGAAAAGTCATGATTTGTACATATTTTGCAAGATGATATACCAGTTCAAAAACAGCCCGAAATATTCAACCACAAATTAAGAGCATTGTTAAAAAGCGTGTTAGTAAATAGGAATATACTGAACAAGTATTAATTACAAATAGCCTCGACGGTAGGTGCCAGCAGCAAACGAATCTCCACCTACGAGCCAAATGACGTCACCGAAAACGCGATGATTTTTAAGCTAATGACAACTTTTGGAATGGTATTGCACGAACATATGCTTAATTGAAAACCAAGTGTTACCTTATTATCCATAATAACATTTCAGACAAACAAAATCGCTGATATTTGATCGTAGTTTTTGCCAATTCTGCAGCAACATCGCAAATTTTGTCAAATTTTACAACGTAAAATTTGGCATATACCATGTTTTTATCCTATCAGAAATTTTGTTTTTCAGGCATGAGCCACATTTGAACCGCCCCTCGCGACGCGATCCATCAGTGACCCATGTTCAACAAAAGAAAATTGAGTAAAGTTTTTCAGGCTGGGCACTGCAAAATGAAATTACTTTTGATCAAATTCTTTAAAGACTGTTTGGTCAAAAATATCCCTACCACGAGACAGGCGTTAATGATGACACCGAAAAAGGAAAAACTTGGCATTTTCAGTTATTAGCAATTAATATATTATAAAAGATTGGCGATCCATCGCTAGTTCACACTCGACAAAACACGATTTCTTAATCAGGTATTAATTTTTTGACTGAGTTACGATTCCGGAGACAAAATTGCTCGCCTCTTATTTCGAGTCAGAGATGAAGATCTCAACCGAGTCCTTCGTGGAGGTTCATCGCCATCCCCAGATTTTGTTGTCCAACTATGTCGTTTTTCTAACGGAGGGGGTGATAGAGCCCCTTTTGTGGTCCGGGAGGCCAGGTTCAAAACTCTGGGTTCTAAAATACCAGGGCCCTGCTCATCATCGGGTGTTCGTACCAAAATTACCCGAACACTGGGAGGGCTCTCGCTTGCGTTTTTCATTAATTCTCTTTTGGATTTTAGTTCGGGTTTTTGTATATCACGTGGTTGAGATTCTTCTAAAGTTGTGTCTACTTCAGGCTGTGTGACTCCTTTTTTGTGAGGATTAGCCGCAAAGAGTTCAACAAGTGACAACTTTTTTCTATTTGGTGGCTCTGTGACAATGACGTCATCATTAGTCGGCGAGGATTGAACCGAATTCGGTGATGCGGGAAACACGTCATCTTCATCGCTCGCATGATCTTTTGATGACATCACTACTTCTAATGTTTTCTTTGCTGGTCTTGAAACCGTTTTACAAACGAATGTTTCATCGACTTTGACAGCTGCTTGCTGGAATGAGTACTTTGATGGTGTTCTGCCTCTACGTTGTTGGTTCGCAGGATCTGGTTTCTTTTCAAGTGCTTGTCGTTTTGTTTTCTCCGATAGATCATGTGTTGACATTGATTTAATTTTAGTTGGCTGTTTCTCTTTAGATTCAGTTTCGATTTTCGTAAAGCTTTGCGTTTGCTCGTTATTTCTAAAGAAGGAAAAAAAAACATATTTAAAATTGAAAATTTTTCAAATAAGATTATGATGTTCCAGAGTAATTCGGTAACTGTATACCTGTAACCAATAAAATACATATGCTATTTAAAAAATCGAGAATTTGTGTTTGAAACAAGGAATTAGAAACCCCGAAACTGTGTCCAGAGCAAAAAACATTTGATAAGAATAAGCTTAGAAAGCGAACTGATGCTGTTGATGGAAGCACCTTGGCCATAATTAGCCATTGTCCTTAATTGGCCAATATAGTCGATTTTATATAGCTGTATTTCAATGTGAAAAAGCAGTTATTTTGTTCCGTATTCACTACATTGTACAGGTGTAGGTGCGGATCACAATAGAAGATTCACAAAAATATAGACAAAATATTTCAGAAATTATACTCCACTAACTTTCTTAATTCACGATCTCTCATTCTCTGTTTCGCCCTCGCACCTGCCTCGACAGATTTACTCCGTCGTGGTGGCGGGGTGGCAAGTTTCTCTGATTGCATACAAATTTCGCTAAATTGTTTTGCCAATTTTGATACGTTCATTTGTGGAATGACTTGAAGTTCTTTCGAAGACATTCTGGATGCGAATGAATTTCTGCTGCGATTTCCCAGTCGTCTTCCTCGAGTTTCCCCATCCCGATTTGCGGACGACCATCTGGTTGCGGTGAATTCGGACCTTGTGGAACGGATTGAATCTGACCGACTTGGCAGTATATTTTGTTGGTATTGCTGTCCGTATTTTCGTATCCCGGGAATTGCGTCTGGTATTTTATTTCCACAGATTTTAGGTTCGTTGATGTCTTCAGAAGTTTTTACATTTTCTGCTGCAGTATTATTAGGCTTGCTTGTATCACGCGCAAGAGGTGACATTTCTCTTCTCAGATTTTGATCTCGTTTGGAAAGTTTTCTACTGTCTTCTTCGCTAGCAGAAAACGCGTGAGATTCTATACTACTGAGTCGAGTACTGATTTCTAAATCACTGCAAACATGTTCAAATTCTTCTGACATTTTATCGGTAACTTTTGATTCTTGAGGTGTTGTCAAACAAAGTTTTTCGAATAAATAGTGCTTTGCATCCCCAATCGAATCCTCCACGCCAGCAAAAGTGAAATCTTCTTCTTCAAGATGTGAATTTTCTTCGCCTTTCGCAAAAGGTGAAATTTTACTTTCAGTAGGAACTTCGGAAATAAATTCTCCACTCATTCGCGTCTCTAAAACAAGATTAGTGCTACGACGCGTGTTTGAATTATCTTCTTGCGAAAAGGTTCTTCTCAAGTAAAGAAGTGATGGTTGAGATTTTTTGATCTGAGAATCATTTTCCAATTCGGTTGGCACAGGTTTTTCGCATTCAGTCATTGACAATCGTTTCACTCTTTGTGCAATAGTTGGACTACTTTCGCCCTCACTGCTGTCGCTGGTGTTGCTGCTGCTTGTTATTGTCAGAGGTAAGCTTCCAGTTGTGAGAACAGATTCACGATTGGTTAAAGTGGAAGTTTTCTTAATCGGAGAATTCAAGTTTTTGCTGCGTGAATTCAAGTTATGATCAGAATGAGACATGATTGAACCGCAAGTGCTGGATACGACAGAAGTACCTTCATGTTTTTCAGAAATATGTAATTCAGGAAATGTATTATTTCTTGTTGGTGTTGAATTTGTAATAAAACTATTGTTATTATTATTGCAATTAGGATTAGGTGATTTTGAACTTGGATCGCTCAACATGACAGGAGACACAATTCCTGAAGCCGATTTTTGTTCAAACGAAAAAGATTTTTTAGAAGTACTGAAAGTTGGACTTGTGACAGGAGTACGGCCTGATGAAATACCTCCAAATTTCGCCTTTGAGGTTGGTGACATGGGTTCAGCGTTTGGTGAATTCCACATTTTATCAATGAGTCCTTTTACTTTTCCTGTTGGTATGTGTTTGAAATCTTTATTAACTTTCACATTTATATCCCTCGGCTTCTGAAACCTCTTTGTATTGTTATTATTACTATTGTTATTATTGGTGCAATGGGCGGAAGTGACGTCAGTGGTTGAAGTGGATGATATAGAAGCAAATGAACTTGATTGAACTGTGACAATCGAAGTTGTACTACTACTACCGGCATTTACAATACTTTGTGTGGATATGCATTGTTCCGAACTCGTTACAGCAGCGGTAATGACGTCATTACTAACTTGATCCTCGCCGTCCATATTATCGTATAAGCTACTTCTTCGTTTTTCACCGTCGTGAGTTTCATCCTGTTGTTTAGACGGAGAATCAACAACACCGTTCTTTTTACGCAAGTTACGTTCTCTACGTTTAAGTGAACTCTTTCTTCTTGCTGTCACCGCCTTTTCTTTAAGGATTCGATTTGTTTCAACGTCTGTGTCGCTTTCATGTATAACAAGAGATTTGCGAATACTCTCGGATGCTTGAGCAACTTTTCGTAACACTGCTTTGGTTTCATTGACTCCGCTGTCCGATTCCACGTCTTTTTGCTGAAAATAATAATAGGAAAGATGTAAATATTTTGTGAAGGGCGGGAGAGGTAACTACTCATTAGCCTTTCGCAGCCTAGGCGGCACGATCCATCAGTGACTCATACTTGTCAATGCAGGTATCTGACTACTGAGGAAGATTAAAACCTAGTTTTTTATTTTAACGAATTCTTAATTGTATCTGGACGTTAACCCTCTTTTAAACAGAAAAGTCTTTCGAAGCAAAGTTTCTTCAGATATTTGAAGATTAGATTCTAATGTTCGGTTTGATATAATATGAAGTCAAAAACCTTTGGTTTAAAATGTATTTCTTACCTGTGATAATGAATATACAACTCCACTTGTCCTGTGTGCTGTTCGAGCATTCTTGTCTTTCTTACGTCTAATGACACTTGAATTTGTACCAAAAGTTGTTTTCGTCTTCTTTCCAGTGTCATCGTCCGATGTATCTGACGACGGAACGACAACAATCCGACTTTTCCTTCTCTGACTCAAAATCGGGGTGTGGTCAAGTGACATCAGGGGTGAAGGGGCAACATCGCTTGGTACAGTAAGATAAGTAGACCCCAGTTCTGGAGATTTTTCGGGTTGTGGAGAAACGGGAGACGTTTCTTCTTGTTTATATCGCTCAAAAACAGCTTCAACAATTTGTATGTCCCAACTGACGCTTTCGCGAGCGGTTAAGGGGTTGAAATTCATCAGGTCATCATCGTCTAAATTTTCGACTCCGTCCACCACATCGTCCTTATCAACCCCATCTTCATTCTCCTCGGTGATTTTCATGCTGAGACGTTTTTCTGTGATTGTGATTGGCTGACTTGTTCTCCTTTTATGTCGCCTGCGAAAAAATAGTATATAATTGCATCTATGTTGAAAATGTGAGTGTTAAGATTGGTTTGTTGGGACTCCGAGACCAGTGATAATTGTTACAAGATTCTATTATTGTAGTTGTTACAAGATTCTATTATTGTTTAATATAACGGTATATGAAATATTTTGCATAAAATACGCCAGTCATATTCGAAATTCATAACTATATTGATTCGATTTTATTTAATCTTAATCTTCCCGCAGGAAAAAAACATGTTGGTAAGTATGAGGCACTGTTGGATCGCGGATCATCAGTGGCACATGCTTGAGAAAATAAAAAGGATATAAATATTCGGCGTTATTTTCCTAGCTGAATCATACCTGTATACAACCGAGTTATGGTGACGTTTGACCACTTCCGGTTTTGACGTAGAAGTACTGCCATTTTTATTCTGATCGTCCTTCGTAGTTTTCTTGCCGGTATTCGTCGTTTGGGCAGATGGCTTTGATTGGGCTTGAGTTGTTGTTAACTTGCTGGGTTGTGCGACATGACCAGATCGAGTACTTTGCCTGAATCCGGGAAAGGAAAATTTTCCTGCGACTTTGAGACCGGCTGGTGTGTTGGGTGCTGAATCAGTACTGATGTCATCACTACTTTCAACTTCGTCTTTACGTTTCAATGCTGAAATAGAATATTATTTTGAAATAGTAGGTTGCTCATTTTAAAGGTAGTTAGAAAAAAAATAACGAATGAAGATTCATGAAGTATGGCGCAGAGATGGATTGTGCCATCAAGGTGGAGTGCAACTACTTATGTTTGTAAAAATAATATTTTGGTTTACATCGTTACAGAAAATGGATTACACTTATTTAAGTGTGGCTAAGTTTGGCTTTTTCTTTAAAGTCGCTCATTTTGAATGAATTACTGTGACTATGAGAAGAACACTACTCCGTTAGTTAGTTACAAAGAACATGTTTAGGGTTGACCCTAAAAATAACATGAGCTTCCAAGCTCATTTGGTGCTAACATGATAACGCCAGACCATATCTTCAAGGCACTTGAAACAGAGACTTTAATGCTTTTAAAAAATATTTACATCAGTGTGGGGAATCACGAAATTTAAGATGCTTTTAAATCCTTCATCTCACCATGTTGAACGTGATTTTGTACTACATGCAGCCTAATCAGATAATCTGAGATTAATATTGTGTATATGAGATGAAAGTGCGTGACTGACTGACTATGTGCTGTGCAGAATGTTTCAATATGCGTGAAAACATAGACGACACTTGTAAGAACCAAATAAAACATTTTTTTTACATTTAAATTGAACAATCGTCTGCCCTTGGCACGAGGTATCATACTTTTGTTATATATATGAATGTTTGAGCAAAAATGAAAGACTCGTTATACAACCTCGGTTACCTATTGCCATATTTTCTTAATACTTGCTCGTTTTGCATTTATAATATCATATTTCTGACCTTCCAAGCCTCATTATTTTGGCCTAGCTACTACTGCTGCGCAATGGGATATTTGGTAAAAGTGATACGGAAATTATCCTTTTATTCAACGTGGTCGAAATGCGCTCAGTGTAAAAGCACTTTGAACGAATTTTTATGCACTCTTTTATTACAATAAAGAAACACAAATTATTTAAATTATCAGCAGTGATAAACATTCAAGCAGATTTTGATCGTGCAATGACTTGACGTCACACTTATCTCACCATGGAATATATAATATGTTCCCAAATATTTCCTTCCAGAAAGATACATAGCTGCGTATTCAAAAGGAATAAGAATAGTGAGCTGACATAGCAAATCATTCTCTAAGAAAAATGCCTATAGTCCCCATGTCCACATTATTGGTTTGGCGAAAGTGCAGCGATACTAATCTGAATGATCTAAATGGCATATACGATAAAAGGTCTATTGTTAACTTATTTTTTAAAACGATTACAGTCACAGAGAGGAACACATTCGAATTGCTTGAAACTCAACATGGATTATTTTCTGTTTCATATCAATCATAGTTTTTTTTCTTCCTATGTATGTTTAAAACTGTTTGGAGCAAAATACCATTCTTTTTACAGTTCCTCATAGGCGGGACTCAGCTTGGTAGCCCTGAGAGAGACCCTAGATCAGTGGGCGCACATTGTTAGTTAGTGTTGTTAAATAAGCATTGGCATACAGCATAGCTCACCCAAGGTATCACAATCTATGTTTATTTATTGTTGCGAATGAATCCATCAACTGGACCTACCAGAGTTCGAACACGAGACAAGCGACGATGACGTGATTACAAGTCTACCCCACCCACTGTTATGTGGAAAAAGTTAGTCACTCTCACCTTTTTTATGTAAACTCTTCCGTGACATCGAGTCCGATCTTCGTCTTGTTTTTGATTGAGTGTTTTGTGTGGTAGAAGGCGTTGGCTTCTTGGCGCCACTGTTGAGTAGACTAGCGGACGATGCAGTACTGGTCAAACGAGAAAGTGGTGATCTGCTTGATTTGCCTTCTTGGTTCCCAAGTATAGCGCTTGAACCGAATCTTGGTTTGCCTTTCTTGCGCATGCGATCTTCTTCAGAATCACCGGACCCATCGCCATCTACCAAATAAAAATGTGTGATTAATCCTTATCATAGAATTCAGATGCCATCGTTTAGTAAGTACAATTAGCAAAACATCGCTTGGACGCGAGGTTCCCAGATAAGTCCAGACTCCAACCCATGTTAACCAGTCGACCCAGTGTGTAATAACTTGGGTCGGTCTAGCAGAACCGGAAACCTCAGAACACATCCTTAACCCTGCTCCACAAGGTGTTGAAACATCTTTATATAATTATCCGAAGATAGGATTATTTATTACTTAAAGTCAATTAGAATTGGTCGCGTTACGAAAACATTATTACATTCAACAACCACCACAGTGTACTGAAATAATTGAGCAATGTGATAAACGCTTTTCTGTTGAAATATTTCTGGAATGTGAATAAATTGAACGAATTAGTATAATAGATATTCAAATAATGGGCGGAAAAGCTAATTTGCCGAAATACTTTTGTCAAATATGTAGATTTTCTCCTCAAACTAATAACAGGATTGTTCTTACTCTGTACAGCATTATTAATCACGTAAATCTAGTAATTGCGCAAGAAAATGTTAATGTTGTCTGTTTGATTAACCTTTTTTATAACAATGTAACCCAAGTTTCAATCAAGCACTGTACAAAAAAACAACTCCTTCCGGGTTATTTGCCGGATTATATTATGTAATCGGCCTGCGTGAGACAGATGAGGATTATTAAGTAAAATGAGTAAATCTTTTCAAAATTCAATTTGAAAATAGAGCTTGATTCAAAAATTAACCAAACAGTAAAATCTCGTCCCTAACCTGTTGAATTAATCGGAAGAAGGATGAAAAACTCTTGCAAACTCATCATTAAGTATGGACCCTAGATGGATTGCGCCGCCTAGGCACGATCCATCATTGGCCCATTCCTGATAAAAAAAACGATGGGATTCAACAAAATATTTTTTTCTCATACCTCGTACAGGCCTCATACGCATAATACTCTTCTTGGCTTGTAATGGAATCGAAGCATGCATCGTCTCAATGATCAGTCTTTTTATGTGATATGTCCAAACAGCCTTTTCTTCTTGAGAAGGGGCAAGCAATATGTAACATTGTAACCGTGCTTGCTCTTGGGGTCCGTTACCCTGCTGGGGTGCTACGGAGGCAGCTTTTTCGGCAAAAGGCTGGATTTGGAACCCCAATGGTATATTGGGTATGCTTTCCAATAAAACCAAATTGGCGCACTGTGAAACAACAAAATTACTATTAAAATTATATCGAATAATACATAGTGAAATAGTTTATCCACGAGTTATCTGACGAGCCCGAGGCATAGACATAATGCGCTCACGTACATCCTTATTTATCTATGCCCCGTACTTGTACGATTGCGGTTGAACCCAAATGCCTTTTTGTTTTATTTTGAGACAGTATAATTTTATTGTCGCGCCCAGTATAGTTATTATATGATTAAATTGCGTTGTTTTTGCTGAAAATCTTCCATTTTGTGAATGGAAAAAATTAACCCCAATTTTGTTATTTTATGACGGTATTCAGTTTTCATTCTTTTAAAAATTCTTGTAATATTTTGTCAATCAAAAATTTAATTTTGATAATGATGAGCCGCATATGGACCGCGTCTCGGTGGCGCGATCCATCAGTGGTCCATACTTAACGAAACGTGTTGTGGAAAAATGTTTCGATTGAGTGTTGATTACCGATGTAAATTTTGTATCTTGATGCCGCGACAAAATAACCTCATCACATAGAGATTGTATAGAAATATAGAATATGGGTATAGATTTGGTAATAAAATAGGCATCGTACAGACAGCGGCTCAACTCAAGTTCAGAACAAAATTGTGTTTGGCCAAATGAGCTATCTCAGCATAAAGTTGACAGATTTTTATATAATTCGGCATCGTGACCCGGGTTGTCCAAAATAATCGATTCCCGAATTCATAAATTATTCGATTTTCTTAAGGATTCGAAACCAACAAAATCCAAAATGAATATTTTTTTCAGAAAATAAATACAAATTTTACCATTTCCTGAAAAGACTTCTATGCTTTGAATATTTTCAAAAGGTATTCGATCTTGGCCGCTTAATGACTCATAATGAGTAAAGTGAAAATAAATAAAAAATGATAAAAAAATAAATAACAAAATAGAACTTACCATTATGTTAGCTTTGCAAACTAGAAAACCGTCTTCTCTTCTCTTTGTGATAAGAATCATTTTCTCAAACAAGAAAACTTGTCTTTCGTTTTTAGCTCCTTGCATTTTCATCTCACTTTCCATGATCAGTTCTCCGTATGTTGTCAGCTCATTTCCCTGAAGAAAAACCACGTCATGATTAGTGATTACAAACTAACTAGAAAAAGAGCTAAAATCTAAAGGGAAAGCAAGAAAAAGAGCTAAAACAATAAATCTCAATGAGATCAGTTAAAAATAAAGATGAAAGGTAATTTGTGTGGATGCGTGGAATGAACCGACGGATTGCGCCGAAAATAATAAAAAAAGCAAGTGGAATTTCGCACTGAAATGTTCGAGAACATTTTGCACTTTTTACGTAGTTGGACAGGCGCCAGCAACGCATCGCGCGCAAAATAGTATATTTTAACCAAATTGACTTGCGAAACTTACACCATCGTTTTTGTTATGTTGGAAGTTTTTAAATTCGTTAAATCACCAAAATTATGCGAATAGAACTGGTGAATGTACTTCGAAGATGTCCGAGCATTCAACTGGCCTCTCAAAAAACAGACAGAATCTGCTTTTAAGTGATTTCTAATCAGACTATCAAGTATGATTAAAATAATGATCAATATATTCCATTATAAATTACAAATTCATAATCAAACAAAAAAAGGTTTATTAATGTTCACTAACGTTTACTAACCACTCCTGATGCATTTCATCACATGAGGCCAACACAGAACTACAAAATCACCCTCTTAAGAATGACACGTTGACAATGTTAAAAATTTCACGCAAAAAGCCGCAACAAAATTGCTTGAGCACTCGAAATGCTTAGAGCGCATTCGTTTTGCAAAAGCAAAAGGGCTCAATTTGAAACTGCACAATTCTTGCTGAATTTTGTCGTGACCTACTTGACACTTGGTTTTTGTCATCAACTGAAATCTACAAGCGGAAGAATCGGGGATGATAAGGGCATCTGCAGGGGTATAGCAGACGACAAGTGTTAATGGTTGAACAAACGTGGCGCTTTTCAAGCTCGATTTATCTATGCTCCATGTTTGTCAATAGATAACCAAAAAAATGTAGCTTTTCATATGTAGATACACTCATAGAAAACTAAGCGCTGACAACGTTATAACAACCAAATACCGTTTTAACGGTTTTTGAGCATGAATGGGTTGAACTCAATACCAAAATGAAGTTTCAATCAACTCTGGGGTGGTGTCATTCAATTGTCCCAACCAAGTAGGCTACAATATTATGGGTTATATAAGTTGAAGTCGTAATGTGTGGCGGATGCTTCTCAATAGGCTAATATTGACAATTTTAGGATAATTTGAATGTTTTTTTTCATATGGCACGTTCATGAATGCCGGTAGCAAGGTTTTCTTAATAAATGTTGGGATTATTTATGAAGCCGGAAAATTTTATTTTAGATTTCAAAATCGAATCGAATTACCTTCAATAATCAAGTCATCCATTTCACAGCATATCTCTTTCATAAATACGTATTTTTGAATTTGTTAATTTCGAATTGAGAAGTAAAGGTGATATATTTCCTAAACCGTTGTATCTTCTAACTAAAAGATTTTGAACGTTCGTGCGTGTAGCAATGGGGTTACAGTAACAAAAAATACCGTAAATTTAGCGAGGAAATTCGGTTGTTTGAGAATGACTAGGCTCAATTGAAAAAGTGACACAAAATTCGCAATGGAAACAGAATAATTTTTATAAAGCATGAGCCACAGATTGACTACAACGGGAAGGGACGATCCATCAGCGACTCTTACTTAACAAACCGTGCGTATTGATAATTTTTACTGGAACGGGGTAGCGCTGAGTTCGATACACTTGACGTGAAATGCAATCGGTTTGTCGCGAAACAAATACTAGTAAATCAGGTGTATTCATCCGTGCATGATGTTCTGGTGTCAGTTTTCCACCTGGAGTCGCCGTGAGGATTAGTTTGGCGTAAACCCAACGATAAATTTGGCACAGCATAAACAACGACCGCGTTTGAATAATGGTAGGTTCACCGTTTCGTTGTAGTTTAAAAGCTCGAATAATATTATATCCAAATGCTTCAATGTTGCGCTATGTTAGATTCTACAAGACATTTTATTTTTGAGTATGGGCCATTCATGATATGTGACACGGTGAACAAAAATATGAATTTTTAAACTTCGTCTGACCTAATCATTGGAAAATATATAGATATACCGATATTTGCACACTGTAGCAAAAGAGCAGTGAATATATTGTTCATTGGTAGTAATTATATATTTCCAAACTTCAAGACCCCAAGGTTTATAGGATTTATGCCAAGTATAGATTGTTGATGGATCGCGCCTCAGAGGCGCGCTCCATATAAACAATCTATAAATGGCAGAAATTTCTTTTAGTTTTATTTCACAATATCACGGAGTAAAATTACTGTGAAAAACAGTGATTTTACTGCATTTTTGTTGCAGTGCAGCGAGGCCATCAGTGTCCGATACTTCAAAAAACATTAACAATTTTGCATACTAAGATATTTGTCTTACCTGCCAGTTCGTTAGAAGACTTTGAATTTCCTGGAAGTATTAAAAAATCGTAGTAAATATTTGATACAAGTAAAATTCTTATTGTCATTTTGAAGATATTATTTTTTATAGCCACTTCTTAGAGTGGATCACCCTGTTCAAGGCCCTGCAACGGCGGCCACTTATAGATGGATAGGGTTACAAATAATAGTTAAAGTAAAGAAACGCAAATTTAACATAATATAAGCAGTGGGTAATGAGGTAAACTGATTTATAAAATAAGCTTATAAAATCACAAATATACTGATGAATAGAATCCAAATAAAAAGGGCCAATTATATTTATTTTCATTCTACTTGAGTACAGATTTGTCAAATTTTACCTGTATATGAACAGCGTCTTCGTGTTTTCTCTTCATTTCATTGATATGTCTGGCAACCCTAGTCATAGTTTGAAGTGCAATTTGTATAGTTTGATATCCTTCCTCGTCTTTGTCGCAGTGTTTTACCAATTCCTGTGGAAAAATTAGGGGTAAAATTCAATTTGCAAAAATGATGGTCAAGAGGATAGGACAGGGCAAGGGGCGTCAACCTGACAATATACTATCAGAAATTTTATTCTATCAAGCGTGAGTCACAGATGGACTGCGTCTCGTTTGCCTAATGCTGAAAACATCACAAACAGAATTAATCCGCTATAGTAAAGTACAATGGGTGGTATCTTCCCTGGGCGATAGTGAAACCATCTACCACTTCTTTATTTCTTTTTAGTCGTCTCTTCGGATACACAAAAGATACTAAATGGTGATTCTAAAGTCCACAACTGCAGGGCATTTTTTTTTGTCAAGCATGAGCTAAAAATAGACTTATATCTTGAAAAACTAATTTGAACGAAATATTTCTGATTATTTATTGCTGTTGGAAAGACGATGTCAACATTCTCCACAACTATCCAACCAAATTCGACAATATGCTCTTATTAAAATTAAAAACAAATGCAACATGACAGGTAATAGTCTATAAATTCGACTTTATATTACTATTACTGGGTATTTATTTACCCAATAGCATAATTTGTGTCTTCAAATTATCAAACTGAATTATTTCAGGTAAAAACAGAAATCATGAATTGTATTTTTTTTATAGCTAACGCAAATGCGAGAATATATTCAAGTTTTCACGAGAGCGTATGATGTAGTCACTTTTTGAGCTTTATTCTTAATTCAGCGTGAAAACATTGCAATATTATATGGAATATTATATATCGTTAATAGCAAATGACACATACAAATTACTTTGGTTCAATTTCAAATTTGGGATGACGTCACCATACAAAAAAGTTTAAAAATAATGAATCACAAAAATATTGGTCCGGGTTTAGGAATATGGAAAAACTCGAAAATACGAACATACTGGTATCTGACTGAAATTTGCAACAAAATCATGATTTATGTCAAATTTCACAATATAAAATTTGTCATATAGCATGATTTCACTGCAAAATAAATCAATTTCAGAGTTGGTTCCATTTAGGCCCTGCTTTCGGCCGAATATTTGGCAATTGATATATATACCTTTAGTAATAAAAAGAGTATAGACCTCTTGCGCACGGTAAAAACCAATACAGTATACTAAACTATAAAAGAACAACTTCCCGGGTGGCCTTTTCGCGAGTATCGAAAATTATACTTTCGTTCATGCGGCTACGGGCGGTATATAATGAGCACACGATGATATAAATTTGTCACTGATATTGTGGTTTTGGAATTCGACTATCTAATAATCTTCAGGCGTCTTAATCCCATTACGTCATTTTTAAGTCAAGTTTGAGTTTACTTTTAAAGGATTGTCATTGAATCAATCGAGACAATAGAAGTGGAAAAATATAACATGATGCCAAGCATCATTATATTTTTTGTCAAGTATGTACCACAGATGGACCGCGCCTCGTCGGCGCGATCCATCGGTGGCACATACCCAACAAAACACGTTTGGGCAACATTTTCCGCTGACATGACATAAGATACACAATTGTGTACTGTCATCGTCTGAGCTTGACGTAATAGTTTAATTCAAATTACTGCTGTGGAGTCTGTATTGATTGGATTCGCGGACAGGCTCCCGATTGATAAACCTATCCATTTCAGTATTTAAAAATGAACTTTTCTTAATGTGTCTAACAGTTTCACATAAGGCAAATAATTATTTTTGAAGCAACCCCATTGAACTGGTATTGGGTTTTCTGAATATTCTTTTTGAACTTAATGGAATAAGGTTTTAACATTTCGAATAATATAGATTACTGTTCTTTAGCTTAATTTGACCTTTGTACAGCAATATCAGGATTGACGTCAAATTTTACAATACTAACAACAAGATCTGAAAATTTAGAAATATTTCTACAACTTACTTGTAATAATAGATGATATTTTAATACTCTCTGTACAGGTTTTAATAAATATGATCCGAGAGGCAAGGTGTGGCGAAGATTTTCTTGTTGTACCTGTATACAAATTGAAATAGGTTGAAAACTTCAAATTCAAACAGTTCGAAATAATCAAATGATCATGAGTGCAAACGATCAGAGTGCCAATGAATATGTGAGTAAATATTGCTAGATGGTCTAATGCGTACACGGAGGGAAAGCGAAATAATAATTATGTACAATTTAGGACCGACTCTTCACAATGTACCAATATGAAACTTGCGAACGCAATTCCTATTCACATCATGATTTTACATTGTCAAAATCACCTGGAAAATACAGTTAATCTGCTGACATTTTCTGTAATCAAGATTAACATACTAGAGGAACGAAAACCGAGAAGGAATTTGTTAAATCCCTACGATTCCGACTTGTCAATTAAACACATAATTGTTTGGATAGGAATGATCATTTTAGCAGATGACAAATGACGTAATACGTCACCGTCGTAATTTATGTCAAGGAAAATGATTCAAATCGGTACAGTTTTTGTGCGAGCAGCACAAGAGTAAAGTAAAATTCAACGTTAGAGGCTCAAATTTAACTACACATTATTTTGAAATTTGCTTGGTTTATTTGGTATAACAAGACAAGCCGAGAAAACCCTGTTTACGATGGTATTCAATATCAAAATTTGAATTTTATCCAAGAAAACAAAGCATTTGTCAGGAATCATTTACCGAACGCAGTATTGAGAAAACTGATTCATGTAACAAAAAAAAGCAATTTTGTTGATATTTCAATATTATCGATATCAATATTAATAAATTTTTTTTAGAAAAGTAACTTGTCAACATCTAGAATGCTAGCTCGGCTAGGATTGCAGTCTGTATATTATAACAATTACAAAATATGTAAACGCAGATTTTTTGACTGGGAATATACGCGCGTTAAAATTATATGTATTTAAATATATATCTATATAGCAACGTAGACGTTAACAAATTATTTAGGCATTTTGGCGCCTATCTTATATCAAGTTAAGCGAGATGAATGCTTTTCAATACGTCTATTGCTACAGTTTTTACATACCGGTGGTATTTTGGAAATCCTTCCCAAATAAATCTAACTCAATTATCTGCGTAACAAAATATACTAATGGTTATAAGTGATTTTAATTTTTAACACTGACAACATTGAGGTACGCACTAATTCATGCATAATAAACAATTTTGCATGTCTGTGGGAAATATAAACTGTGTTCGCTTCAAATCATTTTTATTTTATATTTTGTTTTGATATATGATTAAAAAGCGTAAAAGCAAGAATAATATTGATCGAGATGGTTGGATAGAGATTACCATCTAGTTGTGGACGAGAATCTTTTACTCTCATCAATTCGTCTGTATAATCATGGTCAGAGCGACCAGCGTGAACGAAAAAGTTGGCATTGAGTGAAAGACAATTACCGAACTCGAAGCTGAAATCTAATACAAGTTATAGCAAGGGATACTCACTAGGCCATCACAGCAGACGGGTGCAAACACGAGTTATACAAATTTCTTATATGTACTTACTCATAAAAAAACAGATGAATGAATGAGGACTTAGGAAGATGTAGCAAATGCATCAATAACGTATAATATTGAATTACCTTGAAAAATTGCACTAGATTCTGATTACTCATACATCTCGTCATTGCTGCAACCGATGACGGGTAGTTGGTACAATATTCTGTGTACACTTTAAAATCTTCATCCTATGAAGAGAATTTAGTATATGTATGTATATAGGCGAATCAACATCTATAAATGAATCAACCAATATCAACCAAATCAGTTCTAATACATACCCCCGCCCCACCCAAACGGTAATCGCCATTTTTACAGTCACTCATAGAAATGTATTACCCTACGCGAGGCCCTACCTATACCAGAAGCCACATATATACAGGGCAAATTATATTACTCCTTAAAAGCTTCAACAAAATCTCTTTGGTAAAGCGTGATCACTGGCGGATTTCGCCGCTGAGTTGCGATCCATCAGTGACCCATGCTTGACAAAATCACATTCCCCATTACCATATCCCGATTACTCGAAAATGCACAATTTTATATTTATAGTCAAAATACCAACGAATTAAAATCAAAAATAGGTCATAGGTCAAAGGGGTCTGAATAGTACAAGTTTGTCATATTTTGGATACAGTAATATTTGAAAATGAGTTATTTTTAGTTTCATGAAATTTCTAACTACCCATCGATCACAATATATTATAATATGTCAAAAATTGGGTCCAGGGTTGTATTTCGGGAATTTATCAAAACTAGAGTTAGTCGAAACCGCTACATAGAACGCAGGAAGGTGTACTTTTAAGGCAAAGTAAAAAAGTTAGACGACTTCGCCTGCTGTCAAGAATGATGGTTTTTGTTTGAGATATCATAAAAGGCAATCTGGTGTACAAGCACTAGCGAATTCAGTAACTCCTTGTGCCATGCCCCTTCCCATTTTGCTAAAGTTACAAACACGCCACGTGCAAATAATATTTAATGTTAGGTTTGCTTCGCTGGCAAACGACATTTCACCAAAATAATAATTTTGCACAACAATTTTGTAATTTGGTAAGCCTCGCGGACAGAACGACTGAGATTAGCCTACTGCGAAACTCATAGAAAGACATTAAACATATAATAAACGAAATGAAATTATTCGTTACATAAGTAAGCTCCGAATAAACAATATTCAATTAACTTAACCCAAGCTACCATGAACATGGGAGAAATAACATAATCTGATGAAATATACCTGGGTGTTATCATAAGAATTTGCGGTTGAACATGGTCAATTTCAATTTTGTTCTGAAAGGATTGACTTAACGAGGCCTCTACGCATTTCCCTTCACTTGATGAAAGATAAATTTACCGCTAAATCACGAATATACATATCTAAGTACAAAACCTAGATAAAATTTGTCTGAAAAGCATGATGTGGCTATGGTCCTTGTTAGATTCATTCCATCCACACTCGACTTGGCCAGCAAATTTTTCATTTGAATTAATGCATAACATAGCGATGATTTCACCAACTAGAAATGTAAGATTTTTTTGTTTTGAACAAAATATAACTCAATGAAAACTTAAAAAATAAAACACCCATGCAAAATACGACAGACTATTGCTATCAAACGACAAAATGACAACAATCCGTCAGAAATACCAGGCGTGTGACGTCACAATTGACGCGAGTCACGTGAAGCGTAACAGGATATTACGTGTTTCTGCTTACCTTAGAAACAAAACATTTTGCCACTCGTCCGGGGTCGCCATAACAAGCTTCTAGTTCTCCCAGTAGATTTCTAAATAAAAGAAAACCTTTCAGTACAAAAATGCAAGAAGTAGAAAAAGGAATATTCAATCTACTAAGAATAAGACTAATAATTCAATGATACATGTCTGCGTTGAACCAAACGGCCCATCATTGGCTCACACAGGCTTGTTCAGTGTTTGAAGCTTAGACATTCTGAGTGTGTCAGAGCACGGAGAAATTCGTTAAGTTCGTCGTCACCCGATACTCCCTCCCATATGTTTCTCGCTGAATAATAGAGCTTGATATAGGTTGGTCGTACATTGTACTACATACATGTTAACACAACGACATTCAGAACCAGCTGTAACAATAACCCGGGAATCGTTTAAGTAAAACCTTGGCCAACACAAATAGGGAATACTGGGAACTGCGAATTCTGAGGACTTTTCCGTTAAATATTTTTTAAACGTGCTTTTTTGTAATCCTAATTCATTCGAAAAAGGTTTAAAGCAGCGACTTAAATAATTTTCCTAAAATGTTCGGAGAAGATTCCGGAAAATGACTCAACGTGGGGAATCAGGGATTTGGAATCGAGCAAGATCATCGCTGTCAACTCTTTATGGTTGCCGATGTTAGAAAGTTTTTCGGTGTGTTTAAGAATCTGGTGCGTCAATTTATTATGATAAAAATATGTTGCTTCCTGCTAACAGTTCATCAATCACGCCTTATCAGAACAGTGATTTTCAATGCTTATTTCTACATTATACAAAACTAACACGAATAAACCATTTTCAAGCATCTGGAAATAATCCGTACGCCTCTATTTACACAGTGAAACACTTCTTAACATGTGTCAAATATAGAATTTGCGATAAAATCGTTACTTCTAGTTTGGATCGACCACAATCTGTAACACAAGCCAAGATAATGCGTAATTTCAGGTAGCGTGCAAGAATACAACCTGGTACAGAAGTATTGTGGCGTGCGAGGTGTGTGCTACCGTTTAACCGTAGTATGACGAATAAAAACATAATACCACAAAACAAACGCTTCTATAAAAAGTTGAAATGAGTCAATTGAATTAGAGATAGCTAGAGATCAAATGAAGTGATTTGGTATAATGGGTCAGTGCCGATCTCACTCTGTCAACTGTTTCGACCTTCTGCAACGCCAAATTGAATATGTTCGCAAATCGTAACTGACACATTTCGAAACGAATGCCCAATCCAGATAAAAATATTTCGTTTAAAAATGTTTTGTTGTTCTGTAGATCATGTGCATGAGAAAATAAATAACCCTACCAGTGGTTATTAGTAGGGATGAACTATATCTTAATTAGAAAATTTATTTGATCAATTATGAGCCATTGATGGGTCGCGTTAATGAGATGCTTTGACAAATTTATGCCGATGGGGATAAACCGTCTGTGTTCGAATGGTCAATTACTCGTCGATTCTGTTATATTTAACCGATCCCAGCCAGAAATTGTTTACTTAACCTTATTTTGTTAAGTACGGGCCACTGATGGATCGCGTCGCCTAGACGCGGTCCATCTGTGACCCATTCTTGACAAAATTAAATTACACACTGGGATGTGAGCATTCTCAAATGTAAAAATCGGCAACGATGTCATCCTGTTTCACTGTAAAATTTGATATATTGTCCCACAATTAATCACTACAAAACTTTATTCTCAAATCCGAAAGCAAAATGATAACAACAGGTCCTATCGACCGTATAACAAACGGATTTTCAAAAGAAAAGGACATGTTGAAATCAACATTGTAAGGGTTCACACGGGATATGTGCCTTGAAATTCCCGTGTATTTACCTGAACGAGATGGTATTTTGGTTATAAACAGTCTAAATCGATTATAAACATATCCTGTAAGCTTTACATCATTAGTATGAGAGTGGTTTTAATTCCGACATGGGACAAAGTGTTATTAAAGGTATTTCTATAGATATTGGCGCAGGTCATCAGTTTTCATATATATTTATTAGAAAACGATGTTGTTTTTTGCATAAATTCAAGTGCTGAATTTATATATGTTTACATTCACAAAAATCCAGCCATAACCCATAGATTTAACCATTTTCGAATCTGACATCTATTGGTCATTGTCCGCTTAAACATATCCAACAGCGTTAAAGGTCACAATCTCGCAGTTGAAATTTAAACAAATATACTTCCATCAATCACGTGCGTGTTGATAGTTGTCACTCAAGTCCTACAGTTTATTTCAAAATCTCTTTAGTTATTTTCGCTACAAGTCCATAGTAAGACAATGCGTAATCCAGTCGTTGAATAGTCACGGACACGTGCAATGTCCAATATTCCCATGCCCGTCCCCGCGCCCCCGGTAATGTACACCCGATTTTGAGTGTATGTGTTGCGTCAATTTTGCGAAAGTGATACCCCTCAATTCAATGTAATACAGAATTGTTACATTTTTTGCTGGCTATTCAAATTTTTGGTAACATGAAATGAAGCTTACTCAACCATGTATAGGGGATACATAAATGAAGCATAAACAAATTTTAAAACTTGGACTTTTTTCTTTATTACATAAAATAAACTTACGTTTGTTACGGTTAAAAACATTGCTGGAACGCGCCATTGAACTACCAAAGAATGACTAACCAAATACACTTTAACGTAAAGCAAAAATTCAATGAATCATTTGTAGAACGATGGCAACACCTGCTTAATGTTTAATAGTTTGGTCATGAATATCTATTTATTAACCGACCGCTCATTGGTACCGTAATGGACCATAAATTTGCTTAGAAATGTTGGCGAATTTAGGATATATTTGTGAATATATCTATAAAGCCTACTTGCAGTTCTATGCACATAATTTTGACGGTCATCACGGAAAGTTCATTTCATTAAAAATATTTTGATGTATTTTAGGGAATGTTCTTAAAAAAATTTGTTGAAACAATTCGCATATAATTTGTATTCGATTCAAAATTTTTGGTTAGGATTTAAATAATTTGACTGTTTAATTAAACGTTTCGACTTAAATGATTTGAGACTCGATTTGAAAATGACGCCCCATGCGGTTGTGGCAAAATAAAGGCCAAACCCTAATATTAAATCAGATTTTCATTGTGGATGGGAAATTTTTTCTCTAACCCATTTTTCCATGGGGGGATTCTGCCCGTAGGGATTTTGTCGCCCCCCCCTCCAGCGGGCATCGGTGCGTTGTGATTCACCTGTGTGTAATACTGGGTAAACAGTATTACTCCTGTCCTTATTTAACTAATCGGATTCGGATCAGATTTTTTGACTCAGAGCACCTGAAATAATCCGTTCAACCCTAATTTTGAGTTCTATAATTGAAGGATTTAGTAAACAAATAGTGTGCAACCAACCGAAATATTTTTGACAAATCTCAGAAATATGTTACGATTTGTCATAGACGTACCATACTCACAGTGCTTGGGGGGCAGCGGTTTCTGTATTACGAGGTAATGCCAAAAAATTTCTATCCGTTTAAGTTATATATTTTTTTATCAATGTCCGATTATATTTACATATGTAAAGTCAAATAAAGAAATAAGCATTAACGACTCTGGATTACTTCAATTTGGACTTTAATTGAATTTCGTTAAATATGCTCGAAAATATGTATGTGCATTTTATAGTAAAAATGATGAAATGAAATATGTGATTATGAAGTACTATATATTGATAGATTTAGAATCAATGTTTAAAAAATTTCCAAGCTTTTCGCTTATAACACTTTTAAACCTTTCACTCGCAAATATTTCAAAGAAAAGCCAATGTCAGTCAGCAACCCATGGGTCAACGTAGCACCACCCTTTGAGATTAGTCGCATTCGTTTAAACAAACTCTCAATTAACGGTATTTAGTAAATATAATTGTTATTGGAATGGGAGATTGATTACAGATTTCCGCATTGGTCAATATTGATGTGTAAATTGGCACACAATGAAATCACCCTTAAAGCAAAATCACCATAATCTGTATTTTTTTGTTTTGTTTGTTGAGCAAAGAAAAATTAGCGAAGGGTAAATTAAAAAAGGAAGATAGAATGATGTGTTAGCATTCTAACTTTTGTTGAATTATCATATAAGTTTATCTAAAATCCATCACAGCTTTAATATATGATCTGTGCTCTTGATCCTTATTTCCATCAGTAACATAACAATAATATTAATATACAACAATCAATTCACTGATCCACTTTTAAAAGTCAGACTCGCACAATAGTTTCGAATTTCAATGAATTGTATTCATTTATTTTTAGTGCGCGAATCCGAATCAAAAGCCATTCTCACGATTGGGGATATCTTTATCCAGATGGTCAAGTATTCTAAATATCTAATTAAAAGTGAAATTCATTTTGCGATTACTCTTAAACTCATACATTTTGATGTGGACTTAAGATATATGCCAAATCATAACTTTGCTGCAAAATTTGGCCAAATATCAGCAATTACTTTATCTGAAAGAGTAAAATTTCATTGTTTTTCTTCGGGAATTTCGAATGCCATTTGAACTAAACTGTACGGAAAACCTACTCACGGTATGTTTATTTATTTTTAGACCAAACTGTTCCAATCCCATGGTTAGTTAGTCGTGAAAGATTAAGCTATTCGCATTAAATTCATTTGGAAATTATACAAATATGTCTTATGATTATGATAATTTGATGATAGTGATGTAATCTCGAACAAATGTAATTATCTATTATTATGATTGTCGTTAGTATTGTGGTTGGCGACTTTGCTTATTTTTTCAAGTCTCGTCAACAAGTTATATTTAAATATATAATAATAAAGAAAATTGCCCATAGCAACAATGTGACATTATTATCACAACGATTGTTAAAAATTACTTTGCATGATAGGATTACATTGAACTACAGGTGAATTAGCACATAAAATTAAATTTTCAACAGCAAAAAATACAAAATTATGAAACATGCTCACAGAAGCTTTTCGTTTGACACATCCAAGTCATTTTTTATGTTCATCCAAAAAATCTACGTTTTTAATGAGCTACTTACTGTACAATATGTATGCTCAAACCCTAAATTTATTCTCTCAAGGCGCATTAGAATCACAATTTAAAGTGCTGATAATTAAAGATTTAACCAGACTTAAAATAAATAGAAATGACAATTAGGGTATCATAACAGATTATAATTATCTCTATTATACAGCACGTTCATTGAAACAGGCGCCATTATAATTGTATCGTAAGGTATCGAAAACATGTCTCAAGTATTCAGAGAATGCGTTTTGAGGTTTTGCCAGACAATACTGGCATGACGCAGTGAGTGCTTTGTTACCTGTTACAAACACCTGAGGAGAGCTTTTGTTATACTTTCAAAAGAAGTTATTAATAAACAGAATCTTGTTTATTCGTTCCGTTTTTATAAGTCCATTGGAACAGAGGAGGCACATATCTAAAAATTCCTTTACCATGCCAAGAAATGATAATTAACTCATTCTGATATGCCCATGAACAGGAAAATTTCAAACCGGGAGGATGCCCAATTTGCTAGTGGTTGTTTGTTATAAAAGCGATTTGAAACACAATGAATTCGCGGTATGCTAAAAATTAATGTAAAAGGTAATATATAATTTTGCGTGTAATAAGTGTATTTGTGAGCGTAGATTACCTTGCCGTAAAGCTTAATGATGCAAAATGCAAACATAAGCTTATGCCTTGATTTTGCTACGCGTCAAGTCGAAGATGTAACTAAGAAGAAGAAAACAGGATTATCAAAACGACATTTTATCTCGCTTTTCCACCTCAATTTAAAGTCGGAAAGCAGGTCAAAATTGCTGCAATGTGTTATTTATGTTTAGTTTATAAAACATTGAAATTTATATTTGAGCCTTTTCTAGCCGCTTAAAATTCTTTGGGTCTCAAAGTTTTGACCTTTCATCAGTATTAAATGACTAAGCCACTTTCTCACAAATTTCTGATTTAAACCTCAGCTTGGACTATTGGTGAATCGTGCATTTAAAGTCCGTTTTACCAATAGGCCATCGTTGGACGAGTATCAGTAGTGCCGATAAGAGTAAATTATGACAGAAAAAATCCTCAATTTTATACTTCTGTTATGTTACCGGCAAGATACAATCTTAAAATTGACATGGTGCATTATAATGCGACTGACGGCGACACGAGATAATTCGTTCGATGTCAAAGTTTAAGCCAATATGTTATGCGAGCTAAACCCAGGCCAGGTAACGTTGAGGTGTATACAGCAGTCTGCATAAACAAGGGGGAAATTTCGGTTAAAAAGATTGGTCGCCAGACCACAAATTTAAGTCTCGTTACGACATGTCAAAGTGTTTGGTTAATTGGTGAGACAAGATGTGTTATGATAATAGAAGAATACATCTTATGCAAATTAGCATCCTAGCATTTCGTGTGACTGTGGTTGACCATAGCCTACTTGAACATTCTATTATTATACTTAAAAATTTAAAAAATAAAAAATGAAATGCAATGGTTTGCGCGGCGAATTTTCAAGAGCAAAAAAAAAATCAATTTCAGTCTACTGCGGTAGATATTTAATTAGCTAAAATGCGAAATTGTGCATTCTCAGCAAGTCCGTTTTCTTAACTTTTATTAATACCAGATTTTCAGAACTCGTAGTATAATGATTTCAAGTGAAATTGCAATAAAAAGTTACAATTTACGACAACATATTGTAGTTTTCTCACAAGTAATGATGCTAAACTAATTATGGGTTAGCGAGAAAGCGAGGAATTGCTCGTGAGATTACAGCACTCTGCGGCGAACGAATTTTAGCTTGGGGCAAACTGACACTTTATTGCACTTTATTTATCTCGCCAAGTTTTTGGATTTCTGCAACAAAGTGGTTGGTATACCAAAACTATCAACTTGCATACACGATAAGCAGATAAACCACGCGTGCTTTAAATGCGAATTTTTCTTGAAAGATGATAACCAAAATTATATGGTAATGTTGTCGAATTTCTCGTCAGACAAAACATATCATAAAATACAAGAGGTAACCACAAATCGCTTGAAAAATACATCATTTTTCACATCGATATGTTTAAAACCTAAATGTTTTTGTCTTTGTCCAAACATCATTGGAATTCATATAATCGGAAATATAAATAAATGAAACTTCAGAACAACAACTGCTTATTATTTTTTCATGTTAAAAACAAATTTCACACGACAAAATCCAGCATATTCAACTTGGCAGGTCGATTTTTAGAGCTTGCTGAAATTCTGACCCTCACACACTATGTTATTTTCGATTATCGGGTGCTAAAACGTTCATTGTATTGGAACATTTTAATTGGTATATCATAGTATACGAACTCAGGCCGATAGTTGGCACACTCAGCCGGACTAGAAACAATAAAATGGTATGCACTAAATATTTTTCTACACGTATAAAATATATTGTCGTGAATGCATTCTAGGATCTTCATAAGGTCTTGTCAAATTCAAAACTCAGATTAAAATATTTTTTATGCAACAATGGTAAAATAACCACAGCAGCAAAATATGACTGTTTACAAAACTTTCATAAAATAACAATTCCTCAACATATTTATAACGAATGCTTTGCTTACCGATTAAAATCGTAAATATCTCGAATATTTCCGAATAAATCATCGACATCATGAGGTTGGATTTTCAACTCTGGAGTGCTTCGGATGACAAATAGATAACCCTGCAGAAAAATATGGAAATGAAAATATAAAGGGAAAACTATGTTTAATAAAACTGAAATTTTATTTTGTTAAGCATGAGTCTCAAATGGACCGCGCCTCGTCGGCGCGATCCATTAGTGACCCATACTCAACAAAAATATGTTAAATATGTTTCTGAATGCATATGTCTGTAAATAAGGTAATCGAAATTATTCGATTCAATCGTTCGCATTTCGCTGAATCATAAACTATATGATGATTCCATTTTTCCAGAAATTCGCAATCAACTTAACCAAGAAGTATATAAATTTAAAAGTGAATGTTAATTTTGCTGTATTTAATAATTTCTTGGTAAGATGTCTTTGTTTGCGTATTATAATACTCATGATTGGAATATTAGATTCGTAAAATCATTACATTCGGGTTGAATGCACCACATCAATGGCCGTGCCGATAATATTTTGAAAGTTTTTTTCTTCTTTTCAAGAGCAAAAACCGCGCATGAATAATCAATAGGGAAAAGTTAACCAGGGATCAAGTTGGCCTTTATCTCTGGTTGGTGATTGGCCAAGTAATAAAGAAAATAATTTCAGGAAATAACCTCGTGAATAATGTAAATCTTGAACGAGAAAGGAAAAAGAAATTTGGTTTCTTTAAGATATTAAATGTGCAGAAATTTGCAACAAGGAAAATGGAATTCCGTAATTTATTGCGTGATATTACTTACAGTAATAATACGATATATACATTCATTCAAACGTATCAATGCCTAGTGCGCGACCTAAAGTGCAATAACCTTTTTTCAGTTTCTGGCCAAAGCCGTTCGCCAAGACGTAAATAAAATCTTTAGTCAGTATCAGGACCAAAAATTTAAATCTGTGCTTATTCCTTCATTCGTTTTTTCTTTAATGTATGTGATACTATTTTGTTTAATCTTTTTTGATCTATGCTAATCAGATGTTTGATTTTTTCAAACATGAGTCACACATGGTACGCGTCTAGTGGACGCGTTCATCAGTGACACACGCTTAACAAAATATAAAAAAAGTTTTATATTTGAAATGATGGCTAACATGTACATGCCGAGGGGTACAAATCCACTGCCCCAATTTATTTTCTTCGCAACCACGACCCAGCAAAACACAACATAACATAAACCCCCTGTACACCCACCCAAAACGAGTCAGATGAAGTTGGGAGTGATTTGTGATGTAAACTACTTTTTCATCATGCATCAGTGACATGGCATTTCATCGGTGCCATAAGCCCGTTGTCAACACCACGGTTTAGCAGATGAATTGCGTGCAAAACCGAAATAGTTGTCACTTGAATGTTGTCTCGTCGAGTCATCGGTATGGGTCACTTGTCGTTCACTAAACCGCTCCAATTACTGAGCAAATGGTGGGGAGAGTGGTTGTAAATATTTTGACAACTGGATACATTCATCAAGGTTGGTAAAGGGCGATGTTTGGATTATAGTGCTTGTAAAATCCTGACCAAATTCTTACTAGATCTAAATTCTTACTAGTATCTGAAAGCGTTAGGGACATGCCAAGTTATATGCACAGATCTATGCCCAGTTTCAGTGTCCCCGTGATGTTATGTAATACCAGACCAATGAAATTTTGGTTGGTAGTTATATTTGGTAGGAAAGGTAGTCACCTTCGGAATACATTTTCGAAGTGGTAACTTTTGCTTTCTGCGATTCAAATGATATACGTGAATGGAGTATACCAGAATATAACTGAACTCTACGAATAAACGGTTTGACCGAATAAAGAATTTTTGGTTAACAAAGGTTTAGTTACGTTTAGCAACATCAACTCAGTAGTGACCGACCAACTCAGCCACAAGATTGCTGAAACTGAATCAGGACACGGGCACCTCTTGACAGCAATTTTTGATAAAGGCAATTGCTCAAAAGTAGCGTTCGTGTTAGATGTGAAAGATTGCATTTTCGAAGATGCCTATCAGACTAATAAGATACATTTTTGCATATATCCACCACAATTTGACGCATATTTTCTATTTTTGGTACCAAATTACACGCGATCGAAGTATGTGTGGTGGATAAATCGTGCTTTTAAAGCACGATTTATCAACAACTCATGCTTGATCGATCAGGAATTTTCTGATTACATAAAATATAGCCAACATCCATGAAAATGCGTGCAAACACAAATGCCAATCGGTTTTAAAAACGGATTAGGTGACTTCACAACGAACACTGCAATCGAAGAGGCGTGAAAAATACAAACACCATAACATCTGAAATTAAATTCGTACCCGAAAAAATGCCTGTTTCAGCTCAAGGTGCATGATTATATTTTTGTATTTGTGTATCAATATCGTTTTACAATAAACACATAAACATATTATAAAGCTATTTTCACAAGTATTAAAATACTTTCGTGCGAATATGCATAATTTGATACCTTCTTCGTTTCGTGCTTTAACCCTGACGAGATATGAAATTTGAGCACTATTATTCTATAAAATATTTATGGTGAAAATGTACTTCAAATATCTAATTTTCGTAGTGATTTAGTCAAGCTAAGCAAAATTTGAAGATTGCGGTGTTTCAGGAAGTATACTAGACAATTTCATTATTTAGGAAAAATATAATTTGACATCAATAATCAATAAACTACACCGTATTATGAAAGATTTTTGCGTTGTCAAAATATTTGATCGTTTTTCGCAAGCAAAATCACATTGTCGAATATTTTTGAGACAACAGAAACGCGATGGCAATGACAGTCCTTGATTTCGTGATGATGGTACAATGCTACCCTGTACAAAGACCCTGTGTATGCAATAATTTCAAATTTCGCTTATAAGGCGTATTTCATATATCATTTAAACTTGGGTATGATAGTTGACTTGATCATTATAACCTTTTTTAATTTTAATAAGCATTAACTTTGTCTATATATTCTGCATTATAATCACAGGTAATTGGGTTGATATTGAATAGGAAATGATTTTTAAACATTGCCAAATGTGGCCCAATCAGAAATTAAATTGTGTCAAGCATGGGTCATAGATGGACCGTGCCTCGTCGGGGCTCGTGTCTATGTTTGGGGAGTGTGGTATATTTAATTTTATTTTAGTTTTTACAGTTGCATTACTTAATACATACATAGGCGGCGACCTTAGGTCATTTGTACTCGCAAATGTCTTGTAAGTGTTTGCCAAGAATAGCCATCTAAATGCACCATATTGCGTTACGTGACATCGCAACTCTGCCTTCGCAAGCAATCATTGGGAATAGCATATAAGATTTCAGTTATTTTTGTCAAAACTTCTATTTTGGAATTGAAATTAATATCTTCAACCTTATTCGGGATACATTTTGATATGCTTATGAACCGTAAGCGCGATGCATATAAAAGACTAATAAACATGATTTGAATTTTTTTTAAATGTATCTCACGAATAAACCCCAAAATTTGAAAAACCCTATAACACGAAAAACGACATTTCAAATTCAAAAACAAGATAAGTAATAAACTAACCATTTCGCAGTAGTTTATGAAGCTCAATGAGCTTGAGCAATGCCATATTGCCTGTCGCGTTTAACCTCAAACCCCAGTAGAACGCTTGTGGGTGGAATTAATATTAAAAATCTCTTGGGTAAATTGTGAAGTTGAATGTTGTCGCTAATTTGACACAACCAACTGGGTGTGAGCTATTTGCCGAGACCACTCAAAACACAAATACAACCACAGCCATCGTGTAAGTATATTAACTATTTGACTGTGTGTATTAGGAATAGGAGTAAACTATAAGAGAATTTAAATGTTATTGAGGCGGGATTTTGAACACGTCACAAATTTGGGGGTTTACACATTGCTTGTCATTTCTTAAACATAAGCAACAGATGGATCGCGCCGCATCAGTGGCATCTGCCCAACACGAAAATCGGCACAAATTGCAGTTTGGCTGATTTTTGCCGACTCGGACCGATTCGCTTTCCACATTTAATCTGCGACGATGAAGTACTTTTGTGTGTTCAAACCGCGATTAAACCACACCACAACCTCTGACAAAATAGCAATCTAGCTCAAAGTATTTGGCGGTAAAAGTATCGAGTAGCACCCAAATCGTAAGATGGTAAATGATAGTTTCAGTCAACCGAAAAAATCCGTTCGCGCGCACGCAATGTGACGAGGCTAGAATTTCGACGATGACAGAAAACCAAGTGTTGGTGTGGAAGGAAGAACACGAATTGAAGAAGCAAAGTGTTTCAAAAGCTATTTAGAAGCGTGGCTTAATAGGTTATTTAAATGAAACCACAGTCCCTATAAAAACGCCTCAACTCAGCTGTATGGAAATCACAAGTACAACTTTCTGAGTTTTGAACGCGAAGTACACAGAAAAAATTGTGGGCATCGAAACCAACCCTGTTAACTTTGCTAAACAATGAAATATTAATTTGCAAAGCATGTGTCACTGATAGAAAGCGCCATATCAAAACATGTTCGAGAAAAATAATTCTGACTGGACTTTGAAGAATCTTACCGTTAAAATATCTTTCAACGATCGCACGTACATCCTTTCAGTTTCAAGTAATTCCAGAATGACACGATCAACGTAAGATAACTCCGGATTAACTACCATAGCCAGGTTTGCCACCGGTGCAAGATGGTCGACATCGCTCAAATTTCTGTTTTGACGATCGTGCGCTGCAAAAGCGGCGGCTCTTGAGTTTATAGATTTGCTCTTCGTTGTTTCATCAGTGGCAGTGTCTTTTCTAGGTCCATCAACATTGTCTTGATCCAAGGTGAGGCGGTCTACGGAGTCTGATTCATTGAGATCCGGTAACACTGTTTGTAGTCCAAGTCGGTATGAGGTAACCTGGAGGGAACGAAGGATGGCTAAATGTTTAAAGCAAATCAACTGCGAGATATAGGTGTTAAAGATCTCTTTCTTTAACTTGACAAATATTTCAGAATTTTTTCAAAAATTTTGAATCTTTTAGATCGGTACCAAAAAACTAATTCAAGCCAAATTTTAGAGTCATATTAACTTAAATCCAGATTATCATACAAAATGTCGAACAGACCTCAATACACGTGCTCAACGACCCACAATTTTGAATTAAATAGGCAACATTATTCGTCAACCGGTATTATTCATAAAGTAACATGAAAAATTCGTCGATTCTATACAATAAGATCGCAAGCAATAATGATCATATTAAACACCACCTAAGTTATACGTTGAATAAAGAATGAAAACAAACAAATGAATCTTATTTACCTGGTGTTGCTGGTCTGCCTGACCATTTGATGAAGCGCTGCTGAAGTAATCACTCCCTCTAGATGTCCGTGAAGAAATCGATGACGTCACAGAACTTAAACTTGTTGGCCTTCCGCTACCAAATGAACGGAAAGATGACATGCTCATACGACCACTGTCGTAAGCTTTATCGTCCATAGGAGGTGAAGGTAGCGGTGATTCGTCCGCAGAAATCGGGGAAGTTGCACCGGGCCTTTGCGCGTTGTTCACAGACAGTGTATTAGGTGAAGTTATCCTATTGTTTATATTTTCTGGGACTTTGTTATCAGGCGACATAGAAAATGAAGCTTTAAAGTGCGGGGGTGAACTAGGACAAGATTCTGGCGATGAAATATGGTCTCCACCATTCAACTGAGAGTTTGACCCAGTCATAATAAGAGGCGATGGTACTCGTCCTTGCCTCCCTTTTGGAACTTCCAAATTATTAGTGCTGGTCGCAGTTTCGTTATGATTATTGCCACTTTTTGAATCCTTTTTAGACGTTTTACTCCGCCTTCGGCGCGGCGACTTGCCTTTGTTGATCACAGTTGTTGTGTCTACCGCAGATTGCACCGAACTCATATTCGTAGAGCTCGAACCCGAACGCCTAGATCGGCCGAATGAATATTGGCGAGCTAAACGACTGATAACTGAATCACTACGTTTAAGTTTTTCTTTGATCGGAGTAGCCTCTCTGTTGAGTTCTCTTGTGCTTTGTACCCGGCTTACGCGGGTTATTAAAGGTCTTTGGGTGCCGCTCGAACTGAGACTTCGTTTTGGCTTCCGGTTAGGAAGAGCGAGGTTAATTCGGTTACAGGAAGCTGATCTCGCTAACGATGGAGGACGAGAAGGGTATACTGGAATGTGATCGGCGACTTTGTCGTCTATTTCCTGATCTCCCACGCCGTCCTGGCACTCTGTGTACCCGGGGTACGGATCGGCTGCAAAGAAATAAATAAAAAATAAAATGTCTGGTTGTATTAAAATAGAAAAATATGATTTCAACACAATGATGAGTATAATGATGAGTATAATTTTAGATTGATTACAAAAGCGCGTTTATGATAGGTTAAAAGTCCTCTAATAATTCATAGTATCAAACAATATAGGTAGCAACAAAGGGCGTAATAGAAATACTTGAGCCTGATTACCCGAAAGTCCTTTTGAAAACTAAACCGCACAAAATCCTATGTACATAAATTCACACACGAACGTCGTCCTAAGTCCAGCAAAGAAATTAAGTCTAAGTGACTTGAGCAAAATCACGTTCGATTTCTATATTAAGTCAATAAAAACAACAATTCGTACGAATTGTAGTATATTTTCGATTCGTTTGACTAATTATATTTAGACTAGATTGACATGGTTCGGTAGATACTCTGATCACCATTTCCAAAGTTTAGTTAGATTTTAATTTAAAATTTTTACATAAATCGCAGAGATGTTTTAATCGCGTGAAATCGACTGTCGACAGAACAATAGGACTTCGCAGCCACCAAGGCACAATTCAAAGTCAACCAACGATAAATCCAACATGCCCAATTCTTCAATTTCACTATAATTCTCATTTAATAGAACAAAACTGTCTCTGACATCTTCCCCAGGAAGTTAATGAAGCGTTGTATCGAGCCAACTTTTGTTGATTTGTTGAAAAATATTTAATTAGCAATACCCCCGCCTCTGTCATTCACACACATACATATACATCGCCACTCATATTTCAACATACTATTGCCACAGATGATCATGTATTAAATCCAAACATCAGAACACTTATCAAGGGGGATATACTGTATATTATATTTGAACAAAAATTCGATAAAGACAATCTGCATCACACAGACCAACGGTGGACGCAATTCGGTTTCCTATTGTCCAAGAACGTGCTGGCTACGCGACGATATCCACTTCACAGGTATTTTAATATTTGCTGACCAACGCAGGTTTTACTTTTTCGGATATATTTGAGCATGTATAAAGCAGTAATAAATCGCGCTGCTAAGCGTGATTTATTGTTACTTCAGGCGTGATCAAATATAATCTATTCAGGCAAATTATGACAAAGTATCGTGTTACAAATGTCGACCGTTCCGCTTGTATTCTTAATTTGAAATTATGAAAATATTGAAATTAGATAGCACAGTCTTGTCCATATTAATTGAAATCCTATTTTCGTCGTGAGATTTAACCAGATAATCACTAGAGATATGTGAAAAGTACATTAATGTTATAAACTAACTGTCTTCATAAAGCGTTAAGATAACTATTTCTATTCACAAATTTTCAGTATATAAGCCGATGTTAAATAATACAAGGCAATATTTTTAACTACTGCATTTTTCAAAAAATAGTAATTTTCAAACTGATAACATAAAATTATTATACTAACCAACTTCCATATTTTGCCGTACCATATCCAATTGTAGGAATACAAATTACTATATAATATGTAACATATTCTTCTAACTATATAATACGAAGCTATTTACAGAGAAAACACATAAAGAAAGATAGATTAGTTTGAATCTATTCCTCTCGAAGTCGTCAAATCGTGGCTTTTGCATTATTTGTCATGGCAATTCTGACTTGACACTTCACAGTGCAATATATTTTCCTACACGGTTTGAATATCCATTTCGCCTTTTGTCCATTTTATTTGCGAAAGCTTGATATTTGCTAACATCGTGATAAAATCAATAAAAAAAAATTCATTTTTTCAACGGAATCGATTTGAGGAAACTTGTGATGAAAGAAATATATCCATCGAGATGCTATTCATCATCACAGATAACTGGTCTAGTGCTTTACAAAATCCCACATATTGTATTCACCAATCTACTGTTTCTGAGAGTCACGAGAGAAACGCTACCAACAAAGGCAATCAAAGAAGCGATTGGCGAGCAAATTTTTCACAAATCCTTGTATTGTTAAACTATGCGAACGCCACCGTGCGAAAATCGCTGACTTGGCGTCTCTTTTCACCAACGAAAAATTGCATTATATCGGATTGAAAGAGGTTGTAGACATTGTTTTGGTTTGTGGGTTTTCGTTTTACCGGAGCAACAGCATAGGTACATGCCTGTTGTGATATGCATTTAGCAAACGACCTGTTTTATAACTATTGAAATGTGCATATGTGCAACCCAATACTTTGAATATATCCTAGCTTTTCAGATTTTTTCAATCGAAATTCGCTCACAGCAAGGCTGCAGAAGACAGATTTATTTATCCCTGCAGCTATCGTGAACTGAAATCTTTCACCAAGTTGACCGGTACAATGAAACACCAAACAATTGAAATATTTTTCTGATCAGAATTGTTATCAGCATATAATCATTTTTTGCTTCCTGTAGCAATTTAACTCAATAAGCCAAAGGCAACTTATTTCATTTAGCCAAGTATGAGACACCGGTGGGCCGCGCGAGGATGGTGCGGTCCACCAGTGACCCGTAGTTGCCAAAACACAGTGACGTTTTTTCTACATTTCTCTGATTTTTAATCAATAAAACGAATTTTATGATCAGAATAGGTCAAGATATCATAACATCATCCTGCATGTCCCAGACGTGACATCGACGATATATTTGAAGAAATTTCACGGTGCAGAGGTGACCGAATGAAGTCTGTTTTTGTTAATGAAGACAAAAGATAGAAAGAGATCAATCAAAAAAGACGAGTGGTCTGGAAAAATCACTCTGAGTCGCGTGACGGAATGACTTCACTTTGCGTGAAATTGAAGACAAGCGTGAATTTGCATCTTCGACTATGCAGCAAGTCGATAGAAATGCAAAGAGTGAGTTGGTGATTAAATAACAAAAGTAATTTTCAAATAAAGTTCTGGAAATCTCAAGTAAAATGTTGAGAATAGAATCCATAACTTATATCGAATTCAAGAGCTAATACAAATGTAAATACAACAAAGAGAAAGCCTGTCTACTGCTTCCCAATCAGAAATTTTATTTTGTCGAGCATGCGCCACAGATGGACCACAGATGCACAGACAGTAACTCATACTTAACAAAACATGCCTGGTCAAAATATTTCTGACTACTACTTTGCGTGCGATATACTAATACTGCTAACAGATTGGTCATTCGGACAAATTCACAAATTCAATGTCACAAATATTTTGGTAAATGAAGTTCATCTAATTCTAAGAGATCAAAAATGCCAAACGGGGTTCAATAGTTGAAGTGAGTCTCTCTCTGATGAAACAACATTGCAAAATTAAAAAAAAATACATGGAACTTAACTAATAGTACAGTACGCTCTGTCCTATTAATATATTTAACGCGATTCGATGAGTTTGGAATCAACGTAGATTCTGTGGTCGTTATTTATACCCTCTAACTTCAAGAAAGATTTGAACCAATATTTTTAATATTATTATAAAACCATATCTTGAATATACAACGGCTTAAGACTCGGCTATTTCAGGCGCAGTTGGTGTCTTGTGGAAACAAAGTATTCTACTAACTCACCATAACGTCGAGTAAAAAAACTATTCCTTACTAACTAATATATCAATATCCACCTATCCCTAATATCCACAACGCCTAACACACGAATAGTGTTAAAACTAACGCAGTCAAATAGGAAACGACGAACAAAATTTCCGTACAAAAAAGATAAGCGAGTCAAATTTCTCAACTCAATGTTGTAAGTTCATGACACCTGTCACACGTGTAAGATGTAGTCATTAAATCACTTCTGGATATCGAGTGTGAAATGATTAGGGATAATCGGAAATACGGGTGGAAAGCAATTGCATTGAAACAATAGCGATTTGTAAATTATATGACCCTACGATTTATATAACTGCTATCATTGCGAGCGATAGTCTTTATATCGCTAAAATATTTTCGCGTCGTAAATTGTTCCTCTCCCGTTCAGACTGCACATGTGGTGTTGAGTATGGGAGTGCCGTCAAGGCGCGATCCATCTGTGACTCATGCTTGACAAATAATTTATTATTTCTATATTCATTTTTCAATATTTGGCCATATATGGGTCACTTGTGTAGCATTGCATTTTTATCAGTGGTCCATACTCGACCGAACAGGTCTGACAGAGAGTTATCGTTATCAACTATGACGCTTCAAAAAAAAAAGAAATTAAGATCCCATTTATCTTTGTACCAACTTTGAAGAAATGATTAATAACGTCTGAAACTCTCTGTAAAGACAAGCGTGTGAAATCTCGACCTGAAGTCGTAAACTAAAGTACCAATGCATATCTATGTTTGATTAAGATAGGCCGAACATTAAAAACCCGACAGAGGAACGTGACTATGACAAAGTATAAAGATCTCCCTTTAATCGAGTAATTACTTCGCAAGGTTTTTGAACTTTTAAAATTTCTTGCTTAATTATGACATATGCCAAAATTTACGCCTTCGTATGAAGACCCAGTTTTGAAAATCGAACTAAATTTAAACTAAAATGTGTGGATATTCCTACTTCATGCGTTCCACTTTTATTCTTCGACTAGGTTAGTTGTGAGACTGAAATTGCGAAATATATCATTCAACTGTGAGATCTAGAAACTTGTAGGATGAAGAAAATATTTCCAATTCCGATAATATTGGGCGTTGCTGTTGAGCTCTGGTAATTCAAATAAATTCGCCAAGCACATTTGCTTTCAGTACTTGATATTCCTAAAATAACCTATTCCTATAACCAACACTTGAAAACAATAGTGACCTTCGGAGAGGATCGAGAGACTTCGGTCTAATCTAAGCTATGCAATATATTAGACTCGATAAATTTTATTCTGAGCTAATAAAGTGATGAAAATGCTGAAATAGAGCAACCTTGAAAATAATCAACCAGAAAAAATGGGATAAATTACTCATCGTCAGACACAACTCAAACAAAGACCAGTCAGTCGGTCGGCCGAGTACACACAAGGCTACGCCGTTCGGGACCGGACGCCTACAGATATCATACTACCGAATAGATAATGACGGCACACGGCCACCATTGATACAGTTGATACAATATAAGCTACACGGATGACGTAACGTCTAAAAACGGCTTCCGGCGTTACGAAAGATAACAAAAGACTGATAATTTAGAAGAGTAGGATTTGTAAATTGCGTATTGGAGTATGAAATGATTATGGTGCATTATGAAGAGGAAAAAAGTCTAGCCGTATCACTTTATATCGACTGTTTAGTATGGGCAACTGGTGGGTTGGTACAAGGAGGCACGATTTATCTGTGGTACACGCTTGGCAAAACAAAATTTCTTATTGCCAATGACGAGTCTGCCGAAACGACGCAATTTCGTATAACGGATCAATTGTATTTCGTAAAGAATATGGTGCAGTACGTTTGGTAGAAAAAATAATGACAACCAGAATCATGATATTCGGCGAACCAACTTTAACAATATATAATACTACGTACGGCCTAAAACAACCTTTCCCCGAAGTTCAAACGAGTTCAAAGTTTTCTAAATCTAAATCCGCTATTGCTTCTTCGCAAGGTCGTCAGCGTCTTGAGATTTACGACCGGATACTTTACGAGGGCCGAAGCTAAGACCTCAGGGTGCAAACTTCGGAATCTATCAACATTTGGGGCCAAGGCGTCACACGGTACCTTAAGTCAAGCACCGACTTTATCGCTTTTATTGCCGATTTATCTTTGGATTATTCAACAATAACAAGCGTTTCACCGGGATAAATAAAAGATTACGGTATGGGAACAGGGAAAATAAATCGCTTACCCTGTTAATTGAATTTTGTCAAAAATGTGTCACCAGTGAGTCACACTGAGCAAATTAAAAATTCGAAAATTCCAAGTCTCAGTAATTAAGGTTAGCCTACTATACCAACTACTATCAATCGAAACTAGTTAATGTCGGTCTTAGTAAAAGCTCGTGCTTAGTAAAACAAAATATCTGATTAGGAATGATCTAAAATTCTTTTCCAAGCAAAGAAACTCAGGCATAATAAACTTCAATAAAACAAGGGCGTTATAATTATTACAACATTTCAAAGTTTAGCAATTCAATTAACACTTACTATAATACTCGCTTTCTTACCTTTCCATGTGTCCACGACCATTGGATTGACGCACCACATTTCAATGGCCAAGAATATATTTATCAAAAATTTGAAAATCCCAACTTTAGGCAATATACAACAATCCAACAGTACTTTTTATATCATGCTATTATCTAGTTCAATAATCAGTATCGATACGCAAAATTTTAATTCAGCGTCTAAACGATAAAAAAAATGGTCAGATATAAAGTACATTATCGTTAAAACACTTGAACGACGATGTATTGCATTTCCAAGTTTATTACTTGTACATATTCTATATTGTGAAAGTTCAGCTCTGAACGTACGCCGAACTAAAAATATACTTCTTTTCTGCAGCGTATTTTTCGCAAAAACTAGAGCATTTGTTGAATCTTAAATATGAAAACTCCCTCACAAATTAATTATTTTTATATATTGCAAGAAAACTAACCCTGCAAAAATTCTCACACATACATCCCTCAATTTCGTTTGCATAATGCGTAGACATCGGCAAACATTACACAGCCCGTACGCCCAAGCTTTCACGAGCGACTAATCGACAATCTCTCGTACGTCTTTCGCGGGCGACGCTTTTTTCTCTCGCCCTTCTCAAGCATAATCGCGTACGCGCAGTTACGCAAACTTTTGCGACATGTAGAATAACACTTGTCGCACATAATTTTCGATCAAGCCCGATTAGATATTTTATTTTGTCAAGTATGCGCCAATGATGGATCGCACTTAGACAGTGCGATACATCATTGTCGCATACTTAACAAAATCTATTTAGAAAACGAACGTTTGGCAAGAAAGCTTGATCTCACGTGAAAGCCCGCCGATGCTTTGCCAAGTCTCAACCGTGTTATTAATGCAATAAAAACTGTACGTACGCTTGTCGTTATACAAGTTCTTGTTTTTATTGCCATGTAATAGAGACCACCAGTGCGAGATTTATTGCTATACCAAGAAAAACACTAACTAATTAGCGATCATCGAGAGAAAATAATAGAGAAGACAGAAATCCTGATTTTTACTTGAAGTAATAATTATAGTTATTGGTTTAGTAGGAATCGTAAGTTTTTGTTAGATGAACTCGAAATTTTGACCGTTTTCAGAGTCAAATAAATTGATTTATTTGTTTTCAATGTTGCACGATTTATTGTTTGACACGAAGAAAGTAAATTAAACCGAAAGTTGTCAAAAACTGGTTCAAAAGATTTAACTTGAAAACATATGTTTACAGTAGTTTACAAATAAAATTACTTAAAAATATAATGATACGAATATAGCGCTAAAATGCTTGCAAATAATTTTCGTATTTTAATAGCAAGATTGCTTGGTTGAAAGTTGGTTCGTTAAATCTAAAGTAAAGCTATAATTCTAAAGTACAAGGACAAACAATAAAAAATCTAATTTACTTGGCATTTCCTATAAAATGAAACACAAATCGGTCGAAATCAATCTGTCTCCCACAGTTGAATAAACTTGGTTAGAAAAAATATTTTAGATTAAGATTAAACCGAATATTTATTCTTACATTTTGTTAAGCAAGGTCCACGCGGTCAGTTATTTTTTCAATGATTAGCAAAACAATATCACTTCGGTTATGAAATATGGAATTACTGAAAACATTGAAAAAGGACAAAAAGATGAAAATTCGAACAATTTCCCGATTGGATGTTTTTGAGAAACACGTTTTGTGAAGCCTCTAAAGCGCAATCCATCTGTGGCCCATAGTTGATTGGGTAAAATATTTATATAGACAAAACGGCTCTGAATCACACTCTATATCTGTAACTTTCTCTTGCGCACGTAGGGATCTTCATCTAAAGTCCATCGCGGTCAAAATAACGTGTTTTAAGGTTCAACGGATAAAGTTAATGAGCATTATTTGTATTCGTAAATACGTAATTACACGTCCATTCTAATCCACGGAATCCGCACCTTCGCACGAGGAGCAGGCGCCTTAGCATCGTAGTGAAATAACTTCACGGAGTTAAACTGTATTAACCATCGGATACTTTTTGACAATCAGTGTTTCAAGTCGGAAATTCTATGTAAAAACATCGTTTGTTAAGTATGAATCACTAATGGATCGCGCCGCCTAGGCGCGGTCCATTTGTGGCTCATGCTTAACAAAAAGAAAGTTTCTGATTGAGTTAGTTTTGTTGAAAAGAAAAAAAGGCGTTCCATTATTCTGTCAAGCTTACTCAAATTAGTACACATGAGTTCAGTGATTGGTTTGGATTCATGGGTCTGGAACCCTATACCTGTATTTGTGATGTACTTGGTAACCAATTCAGCGGCCAAAATTGGAAAAAAATCATGTTTGTCAAATATGGGGGCACAAATAGATTACTTTGCCAATACGCAGTTCATTTTTCGCTTATGCATGAAAAAATAAATATATTTTAGCCATGATCAAATAAATTCTAGATCCATTTCGCTTAAAACTACGACCAGAGTATAGACTTACTGTGGGTGCACACAGGTCAACTGTTTATTTTATATAAGGAGCGTTTGAGCGCTTTAAGGCGTCTCACGCGAATTCTACGCCTGATTGGTCGTAAGGGAACAACATTGGGGATTTATAGAAACATATCGACTCCCAGCAAGCTTGGGCCAATGGTGACTCAAGCCAAGTACATGCGAATAAGCAATAGCCCAGGTACGGCCGGATTATTTATTATTGAGTCTTAGTTTACACAATTTAGATTCAACGATTCAAAACAGATTCTAAAATAAACTTGAAATAGGGGCACAAAAAGTACGACATGGTGCGTGCGACAAACGACGAGCAGTTTGCATACAGTACTTTCGTTTTATTTGCTCCAAAATGAGGTGCAGTGATTTCGCATCAAAATGATAGCATTTTCGAAAATAAAGGGTGAAAAAGCGCACGAATCGGTTTAAAATCGTTTTGACTACCTAGTTTAATATATTTTCGTTTCAGGTATAAAAATAACATGCTGCAAAACTAACGTGGAAAATTTAGACAAAATCTGCTTTCGCGATTATCGCAAATTTTCTTCAAATAAATATTTTTTCGACCCTCTCTTCTACATTTGGAAGCGGATATATAGCCACACGGTTAAGCCAAGTCAGGCTTTTTTATAAAATTATTATCGTCGAGATTTAATTCCTAGAATGAAATACTTTTCGAATTTCGTATTGATTTCCCAGTGCTCAACATTAGAAATTCTGAATTTTGTCACAGATTGAATTGATATTGAATATTTGGCATAGGGCTCAAAATCATCTTGAAAAATCCAATCTGATACCACCGGTTAGCAGGTCCGTGTTGGGAATTAATATTATGCAAAAAGGTGAGGAATGCAAATAATATGGTTAAGCAACAATTGAACGAGCGACACATATTCGATGACCACTACAGGAGTTGCACCCTAAATCAGATCACTGGAGACACGACTAGGTTGTGACAACTAGAAATTTATTTATTTATTAAAGAGAACGAGTTCATCACCCAAGCAAATAAATCAGCCCAGGGTTGCTTTACAGGACAGCAAAAATAAGTAATTTTGTTTTGTTGAACATAAGCCACATATGGCCCGCGCCAACGAGGCGCGGTCCATCTGTGGCTTATGTTCCACAAATGGTTAAGCAACAAAATATTCTAGCGGGACAATGCATCACGTACGTGGATGTTGAAATTTCGCTACGCCGTTGATCGTGAATGGATAGCGAAGGAAACTGGCAATACTAACCAAACATTGGGGTGGCAGATCATTACGTAAAAGTAAGTTTACCCCGATGTAACAATTGAGCCTGATATATCGATTCGAACCCAAACGACGTCAAAGTTGAGCAATAACTTTAGTTCACCATTGTCACCCTTGTGGACGACTATTTTTAATGGGGTTCTATTACTAGGACTGGTAGGGATGTGATTCAACAGTTCACCTATTCCCAGTTTATCTAGATAATACAACGCGATATTCAAAGGAAGGTTAAATATCTACGTACGTTTTCAAACAATTCAATTCAGCATTAAGAAAGACAATGAAACAACAACCATGGCATGAAATTAAGTGATGACTATTTCGTGATATAAAGACAATATCGACGAATTTATTGGGAAATCATGTCAATATGATGTTTATTATAATGAAAGTGCTAGTACTTAATATATTTTTTTTTGTAAGCGTGAAAATCAAAATATTTTTTAAAATGTAAACGTAAAGAAACGCCTATTCGTAAAACCTCACCAATCTGTAAGCTTTCCCATGTTTCCCCGATGGGTTTATTTCTCACTAAAATATTGATGAAAACTAAACATAATCAATTAAATGCTAGACCAGTTTCTATGTAACTTCTCTGGAGAACGAAAACAGTATAAAAATATAAGCACAGAAAGATCAAAACTATGCTAAATCTAGCATTCTCTGTACCAATATTTGAAGCAGAGGTGAAAATCTGATACAAATAACCTCTGTTAATTACATATATGTCCGGAAAGATCTTCTCACTGACAACAAACATGACTAAACTAACTATAAAGTTTACTCGTTCTGTGATTTTATTCTTCTCTGACGAACTCGCAAACCAAAATTAACTTGTTTTTAACAAAATTCCCTTCGAAGTCTGAATCATGTATTAACGAAAAACTCGACAAAAACAAAACAAGCCGAGTGTGTACCAAAACCACCAAAATTAGATTCAGGTATGCGGTCAAGATTTATCAGCCTAAATTTACTTTTTATCACGAATGAGTCATATATGGACCGCGCTTCTCAAAGCGCGTTCCATCTATGACCCATGCGTGATAAATTATACATACCTATTTTTGTCATCAGCTGACAACGTAACACGTCATAGCTTATGCTTAGCGATTAAATCAATCTGTGACGTAAGAGCAAGGCGCATATCATACCACCCAGTACTGCATTGCGCCGTGAGGGGAAATCGTTATATCAAAAATGTGCAACTGCAGTTAAAAATTATCTTTCAAAAATGAACTTTTATTGCTATTGTTGGAATGAGGATATATAGATATCGATTAAAGACAATAGGAAAGAGCAGATTAATTGGGTTCGATGTTAAACAAGACGCATTTCTTCACTACATGGTTAAGGATTTAACTGTTAATTAACACAATGTTTTTTGTTGCTTTGAGCCTGTGACCATAGTTTATGTCATCCGACGGTGCTCATCACCTCACAAAAATAGGAGAAACGTTTATTCTAAGCAATAATTATCTCAGCACACAAGTGTATTTTTCGCTTAAATCATAGATAAATGTCGTATCCCAGCTTGGGCCATAATGGAATATCAACAAACAGAACATTTTCTACCAGTGGAAGAGGTAAATACGCATTAAAAAATCCACTTGCATATATATCTTTACTATGGATATGTTAGTATACAAGCATTTGACATTTACGTCAATTTTCGTTCCATAAATGCGCAGAAATTAGACAACACGTTTTAGGATATGGCATCAATCCCAACTTCCGACAATGTAGCACCTTGTTCTAAAAATATTTTGACTTATAATTTTTTATTCATATGTTAATTTTATCAGAATTGATAAAATAAATAGGAATTAGTCTCGGTTATAAATCGATAGTTTTGTTTCTGTCAAAACGGGACAAAAAAAGATAACAATTTGGACATTCACGGTAGAAAATGTGATTTCTTTCACAAAACCTGAAATTTTTCCAGTCAGAACACACCCGGCTTATTCTATTTTGTTGTGCATGATCGCCAGGAACAGTTTATCTGTCACTGCATCATGAAAGATCAGTTTTCTGACTGAACGGCATGTCTTCGATTATCCGAAACATTCTCTTTATCTTGTGTTATTGAACATGAATTCAAGAAGTTTCATTTTTGAGTGAAATACTTCCATAAACAAAAAAGACTCCAAGCAGATGAATGGATATTTCAAGAAAAGCAGGATGTGCAACTATGTGTTTTCTAATATGGCCAATCTAATTCAATGGCAATTGATGACGATTGGAAGTAGCCCCACCGATCGACAGAAATGCAAGAAATTGTAATATGAGGTATGTAAGGTAAATTTTTAACCAAAAACAGAAGTGACGCTACGTAAATTCTTTCCAAGATTATAGGATAAAAAAATGGAGAAGATTTGAGGAACGTCATAGCATTTACGTTGAAATCACACCTATGTCGTAGACGGACGTCGTAAAACCCAAGCAACACAACACAAAGCAAAAAAATACAAAAAATAAAGGCGGTCATTATGTGAAATAAGGTGTTGCCGGTCCAGACATCGCCTTCGAGCATGAAATGAGTCAATAATTGGCGACAGTTTCGCCTTTCAGAAGCCACACTTTACATACAAAGGACACGGGACATATAATTCACACTCGCGGGAGAGAACAGTCGGACACTAATTGGTCTTTGTAGCACTCGAACGATTTCCAATTAGACTATTAATTTTGTGTTAATTTTCCCACGTCGAGAAATGTATATCTGCCAATCAGAAATTTATTTTGTCAAGGATAAGTCACAAATAGATCGCGTCTCGTTGACGCGATCCATCAGTGACCCATACTTGACAAAGCATGATTAGATAATCTTTTTCTGATTGCGCTTTGGATTGAATTTACCAAGCATGGGCCATCGATGTACTTAGCTTTCGTGACGCGTTTCATCAATAAACCATACTTGGTAACCTCAGTCAGGGTAAAGAAAAGCATTGACTATCAATATCTTATAAATAAAACAAGGTACTTGAAACTCTAATTTATGAGTCATTCAGACAAAAATTTTCATAGAACCTGCCTCCACTCCTAGCCCACTGTATTTTTTTTAACTCCTTATATGTAGATAGCCCAATTTGATGCAAATAGATTCTTTTCTTTTAAATATATATATATATATATATATATACTTTGCATTATCTGTATCATCACCTGTATAAATTTCTATGTTGTGTTTTTGTAAATTTGCGTCTTTTTCTACACATTAATATTATTGTTTTACATATATATTTTTTTTTCAAGGGTTTTTGCCGCACATCAGTGTTTTAGGTGGACAGGGCCTTGTGCAACTATCCTGTCTTTTATTCTTCTGTATCCTTAAATTTTATATTGATTATTACGAGGCGAATAAACATACATACATACATACATGCCTTTCAATATACTCGTATTAATAAGTTCAAAAATACTTTTACTTACAGTTTGTTTACTTTGTAATTGTTACTTTAAACTTGATCAGAAAATTGGTCTGTGAAAATAAAATGAAAGAATGAAACGAGTGAAATAAGAGGGAAATATTCATTCATAAATTTTAGCATATTACCTTGCGGTCAGGCCTGGATAAACGGCATTGGCGTTGACATTTAAAAATACTTGGCTATTTTGATAAATAGGATATTGTGGTCAGTCAAAGTTTATTAGATTTTAATATATTCAAACCACCAATGTAATTACAACAATGGTGCAAACAAGCGGAGGTTCCTTTTAATATTATCATTTAGCTTTCACATTTATTGTATATTTCTGGCAACGCACTGCCTTCCTTCGTTGTGATTGGTTTATTGTTTTCGTTACGCTTCAGTGATTTGATAGCTTTATCTTGATGGAATCACCTACAGCATGGTTGCTGTTTGTACTTGTGAAACAAAGTTACTATTTGCTAGGAAATAAGAATCTGCTCGGTGTAACAACGTAATATCAGATGGAGCATGTGAGAAACTATATTACTATGTTGTGACAAAATATTATGTCCAAGAAGATACACACAAAGAACAAATTTATCCTATTTGGCAATGTGGAGCACCCTGTTTACAATTTTGGAGTTTTGTTTTATCCGTTACAAAAAAATATAATATGGATTAGCTGAAATTAAGTCATTGAACATTTATCTGCTGGCGAAGAGGACATATTAGAAATAATGCAATTAAGCCTCTTAAAAGTCCGAAATGAAATCTATACAGGAAATGCTTAATCGCAACATACAATTTTGTCGCAACCGCATCGAAAAGCAAATTCAAGAGGATTAATTAAATTTTTCAGTCTGATTGAAGCAGTGCATTGTAAAATTTTGTTTTGTGAATTCGGAGTCCGTTTATGCATAGTATTGCCCCGATTTTTTGGAGATACACAGTTCGATTCAAAAATCAAAAAACCAAAACGATTTCAAAATGGTCAGCAGAAAATATTAATAACAACAAGCTCGGCGATTTGACGCGTCGATTAAAAGAGGTTATTGTACGAATCTGTTGACACTAGGTCATGCGAACATAATGGGTATCAGAATTCATATCAGGAAACTCGGAATAAATAAAACTGTTTGGATTTTGATCACATTTTATGTGTATTTGAAATTCAAGTTTGGAATCTGTAAAGACAGTGTTTAGGAAAAAGTTTCATATGAGATTCTATTTAGTTTGAAAAAATTACTTGAATCAAATCATAATTCCGAATAACCGATTTTGTCAAATCCAGCTTCAAATTTTACACAAAAATCACGAGTTTCCCATAAGTAGTGTTTCAAAATGAAAATGTGAATTAATCAAACGAGATTGTTGGTCATCAATGGATACATCATAAACTTTTTTATTTGATGGTCAAGCGCCAAAGAGATACACTAAAGAGCAACGCGTTTCCAGACGGACGAGTTCACAGACGCAGTGGGGTAACCACGTATTGATTTATATCTGTATCAAGTTTCGTAATTCGTGAGAAAGTAACTTGACAAAACCAACTATCTAGTCTGGTGGTCAAACAATCTACAGGTTTGCGGCTGAGAAACGCCTCCTCTTATCAATAGACGGCCGTGAATTAGCATACCGTGGGGCAATTAAATTTTGTTGAAAAAGTGGACTATATAGTTACGCCTCGCCTGAAATTAGCTGGATCGAACTATATGTTGTAATGCCTATCTGTCCCTATACGAACGAGTCTGAAAAAAGTCTCCAGGTCATCGAACTATAGATCGACCCTATCGGTATGATTTCTTAATACGAGGTAGGATTCCGGCAATTGGGAATTTTAATTGCCAAGCATTGGCCAAAAATGGATCGCGCCTGGATGGCAGTGTTGCTGGAAAGATATGATCTTTCCGATTGGGCCAAGTCTACCAGAGTTATCATACCCCGGGTTAGTTGGTGGGCATAGATTAACAAACCGTACTCCTCGGGACACGAAACCGAAATCATCCACCTGCGATGCCAACATGATAACCCCTAGGACCATATAAGCCATTGGGCATTTCACTATTAAAAAAGACTGAGACGAAACCCCCACGAAAACACTTCTGTCAACGAGTATGTAATATGCAAATTTTGACAAGATAACACGGAAGATTAAACACATTGTTTGCTAAAATCGATAATATTATCTACCATTTGTCTTCACAAATCTGTTGTACGCGACGAGGTTTACTCTCATTATTAACAAAAGTACGTACACTTTCCGTCTTACCAAATAGCTTAATACACACCCGCTCGTCAGGGTGGCAGATGGGTTCAGTAACTTATAGCAAATACATTTGAATAAATTATGGCAAGTACTGAGATTTGAATGGGGGTGTAGAACTAAAAATTGCTTTTCTGATGAACAAATCTCAAGTTTCTCGTAATTATCGTGTTACTTCAAACGCATATCTGAGGTCATGACAATATTATCTAAAATTTCATAACTTCATAACTGTGGATTTATTAGGCAATTAATTAATTAATTTATTTGTTATGCAATTGTAACAAAGTAAGTGACTGTTTGCAGTTATCTACTAAATGCCGGTGTGGAATTCTTCGTTTTGATAATTCTCTCTTGATAATTTAATTAAAAAAAATATGGGAGCTTATGCCCCTTCTATAAACACACCAATACACAACCATACGCCAATACCCTAACCAATTTCAATATTTTCATATCACAAACCTTACGCCCCATAACTAGTCACGGAATGCAGAAAATGTCAATGTCAGCTTTGGTTACCAACAAGCTAATGGAATTTTCCCAGACTCGATGTATTTTCAAATCAAAATCAAAATATTTTCGTTGGCAAAAAGTCGAACCTGGATCGGTCGGTTTTGGCAAAGGGTTCAACGATAATCATATTAGACTTCATTTTCAATAAAATACATATCAACTATCCAGAATCGGCCATGTATCTAATATGATGAACTCGCGTCTTTGGGCGACAAATATTCATACCCCACACATGGTCGAGCATGGACAGGTAAAATTATCATTAATAGTAAATGTCAATGCAGACCAAAATTTTGAGGATAGCATGTGACCAAAATATTTGTTAAAACAAAAAATCCCCACACAATTGTTATCACAATCAAAATGCCAAGCATGAAACACAGATGGACCGATCCATCAGTGACTCATACTTAACAAAAGATTTCGTTTGAGATACAACCAAAGCAATATAGCAAGTGCGTAGCATGGGATCGTGACAATGCGACTTTTCCTGAAATATTTTCACCCTGTTTTAAATGACTCTAACTTGCAGACAAAAGATAGGAGCGAACGCTGAAGTATATAGTCTTCAGTCTGTGCTTTTGTAGGTAAATAAAATCTGGCGTGCCATTGTTAAGCGGTGCTAACATAAATCGTTCGCGCCTTATAGAATAATAATCTGTTATCAAAACAAATGCTAATGCCCACTGGTAAGCTGGATCGAATAATATGAAGCCTTATTTATTTTGCTAAGTTAAGGCAAAAAATAATCTTGAACGGTTTAAAAGGCGGTAGAAATGAAGTACAATAGTGGATAAATACATGAGTAATGGCCTCGAAATTTTTGCACTAGTTAGTAAACATATGGTTTTGCAAACGGTGACAATAGAAAATATTTTAAGCAGTCATAATGCTGCATCATGTTTTTCCTCACAAATATCCGCACATTTATGATTGCATTCGAATAGTCCGAATTTACTTATTAACATGATTTAGAAGTTTACGTAATGGAATTTAATATTTTAGTTGCGGCGCACAATGTGACGTCGTAGCTTGGTAATTGATTAAATTGTGTCGCGCAACCTTTATGCATCTCGTCGATTCTCACTTAGCATATTTTTTAGATGAGAGGTGAAAAGTGAATCATCTTTAACAATGGGATTATAGATTATACGCTGGATAACAATACAGCAATCATAGTAAATAAGAGTAGGAATACTTAACCGCTTTTTCGCAAAAACAAAATATTCATCATCCAAAAGCAGAACCATCGAGATACGAAACAAAACCGCACAAAAGAATAACCGACCGTCGCAGTTTTTCCTCTGCCATATTTTTATTTCGAACCCTGCCCTGAGCAAGCACAGAAAACTATACTAAAAGTCACAAAGTGCTCTTTTACAAATGTGCTGTGACACATGTACGAAAGTAACACCTCAATTCTCACATCAATTACATCCTCATAAATAAATTCTCATTTTTTGTAAACAAGATAGTTGTTCTGATATCGAGTTTTGATAATAATTCCAAAATTAGATTCGATCAGAACATTCGAAAATAGCGAATCTATCAAGAATTCAAAAGTGCTCAGGCCTAACCACCATAAATCCAGCCACTTCGATCGTATATTACGTCGATTTTCTAGGCGCCAAAAACACAAAAGAATCAAGGTTTGAACTTGCCCTTCGGATAGTAAACAAATTCAATAACATTTTAAACTGAACGAATGGATGGATATCCGTAATATTTCGCAAATAGATTTTAATGAGTAAAATGACGATACGTTGTGTTTTGGTATTTTCTCAATAATGTGAGGTTTTAGCAGATTTTTTTTTTGGTTTGAAACAAATGTGACTATTGTTCTTCTAAATTACAAAACACATTATTTTGAATTGAGAAATTCGCTGATATTTAGTATGGTTGGAGGTTATAGTTAACCCACGCAACTAACAACCAAACTTGTTAGAAAAGACGCAATTCGTTCGTTCAAAAACAAGTCAGATAATTCCATTTTATAATAAAAATATGACTACCAAACTCCGTGAGTGGTGAGCATGAGTGGATACATTTTCGAAGGGTCTTTCAAAGCTTAATTAAAATTGAATTGCATGTCAAAATAGTCGAAGTATATTAAAATATGTTTATTTGTTAATATCAACATTATATATGGAATAAAATGAGCAGAAGAAAATAAAACTACACTATATTCTTTGAAAAAAAATGCACAAAATTAATTTCGTGAAATTTTCATTGGAACGAGAGTTTTTCGATTCAAATATTGATAACACTCGTAGCTCGAGTTTCCAAAAGGGTTCTTCCTTTGGTGTAAGCATTTCTCAAAAATGTTCATTTTTCTTTTTGATAACCCAAGTAGCGAATAAGTGAAGCAGCAAAAAATTGGTGTCACATTCGACGCTTCGAGTTTTCGAGTTTTCGAAAGCACGTTTGCCAAGTAGGGTGCAGTATTCCTATCCTATTCGTTCTTTTTCTAACATTGTAAAAAGGATATTTACGTACTACTTTGTGAAAAGGATCGTTTACAACAATTAGAAGACAATCTGGTATAAAAAGTCAAAAGTTCGTTTCAACAAAGGGTGAAATTCTATTCCACAAAATACAAGTTTCGGGTAACCGAAACTTGTATTATGTGGAATGAGATTTCACCTACATCATTCAAAAAAGTAAATCCAACAGAGACTCAAGCTTGGCAAATCATAAAGATGACATTTTTACAAATATCAACAATATAAAATTTCTTCGCTTTTGATCAAGTGATGACAGATATATTCGCAATCTTGTGTACACCGTTTATTAAACACATTAAACACTTTTTAACTGTTAACACGCTTTTAGAATTATTGCAAAGCGACGAATGAGAAGCAAACTTCATAAGGGGGGATAGTCTGAACTGGACTATTAATATAAAAATATTCCATTGTAATGTAGTATTGAAAATTCGTCTGCTTATCAATGCATATTTTTCATTAACGTGTTTTTTAGTTTTTTGTTAAAATCAAATGCATATTTTGTTTTTGGTATTTTCCTCACTAGGACTACAAAGGAGTTCTTGTGCCTTATCGTGTCAGTCGTGCGGATATTTAAGACTGTAATGTCTGAAGAGTGCCAAGTCAGAAATGGATTGCTCCGCCGATCCGACAGTGCCTCAAACTCAACAGACCAATATTGGGACAAATTTTGTTCATTGGGATATTTTTTGGTCAACTGGCGGAATTTCAGCAATGTAAATTGACCGTTATCGAAAACGTGTGGTTTTCCGCAGAATTTAGTAAATGGAGTAGTTCCCCATAAAATGACACTCATCCTGATATGTAAATAGCAAGCACATCTGGGTGCGTGTGGAATATATACTACCCAAATATCTGAAATTGTAATACTGTCAAGCATAAGCCACTGATGGAACGCGTCTTGGCAGCGCGATCTATCAGTGACTTATACTTGACAAAATATGTTATAGAAGGTAGAGTTCAAATTTGTCAAAAAATTCTATGGTGAGCGAAGCAACACAGACGATGTACGATCAATGCGTAAAGGTAGATAAGATGAAAAAAAAACACAAAAAACATAACGGCATTCGAGTTGAAAGTTGAATTATGGGGATACAGATTCCGGTAATTAGTTGACTTTGATGAATCTCCATTTCGCTTTTGAAATTGACATTTGGCAGCAGAGCTACAAGACGAAAATCACGTTTGCCGTGTTACCCCGTGATAACAGTTGATGATAAATATACGAATGCGGTAAATTGAGAAATTAATACTTATGGGTAAAACGACCGAAGAAACGAGTTCATGGAGAATCGTAAAACTCGGGGGTCGAGGGGAAAAACGGGCGAAAATTATACCGAATACCTGTTAATAAGTCAATTAAAAAATGCGCGCCTTCGGCACAGTTAGTTACGTTTCCTGCTGAAAACTTACTTCCAAAATGTAATATTGACATAAAAAGCGGGCGCCGTTCTACGAATTTTTTAAGCGTTCTAAGAACCCCGGTTGACCAGCGGTTGACCAAATTTTATATAGATTCAAACACTGAAAACCATACATCAAAGGATTCACTTGTCACTCAGTACATTGGTTTGTACTTTATAACGCCTCTTGGAGATTCGATTCCTAATATTTTCTAGATAAAGGGCTATTGAAGATTAAAGGTTAATCTACCGTACTTGTTTAGAATAAAAAGATTGGGTTTTACGACCCAATAAAATTAAAGTACAGATTTGCTGGTAGAATATAATGGTATGATGGCATGCTTTTAGATGACCAAGCGTGGGATGAAGATATATCATATTCCTCCACGGCGCCATCCATTAGTGACTCATGTTTAACAAAGCATATCCAAAACGGATTTTTCGATACAAAATTTCTGACTTGCTTGGTCAGGGATCGTACTATACGAATTTTAACTGCTCCAGAGCGCCACCGTGCGTATGTCTAGAAGTACATTATTCAGCCGCTAAAATAATTTCAAGAAGCACAGACCAATAAAATTTCTCTCAAATGTCGATTTCAAGAAAAGGTCAAGCGAGTTGAAGTACTCAACAAAGCATTGATTTAGTTTAAAAACGTGATACATTTTCGCGACAGTTGATTTAAAGAAAATTGAGATTTTTCTTTATTTTTCATCGTATTGTTTATCACTAAAAATTTTAATGAGATGAAATATGTCAGTCGGAAATTCTGCCAATACATCGCATTCCACAATATTCAACAAAGCAATTCTTCAACTATCAAAACAAACAGTAAATTCGAAATAACTGCAAACACGCGATGGTTGAACACGAAAAGGAAAAATTGAGAAACGTCACGCCATAAAAGAGTACACGCGATTAAGATAATATGCTTTCCATTTGCAACTTGGTAAAAATGTCGATCATTGACCAAATATATCATTTTACTGAAATGAGCCAGAAAAAGACTGCGAATCGGTGGTGTTATCCATCAGTGACTCGTACCCAGTGGCGTATTCGGAAGCTTGAAATGGAGCGGGCAAATTTTTTTGCGATCGAATTATGACTTTTTAATGGGCGCAGCAAGCAAAAAATTCCCAATAAAAATAGCATTTTTATCATATATCACTGTAACGAATCAGTAGAGCGAATACATGTTTCGTCAAAAACATAGCAGAGTACAGTATCTTGCCGACACAACAACCGTAACTCAATTTGCAATAAGTTGGCCAAGAATTAATTTGGCACAAAGAGTCTTCTATTTGACGATTCCCAATTAGGAGTTTATCTTGTCAAGCATGATACGCAGATGAACCGCGCTAGAGAGGAGCGATCCATCAGTGACTCATGCCTGGCAAAACATATACACACAAAAGTTATCTAACTGAGATGAAACATAAAAAGTCGCGAAGCAATAATTAATTCACAATATAGTAGCGGAAACAACAAGAATATAATTGAATGTCTTTGCCCCAATATTTTAACGTCTAGTGACAAGGGCGTATCGACTGAAAACATCCCTTCGGAAACGCGATATGACGCGACCCTGTTTACCAAAACAGATAAAAATATGCGTTAAAAACAGGATCTTTGAGTTCTAATTTTAGAACGATAAAATAAAAGCATACATTCCATGCGCATTTGAGTAGGAATTTTATAATCAAGAGGGAAATATGTGGCGCTAAAGTTGGGCAAATGGCTAATACCGGGGTTAATATTGTGTGTATTAAGGTCAATTTTTTTCTGAATAAATTAGAGATTCCACGCGGAATTCCCCAAAACTCGCGAACATTTTGGAAAATACTTAATCTATTATAGCACATGTGCAGGGCCTATACGACACTACATATCAATCATTAAAATTCAAAGTTTATCGCAATATAAAATAACACCTGCATAAAGCAGTCAGAAATATTCATTTAAAATATGCTTAGTTATGTATGGGCCACTGAGAGATAGCTGCGCTAAGTACAAAGTTGGTGATTTTAGTGGTGCCATTTGGTTAATTTTCAAATATTACTATATATATGCAAAATACGAACTAAATTTGGGACTCGCTAAATAAAATTTTGAAAATGCTCATACTTAAACAAGCAAATCCGTACAATGTTACTGTTTTACTCTTAGTTATATATCATCCAAAGCCTAGATGCCTGAAATTGAGCTTAAGATAAATAACTTTCGGAATTCGTGTCATTTCATCGAGGTATTGGGTTTCAACATGCCACAAAAGCATTGTTGCCATCATGCGTATAAAGTTGAAGACATTAAGATATCCCACTCGAAATTTCTCTTTTCAAAATCTTTTGTCAAACATGGGACACTGATGGGTTGTGCCGCCTAGTCGCGAGCCATCTGTGACCCATGCTTAACAAAATCAAATGCGTGATTTGGTTGATCCGCCACCAGTAGAAGGTAATGTAACAAACTTAAATATTACCAAGTACGGCCAACTAAGAAAGCGGGTTTTTGGTTTGAGTTCCAAGCAGATCAAACACTCGGGCAATTTTCAATTCACAACGATGAATGTGAGCTGTGTCGTGTATATTGACTTTTATCCGTTTATGAATTACATAATGCATATTATAGCGTGCTACAAAATGATTTTGATCTGTTGTTGCGGCAAACAAATATTACCAAACTTGAAGATAATGGAACAAAATCAGATTTTGTAATTGGATTGATGTTGAATTACGATTATATTAATATGCATAGAAAGTGAGTTCAACAACTTTTAATGATCTGTAGCCGAAAAAAGCCCACCCACGTTGCTTGTTTCTTAATTTCGGGTAATGATGAGGGGAAGACAATCCAATTTTGTTGCTTTGTGCAAGGGACTGCCATGAGCCACAGATAGATCGCGCCTCCGCGGAACGATTCATCAGTAACTAATGTTAAACAATGTTTGGGCAGATGATACCGAATTTACAATTACAAAGCAAAAAAGAAGATTTGAATTATCTTTGATATCATAGCATATTTCATTTTGGATGTATTTTGTCGCCAAAATGATGAAATATGTTCAAAGCGTAATATTTCACCGATTGCGGTACAAAAACATGTAACTTTTGTCACAAGTTGAGATTTCCGATATCAATAACCAAACAAATCCAACTAAACAATATCTAACTGCACCGAAGCATTTCGTGTAAACTAATATCTTATCAGGGCGACAGTATTTTATTTTTCTACGGGAATTTTTTTTGGGAGTGAATCAAAAGTTTTATAGTTAACAATACTGCTATTCCATAACAGAGTTGATGAGTATGAAGCGTTCTGTACAATTTTACTGTTGTCAGACAATTAAAACAATCATTATATTGTTCACACAAGTGAGACTTTTTAAACAACGTTTCAAGGTAAATTTTCTTCTGACGGTATCCTTTTTCATCGGGTATCTTAGCTGACATTTACCAGTTTGTATATCTTAGGTCATGATATACAATAAGGATTTTGAAAAAAAAAATCACAGCTGACCTGATAGTAAAAGACATCAAATTATAACACACAATACAGAAGTAGGACATGACGTCATCACTCAACACCAGACGCGTGTGTTTGTTCCTCGGGGAAATATAAAAATTCTGGCAACAGCCATTGGGCATTAGGCGCGAACAATGGAATTGAATTATTTTAGGATATTAACTCTTCGTTATTTAATGACATCAATAAAACTTGTTGAAAAATACGATCATCGCCTAGAAGGATGTAACACGTAAGCAAAATAGCTGTACATTAATTGTCCGAGAAGTATTGTGTCAAAGATGTCCCCAATGGACCGTCCACCATTGGACTATGCTCAATCCCAGTGACTTTGTCAGACATGGGCCGCAGATGGACTGCGCCTTGGCAGCGCACGCCATCAGTGACTCACGCGTGACAAATGAGTTTGAAAAAGTTTTTTCTGGCTGGGATTTAACATATCAAACAACCGGCTTCAGTAGGATCTAATACAAAATGAAGACGTTTTTGAATGCAAATGGATGTTGCACAGAATGATTATGGCCACAGGCCTCATAACTTGTGTCTCGAGCTAAAAAATACTTTCTGACGGGGTATACTTTTACGACACGATCCAGCATGGAACGGCACTCGATTAGAAATTCAGATCAGTTAACTTGAGTAAAATGGATAGTACCAGTATGTGGTGGTGACCTCGATCGCCGAAGTGCAACACACTTGGACAATAATAAAGTTACGAACAAGCAGCTCTAAAAAAAAGCAATTCACATCAAGCCTAGCAAAAATTGCATACAGTACCGTTCCACACAGACCAAAAACAATACCATGAAAGCACAATGTTAAAGAATGCACTCTTGCAATATGCATAAAAACCTTTGGGAATAATATTATAAATAACCCAACTTGACAATGAATGCCGGCATAATATGCTGGATGGTGTCTCGACTTGGCGGAAGATCAGTCAATGACGTAGTAAAACACTTCTTCGGGGGTGAAAAGAGCAAAAGAGGACAATCAAAATCACAGATCCGTTTCCAAGATGCACAGCTTTTTACAAAAAGAGAATAACATAGTAAGCGCTTATCATAGTAACATTCCCAAAAGCACGATTCTGATCTTATAACCTATGTATCATTTTTTTCCGGTTTTTCCTTCAAACCCATTTATTTCCACACTCCAACGTCTTTGAAGTATGTTTTGAAGAAATAATTCTTTGAAAGGCCAAGTCATTTTATGCTTTTTATTTACTGATTCCTTTCTAGCTCTTTTCGGTTTTAGGTGTATTAGGAGAAGTCGCTTCTAGATTATGATAGATTCAATTTATTGAAATACTCATGTGGATGATTCGATAACAGATTGGTGCAAAGTTTTTTTCTCAGAAATCTCCTGCGATTTTACATTTCTTTTTGAAGAAATTGAACTACAAATCCGAACTAATATTTGGCCAAGCAAGAACCACTGATAAACTACGCCTAGATGGCGCAGTTTCTATTCTCTGACTAGGAAAGAATAAATCATGCGCTTATTTTATTTTTTGATTTATTTTTTTTGACCAAATTATATTTGAGAAAATCCGATTCGAGAATGGATGTACCTCAAAGTTCCTTTTATTTGAGCGATCAAGGTAATACAATGATTGGAGGTGCGCGGCGAATACCAACCAAATTTAATTTTGTAACAACCATACAGTGATCTGCCGATGAAAGTCAGATAAATCCAGCGTTACCCATCATTGGATGGGTATTGACATATTTTCAGCATGTACAGATTAAATTGAGTCAAAAGCCCCAGCAATTTATTTGCAAAATATTCTGAACACATTGTAAGAAATCACGATTTAATTTACTAATTCAAAATACAGGTAGTACAAATAAAAGCCCAATAACACGGTATGCAAATCAAAAACTCGAGCGATGTAAATAATTTTTCTGACAAACGGATGCGAAGTCGAGTATTCTTTCCGATTCGGAAAATAACATATTATAGACAATGTTTTTAGATCACTTCGCGCTGAAACTCGATGCGAGAACGGGAGTTCCGTCGAAACGTTAAATATTTTGTCAACATTGAGTGTCGAAGATTAAAAGGTTGAGCCATAAAAAAAAGTATTTAAAACGTCTGTGGCTCAATTTCATAACCCTTGCCATTGCCCAGAGCACTGTTTTGATCGAAAAATAATGTTCTTGAACCTAAAATAGAATTATATGATCAGAAGTTTATTTAACAAAATCTCATAGCAATCATTTGCGATCAACGAACGAAATTCAAGTTCAATATTATAAAATCGGTGAAAATTTATTTTCGATTTGTTTAATTGCAATCAAGTATAAACCATTGATTAATCGAGCTCTAAGAGCTCGAGTTATCAATGGTTTATACTTGATCTTCTAAAATTGAAGCGTTAGGTCCGAAAGTTGAATAACTACGTTTTCAACTTTGACCTACATAAATAAATGCGCTTGAGTGATCTGAAGATAAAAGTTATAATCCAATCACGTTGAATCTTTATTTGAAACTTTGACGATCTTATGGGCAAAGTTTGGAGAGGAAGGAAGGTTTTGATGACCCTTTAAAACAGGCACGCCTGAGCGGATAAATATGTGTGATCCTTATGGCATTGTCAAACTAATATTTACTTCGAGATATTTTTTCTCCGAAAATATCAAAATCAACAATGTTTATGGCATAGAGATATCATTTCTGGATTCAAGATTTGATTCGATTTAACTGAATATTCTATTCGGTTGATTCGAATACAAGTTCGAATACAAGGGTTTGATGTAATTTTGAATGATTTTGAGTAAAACATTCAATTATGAATAAACAATAAATAATATGGATAATAAATTAGGATAATGTTGCGCAATATGCGATGTACACTGTGGATTGAAAGATGGCAACCGACTCTATTAAGAATTTATTAGATTTTCCTACAATTCTCCCTTACAAATACAAAAAACAGTGATTGGGATGTTTTTAAACTAGTGATAAAAGATTACATGGAAGGCGACCAATATCAAAAGTAAAACTAACCCTTGAAGTTTGATCGAAATTGTCAGAAAACTGATATTTTTAGTTTATATTTCTTGTGACCTTTCAAGGAAGTTCGATGGTCGACGAATTCTTTGACATCGGAAGTTAGGAAAATTATTTAGTCTAAGTATCAATTCATTCAGACGTTTATACTTCCTATACAGCATATCATTCTTTTCATGAAATTCTTTTCATTCTTGCAGATATACGGATAGTTGAACATATAACGTAACGAGTCGTTCAACATAACATAATCGTGAATTTTCAACTACAAATTATTAATTGGAAGACATACATTTTTTTATTCACTCATATGGATAAATGTAAAGAATAAATTGCAAAATTGCATCAAGAATACCTTCCTAAAACCTGTCTCCAATCGTCATCGATAAGACGAAAATAGCATGCAAAGAAAAAATATGCTCGTTTCAAGAGTATAATTTTTGCACAAAAAAAATATATTCAATCTGAATCATGCTTATAATGATATATATAAGGCGATAATATAACGCGATAATATTTTACCTTTAAAACCCCTTCTTCGTTAAACTTCAGTCATGCTGTGCAAGGAACATACTTCAGAATAGCGCGGTACGTGGCGCGGCGTGATAGCTAGTGTTTCCACGATAGGAAATTTTATTTTGTCAAGCATAAGTCACAGACGGACCGCGCCTCATCGGCGCGATCTATCAGTGACTCACGCTTACCAAAAACATGTGTGTATCAACTATTCACAACTGAGATCGTTACAGGCAGATAAATAAAACTCTAAATATAGTGGTTCAAGGCGTCCACAGCGTAAGGTTGGTTTTTATAGTGGTTCTCCATCATATGTATTACTTTGCCATATCAGCGCTTGTTATAATTAGTTCCTCCCAGGTGTTGTTTCCGAGTTAGCTTTGAGTGATCTTCAGTGATAAATGGGCCACTCATAGAACGCGTCGTAAAGGAGCGTCATATACTCGACCAAAGCCTATTCGACCAAAATTTTCAAGTTATTATTTATTATTCCCAGTCAAGTTCAATAAAGAAATTCCAAGCGAGACAAAAAGAACTTCTTAACTCCCTTTCTTTTTTCTAAAGACTCAGCAGGATAAAAGATACACAATGGGTTTTCGCGGAAGTTAATAAACCACGTTTCATTATCATAATTCGGAAAAGTAAATTTGTTACGCTTAAATGCTCAAGAATAAAAGGTAAATGGGGTTTTGAAGCTTCTGGTGGCTTATTGGATTTATTTGGAGAAAAATTGGACTATATTTTTGTTGAAAATGTGTATTGTGTAATTTGCTTTGTGTTTTAATAAAAGAAAGAAAGGATGTGTAATAATTTCATCCGTCTAAGAATAGGCGACAAAATTTTAACAGAGAATTAGCTTTGTACCAATATACCAAACTCTATATTTGTACAGGTGGAAATTTGCAGCTTGCACCCAAGGATTCGCTGAGCAATGTGAAATTATGTTATATCGAGCATGAGCCACAGATGAATCGCATCTCGCCGCCGCGATCCATCACTGACACATACTGACAAAACAAATGTATTCAAAATGGTGTAATACAAGGTGCAATTAATTTAGTATAACAAACATGGTTGCAAATGTCTGCAGATGGAAATGAACGAGGGTTAAAACCATTTTGAGAAAAATTTTAAAATACCCAATGCTTTCCAACACCTGAAAAACGTAGGGGAGGTAGCTTTCATAAGTCAACGTTTCGCTTTTTATTGCTTGAACATAGAATGCTCTCCGAAACGTTAACGCCCATCTCGATTTCTCTCTTCGCATTTCAACAAAGCATTCGTGTAAATATTATTTGTTAAACCTGTGCTACCAATGGATCGCGCCGTCGAGGACACGATTTATCAAATCTTTCAAAATATTCGAATCGAATGTCGTTATTTGATACACGAATCGAAAAGCCATACTTGTCTGTAAGTGGCAATACTACATTTCTTATAAACTCTATTATGCAAAACGGGCGGCGAAACCGATCGTTTAAGCAAAATAAAATTTGAATGTATCCCAACCGGACACTGAATTCCCGTCCATACCATGCGTTCGATTGTGTTTCCTGTTACGCAATAACATGGATGAGTTTCGAGAAGGTGGAAAAACATATGCATCGTGTCTTGCCATTCATAAAAAACAGTAATATGTGCGCAGTAACGTCCTTGTATTCAGAATATTGAAATGAGACCATAATACTACATTGGATATAAATAGAACAGTAATATAAAGGAGTTTTTCGATCACTTTTTGTTAATATTCTTCTAATTGTGAGCAGTGCTCTACAGCAAAAATGCAGTAAAATCGCCGCTTTTGGACAATAATTTTACTCTGCGGTATTGAAATAAAACTAGATGAAATGGAATGATTTAGACAAACTATGGGTTGTTGGTGGAATGCATCGCCGAGTTGCGGTCCATCAACAGTCCATACTTGGCATAAATCTCATCAGCACGGTGGTTTCAAATTTCGGAAATATGCAATAACTGTAAATGACAAGTAAATTTACTGTAATTTTGTCACAGTGTGTTGTATTGAGAAACACGAAGAATTCTGAACACGTTTGTATTCTGGCAACTAGCTTATGGCGACACAAATACGTGATTTTCTTTCTGTGCGATGGGTATCGCCTACCTTAAATTCTCTATTGTTATGAATCAGAGACGGTTCATCCATTTGATACGATATCGACAAAATGGTTCACTCAATTCAGATGCTTTTTTGACATTGTGGAATTTCCGTTCGTGTAAAAGTCATGTTGATGATCTGGTTTGTGGTGACAGGAGACATAAAAATATCTGGATAATCCGAAAACACTGACGCTAGACGCGTGTCAACCTGACAAGTAATAATAAAAATTCCTGGAACCGAATGATAAATGTGAAATTATTGACTTCGTAACTCACGCTTTCCGTAACATAAACGCGATGCAAGAATTAACGAAGAGTGTAAACAACAACTGACGATCTCAAAGTAAAAAAAATCTTGTTTAACTATGTTTTGTCCAATAGGGACACAGTCTGAGACACGTGCTTCAATATCGTTATATTCGATTATTTTACTTTTGTTTCTGGGAATGTCTGTTAAAGATTTTATTTGCTCTAAAATACTTTATATTAGATAAAAGTAGTTTGCCGCATAATTTTATGCCGATTAGAAATCTTATCCCGTCAAGTGTGCGACATAAATGGATCAAACATAGGTAGCGTCAGTGACCTATACTTGACACAAGACGTGTGGAAAGCGGGTGAAGTTCGACAGCGACAGCCCCGATCAGAAAATGTTTCACCAAATATGTTTTGTTGAGCATGGCCAATGATGGATCGCACAGATAAGGCGCGTGCTGCGTAACAATTTTTATTGAGACACTAAAAACACTAATAATAATAGAAATTTCTGAATACTTGTTCGCACAATACGCCATAATCATACAAATATGATTACGCGCAATAACACGTCTATAGATAACGATCAGAAGTATGTGGTAGATAGGAGAAGTATCCTTTAAAAATAATTTTGGATCACGATTATCGAAATAAACAAGGCATTGCGGTTGAATATAATTTCAGAGCAGGCTCCGTATTAGGGCATCTAGAATATGAATGCATTTTCTCCAGTCGCATATATGGCTCTTTAATAGATGTACTGGCTGTGCGTGTGCCATTTTCATACCACGGGAAAATGAGATAACCTGTTTTGCCAACTCCGGGGAAAAAAGCTTCCGCCACGATAGTTTATTCGCGATTTGAAAACTGAACCAGAGAAGCGGGAGACCGTTTTATTACCGCCCAGGGCGGACACTGCTCACTGCGCTCCACTTTGCTTAGAGCAATTTCGGAAAACGATACAATTTCTGATTAAATAAGTAAGCGTGGTGCATCTATGGCCACGTTTGTTAAAATTCAATTCCAGTTAATTAAATCGTTAGGAGCTATACATAATATAGGTGAATAACGAATGTTTCTGAATTTTTAAACAGCAGTGATTTAATGTTTGAGATTATATTACAGTGTTGTTTATAATTGAAGTATAACGTGACTACCCAGTCAGTGAAAGTCGTCAAAACATGATTTGTTAGGCCGTGAGTCACTGTTGGATCGCGCCGCGGAGGTGCGCTCCAACTGTGGCGCAGGTCTGACAAAATAAAATTACTCATTGGGTAATTTGAAAGACTTTTCACGTCGATCTCGAACTTCTTTTATCTTTAGACGTAGTAATCGTGAAGGCATGTGAAATATGTATGGGAAAAGACATATGCATTGTAGAATGTTAAGTCTTATCTGCAACTTTATTTGCTCGTATAAATGAGTATAGTATTGTTCAATCAGGAAATTTATTTTGCCAAATATAAGCTAAAGATGGATCGTGCTACGGCGGCGCGATCCACCAATGACATTTAACAAGAGATGTTCAGATATAACTTTTGGAATGGAGTCATGAAGGCAAATTGACAAGAGTATTGCCATTATATAGTAAATACTAGATAACACAGTTCTTACGCGTATATAACTAAACATAATACCAATATATCTGTGTAGTACATATTATAAAATATTAATACGTTTTATTCGAGAGATATATACAATGTAGCATAGGTACATATTGAAGGCAGACTACCAAAAAATTAGCTACTCTGCTACCCAGACATTCGAAACATATGGCTGTCATCGTAATGAAATTTAACAAATAGCGAATAGGCAATACTTCATGATAAATCTGATGATAGAGGACTAAAATGTCTTATTTTGGGTGTCTGGTAAAAAACAAACTATAGAAAAGGTTGAGATTTATCAATACTGCTATGAAATAGAGAGTGTTGATGTTATTGAAGCTTTTTTGTCCATCCGAAGAAAATGACATGTACATTTCAGACATCCAAAAAACATATTCTGTCACCCTGATTTAAAGTAACTTGAGATTTAGGTAAAAAGGATTGCTATTTTCAGTATAACTTCCTGCAACCATTAGTTAATCGCTTTTCAAGATTTGATCTGCTGTAGTTTGAAGAAACAAAATCCACTATTTACAAACACTACTCAACGTTCAATCTAGTTTCATTGACATGGCTCTTATATCTCAATTAATCAAATGTGACATATGTCAACAATAACGTCAAAATAATATATTTTTTTATTTCTTATATAATTTTCATCAATAAATCAAAATCAGGATTTAGCGGTAATCATGAAGAGGCAGCTGCTCGTCATTCAATCGTCACGTGGAAAAATAATAACAAAAAGCCCAATTCTTGGATAAATATATGTTTGATCACACATGGTGTACAAATAAATCGCGCTTTGCGAGCGCGATTTATTTATACAAAATGTGTGATCGAACGTAAAAGTTTAAAATGTAACCGATTATCGCCTAAAAACCACTTTTAAAGTGATTGCAAACCGTAATGGATCATTTTGTCAATGTATATACTTGTATAAGTACTTTAACACCAACAATAGGGCTTATGTCAAGTACTGCTAGGGACAAGGACATTGGGCAAGTACACCCTTTATTTAAAACCACGACTTTAAAGCGTTTGTTTCAACACAATGCATTTACCGAAATCATATATCCATAAATGTATATAGGTTATACGGCGGGTAGCCACATACAAATTAAAAATATGAAAGCCTAATTGATTCAATATGATTCGCAAAATGGTGTTAAAATATGTTGTGTTAGCTTTGTTGAGTTTTTGCATTTATTTTGGCCATTTTGATGAAGAATAATGCCGAATTAAATTAAATTCCCAGTCAACTATTGATATCGTATAGGGTAACCAGTAATATTCAATTATGATTCGATTGTTGATATTGAATATGATCAGAAGCTGTGATTGACATATTTTTTTTATAGAAATTCACCCTGAGCAAAGTTAGAAGTAGTGCCTAAAAAATAACTAATGGCCACTTAACAGCAAAAAGCTATTAAACGACCAGGAACTGTACTCTAAACGGAAAACATCACAAACGAGACTGAACCACAATCGTAAAGTGGAGTAACTGGAATCTACCCTGGGTGATTGTAAAATCTATCACTTCTTTACTTCAGGTTAAAACGCTCAATACAAGAATAACATATGAGTTTCATATATATATACATACAAATATATATATATATACATATATATATATATATATTCGCAATTGTGTGCGTTCCAGTTAAAAAAAACATTGCCATGTGAAAAAAGGGCGGCGACATTCGCGGGGCTATCCATTGATTGACATATGAAAAAAAGTGGGAATTAGCGATGTTTTTGCGATTGGGATACTCTATAACTCGGCAGGCATCGAATATTGATCCAATTCTTTGGAGTTACTCGAGGCCGGGATAGAAGGAATGACAAAATCAAAAAATCTATGCTTATCTCGATTTTACTATGCCAAGATAAAAATATCGTCGGTTTGGCTACGGAATGAAAAAGTCCGATATACGATCAGTGCCACCTAACCGTGAAATGAGTATTTGACCTTGTTTATACCCTCTGAGATCGGGGAACCATCCAGCCGACGGCCGAATTGTATGTACTCCACTTGAAAAAAATTAAAAACTTTTGTATCGTTGGCACAAAAAACCTATAATATCAGGCTCCATTAAATATGATAATTACAAGTTTTTCAAAAACATAATGACACCTAGAGCGGATTTACGCCACTAGATAGGGGAAATGAAGTGTTATAATACTTTGAATAGAGGATAGCCAGGAAATACAAAATGTCAAACGAAACTAGGTATAATTTAAAGAAAAGTAACTTTAATATTCAAACACAGGCCATGGCTAAACCGCGACTATAAACCGCGTTTTAACCATGGACAATGCTTGATTAAAGGTGGGCATTCATATATGTGCTTTATATTTATCATGGAATGTATATATTTCCGAAGATGTGATTTTATAAACTTTATAATCAGGATGCGCGACATGAAATAAATATACTATTTTTGACCAGCTGTTGCCGCAAATGGGCTCAAAAGCCTCCCCTTTAGTCTAAAAGCGTGGCGTATCATGACCCAGAAGCATATCATGAACTCGATTCAACTCCATCATATTTTTCGAGGAAATGTCAACAGGAAATGGGGCAAAAATGGTGTTCAAATACCAGACAAAAATGTCAAAATAAATCTTTTTGTGGTCTTTTTCGGAATGAAAATTGAATATACATTGTATATAATTAATGTTGATTGAAATTCAAATTATACGAAGTTTCTGTCTCATTTTTTGAAATGTTTTAATGTGTCTTAAGAGAAAGATCCTTTCGAAAATAAAATACTAAAATGATAGTGAGGCACTTTAATTTGAATGCTCGCAAAGGTCATATTATATGTAATATGTACATGTGTCGGTGATGGCGCTATTCTAAATTGCGTGATTGATTGCGTACACCTTTATCTGAATAAAATCCAGAATTGGGAGAGAGCTAATGAAATGTGGGCTGGCAAACTTCGATCACCAATTGCTTAGTTCCCGATCAATGCCGAAAATCGTGCATTATTTTATACTTTATTCAGAATTACTTTCCAGGTAAAAGTCTATGAGTGATTTGTGAAGTGACTGAAAACTAAATCTCATTCCTATTGTAACGAACAATAATTAATTAGTTTCATTTATGTATTTTGATCCAGCAGCGCAGTAGTTCAACATGTACGTTCATAAAAGGTGACCAGAAATAGAATCGGGATATGATACTTGAACCAACGAATCAACACAATCGTTAGAAGTGGTTGTTTTAGGATGAGTAATGCCACTCTACAGACTTCAGTGAAATGAGAAAAATCGACAACATACAAGTTAAAAAAATATTTTTTGAATATTTTTCATTGGGTTGTGTCCGATTTATAGCACATGCTTGACAAATGTACTTGACCCTTCACAATAGTACGATGTTAAGAAATTGCCATACCTGACAGAAAACTCGGAAGCCTAACATGGTGTTATCATGTTATCGAAGTTTAAAGGTTTATTTCGTGCTCGAGTCCCTGTAAGCTTGATTTATAAATCCATATCTAAAACTTGACAACGTGTGCAATATCCTAGGTATGTATCGCGAAAAAAAATTCGCTTTTTAAATTTGAGTTACTGATGGATCGCGCCGCAGTCCCTCTGTGGCCCGTGCTTGACAAAATGATTTTTGGACCGGGATGCATGGCCACCCGGAAAGTCTTTCCAACAACGTCAAACATTCGTTCGCGGTGATTCAATCAAACGAATGTGTTTATGGGTGCTTCTTGAAATATGACGGGCTGATTTTACGTCGGAAAAAGTGACATACATCATGATATTGCTACATAACTGACCAACAGAATAACATTTATCTGAAACTAGAACCACGCGCCTTTCAAGATTCCTAAATTCATTATCAACATAGATTATACCGAATTCTCTTGCTTACAGCCTTGCTAAACAGAGAAATTTTCAATTGATCAGAAATATTTCGATGATATGCTATTTCAAATTTGAATGTCGACTTCGACGTAAAGGGTCACGGCTCCACATTTGAAAACTCGATTCTTAAGTAAGAAAAAATTACTTTTGACATTGAGTAATGATATTCGGATTCACAAGAATTAAAACAACCACAAGTCACGGCTGTTATTTTTGTGGCTTCAAACTGACAATATCGGTGAGACATCCAACAAACCGACAAAATTTTGCCTGAAAACATTCTGGGGTGGTCCGACGCGCTAATGCGTTTATCTCGGCGGAAAGGCTGAGGAAGTTGTGGAGCTCGTAGTTTGAATTAGGGTACAAATTCAAGTTGAAGAATGCAGGCAATCAGCGTGCTTCATTTATGGGAAGAAACACAATAATTTGAAGTCCGTATAACCAAGTATTAAAAGTAGAATCAGAGTTTAGAATAATCCAAATAGTTAAGTATTACGTTTTTTATCAATGACTGCAATGGGACATCAGATTCGAATTGTCATAGAATATCTATATGTAGATGACGATGGTACAGTCTCAAGAGTTTGTGATTTAGTAGTACTGTGTGAGCCTGTCAGTTTGACAGGCATGTTGCGGTGGGTCTAACATTGGTCTGAAGAGGCCAATCACATTTTTGTCTTCTATAATTCGATTCCGTATTTAAAAATTTTTCCACACTCCACAAAACAGTAAGTCAAACCCATTCAGAAAAAAATTGTTTAAAAACGTTTAGTCAAGCAAGAGTTACTGACGAATCGCGCCACTGAGGCGCGGTCTATCTGTGGCCCATGCGCGACAAAATGAAACATTCTGACAGGAAACGGGCCACAAATGATTTGTTTAAAAAATACTTTGTTTCACTCTCGTTGCTACAATGATCAGTCAAGCATAAAAGCTTACGTCACCCAATTTTTAAATTAAGGTAATTTGTTCACACGTAATTAGGCGGTTTTTAGGTCACATAAAATCCCTTTTAAGCCCCGAAGTAATGATAACACATCAACTAATGAACAGTAGGCACAGCTTGACTGATCACTCACTACAAATAGGGATCAATGCGAGTAAATCAAGTAAATTTATACTTCATTTGCGGCAATTGTAAAAAAAAGTATGGGTTAATAAAGTCGAATTTATAAGTTTAATTCATGATCACGAAAAATTTAATATATTTTTGTTACGTGTGTACTATAACGCTATATAAAATGCACAAAGTTTTCTATGCTAAAATAAATAAAAATGGATTAATTAAAATTTTTTACGAATGATACGGGTTTTATGCGGGGGGAGCCAAATGTGTTTGTTAATTTATTAACAATAACACATGAGAAAAAATTTAATTTATAATTCAATCGAACGCCGAGCTTGGCTTTTTTTACTTTTTTTTCAACATCAAGACATCGATTACCTCATTCCAATTTTTCCGTTTCACAGCAAATATACCCTTGGACAACAAACTATTGCTATGATGAGAGTAATATTTAGATATCGCAGTTAATCTTGGATTTTAGTTCGCAAGTTTGGTGTAATGTGATCCAACAAAAAAGTTTTTGTTGGCCAAGTTCCAGAGGTATTTTAATGCGGCTTAAATCACTTAAAATCTGATACATGTCATACATGCGAAAGTTAATGCCCGAGGTATACTAAGAGCAAATACCATGAAGTTCGATAACAAGTTTCATCGATTTCAATCAATGGCGTATTTAAAATCAATTTGAAATTTTTCGGGAATACATTATGACGTCAAAATGGGCGCCGCTGGCAGATTAATTTGGATTTAAACTTGCATTTTTGTAGAATAAAACGATTGGTTAAACGCTTTTCCATTATTCGATATAATTATGACATAAACGTAACCAAAACTTCCCCCTAATCAGAAATTTTATCATGACAAGCATGAGTCACACAGGGACCTCGTTTCTTGGACAAGATCCATCAGTTACCCATACTTAACAAAATATGCTTTGCCAAAATTTTCCCCATTGGGTCAATGATAGTCCCTTGGTTAACAACACCAAGGCAAAATCACTGATTAACCTTGCTCAAATCGTAAAGTTCATTTTGACAAGTTCAGGCCACAGACGGGCCTTAACTTAGCGACGTAGACTGTCAATTATTCAGACGGATCAAAAGCGTCCCCACAAAACTTTTTGACTCGGTTGTATGATTTTTGCATTGCCGAACAACACGCCTGATCAAGCGTAACTATACATCCCTACAAAAATTTGGTCGATGGTTTCCGTCACATTGTCGTCTGGCTGACTCTCAAACTATCGATATCGATCGGCAACTTTAGACAAACTTTTGTGTTTACACATTGTCCGTCTAGTGGATAATGCTGTAGATTATCGTCATAAATCAACAAGAACAACATTATACGAGAGCCCTTGAACATGGTCAATTTTCGTTGATTTCTATTTTAATACGATTGGATTTTTATGACGTTTGGTTGTCTTATAGAGTGCTATGGGCCAAGATGGTAGAACCTTGTTGGCATCTATTTTCTTAGAATCACTGCGTAGCTGGCATTGTGACAACATGCTACGGAATACAGAATACTGTAAAAAGAAGTCCCTAAGATAGCTTCATTCCAACGACTGGAGTGATTAGAAATTTGACCACTTAATCGGATTACATCATTTGATATGATCTTTCAATATACAAGTAACCTCAATTTCTTACAGTGTTTCAGATTTTAGAACGGAATTCAATATAAACGTCGTACGATAAAATGAACTCACGAAATCATGCCAGTCAGAAGGAAGCATTTCTTGTGCCAAGTATGGGCCACTGCTGTTGCGCATACTTGATAAAATAAAAGTTGCTATTAGGACAGGTGGAAATGGCACGTTCTAGACATCCTGCCTAACCCACCCTTCTTGTTGTATATAACTATCAAGCGTAGTCCAACAATACCTTACACATATTCATACGTGGGAGGTACGGTCCAATGAAATCCATGTTGCAATTTGCATAAAATTTATCTCAGGGGCATGCTTGATGTTATATTAAGACCGTCTATCAAAATATTTGCAGAAAATACCAGAAAAAAACTACGATCTATAGTCTGAATATTTTTCCAAGTGACTTCACATTAATTCAAAACAATGTCACGCACCGAAGACCCTAACAATTCAGCGCATTATTATCACACAGCACGATATATGAACGCCTGTTTTAATAGCACCTGGAAGAAGATTGTCGTTGAAGTAACTATTATTCATCTTAAACTCGAATTGTGGATGTCTGTAACAAATCATTGAGATAAAAAAAATAACATCAGAATTACTTGAAGCTTTTACATGTATAAGGTCGATATCTAACTACGTGGTTTAAAGACAAAGATTGAAAAAGAAATTCAAAAGTCGATAGTTCAGCTTTATCCAAAAATTAAAAAGAAGCTATGTCGGGCGATACAAATTCTGATATCGTCGAATTTTCTAATATTTACTAGGGTATTTAGGTATTAGTATAAACGTACATTTCTCTACTTGTGTTTAGAAAAGTCACAAATTTAACCTGTAATATCATGCTTAACCGTTTTCTTTACAGTCGCAGGCCATCACAAAAAGAAAATGATAAAACAAAATAAAATCATAAAAAGTCAAATAAAACAATCTACAATATGTGAAGTATGAAATTCCACAGATGCCGTCGTGCGAGCGTGACCTACTTTTCATCATCGGCGAGGGGTACTTGATTTACCCAAGACCCTTGTGTCCATATCCTCACTCAATTACTCGTACAAATTTACCAAATAAACGCGATTTATCTAGGTCCCAAACTTGGAATACTTATGCCTTCAAAATTGGTCGAATTAGAGACAGAAAGACCGTCATTACAAATACATCTGAAAGACCGTTTTGTTTGTCCACAGAACAAACAATGCGAAAGGTATTACAGTTGCGTTGTTTTGAAATAGCAACGTGAATAATCTATGGTTGAACAATATAGTGCAAAACTACAGTTGGTTCAAAATTGAACAGCAAACCAGCAAGAATAGTCAACCATTGTCACAGTGACATAAATAATTTACATTAAGCTTTTTTTGGCCTTGACGCCTTTTTTCACACAATAGGAAAGTCATATTCGAACGAGTCGAAAGTGACTATTCATACTCAACCAGAAATAGATGCTGCGACATATCTTTTTTGATTACGAAGCGCAATTATGCCTATGATCTGCTGCATGCCACAGCCGAAGACATAGGGAAGGGGTGGAAAATGCATCCTAATGATCTCCTGACTCTACAAATGAATTAATATTTATTGAAATAAGATACCAATTTTTATCTGCCGATGGATCACTTTGACCACTGTCTCAAAATATCAGAAAATCAATATATTTGTACTCGGTCATCTTGGTTAATATTCGTAATTTTAAACGAAAATATTTGAAAAACTGGATCGGGTTTTATTTAAACTTCTGTATTGCGGGAGATATTTTTAAACAAAACTGGATACATTTATATAAAAAGTAACCCTTTCTCGACGCTACGTGGTTTAGCAAGATTCCGCGTAAAACGTATATTAAGGAAATGACGACATCAAATAAAACTCAAACGTGCTATACGAAATTACAACCCTCGAGGTGGAAAAATTAACATATTTGATAATCTTATCAACAGACTAGTAATTAAATAGAATGTGACGTATAAATGGTTTCTCCATTACTAAAGAAATTAAATACGACCGTAGTAGAAATTTTATACTCCAAGAATCTAAAACAGACATCCCTGATGTTGCACGCTCAAAAACCTATCCCATGTGGCGATTGTGGCGTTTGCTAGCTATTTCTGAAGCTATTTTTGAAATACTGCAAAATAAATTAAACGATGGCAAAAGAATTTCGGTATGACTTTTGACTCGAACAGTTTCAGCTGAGCTCAGAAGCTCTTTGATTATTATATCGGTACTTGGTATATATACGATAGGAAATAGTCGATACAAAACAATGAAAATACGAAAATAAACAAATGCTTCATTGTTGCATCATTTTGAAACTCGACAGAAAAATCTTTGTTTAGTTGCATAAGCTATAGATGGACCGCGCCTCGATAGCGCGATCCAGCAATAGCCCATATTCAACAAAGCATGAGTTTACATAGGTTTGCGTTACGAATTTCTGGCAACCGGCATACCTAGATTATAATTACAAACAAGTTCACGCCATAAACGGAAGTTGTCTCCACCTCGTAATTACAGAATCAAAAAATTGTAGGTTTATCATAACATTATACATAATTTTTATCGATTTAGATATTTTTAGATACCACCCCGAACATCAGTTCCACGAAGTTTTCAAGTTTGAAAACGATATTGTTCCCAATTAATCAAAAACTTTCGTATCTTATTCTTACTTACACTGTAACAGAAGTGCAGTAAACTTGAACTATTTGATGCATAAATGTGCGAAGTATGACCTCGGCTCGTCCAGGGAGGCGCATACGATTTCCAGTTCATACTTGGTCCGAAAAATTTAATTTTATTGTTTCATTCAAATATAACTCAATAACTTACTTAATAAAATACTTTCGAAGAACATTGATTTTACTGCAAATTTGTTACATTGTATAAGCATGCTAGTTTCATCGTCAAAAAAGTGAAAATAAGTTGCCATAGGCAGATTAAGGAATTACAAAAATACAATCATCTACAAGCAAATTTTTGCAGGGATTTAAATATTTAACTGGAAATTACCAAATGTTATATGCTACTCAGATTGAAATTACATACTTCACTGGAAACCCTAGTGTAAACACTGGGAGCGAAAGCGAGAGAGGGGGACAGGTCCCTCTAAGTTTTGAGAAGGGGAGACCCAATATTTTGCATAATATTTTAAAATTTCCCTGCGATAGGCAAAATTTCTGCGCGCCTCCTGTGCGATATTGATTTTTGTATACGTTTTTAAGAATATTTGATACCTTCCTCCGCCACTGAGTTATCTAATATTTCCTATCAACTTTATTCCTTGAATATTGCGAGTCGAAATAATATATTATTGTAAGAAATGATGAGCGCATTCTCAACGTTGAAAAGTATATATGTAAATAAAACTATGCCACCGCAAATCTTCATATAATTTATATTTCAGGCCTTTTGCTCCAATTTATTTAAAATCTGTTAAATTACCCAAAACCGAGTAATTTTTGCATAAAATTACGACTAAAATTATAACAAGTAAATTAGCTTTCCAGCGAATATGTAAAAAATTGCGTGCGAGATGATCTGACCGGTTCCGACGTGGAAATATTCGAAGCTCGTAAAACCATAAACAACTTTTCTTCGTCTATGTAGACAGCATAATGCAGCTTGACTAAAAACAATCCAAAGAGCAAGGAGAAACTACTACAATCATACCTTGAATTTGCGGTCTTGTGACTTTCAGTATTCCACAAATTCCCCCCGCTTCTTTATCTTCAGAGAATCTAACGCTGAGATGTATAGTCGAGTGTTATTTTGATGTCATTTACACCTGCACCATGGAATAACAATCAGTATTATATATTATCAAGCGTGAAACACAGTAGAACATTTAACAAAAATATTTAGACAATAATGAATGAAAATTTATAATAAAAAATTTGGCAATACTGTGTGATATATACATATTTTTACAACCAGCCAACTATTTTCAAAGCTAAACTTACAACTTCCATGCGGAAAATATTAAACTTATTAATTGGCGTAGAAAATGCCAAAGATTCAATTAGAAAACGGATCCAAAACTGTGATATCTTAATACTAATGAGCATTAACTGATATTGCCAACAGCTTCAGCCTTTTACAGATAACAACTCTTTAAGAAATTTTGTTTCGTCAAGTATAATACACAAATGACCCGCGTCTAATCGGCATATACCATTAGGACTTTATGCTTCCCGAAATCCAGCAATTTAAAAAAGAGATCGAGAAACACTAGCAAATGCACACCACTATCTATATATCCCTGTACATCAGGTGCTGTTTTCACACTCGAGTCGACACAATGAGAATCAACTTTACATATATATGTGTATTGAAGGTCAGCGTAGTTTGAATAATCATACCAATAACAGAAAAACAAAACGTATTATGTCTTTTTATCTATTTGCGATTGAAGTCACGAACACGCATTAAAAAATACCTCAGTAATATTTCACACATTATCAGCACAATCTCTATAAAAAACACTTAAAATGCAGGAAATTATACCACTTGTTCATGGTATATTGATCATGTTGCATGAATAAAATAAGCTTCAACGAGTTCAACAACATGTAGCATAGAATTCGAGTGCGACACTTTTAGGATGAGATAAAATTAATATATATGAAAGCGTATCATGTTTCAATTCCAAATACGGTGACTTTATTTCTTGAAGCTGACTTTGACTTTTGACCTTGAAGTTTTTATACCGACCATGTGAAAAGTTTTGTTTTGTTGACCATAAACTACGCGTTGAACCGGTCATGGGAGACTCGATTATTACCCAGTCAAACACTTTCTTTTCGGTTTTGTTGAATATGGGTCATTGATAGATCGCGCCGGGAAGGAGCAGTCCATCTGTAGCACATGCTTATTAATACAAAAATTCTGAATGGAATGTAATGGAAAAAGCAGCTTGGTCGTCCAACTATTTATTATCCAAAGACAGAATTATGTACGTCTCATGAAAGATAATGTTATAATTATAGGTGGATTTGTATGAGTGAAAAAGGTTTAAAATAATTCCAAAAAAATTTTGCGGATTTGGTAATAAGAAAGATGACGCAAAATATGAAGTCTTGTAGAAAACAAATAAAGTCAGTGGGTATATTAGATTTTTTTATTTGGTAAATTTATTCACCACTATATGCAAATTGGGAAATTGGGTAATTTAAATTGCGAACCGATTATATATTTCGTCAGGCATGGATCATGGATCTATTACGCCACACTGCACGCGTTTTATCTGGGGCTCATGCTTTTTAAATGTGTAATCCGTATAACGATAGACCCAAGATTATTCAAGGTAATCAAATCAACAATAAACACACCCGTTTGTCTATCGTATATTTATAACGGACCAAAATTTAAATCTGTCCTCTGATACTAAATCAATTTTATAGTCGATTCGATTGTATGTCTAAAATACATTGATGTCACCTACCCATAAATATCTATAGCTTGGCCGTCGGACGACGCACGTTTAACTGTTAAGAATAAGCTATAAATATATAGGGTGGATCCTTTACCAGAATAATTCAAACAAACACGTTTTGTTAAACATGGACCACTGGTAGATTGCGTCGCTCAGACGCGATCCATCTGTGGCTCATGTTTGACAAAATAAAATTTCTGAGTGAGAAAATAAAATTCCTTCAATTTTTGGAATTTGGAAGACTTCTAGCTGTGGCGTATAAAATTCCTCACAAATCATATTGACAAAAACCGTCAAATCAACATAATTTAACGCTAGAATCATTTTCAACGATTGGTCAAACGTTGGATTATGCTTGTCTTGGAAATGATTTGATTTAGTACATCGACCGGACGTACGGTTTTACAGAACACTTTCAAAAAATATTTTGTTGTCATAGCATGAATTTAGCTTGTCCAATTGTCATTAAAAATATGATAAATTAAGTATACTATATTGAAGGTACCTGGAAAGTTAGAATGCATTTAAGTCTTGTAGAGTCTGGGCTATATCAACGAAATATTATTAAATCAAGGAATACCTACCTATACCAAACATAAATCACAGATGGGCCAAGTCTGGTGGGAGCAATCGATCTGAGATACATACATGCTTGACAGATGTGTGTCTAAAAGTTATCTGACTGGATGACCCAAAACCTCTATGAGCTTGTGACATTTTTCAACCTAAGCGGCACGATCCATCCATTGACTCAAATTCAACAAAACGTTTTTGTCAATATATTTTTACTGGAAAAGCCCGTCCGTCATATTTATATATCATTTCCAGCATATTGATAATGTATTTCCTACAAATGAAAAGCGAGGAAACACCACTTATATGCACTTACATACTGAACAAAACAATCACATTACACAAAATAAAGAAACATATATAAAACAATGGATAAAATGTTTATTCTAAATACTTGAAACCAGATTCGTACACACTCGAAAAAGTTCGTGCCCCGGTCTATAAGCGGGTTATCGTCTTTTGGCGGCAATTTCACTACTTTTCTAACAACAAGTGCTGTCGTGAATCAAATGAAGTTTGATGAATGAGTACGGTCTCGGAAATAACATAACCTATTCATCATTTCAGCAGTTATGAATGATATAAGGACACACATTTATAGTAGGACTACAGCTTATGCTTGGATCGCAACATTAAAAAAATGAACGCTGCTTAACACTTTACTTTCACGTGACATCCCTCTTGACAAAACAAAATTTCTGGTTGGGATCTATGGCATATGCATTAGTGAAATTGTCATTAGATTTCAGCATTCAGCTATCACGAGCAAACCAATCACACGTAATTACTTTTTATTAGTTTGCCCGCCTACCAACTATGCGATAAACTGTATTCTAAATAGCATATGTATTCAAACTTCAAAATATCATTTGAATATTTGTATTCAATGCACAGCCTGAAAACTACACTGAATTATATGAAAATTTCATCGTAATTTATATTTTTGGGAAAATATATCATTTTGAAATATTATTTCACATGATTCTGAAATCTATAACTTTGATGTAATATTTTAGTCGCCGCCGAACATGATCGTCCAAATTTTAGACTGCACGTTGTTGCTACAGATCAGTACCTCTCTATCAGAAAAGTGTTATTATGGCGTAATCCGTTGAATATGGGTCGGTGGATCCGTTGAGACTGATAGAAAGCCTCGACTAGACCCATCTTTGGCTCATGATTGACAAAAAATTCTGATCGAGCTGGGGATATTCCCGGCACAGAATATAACATATTTTAATCACATTTGCCAGTTCACAGTGCTTCGGCATTATATGACCTCTTTCCTCGAAAGAATTGAAATTTTTAGCTTTACAAGTATTTAAAATTCATATCTTTGCTGCTACTAAACCGCACAAAAGCTCTAAATATCCAAATGTTAGTACTTTTATTAAATAGTATTAAATACTCACGTTAGCAATTCGACGATAACATAATACGTTGTATCACTTGATTGTAGCTACGCTGTATTTCGTCTGCTATTAACAAGTTCATACTGGTACACTCGGTTCACTGTCAAACAAGGACGAAAAATGTTAACTTCGATAAAGGAAAATGTGTGAAACATGTTGTTCAAGTGTGAAGGGATATTCCTGTCAGTCCACATTGCGTTTTCCAATCGGAACATGTTTTGTTTGAGTATGTGCCGTGGATACCTTGCATCAGGCAGGTAGTAATCATCAGAATTAGAAAAATAGAAGTGGGATGCGTAGTTTATGAGTCAGAAAATTTTTTGATCTCTCGATTGGAAATATTAAACAAACATTGTAAAGTTCAACTTTCCGTGGGTATTTTTTCACGAGCATAAGCCGTCGATGGACTGCGCCTAAGTAAGACAAATTGTGATAAGACTTATCCCAATCGTAAATTCAATATTGTTAAACATGAGCCACCGAGGGCGAGCCAGCATCGGCGGCGCGATCTATCAATAACCCATGCTGAACAAAAGATATGTGGACGGAAATTTTCTGACTAGGTTATGGAAATTACAAGTAAACTAAGCACGTGTTTGTTTGCTTATAGTTTTAGCAGACACTTGTTTCCAGTTGACAGCTTATTAACGAAGCTTTTTGTCAGGATATATTACTCGTTCTTTGTTGCTCACCAAACACTAAACTTAATAATAAAGTCGGAAGAAAAATAACTCTAATCGACCACCGTAACTAATCCTATCTATCCTTTAGCCGAAAGACCAATAATAAAGAGAAAATTCTGATGAATCCATAACGTTCCTCTACATACGTCCCATAAACTAATATCGAATTTGCGGAGGCATATTCCGAGCCTTTAGTTTTTTTACAAATCCAGTAAAATTGCTATTTAAGGTTTAATGAAATTTTAATTTAGCAGGTTGAAACAAATCAAGTACAGCAAGACAAACAGGACTTTTGACTCAAAAGTGTTTTACTTGCCAATACCCACCCCTCGAGCTTAAACAATTACCATCCCAAGATGTCTTTCACCACAATTCCTGGTGACATTATGCATTTCCTTTAAAGCAAAGCATGAACTGAACTGAACGATTGAAACCACAAAGATCTCTTTTCTACTAATATACAGCAAAATCATAAGCTACTGATTCAAAAAATCCAAGCCAACGACCTGAATAACTTGTAATTCTGCATTTTATTTCGCGTAAAGCACACAAAATAAACCCAAATTCAAATTGTGATCAGCGAGTGATAAAATTATACTTTTAGTTGAAATTCACTGAACGAAAAACTTGTGCAAATTCGATCAAGCCTATTCCTAAGTCAGATTTAACAGACCTATTTATATATGGTCCATGCTTCTTCAAAATCGGGAAGAACAACAGAAAATAAAACAATCCTCCCTAAAACTGACGGAAAAATGCTGAGCTTAAAAAGTTTTTGTTCAGTAACCTTGACTCCCTTATTTACATTATACTGACGCTGGAATATATCGTTAAAAGGTCATTGCAATAATACCTCATCTGAATAAATTCTCCAATAACAAAACTTCTGATAAATCCTATTATGTTAAGCATGGGCCATTTGTGTCTCTTGCTTGGCAAAACAGCATCAATGATTGAGTTCTGTCACATTTAAAACATTTAAAATGTCCAAAACTTGGCAGTTCAGGCTACTGCACCTAAAAACGGGATAAAATCAATGTGGAATTAACGCTATGGTGACCGTATGCGGTGTTTTTTATACCCATACATATCATGCGATTTTACTTTTGTGTGTGCGGAGTTCAGGAAGGGGTCAGTATATAGAAAGAATTGATATTCATAACTCATAAGCTAAAGCGAATTAGGTTTTATTACTCAGACGACCAAAACTACTGTTTTACGCATATTTTACACATTTCGAAGAAAAATCTTGAGCTATGTCCAATTTCATAATGTAATGTTTGCGATAAACTATGGTTTGAATCGCGTTTGAAAAAATGCCAAACGAATAATATCCATGTTTAAAAAATGAAATATTTAAATTAAATTAAACGAATCCCGATTGGGATTGTACCAGATAAGATGGTCTAATCCCGTTGTTACAGAAGTTGCTCATTACGTTACGTTCCGTAACAAATGACTTAATCACGTACGTAAGCTCAATTCGGAACATGCAACACGTGAGTACGTGCATTCAAGATAACCACTTAATTCTATTGCATAATTACACTTTGTAACCACATTTTCCTTTGCTGACGATTAAACACTTGAATAAGTCGCCGAATTTTTCTGGTAATCGCTTTATCGTAGGAAAATGCGTGTTTCCTTGTATATTTTATGTCTGATCCACATCTTACTATTTTGTAAGTAATATTTATAGTTCCACCTCCAGAAGAGAATGAAAGTGACCGTTGTACGTCATTTAACTCATATGTCTAAAAAGAGACGAAATTACTTCCGTGAATTACCAACGTGAACGTAAAAGTCAATTTCAGGTTCTTTTTTTTAAATTTAATAATAAATGCACTATAATGCATAATTTGAATATATAATCCCATGTTTAAAGAGCATTTTCTTAATTCCTCCTTTCGAAGAAAACGTTTCAGAAACGACGACATTAAGCGTAACAGTCCTGGTGCGTAAGCGGTGTTGTCATCAGCTGATTCAGATATAAGAACCCTAGGAATAACAATGATTGTGTTGTACTGAATAAACAGAGCGTTTCAGCCCCAGAGTAGTACAAGTGACTGAATAACTCAAAAATGAATCAAGAGTGGATAAACATGGAATCATGCTGTATAGTTCGTTCTATCAATAGTAAGAAAAACGTTATACATTCAAACAACTTTTGTCAAGTATGAGTCACAGATAGACTGCGCCTTTATGTCACGGTCCATCGATGGCTCATTTTTTGAGAAAGAAAAATTTCTGATTGGATATACGGCATAGGTATTGGTGAAATTGTCATAGGGTTTCGGCACTTAGCTATCACGATCATCCAATCACACATAATTACTTTACTTAGATAACTGTATTCTAATTAGAGCAAAAAGAGATACCAGCAAAAATATCGGAAACCAAATTATGCGCCAAAATTAATATATAACTGAACTGTATAACTTCAAATTATATATTTCAAAATCTATTATATCAGTGAATATCTTTCTATCTACGACCATAACTACTTAACTACCAAGTTAATTTTTTAATTACACTCAAAATACAGTCTTGTTTCATTTCCTCTTTGTCATTCGAGGACATCAATTTAAAAGAAAACGAACTAAATTATCTAATATTAAAAAAATTAAAACACTTTTCGATAAAGAAAAGAAGTATGTAATGGGTGTTGGGTACTTAAAAATAGCCTGATTTTTAGGTCGCCCTTACTTCCATCAGACAAGAAAAATGTTACCCTAAAATCGGCAGGTCTTTCCCGTATTTGTTTCATTTGTTGATGCGGTACAAAATAATATTTCATAGCTAAGTACAAATTTGATCAAATCAAGAGTGATTCCCAATGAAAAGCTTCTGATCATAAATATCAACGCTTTTCAAAAAAATCGATCTTGTGAGACGCTTGGTGTTTCATCGAAGTATTGGTGAAAGAATTGTTTGCATTAAAACTGATCCTGACTTTTTGTCTCGACCTTAAAGCCACTTTCACATTTATTGTTCATACCTTCACCTAGTCTTCAAACTTTCCACTTGTCTTATATAATACGACCCAGTCATCCAATAAAGCGTTAACAACGCGTGAACGATACCGACAAAATTTTCTTGTTGTTATTGAGAAAATCTATCTATCCACTTTGCTGAGTGTAGGCCACTGATGGATCGCGCCGCCAAGGCGAGGTCCGTCAGGTGCTAACGCTCAACAAAAGAGAATTCGTCAGTAAACTAAATATCACACTTTTTCGCTAATAAAAATTCAGTCACGGATCCTAACGCTACCTTCGCCATAATCGCTTTGTCAATTCCTGTATCTTAACATTGTAATATCCTCTGTGCGAAGTTATTTGCTTGAGGGCAATATCTGAGGGATTTCAGCATAACTTACATACGTCTGAAAAAGTTTGGTGAAAAAGTATAAAAAAATTAAACTTGTCATAGGAGTGTATCAAATTTCCATGTAATCCGATAAGACAAATCTATTTGTAGTAGAGCCTCTTTTAGACAAAGTAAATTTCGAAATGGACATTTCAAATCTACACTATATTTATATAAAATAATCTAGAGTTCAGTATAAATACCAATAAATGCGGTTTGGTGGAAATTAACTTAATATGTGTTTATGGCGCGACGAAAATGTGAGCTGATTTAATTAGAGAAATAGACTGTTTCAGTATCCAATTAACAATCTTTACAACTTTATCCAGTTACTGGATTTAACGTGCCTCTTGTTCTTCCACTAAACGTAGAACCACTGAGAAACCGGTTAAGGATATCCATCTTTATGTGACATAGTGTATTGTCAAACAACGATTTTATATTGTAATAGCCGAACCAAAAAAATCAGTCAAAAAAATTTCAGGTTTTCGTTGAAGTGCGTGTTATACCAGTTACATAATGTGATGAAATGAACAGTGGAGTGAACAAACAAACCACGGCGGCCAATACAGGCTATGATATGTGCAATGCACTTTCAGATAAACTCCACCATAAAACCAAAAGAAACATTTCGCAATTGTATATATGTACCGACAGCTAAATGCAACAAACGATTACAAATATCTATAATAACTAATGAATGATGCAACAATATCGACTCCAACTCACGATGAGATTATTGAAGTTTCTTATAAAATAAACAATTCGTTCTCGAGGCTCGAGATCAATAGTCGAGAGTGGCCTTCAAGTGAATTTACAAAAAGTGCGTGGTGCCAACTTGAAGCTTAAAACAAACTTTTTAATAAACACATCAATTGAACCTTACATGTGTTTGGATAAATTAAGTTCCAGGGTAGTACTTGGGACGAACCAATGTCTCATACTTGAAGAATCTTTCCAACTGAAACGATTACATAATTGACATCGAGTGTGCATGATATTGATGTAACAAAACTTGCACACGAATGAATTTTGTGCCCCCGAAGCGTGGAAAAATGTTGCTCATTTCGAAGATACTTTTGGTGAAATGTCCCCCTTTTTAAAATCTTGGTTGACATGTTCCCCCCACCCCCGGTTCCGCCGCCACTGGTTACAACAAATGAAAAATGTTGCGACTAATGAACTTCTCGTCTAGATAGATTATTTCTCGACTATATAAGAATTCTGCATGTAATCAGAAGTAGAAGTTTGACCAATGTGCCGACATTAATAAGCTGCAATTCGTTGTCTAAGTCTAAAACGTATCGACCCATCATGTCAACCTTCCGATGCTATGAAATATACAATTATACGCCACAGGGGTTTTGGTTTACAGCAGTGAAGACAAAATACAACTTTCACTCAACATGATAAACCTAAACTAATCACAGGGCTTGCACCCCCAAATCACTGAATTTCCTCGCCACTAATGACCGTCTTCCCTTGCACCTATTTTATTTCCGCAAAGCTATTCCAAGCGTGCACAATTCTGCAACAAATCCCGAAGCTCGCCATAGCGCCAGAATAAAAGAAACATCTAAATCAGATCCACCCGCCCTCCAAACACACACCCGGCGAGCGTATCTCGAGAATTACATGACACACCATCACGCATAACTTTTTTAAGAGATTGACGCCTGTCAATAAAAAAGCTGGAGATTTGTTACCAACTGACGACACCTAGTGGGGGCATCATCCTCTAAGTCTAAACAATTTCCCCTAATAAATTTCCTGCTCAACTACGTTTTGTTAAACACGAGTCAGAATCCGGTAATTCTGTGACTTATGCTTGACAAAATTAATTTTTTAATTGTGTAGGCTTATTGGTTTATATTAAATCATATAGAACATCATTGTGGGAGTTTTTTTGACAAATCCCCTAAAAATTCCTCTGTGGCACCCGAAAAATTACAGAATTTTTGCATGTGGCTTTCACATATTAGGGCTCCCACGGTTAATGAACTGAAAAATGTCAGGGCGATTTTATGAAAATATGATCGAAAGATAAACGAAAATTCTCAAATAAATTTTTCAAGAGATTGTAATAAAATGGCTCTTCGGACTACTGGTGGTGGAACATGCATCCTAAAGTTTTGAGAAGAGGGTGACAGTTCCCATCCCCACGATTTCGGAATATTGTAAGAAAACTTTCAAAATAGTAAAAATAACATATCTTACCCTTTTTACTGTTTGTGCGACGAAATTTCCGTAATTTTTCCATGTTTTAAAGTCTATTCTGCGCTTTTTTAGTGGACGAGGAGGTTGGCTCAATATTCCCTAAATACGCAAGTACCGTGTAATATCACGACGCCGTTCTTATTAACATATATATCGGTTTTGAAACATCTGAAGATCATTGACTCTCAAAAACAACCTTCATAAAAATAACTTTATATTTCATACTCTTTCAGAAAAATAAAACTCAGCTTTATCTTCAACCTCGGAACAATACATATACTTCAATTCTTTTGGCATAAATAAATCGGCACAATGGCATTTTTGTCAGTGTGGCATTAGGCATCATAAATTGCGCCGTATACGCATGGATTGCATCCACATTGCTCGATTTTATCACACTAAAAAGAGCATAGTCTAGCATTTCTAAATTTTCCAATACTGGGTTTCGAACTTTGTACAAATTCGCCATCGCTATAAACGAGTCTTGCTCTTGGAAGAAATTTTCAGATTTTATGTAAATAACGGTGCGGTACGTCTGTGATAAAATAAATTTTGCTACGTTGCTATTTTCAGTTTATTCACATTTATTTACAAAGTCTGATTTCAGTTGGGAAATTTATTTAATTAATATTCTACATTCTCAACATTTTGGACAAGTTTTCAAATATATTTAATATTTACATATTCAATAGAAATTTTGAAAAAAAATCTGATCGAATTATAAAAAATCTGCCAGAAACGATTATATCATTGGCGCATCCCGAAACAATTTATGGAGGCTGGCAATAATTTTCTTCTTGATATTACATTTTTATCCATATCAATCTGCGTGCCGAAAACATGCCAATTTTCTTGAAAATGTAGCAAAATTTTTCATTTTAGTGGCGAAATGTCTGGAAATACTCAAAATCACTCATCAAATGATAATTGTAATTTCGCCATTTTTTTCAAATTTTGACTAACTATTTATCCAATATTGACGGTTCCTCTGCCTAGATCAGCGAGTACGAATCATCCGAATCCGACGCGTCATGCATTGAATCTAGGTTCTTAAAGTAGTATCCACAACCTGTGGAACATAATAATATTTGTATATATAAAAAATATCTTTTTTTTCGATGGAGAACAAATTTTTGTCGATGCCGTATTCAGATTTTCCGCTACGAATTTACAAACACGACACCTGAGACTGCAAATAAATATGGTCAAATTTTGTTTACCATACCGAAACAATATAAGGGGCGGAGTCATTAGATTGTTTTTCTGTTAACGTGGTCTTGTTTAACAAGCTTTTCGTTGTGATACAAATTACGTTTTGCCAAGTATGAGTTACAGATGAATCGCGCAGGTCAGGCGCGTTCCATCAGTGGCTCGTGATTGGCATAATAAAATTTCCGATATTTGTTAGATAATTAATTATCTCTGATTTGACATGGTTTAAGAACGTACCCCTCATTTTCCGGCCTACAAGTTGGTTTTGTCGACCCGATAGTATCGGTATCAAAGAATGTATTTCAAAACATAAGGAAACTAAATTCATTCACGGCGTGCTATTCCCACTCTCTGCGTTCCGCTGGAGTGACTCGACGCATTCCATTTGGTTTCTTTTTTGTCCCGTTATCAAAATGGTTGCTAGGCAATTCGACGCTATTTATGTGGGATAATTGTAGATGGTAACCAATCCCCGCATACTCAGCGTAACTAGCCTTAGTGTTGACTTAGCCGTGATGGGCATTGTTATGAGCGGTACCCAAGCGACGGCGTGAAAAACCACAAGACAGGGAATGATAGTTTAACACCAAGTAAGCTGACTACTACATGATAATTGATAGATAAGGAAGCACACAACTTAAACATATTTTTATGGTGATATAAAGAAAGGAAGTTAAAAATTACTGGTATTTAATAAGCAGATAAGAGCCAGTTACAGTATAGCTTCAAAACTTTGAAAACGGAAAAATGTATTTTTCAAAGAGTAGTTTTATTTTATTAATCCAGAGAGGCAATATTCCACAGTCAGGTATCCTATGCTTGTTGAACAAGTATGAATAAATCCTGGTGAGGTCAAAGTGATCATCTGATACAACAAACAGGGAAAAAGAACAGAAAAACAAAATAGCTTTGATACATGTGACTGTATCCTTTTTCTAGCTTTTAATTTGTCAAGCATAAGCCACAGATGGACCATGCCCCAGAGACATGATCCATACTCAACATTCTCATAAGCTCATTAGTGCAAACTTCGGGAGGCAGCAAAGGGAGGTGCCCACAAAAATAAAAAAAAATTCAAATTTTTTGAAGCTACGTTCAGCCCATCAGCCACAGACCATTCAAATATTCTTGGCAAAAAAGTTTTTAAAACAAAAATCAAATTATACTCAATTACAGCAAATACCTAAGAGGCGTGATCTGTAGAAAATGGATCCACTCCCTAGATTAGGAAATGGATCATGCGATCGTTTGATTAATGTTAATACTAATGCTGGATTGAGAGGATCTTATGGACAATATGGATCTTCATCTACACAACTTCGACTTATATCAGAAGTAAGTAAAAAGCGAAAAACATTCCAAATGGGACTGCACTGCCATAGTAAAGTGCGGTGCGTGGTATCTGCCCTGGGCGATGGTAAAGCCATCTATCACTTCTTTATGCTTAAACTAACAACTATAAAGAGTGATAGCCTGATGATGACTCGGAACATTTTGCAAATACCAATAGTTTGTTATGGGCCACTCGGCCAGACTTGAAAAAAAATTTTGCTAAAGCTCCACAATTCCCATTGCTCGAGGTTCACAGGTAGACAGATTGAAATATATATACAAAATCTTTATTGTGAAATACAGTTATTAGCCCCCTTTAGTTTTTAAAAATAAATTCCCAGAAGAGATTGAAATATAATATGCAGATATCTAGGTAATATATTTGTCTACCAAAAATGGTTAGACAGTTGGTCTTCATGAATTCAAAAAAATGATTTCGATTCCAGTATTGGTTTCTTCATGTATTTCATTGATATATTTTTAACTGGCAGCTGCAAGAACAGATAAGATCGTATAAGAGGGATCTATCAAAGAAGGATGAACTTATCAATGAATTGTCTGTCGGGTAAGCAAGTAACTATTAGTAAGTTTGCCATAATGCCAATTCAGTCTAAAAACTTCTCAAAGTATATTTTGTTAAGCTTGTGTCACTGATGGATGTGGCTCGAGCTTAACAAATAAAATTCATGATTGGGACATAATGATCATTTTTAGTGAACTGGGATTCAAGCGAGATGCAAAGTGGGCAATATCAAATGATATCATTTTTGATTTTTCTAGTATCAAAAAACGAATCAGAAAATTTCATGTATTATTAATTTCCCAATGTATTGATTTAAATTTTTCAATGAATATAAAAGTACATCAAATCTTTTACACAGAAATTTTTGTCACATCATAATTTTCAATAATACCAAATCACAGAATTATGCGTTCAAATTGTCTAAAACAGGCTCATTTTAGTAAAGATTGGAAGCCTGGGTTCAAAAAGTGGTATCCAATTTTTTATGTTGAATTTTCTTCTATTTGAATTTTATCGTAGTATTAAATTCAACTTGTCACATTTTATATTTCAATAACAGGAGTCCCAGAATGGATGCAGCGGCACGGGTAAGCAGCGATTAAAGAATAAAAAAAATAATGTTCAACTTCATTGCAGATAACTCAAAAAATAAAAGTTAAAAAATGTCTTTGAGAAAGATAAAATTTTATTAATATAACAGTTTTAATAATAAAACATTGAAAATGAAAGTTAAAAAATTGAAACAAAACAAATGATCCTTATAGATAGTCAATACTCAGTTAATGATGCTACTATCCAGCGAAATAAAATATCACAATCAAGTTAAACAGATAAACTATACATTCTAACTTTGAAGCTGGCTACAATTATCAGAGGTTTTGTCCATATAGCAAAATGCTTGTCATATAAACTAGCTAATTAACCTACTTCTTATGCAAATCATTTTTTCATAAAATGGAGGCTGGAAATGAAAATGTATTTTGCCTTTGTACCTTGAAAAAGCAAAAAAATTTTATGAAAATTGTAATCAAAATTTTTCACCCCCTATGATCGAGGAAGTTCTAGTTTTTGCTTTGCTATCCATTTATCCTTGTCCCCTGTGGATAAAGGAGATTTTGTAAGATATTCCTGTTTTTAGCAGTATCATATGGATTCGAATATCCTACGAGAATCTGCACCATTTAGAGAAGATATCACGAGGTATAGGATTTCAGCAGAATCTGCAAGTACAGAACTTGCTGCAGCACAAGTTAAAATTGACAATTTGGTTGCAGAGGTGAGTCTTTTGTTTCAATTAAGCTATGTCACTAAACTTGATGCTTTCAAACTTCATTACATCAAGTGGCAAAATGTTACATATACAACAACTGAATGGAAACATATAACATCAGAAAAAGTCCAAAGATAAAGAACAAATTTAAATACTTGCAAGAAAATTGAAATGTTTGAAAGTAACAAAATCATGCATACAATTTCATACTTGTACAAATGACTTTGGGCTTCGAATGGTTGGTACAGCAGTAGAGATGATAGATTTAAAGAAAATTGACATTATTGACAAAACACAACTATTTGCCTTATCAAGGTTGCATTTTTTCATACAGAATCGTGATCTTCAAACAAGACTTATTACTAAAGATAATTTGGTAAGAGAACTGAGAGCAGAATTGGAGTCTTCAAAAGAAAATGCTGCCCGGCAGTCTGCTCTTATCCAGGTTTGAAAGTTTTATCTAAAAACATTTTTGTGAAATTTTGAAATGTATATGATGTAATAATGAATAATAAAAAGCATATTTTAAAAGACATAGTAACATTTATCATGTTCGACTACATTAAATTTTTTTATGGCCACGAATAAAGTTATATACCGTAAATAAATCACCAATAGATGTTGCAAAGGTGTGGTTCATCAGTGCCTTATGCTTGGCAAAATGAAAATTCTGATAGAAGACATGGACAACTTTTGCAATAGATGGCGGTCAATTGAAATATGATTTGAATATGATATGAAATATGATTGAAGTTTCATATAAAAGGAATGTTGAATGATGTCATGCAGATTTGAGTAACATATCATATACAAGGTCTGCCTGCCTGAACATTCGGATTTATGATTTATTGTGATTCTTGACTTTAAGTTGATAAATTTCTATGTTTCATTTTTTCGCACAACTATAAGAAATTGGTTATAGGTTCTCCAAATTTCTATTCATTGAACAAGCCTTGAATTAAACTGACTGCTGAACAATTAATCATATATTTATTCAGTCTCTCAGAGATAGAGCAAGACTTGCAGAAGACAGCAGTGGAACATTAGAAACTGTGACAACAAGAGGTAACATTACAATTCAAACATTGCAAAGAGAAAATCGTGAATCCCAAGAAAGAATCCTAGAGCTTGAGGCTAGAGTCAGGTATGTGTAATTTGTCAATAAATAATAAATAATTTGTCATGCCGACATATTTGTTGCATTTTTTGAACAAAATTTGTCAAGCAAAATGCAATGATTCAGAAGTGTTCGTTCTATATTTTCTTCATCTGAATCAAAAAGTTTGAAAGGTCTTTTGCACTTATTTTTTACTAAGAGACACAGAGCATGCACATTTCGATCTCCTTAAATGTGGTTTATTACAAGAGATTGGACATTCTGCCAGTCTGGCTTGGGATTATAAATCATGTTAATATTTGAAAGTCAAATAGCCTTGAATTTTGCTCAATTAGAAGGAAAATTTGTGTTTTAGCTAACACTAATCTATAATGAAAGTGTTGCATCCCATCTTATGGCAAGAGCTGATCCTATAAATGGGAAACTTGAACTTGCAATGATTCTTTTTTAAAAGTGAAAATGTATCAGTTTCATTCAAATGAAGTTAAAAGTCGCAAGTTTGCTATGATGAACTTGAATGGAATACGTTGCTGATTGTGTACTGTGGGAAATTGCACAAAGTTAAGAGGCGTCGTGGTTTCTTCAATAGTACTTGAGACTGGTACTGAGTATTGTCATCAAACTGTTAACAAGTAGCACCTGGAGCCTAATACAAACAGAGTATCACATAGTGTCATAAATAACACAAAGGGAAAAGAACCCGGCCTACTGTGCTTTATATTCTCTTTTTATTTGATTCATAAAGTTTGGTTTAAACAGTTTTCTACTGTGAAAAGCGCTGAAGCCCTAGTCAAAAATTACTGTGTGATGTGAAGCAAATAAAAGTCAAGGCATGAAAGTCATCATTCGCTTTCTGCAAGTTGACAGAAGCTTATTTTCCTTCAGATAATTCAAATAGTGTACAAACCATCAACACTGCCTTAGTATAGCGGTGTTGATGATTTGAAAGCCTTTCTTTTATATCTTAAAATCACCATAAGTCCATAAAGGACATTTTAATCTTCTGCAAATGGTATATCTTAGGATATTGTAGTTTGGCAAAATTTTCTTTTAATGGCAATCAATTTTGTGGGTGATTGGGTGGCAGAGCAGCAAATATTCCACCAATCTGGCTATGTATCCATGTAAATTGTAAAGGCATAGACTAAAGCAGGGAAATTTGTGCGAATTCAATATTATTATATAACAATGAATGTTCAATTTTCTCTCACACAATTTGTTAAACTCAGATATAATTCATATGAATTAATAAGTTTTGTACAACACAAACTTATTTTGACCTTATGATGCTATGATAGTTTCCTAAATTAATCAATATCATTTCGCTTCCAACCAAGTAGTGTAGTGAAGTCTGAAGTTTTATGCATTCCAATTACTTCCTTTATTTGTGTGTTTCAATGACATTCGAATATCTACATTTGAACTACAAATGCGTTGCATTCATTTAGGAGTCATCTCGCTGAACGAGAAGAGGCAGAACAAAATGCGGAAACTTATAAACGAAAAATGCAAGATACTATTCGTACTATTGGTGATGCTTTGAACATTGATACTGAAAATGGGCAGAGTGAATCAGCCGCAGAGAAAATTGCAGAAAAGGTTAAAATTTTTTCTTGAAACTTTGACATAAATTAAAAGTCGATGATGTAGTAACCTTTAGTACTTTATGATGATGCCCAGTAGTTCTTTTATTTCAAACATATGATATATCAATTCAAATTCTTTTATGTTTTTTTAAATCAGGGGGTCATGCTCAGCAAAATAAAATTTCTGATTGGGTGGAAACAAAAAAGACCATTTTAAAGTTTATAAATAATATGATCAATATGTCATTTTATTTTCAAAGGCAAAAGAGTTATTCCAAGAAGACTTATTGAAGAGCAGTGAATTATTAACATTGAAAGATGCATTAAGTGCTCACACCTTGGAAACAAAAGCAAGTCGCGAGACAATCATGAGACTCGTGTCTGAAGTTGGAAAAGAACAAAAATCTGTTTCAGAGTCAACTAATATGCTTGACAGATTGACCAAGGTAAAAGGATTGAAAAACAGAAATTTCATATAATGGTTAATCACAAGTGATATATATAGAGGACCGGATTTCATTTTTATCTTGCGGGAAAGAAAGTCGATAATGTGGCTTAATCATGCCACTACCTCAAGTGCATACAGCAGTTTCGAATTGGGATGAAGATTTTGGCCTAACTTACCATTTTTCCTGCGCATGGACATGGTTGATAAAGGCAGCTGTGAGCAGAACTCCATGCACAGGCAAGATGTCCAGCAGAATTCTCACCTATGTCACTCTCTTGATTTCAAATGAACAAGATTGCTGCTTTTTTTTAATGATGTGCAATTGAATCAGGTCACACAAATTTATTTGAATTTAACTGTGTATAGGCTGTGATTCATAAACAAATAAAATATTTCAAAACATGGATACACGTTACAGCACAATACATAAATGTTCCTATTGAAATGAGATTTTAAAATACTGATGGAATATACTGAGATACGGTAAATGCATTTGGACCTAATACAATACAAATAAAAAGATGGTCAACTGCTCCATAACAATATTCAATGATCAAGCCTAGGTCGGTGGCTCAGTTGGTTAAGTGCGATTGTATTTTCCGAAAGGCCAATAGTTCCTTGCTTGACCATTTCACCACCGAGTATGCCCTTCAGCAAGGCACTTCATAGGTAGCTGTAACACAATTCGAAAAATCCCCCAAAAAAATATTTAATGAGCAATTTGTTCCAGGAAAGAGATGATGCAGTGTTTGAAAAAGAAAATTTGGAAAGAGAGATTGAACTTCTCAAAGAAAGGTTAGAAGCAAGAGAAAAAGCATGGTCAACTTCCAGAGAAGAAATGTCACAGAGAATGAACAGGGTAAAATATAAAATTTTATACATTCATTTCAATTAGCATGTATTTCATAATGTGTGGAAGTTGGGATAGGATTTCATTTTCATCCTGTGAGAATACAGCTTAACTAATGGCGAAATATGACCTCGTGTGCTGATACCAGTTCCAAGACGATGGGGGATGAGGTTTTTGCTTAACCATTTATATATTTTTCCTGTACATGGACATAGATGGTGGATCCCGAACAGGGTTCAAACCCAGGATGTTAGTGATGTGTAGCTCGAAGCTTGTGAAATTCACAATTGTTTGATTTTTAACTGAAATTTTTTTCTACTTTTTACAGGAAGTCACAATAGAAAATGACCTGAAAACAGTAGAGCATGAGAAGAGAATAGCACAAAATGAGTTGGAAACATTTAAAAATACTGTTGCACAGGTTGGTGTTACAAAATACTCAAAACTGTAATATATGAGTTATCTCAGTCAGAAAAATCACCTGAAAACATGCTTCGTTAAGTATGAGTCAGTGATGGATCGTGCAGACGAGGCGCGATCAACCTCGGACTAATGCTTGGCAAATCAAATTTTCTGGTGGTGATACAATGTGATTGTATTGCTGACTTTATTTTTTATTGCTCTGCTTTTCGGAAATTTCCAACAGCTGTAATATCTGTATCTACTCTTGTCACATTTTGAAATCTTTGTTTGAAATTTTTTGTATTCTTTGTCATTTTATTTATATTTCTTGTTTGTGTTTTTACATCATCTCCATTTATACTGTAGGCACTGAGTGACCCATACACAGAAATTCCTGCAAGAGAAGACTCGATCAAGGAAAGAATAAGAGAGCTGACATCGAGCACAAGAGATAATCGTTCGGTATGTTCTTAGACAGATATTATTATTACAACAATCATTCGACTACATAGTCATCATGAGAACTAATTACTTCAATTCTGTGATAAATAAGTTACTATTTTTTGTTTGCTGAATGCATGTTTCTCACTTTCTCAGTATTGAAATGATGCAGTATTGAAATTATGACATAGAGCTGTATTTCAAACCACTTCATGAAATCATTAAATTGGAGGAATATTTACTTTTACCTATCAGAGAATTGATGACTATGAAACCAAAGTACGAAATCTCAGCAATCAATTAGAAAGACAATGTGAACTGCATCAAGATGCATTACGAAGAGCGAAAGCAGCGGAATCTGAGATTTATGAAAGCAAGGTACAAATGAGAAATCTGGAAGGAGAACTTGCATCAGGAGATGTTCTGCGAGACAACCTTAGGAGCGATAAACAGAAGGTAACCTTTCTATGTTACAATTTGAAAATATATCTTGTCAAGCAAGTGCATCTTCATCTTTATTTATTTCATTATATTATTTAATTACATGAGCAGATTGTCTCAGTTAGATTATAGTTGTTGTCAAGCACAAGCCACAGATAATAATCAGAAAAACATGTTTTGTCATTTGTGAGTTATTGATGGCTCACTCCAAGCACAGTCCATCTGTAACGAATTCTTTACAAAATAAAAAACTGCTTAGGATATACTGCATCTAGTTCGGAGATTCATCAATGAATCCTGGTTTATAAGTATGTACTGTCATTTTACGTAACATCCAAATTGGGCATTTATTCAAATCTTGAACTTGAAAGTAGTATCTCTAACAGCTCAACTAACAAACAATGTTACAGTATATGGGATTTGTACAAGAAATGTGTGAAGCAATGAACATGACTGAAGTAGCTGCAGATATTGGATATGATCTCAACACTGATATTTTGGTGACCAGAGCAAGACAACTTGTAAAATTAGAAACGGAAGCATTAGCTGAAAAAACTTCATCGAACTACAATTTACATAGAAAGGTCGGTGCAGTTAAACAAGATTAGTTTTCAATTGAATATCGCAGTAAATGTTTGATATTCTCTTTGTCGGGTTTATGGCTAGGGATGGGCAAATTATAATACATCGCTATTCCAGAATTATTCGGTAATACCCAAATTGAATATCGGATCCTATTCCTAAATTCATGATAGCACAGCAAAATATTGAATCAAAATGTGAAATTGCATGTGTGCAATGGAGGGTTGAAGAATCAAGTTGGCCGCAGAAGTCTTCAACGTAGTAAGGGTAGCTGTTATCAAAATTAGGATTTAATTTTGTCAGTATATGGAACCGATCAAGAGTGATTTAGATGTGTCTCTGATTATTTGACACCATTGTACATTAGAATCGAATCCTAATAACCCTATGAAATTGGAGTTTTGGATTCGGATAGTTTACAATTCCGGATCAACCTATAAGCTAATCAGAAATGCCAATCCTTATACATGAGATGGGACTAAATATTCATTCTTCTTTTATGCCTTCTTTTGAGAGTGAATGTGTTAGATAAAGAATATAAACAAACTAGACGAGGGGTTCACGCACATACACAAATTTGTCTCTGTAACGTTTTGTCTGACCAAGGTATATGTTTGATTGGTAGAAAAAAGTCCACTAAGAACAATCTCAATCAATGAATTACTCTTATATTATAGGGTGTTCAAGTAAGATATTCTATAAACTGTATGAATTTAAAAAATGGGGCTTTATTCAGGTTGAGAAACACTGCAAGAGATATTGCAAAAAGATAATTGAAAGTTTCTGTGAAACTTACATAATTTAATTATAATATAATAACATTCAAAGGTTAAACACATAAAAGACCAATTGAAGAACAAAGAATTACATATGGAACTTTTGAGAAAGAAAGTCGCACAGATGGAAGAAAAAGACAGAACTAGATCAGGACTTGCAATTGACAGGTGAAGAATTTACAGTGTTTTGAAGTGCTCCAAGTGACTACGAATTAACTTTGTGATAAAATTCTGGAATATAAATACAAATATCACAAGGATAGTTTCGGACTATGGCAATCTGCTCAGCCAGTGAAGTGAAATTCTTACCCAAATTGAACTCACTAATGGTATCACCACATATTAAATTGTTTATTCAGGGATGATGCAATTGTCACTGTCCAAAAATTGTCAAGAAAAGTAGAAAGACTGCAAAAACTTCTTGGAGATGAAAGAGCAAGAACTCTTGAACTTCGGGCTGAATTAGCAGAAACAAACAATCTTAAAGTAAGTAAATCTGTAACTTATAATACAGTAATTTTGGAAGAATAAGTTCCAATTGTGCAAAAAATTGAAACTATTAAGCTGGGAAATGTCCTCTTCTATTTATCAGTAATCAATTTATTCGGGGTAAAGAATGCGCAGATTTTGAGTTGTAAACTGGGCATTTCAAATATACTCAATATTATTCCAATTGACTCAATATGCCTTTTGTTTGTGGAACACTGATCAATGATGCTGTTGAAACAAAAAACATAATTAAGGGAACCATATTCAATTTCATTCTTGTTTTGAGAGTGATTTTTCTTTTTCACAAAGAGGATGTATAGTTGCTGGGAAGGCAATGGTTTGTGATCAAAATCCATTTATGATTTAAAAGGTTAATAATTGCAGATGGACTATTTAAACCATGGCATAATTACTTGGAGAGGCTGAGTTTAACAGGAAAGCTGCTTGCATTCCACCACTTTAGTTTGGAGTGACGCAAGTGAGCATTACAATATGTAGTAGCTCATTCGAAAGATTTAAATGGGTCACTATTAAAAAAAATGTATATGTTATCTTTGATGTAGGTTATCACACATGAACAACGACGAAGAATGGAAGAATTGCAGGAAACAGTTGGTAAACTGATGAATACAAAAGATAGACAAAGACAGAAATTGACAGGGCTTAAACAGGAGCTCAGTTTCACAAATCATGAAGCAAGCTCAGACAAAGATCGCTTGAAATCACAACTTGACGCAGTAACCGGTGACTTACAATCAACAAAGATTGCCTTTGAGGAAATTACAAGACGGGAAAAACAGGTAGGTGTTTTCTCTCGAAAACCAAATCAGAAATTTTATTTTGTCAGGCATGTGCCGCAGATTGATTGCATCGATGAGAGATCAGTGACACATACCTAACAAAATATGTTTTGATAAACTATTTCTTATTTGGTAAATATACATTACTTTGGTTGATATGTTTGCTAAGCTTCTGGTGTGAATTAAGCTCTCTTACACAAAACAAGATATTGGGAAATCCAGTTCAATTTAAAGACTGACTGTGGCAGTGTGGTATTCGGAAAAATATGCGTTGTAGTCAATATAAAAGCATTTATATATGTCATATATAAATGACAATGATATGTGAACAAAAATAGCATGGAAAACATTGACATGTTGTACTGGTACATAATTCATGACAGCAACAGAAAGCATCTCTAACAAAACCTCGTTTTGTGGAGTATTGAATCTCTCCTAAGCACCCAAACAGATCCTCAAAATATTTGATTGAATTTTAGAAGCAGAAAAATACGAACATGATCGATTTACAATTATTTCTCATGTATATTGGTCGTTTATTCCAAGATTAATAGAAATATTGTCATTAAAGACTTATAATTCCATTCAGCTTGTTGACTTCCGAGAAGTAGTTGCAAGAATGTTGGGTTTGGATGTCACATCGCTAGCTATTCCAGATTATGAAATAGTTTCAAGGCTTGAGAAATTGATCAAAAATCACCAACTTGGAGTTGCAACATCAACAGCTCTCGAGAGATCTTTACACACAATGGACCCTAATTTTAATGTGGGATATGCCGAGGGTGTGCGATCAGCAAAAATGGGGATAACAAATGGATACAGTCAACCTCATCCACCATACAGAGGCAGAAGTCGAAGTCCAGATAGGCATGATTATCACTATCACAGGCATAGTTCCAGATCTCCCAGGCGTTCTCCCTCACCCAGGCGATCAAGTTCTCCCAAGAGATATTAAATACATCTTTGCAATACATCGAGTGAAATCCACAGCATTCTAATTACCTAACTATACAAAATTGAAATTTTTTTATCTAGCCAACCATATATACCAAATTGTGATAAAAAAAAATTTATGTGATATTTGCATTGTAATTTTAGGTTATAACATTCCTAATAATTTGTGGTGGAATAATCAGGATATAAATTTAAAATGAAAATTCAACAAATAAAAAAAAGGTTTCAATTATGCCGCTAATTCTTTGAACTGGAATTCCTTGACTACGTAATAGTTCCGGACTTGTATTGTTTTCCAAACGGATCTCAATGATCACATGAATCTCAAAACAAACCCTAAACCCAATGAATAACTAAATATTACCAGATGGATTCTAACCATGTCAGAAATATTTTTGTGCGCAAATGTTTTTGTAAGCTTGGGTCACTGATGGATCGCGCGGACAAGACACGGTCCGTCTTTGTGTCTCATATTTGATAAAATGGCACCTCGGATTGGGAATCGGAGAAAATGAAAACCATTTTTGTGGAAATTATGCAGGATGTGTGTTTATTTAAGATGACCAATATTATTGGGTTTTGTAATGATCTACAGAACTGATATATCGACAGAAGGAAAATTTCGGCTCTCCCGTGTAATATTATACTACCAGCAGCGTATATTCCTAAAATATAAGATCAATATTTTTGTAATCATTACAATATTACCATGCTATTATGTTGTACATACTATTATTTTATTTTCTATATATTTTTTATTTTTATCAGTTACGTACCGAGGAGTAGATATAGTACAAAACTAGCTTGCAACATTGTCACCATCGTAGTTGAATTGTACATACTTTATTTTTTCCATTATTAGAAATATCTTGATGTATTATAATAAGGATAATTCTCACGATACAGACAATTTCTTGGAGAGAACATTGATACTTTGTATTAGGGATGGGTCACATGGTGGCGTCGCTTAACTCAATCAACAAACATTCTCATAATTCTTTATTCGTGAAAGTGACTTATGGATATATTGTTTTGAGCTTAATAAGAATTGGATATAGATCAATTCCCAAACCCCAAAATGACTATATCGAGAACAGAAGTCTATCCCATGTATACTGAGTGTTATGAATAAGGTACACCCAGCTTTTCTTCTGCACGTAATTACAGTTAAACATTTTTTAACATTGATTAACTAAAATGTACATTCAGTAGTTTTTCAACAATGGCTCACCAACAAAAGAGCTCACCTTACAATCGCCAAAATGATGAAACTGACTTAATTGAGAAAAATTTCTGAAAATCCCAACTGTAATATTCGTCCTCTGCTAACTTTGTGTCTGAATCCTATTTGCATCAAAAAATTTGTTTTGTCGACTGCACGGCAATGATGGGGCATACCCGATCCAAAAAATAATTTCTCTCTAATCACAGCATAAGTTAATTACATCCTATCAACTTCCAATTCGTTACCAACTTGTAAATAGCTATTTTTTTATTTTGTACTGATATATGTTACTAGAAATTTGATTCGCTTGTTTTCCAGATAATAATTTATTTCCACTGTAGTTGAATACATAAATTGCATTGTTGCACTTATTATTGTACACGTAAATGAGCTACTTGATTCACTTATTATTAAATACAAAACTACGATCAATTTGTATCACAGAGTGTAGCATGTTTGAAGACAACTGAGTATCAAAAGGATCTTGAGACTATATATTGGCATGATGGCCGATTAGGATTACTAGGTATGGGGTTTAGAATAATCCTAACATATTTTCCGGGTATCGTAAAGGTGACTAAAAGAAGTGTTGATACTACTTCTGTCCAGGGCAGTTACCACTCACTGCACTTCACCATGACGATCCATTTCCATTTTGGATTTTTCCGCTCAGAGTGTAGTTGCTGGTACTACAGCTTGCAGTGCCTCTGCCATTAGGTGGCTGGTAGTTGGTTCCTTTTAAGCACTGCTTCCAACTTTGCTGAGAGTGAATGTCAATAAATAATTGAGGATTTTTAAAGTTTGACTCAAAATTACCTTATTTTGCGTTTGGTGAAAATGGATGATACCTTTTATGTCGACAGATATGTCCAAATGCACTGCATTTACGGAAGACAACAGAAGGACGATTAATTTTGTTTTTTTTTTGGTTATCTGAGACTTTTAAATCGCTTTTTGACGGATGTAAAGACTTCAAAAATCATCAACTCTGCTATTTCATTTGAAGCCTTTTGTTCAAGTTAATTGAGGGGAGGATATCTTATTGACCCATTACGGAAGACATATGTATAAACGAGGTAATATATATGATTAGACCATACAGTACAAACATTCAATGTTCATGCTGTAACTAGCTTAGTTATTTGTCTTATGAATGCTCAACAACTATATTACCACAATATATCAATTTGCCAAAATCATAAACAACAAAAATAATGCAAATACGCATGTGGTTAGGTTTGTGAATTTCCAATACCGTACTTTTACTTTTAACCCAAAATCAAGTCCTATCAATTTATTTTGAGTTTTTTTATTGCCCAAAATGAATTTTGTTTAAAATACCAAATCACAGAATTGAGTATTCGAATCCTAAAATTCAGACATGTTTCTAAATCCATTCAAATGTTCAATCTGATAGTAACAGCTCTTCATATGAAAAAATAAAACAAGCACGGCATGCAAATCAGAAAAACAAAGAAACTTTGTGATAAACGAATAAATAATATAGCCAATCCAAAAAATTTTAACCTTGGTTTAAATAAAACAAACTCAAAGAAACGAGGAACCAAAATGATATATACCTAGGATTGAAACACCAAAGATGCAAAATTGAACAATTTCGTAGAGCCAAAGTCAGAATTTCAGCTTGCAAGCCGTGTCAATTTCCATACAGTTTCGTGATATATGATTTCAAAAATAATTAAATTAATCTGAAGATACATTAAACACATAGTTAGTATCAACAAGTTTTAAACACTGTGATGAACTTGAAAAAATATTTTGCAATGAATATCAATAACATTGATTTCATTAAATTTAATTCATTTAATTTTGTGAATCAATGTATAACAATATGTCTTAAATCTCAGTTACGAATATATTGAACCTTAATTCGCGTACTTTTTCAAGTCAAAAGAAAAACACTAAATTCTATTTTGCAAACCTGGTGTCACGTATACTAATTTGGATTAGCAAACATGCAAAAAACAATACAGCAAATATTTCTGAACGGAATCTCAATAAAAATAACAAAACAAAATGACAGCCAGAGCGCAGAATCTTCATCAGTATCTGACCTGACTCTGTCTTCCTCTCATTCTGTTATCTCTGTTGCTATTTCCTCCAGGTTGTCTACCGCTTCCTCCACCAGTAATTGAGTTTGATCTCAGGTTTGAGTAAAAGTTGACTTCAAGTTTTGAGAATATACCACCAGGATACTCCCGAGAATCTTTCGTTTTTGATTTGTCACCTCTGTCAGTTCTAAAACAGGGGAAATCACCATTTTTTACTAATTCAAAAAAGATACATTTCGAATAAACTCAAATAAGTCCTTTATAAAAACATATTGGCACAATTCAAGGGTATAAATGCAATGCAAGCAAGATATGTTCGTAAGTAAAAATGGAGAAGCTAAGACCATGTCGCATATTGTCTATTGACCACTATACTATACCGCACTTTACCATCGTGGTTCAAATTCTTTTGGGATATTTTCCGCCTAGAGTGCAGTTGCTGAGACTACATTTTGTTGTAGCTTGTAGCTTGTAATTTGAGTGGTCGTTAATTGGCTTCTTTCAGGCATTGTTTAGGGCAAACTTCGATAAAAAAGGTATTTGAACTTTTGAATAAATTTAATGTATCCCTGTTATGACCATTTCGACATACCTACTCAAAATGTGGGTCTGTCAGTAAAAGTTAGTACAAACATGCAAGTTTGAGCCAGAGATGGATCGCGTCAGTGAGGCGTTCATCTGTGGCTCATGCTTAACCAAACAATATTTCTAACCCAATTTTAACCGGTAAAGAAGCTTGTTATAAACAACTTAATATTTCTCACCTTCTCTTTGATAATTGTGATGTCATCTCTTGTATTCTTTTTAACCGGTAAAGAAGCTTGTTATAAACAACTTAATATTTCTCACCTTCTCTTTGATAATTGTGATGTCATCTCTTGTATTCTTTTCATGTCTTCTTCTCTCTGTACATCTTGATTCCATCGGATTGATCGAGCATTTTCCCACTTTTGTTTGCTGGGAAATTTTCCATACGCTGTATCGTCTGTATTTTGAGGTGATTTTGTTTTTGTTCTGTGAAAAAGTGAAATATTCGTTTAAATAGTCAGATAAAACATAAAAAAGTCTCTCACATGAAATGCCCAAACAGTACAAAAAATATACCAATCAAATAGTATTTTATCAACCTTGCATCAGAGGTGAAATGTGCCACGACTAGTTGTCCTTATAGTATAGTTTAACGGTATTCGAAATTATTATATAAACAGAATGTTGTTTCAACATTTAGGATAAACAAAATATTCGAATTTTTAGGAACTTTCGATATGTTTAGGTTGATAAAGACCAATAAGGCTTCTTTTTCTGTGTTGTCGCTGTGGCCCGCTGAGGCCTACAATAACCAATGATAAACAATAAAGTAGCACAAATTTAGAAAAAGTTTATAAGACCGTTCTAGGTTCAAGCGTGTTTCGAAAAAAATCTCTATTTGGTTTGCATCTACTCCGATAAAGGGATGATGAATTCATCGCTTACTTTATTAATATCAACTTAAGTTGATTTGTCATTTACCTGTTAAATGCAATCAGGGCTGGGCAAAACTGAATCATTTGGAATTCTAACCATATTCAAATAATTTTTGAATCTGATCGAATCTCCACTTCTGTATTTAAATAACAAATATTCCATTTTTACTATTACAAATTGTCTCTATTATGAAGTTCCAAAACTGTATAGATATGAATTATTAATATTAACATAAAGAATCATGGAGAATATGTATTTTCAATTCACACTCTCTGTCAAAAAGGAAAAAGGTCCATATTTGAATGACAGGATGCAATTGATTTTGTTTCACTTTGACCAAAGTTGATTGCATTCTGTCATTGAAAATGAACATTCACTTCATTTAGCAAGTTTTTGTTCCTATTAATGATTCATGATTAATTTGCATAATTTAAGCTTTGTATCAATTCAAATCGCCCTGCCTTACTTGTGATAAAGTTATTATTCTAGGTGGACTAACTACGGTAATCATAGTTTGAATCCTACAATTGCTGTCCAATTATGAGATTTGAATATGTAAGGGTTTAACGTATAAAGATAGTTTGAAATATCTTTTCGGGTAATAAAACTCTAAAAAAAGCAATTATACGAAATTCCTCAATATTTCCAATATTCCTCGGCCCTTGAAAATTTACGGAAACTTTCCACCCCTTGTGCAACCCTAAGTCTTATAACATAAAACTTGTCATGTATCATGATTTCACTGCAAAATAAAGTAATTCGAGGAATTTTGATCACATTCCAGAAATATTCGGTGAAGAACATCCCTAGCTGTGATGATTTCACTGTGATCATGTAAATCAATAAAATATATTCAAAGTTGCACCAATAACAAACATTTCAAAAGCAGAATTGATATTCTCTACGGAAGCTGTTGAGACTGATCACCTGATAGATGACTGTGATTTGTTAAGGAAGAACCAGTGACACATACTCCATAAACATATTTAAGTCAAATTTTATTTAGGTAATAACATAAAGAATAAATATGGTAATTTTCAAAATCAGCTAGAAGTGTACAAACTAACCAATCCAAAAAAGCCAAATCAGTTTGTTCAAAGTTAGTGGTCAAGAACTTTAGGATAATGTTTCATCAAACATCAGCCAAAAAACTAACTGGGATCACCTTCAAACTGTTGGAACATGATTGGGGGGGAAGGTCTGGGGTGCAAGATTAATCGTTAGGAATACGATTTGAGCTACGCATCCCTGTTGATCCCGATAAAAGTGAAGCTTAATTGTATGCAACAGGGAGCGCGGCACACTGAAGCATGTTTATGAAACCACGGAATACAGCTTCTTCCACCAACCAAATTCAAGAAGCGAAGAAATTGGATAAACCTGATATGCAGGTGTAAAAAAGCAACAAAAACGTACAACAACAGTAAAACAATTTCTCACTTCTTAACAACAGGTGCGGCCAACTTGGATGCTGCTGCACTTGGTGTAATTGCCACGGATAGTTGGTTTTGATTGTTTTGTTTAATTTCAGTCGTGGATGAAGTACGAATAGTTGATGATGCTGACGATATGGAAGACATATGAGATGGAGTGGATAATGTTTTATAATGATGTTTAGGAGTTGTTGTTTCTTCTTCACCTGTGTCTTCCTCACTATTGTCAGCTAGTCCTGTATAATATTGGTCACTCGGTGATACCTGGCGATAAAGATGTAATTATAAGTTTTTGATGTTTGGAAATAAAAATTAGGTGAAAACCTTTCATGAAAATTATTTTGCCAAGCATGATCACTGATAGACCGAGCCTTGTCAGCGCGATCCATCCATAGCTTGTGCTTGACAAAACGTGAATTAAAACATTTTTTTTCGACAACTCAGGTTTGTACGGTAATTTTAACAAAATTTAATTATCAATAAATTCACATTAACATGAGAAGTTGATATCAATTTTAATTCAATTAACATGTTTGTATAAAGTACAAAAACATATTCAGGTAGGAACTAAAGAGCATTTTAGGAAGAGCTATATAGGGTGCAAATAAAAGTAAATATGTGCCCAGTTGGTTAAGTCAGATAGCGTTAAGACTACGCTTCAAGCTACACATCGAATGCCCTAGGTTTGAATCCTGTGGGGGATGATTATATAAGGCTTTGCTGGACATCTCAATATTTTTCTATTAATGAATTTTTAGTATAGCTAAGATCAGATAAACTCACAGATCTTTGTACTTTGATAGTGACAGGAGATAACTTAGGTTGTGGTGGAGGGAGAGGTGACAAAGAGATTATTTCAGCAGGAGTACATGTCGGTTCATCAATACCACATGTTGATTCTTCTGCACTGAATATATTCAAATCACTGGATACTGGAGGACTAGAATGAATGTATTAGTGAAAATATTTTAGAAATCTTCAATCAGAGTGCTAGTCAGGCAGTTTTTTACTAATTGGAGAAAGAGAAAAAGAACTATAGAATTTATTCATTTACGCACAAATTGAATGAGATTTAGCAGACTTAAATGTGAAGTACGGTAGTTATACTAATCCAATAACTTACATTTGGTTGGAGACTTTGATGAAGTTTTTATAGTTTTGTAATTCTTCAAGAAGTTTCTCTTCCTTTTTACCAGATGGTGTAACAACATGATCTTTTAATCTACAACCTAGCAATTATTAAAGCAGTATTTGATAAAATTTATCATATATCTAATGCAAGTTTTTCTATCAATGGTGGATCTAGGATTTGAGTGATAGGATAACAGAATTTCCATTTTTGGAGTCCAAAGCTGTCCTGTAATTTTCTTAAGATATCTTGAAATAAACGATGGCCTTGCGTTTAACAAGTTGGCATCACAGGTTGAGGCAGAATTTTCTGATGGAACCTATTTTCTTCTGGTGTCTGAGTAGCCGGCATTCTGTCAAACTGGGTTGAAGACTGCCCTTTCAAGTTCATGCCATGCCTTTCAAACAACACTAATACTCTTATCCGAAATATCATCAATAATTATAGGGTCTTGCTCGGGGTATTGCACCTGAAGAATTGACCATGAAAAACATAATCATTTTGAAGCTTTTAGTAATTTTATTGCCATCATGCACTCAAGAAGATTTATTTATTATTTAATAATTCATTTACTAACATTCGTTATACCACTTCATGTATCTTTCTGGTTGATACCTTGATTTACCTTTTGAGAGAAACTAAGAAATATACCTTTGCTGACACCAGTTGGATCGAATCTCAAAACTCTCTGATTACAACAAGGATAGAGTCCAATAGCATTATCTGTAACTTGCATATCAAGAAGTTGTCGAAATTGTGGACGTTCTGCATGATATTGACACTGACCAAAATCACTCAATTGAAATGTCTGTTCGCATCTAAAAATAGAAATACAAAAAGCATAATACCCAAAGAAATACTTTCAAATACAGGGCATAGAACTCTGTAACAAAACAAAACAACTCAACAGCAGAATTATTTTACATTATAGTGAACTTGGTTATAGTGAAATTGGTTGTAAAAATGTTTCCATCAAAACGAATTTTAATGCCAACTAATCTAAATCTCGAAAATATAATGTGTTTAACAGCGGCAAACAAAGGAATCTGAAACCATACAAAGTAGCAGAATCCATCCAAAGAAAATCACATTAATAATATTTTGTGCACATGAAGAAAATGCAGATTGTATTACCCAGATCTCTAGACTTGTGACCTGTTCTGTTTAATTTTTTTTTAATTCAGATCCTAATTTGAAATAACTAGCACTTCTGCCCAATATTTGTTGATCATGAACCAATCATTGGTAGTCTGTAAACTACATCACACATTTAGACCGCTTTTTGAGGATGTTTGTCCTATTATGCAGTAAAATCATGATTTAAGTTGTGCTTTTATTGTAAATGAGTCAATTTAGATAAATTGGAAAATGAAATTGATTTTAAATCAAATTTTTAATATAATTACAGCTAAAGCCCGATATCAGACACAAAGTCATTGTGAAGATATTTTACAAACCTGGAACAATTTAAATGATTGACAAGACCCCAAAGTCTCCAGTAAACAAGTCCCCATTTCTTCAATTCTTCGTGTAAATTCAAGATGAAATTAGAAACATCCCATGAAGTGTCTGGCTCATGTTCATATGAAAGATTACCCCTGGAAAATAAGGTTTACCAGTATATAAGTACACATTTTGCTATTTCCTCTACTTTAAATAATATGTTCTAGTTACAACTAGGTATGCCCTTATAACATTTCAGATGAACAAAATTCCTGATATTTGGCAACATCATGCAGGGAAGTCATGATTTGATAGGATTATGTTGAATTTTACTAAGTGAGTGAAGTGAGACTAACCTGCTATTGATACACATTCTCGTATTTGTACAAGAAATCTTATCCTTTTGTTCAAATGTGATGAATCGTCCACAAAACTTACATCTGTAATTGAATGAAAAGAGATGAATATATATTTATATAAATTAAAACTACGGTTAATAGAGGTTAACCCAAATGAAAATATAATTTTGTCAAGAACGAACGAGTCAGAAATAAACCAAGCTTGACAGTGTGACCCATTGGTGTTCAGTAGGTGCTAAAATTCATTTGTAGTGACATTGCTATCACTTTTTTATTGGAATTCACTTTGAGCAAGGCCAGGAGCAGTGCCTAAAAGGAACTAACTAACGGCTATTTAATAGCAAAAAGCTACTAAAAGATACAGAGCCAGCAACTGCACTCTAAGTGGAAAACATCTCGAACCGAACTGAACTGCTATGGTAAAGTACAGTGAGTAGTATCTGTCCTGGCCACTTCTTGATCTGTTGTTCAAATTGTATATGACAGAAAACAGAGATGAGACTATTGAAGATGAAAATGCAAACTCTTTAGAAAGAATTTTACCAGAGCACATTTTCTTAAGCATGGGTCACTGATGAATCACTTCGCGTCGAATCTATCTGTGGCCCATGCTTAAAATAAAATTTGTCAGATGAGTCAGAAGCTATATAAAAAATATCATTCAATTTCAGTTAAGAATTATGTTACCGAATTCAAAACACCAGAAATAAAAATTACTGCTTTTAAAACAGGCTTATCTCATTGTGTAGCAAAATCATGATGCAAAATATTCAGAATTTCCAGTTCATCTGCACCTGAAAAGTGTCGATGCACTCCCAGGAGAGTCTGAATTTCCAGAAGGATTGAAAAGTTCTTCTATTTTTCGACAGAATAATTTACTTTTGAATTTGTCCTTGCGATCTGAATTAAAAAATACATATGTACAATGTACATATTTCTACTACCTGATATAGAATAAGAAAGACGAGAATGATCCACTCAAAGAAGTGGCCATAAAAAAATATAGCAAATTATAAGGTAAAACACTGTGCGTAGGTACCAAATCCGAAGTCAGATGAAGAAGATTTACCTAATCAGTATTTAATTTCCTGTGTATTAACCATGCGCCAAAACAAATGATCAGCAAAACTTGCTTGAATATCCCACACATGTTCCCATCTACTCAAGAATAGTTACATGTAAAGTAGCCTTAAAATGCCTTTACTTATACTTGCAAAACTTGATGCAAAATAACTTTGTCTGCTGTAAAAATGGGTGAAAAAAAAAGTTGTCTATAAATGTGATTTCGGAGCCTGAGAATGACTGAACATTGGGATCTAATAGGTATCTCTCACGTTCCAGAGAGCTGGAATTTTGGTGAGTGAGAAGGGGACATGACACCATGCAATAGTACCCTCCTAAATATGCTACTGTACATATTACAAACATAAGCCAAAGCCAATTGAAGTCACAATAACCAGGCTTATATCAAAAGTATTTACCTTTTACTTCTTCCAGCTCTATGTGACTAAACCTAGATGCAATTCTTTCGGTCAACTTTTCATTAACACAGTTCATATTACAAGGAGTTGAGACAATTTGTGAGAGATTGTCATGACAATATCCAATGCATTCTTCCACCAATGAGTCCATTTTCAAAAAATCCGAGGAAATGAGAATTGAAACTACATTGCTCGGTTCTAGTTTCGGTTTATCTGCAATGTCAACCAATCCTGAGTTGCGTTTGACATATCTGAAAACAGATGACAAAAAGTCAGCGCTTTCTTACTTCCCCAAAGTGACAGAATCCTCAAAACTATCAACACTGTTCTTCCATAGCAGTATTGATGAATTAGATCCTTCTTCTAGAGTTTAATATTTCTGCCAATATGCACTGCCCAATCAAAATAATGTCTCCACATGTTTTGTCACGAATGGGTCACTGTTTGATGCTGTTAGGGGGGCATGGTCCAACAGTAGCTCATACTTTATAATAAAATTTCTGATTTGATGAACATAAAAAGGAAAAGGCAAGTATTATTCGACAGATGAAAACCACCAAATAAGGATCATTTTACGATTACAAAAAGTGAAACCCTAGATACTTCCATAAAAATACAAACCTCATTAACCAATCAAATATATGAATATCACAGTGAACTGAAATATCAACTTCTTCTAACCTTTGTGAATCGACAGATAAATATTCAGCAAAGTATCGCATTTCCTGTGCAAGACAGATAATGTTTATTAAGAAAGTAAAACACTTGATATTTTTATTATCAGAACCTTTCGGAGTTTTATCAAATTCAATAATTCAGAATTTTTGAGAAATATTGTAGATCGATTCTTTTTCTTTATCAAAATCAAGTACCGGTATGCCAGATTACTGGATTTAGTGCAAATACATCATAATTTTTTGTAACAAAATAGAACATCTTTGATTGGATATATAAATACCAACAATTTAACAGCAGCTTAAACTTAATTTGAAACCCATAATTAACAAAATAATACAGGTTGAGTTGTTGGTGCATCTTTATAACTAAAACAGTAAAAGTAATTTATAGTCATTATGATCAAAGTTGAACTGATGATCTTTTGAGACCTTCTTTTAAGATCGGAAAGAAAAAAAAGATTGAAATATACCACAATGTCTTTTACAGGTGCACAAGAAAATATACCTGAATAAGCAAATCTCTGGGACAAGTGAAATCTTGTCGAAGATTTTTAGCTTCGTCACAAACATGAATAACCATGCTGGGACCTCCCTGAGTTTTGTTTGTATAGTTATTATGAGAAGGTGGATACGAGGACGGAGTGGTGGAACGTGTATCACAATCTGTGTTTACAGGATCATCAAATTCCTGTTTCTGTTTTTCTTTTTGCTCAGCTCTTCTTTTTGCTTTGTCAACCTTCTTTCTCTCTTTTTCATCTTTCTTGAAAAGCATTTGAACATAATCATACAGTGGATCTCCAGCGTTTTTTCCACTTGCAGTCAGATAACTGTCTGGAATGTAGTCACCCTGAGGATAAATTATAGTTTATTTGATCAACATATATTTAAACTCCTTAGAGTTAAAGTTCGACACTACAGTAGTTAAAACCATTAAAACAAATAATACACAACAATACATCAATATCATCATAATTTTATCTTGTCCACAATTAGTTATTTGGGAATAAAAATCTCTATCTAATGCTACTAAAGGTGTGACCCTAGTGTTAGAAGGTCAGCTATATTGTTATTCAGATGCCAAGAGAATTCGGGTCCTATCAGAAGAAAATTTACCAGTATTAAACAATAAAACATTATTTTGTGATAATCAATATACATAAGATTAAAACATTACTACACAAAACACCTTTAAAGTATCCACAGTTGCATGTAAGTGTCATCACACATCAAACCAATTAATGACCAAGTATAGTACAAATGTCTTAAACGGCAGGCCAGAGTTAGATTGGTCAGTGTGCTGTGTGTGATCCTTCATCATTATATAACTAATCAATACAGAAAGCGTATTCATACAGGTTATCTAGGAGGAAAAACTGTATTTGCAGGAAAGCCCACTCTCAGAAATACATTGATGCTAATATACGCCTTTGACCTACAAAAGTTTTGAGAAAAAAGGTCATTTGCCAGTCTAAACTCAAAGCTACATGACGTGTGAAAGCAAAGTGCAGATGTCAAGCAAATTTGAGCGCAACCTCGAGTTAACAAAGAAATATAAAGTATATATATAAATATACCTGTTCTCGTTCAACAAGGTGTAGATTTCTTAGTTCAACAAATCTTTTTTTACACATTTCAGGATTAGTATCAGGTACAGAATCTGATAATGCTTGCCAATTTATTGGTGGAGTTGATGCTGAAGTACTACTTGGATTATCATGAATAGTCATTGCAACAAAGTTTTTCAATAAAGTATCCAACATTGCAGGATATTTTTCTTGTTCATTTGATCTTGTGGGAGTCATTTTGGAGTTAATAATATCTTGCTTTTCTTATTTTTAAGATGATATAGAGTTAGGATTTTTTTGATTTTTCAATACAATCTTTAAATTTTTTTACTTCGTCCTGACACTTCCTCCAATCACGATGTTCGAACATACAATACTGAAAAAGAATTATTTAGAAATATTACATAAACTCATCATAGTGTACAATGAAAAAATTTTCATGTACCTAACATTTTTAGGACAAATCAAGTACTAAAATACTGAAATTTGCAGCACTTTTATTGCATGCGGAAGTATTGATGGTAATTTGCTGTATTATTGCTTTCAGAAAATCTAAGAAAATATTTTTCTAATGATTTATCATAAAATATTGTCTTTACGTTGGGTATCTGAGCAGCAATATCGCTATCAGGAATTTTTTTGTCAAGCATGAGTCACTGATATACCGCACCTCGTCAGACCGGCGACTCGGCCTAAAAATTATTCTATTCCAAAGCCAAAAGCTTCACAATCACATTATTATTATTTATTTTTTTTTTTTTATGAAATTCACTTTGAGCAAGGTCAGAAGCAGGACCTAGAAGGAATCGACTAAATACCCACTCCGAAGCAAGTGAGGAATTATTTACGAAATTGAACAAGCAATAAGACAAGGCTTGAAAAAGAAAAAAAGGGATGGTCAACATCTCAATATCATCTTTTAAACTAAGCACATTATTTTGTTTAGTTAATAATAGATGTTTGCTTTTCATATCTTCAATAAAATTATACAAACTGACTAAAGAATCGTATATAAGTGAATTGTCACGAGAACCATGGATCAACAAGGTTCAATGATGAACAATAGACACTGAACAATAAACAAAAGAGCTTATAGCACAAAAAACTTTGATATTTCATATCTACAGTACTGATGTTCCTGGTTTGATTTCCTTTGAATATATTGTCACTACAGTCAATAAGTCCATTTTAACTGAAGCTATTTCTTTCAATAAAAAGGCGAAGGACATGAAAGTTCAAAACAAAAATAAAATATTGTTTTTATGGAATTTTGGTTTGTATTTGAAGTATTGATATGAAAAATAAATTAATATGCATACCAGAAATGTCCAAAATATTCCATTCAATTTGTGGCTGCAAATCATAAATTATTCAATTCAAATTTTCCAAGTGATTCGAAATAAAAATGTTCAAAGAAGTATACTTTTTCAAAAAAAATATTTGATTCGTTAAAATTATTTGATTCACTTTCAATAGACAGTCGTATTCGATTTAGTCCACTCCTAATGCATACCAAACTTGCAGTAAGTTATGTTAGAATCTGAATTGGATTTTTAACATTCTCATTGGAAAAATATTGTCTATGGAATAATAGCGTAAAAGAAATACAAACATAGTCTTTTAAAAAATAAAAACTTGTTAACAACATACTATAACATGAAAAAGCTACCTCCTCAAACAAAAGAGCAACTGTGACATATGTTTTATATGAACGGGAGGACATAATTCTGTTTCAAACAAAACACATGAATAAATGCAAAAAATGAATGGATTCGAAGGTTAAAAGAAAACACTTTATGAGACGGAATATCAGAATTATTAGTTTATATTATAATATTTAAATTTTAACATAAAAAGATTATCAAATTAAAATAATTCCTGCTGCTGGATTAATCGACAATAGTGTATTAGGTCATTTCTTTATATGCCCGTGGCATCTTGATACATGTCATAAGATAGGTTCACATGCTAAAAATGATAGGAAGATTTGTCTTCCAGGCACTTGATATCATAATTATCAAGATCTTTCAATTGTTTTAGCAGATTCATCAAATCAGAATTTTGAAAAATATTAATTGGACAACATCAACTGAAATGAAATACACAGTTGCCATCCTGTGTGTAGAAATTATTTTTAAAAAGGATGTATATAAGCGGGCATTTCAAAATAAGTTATTAGAAGCGTCAGGAATAGTTAACTAACAGGAAATGTAAATTTCGGAGGAATGATGGGATTCTTACGATACATGCAAAAAATTTATAGTATTAGTTTTTCAGAAAATGTGCATTTTGGATGTATATTTCAGCTTTGAAGTTGATAATGACAGTTTGGGGTACAAATGGCACAAATTTATTACAGCTCCACTCTCGTCCTTACTCGCACGAAGACTTTTACGAGAAGCTGTTGTATAGAAGTTGGGCAGCATTTTTTATTTGTTGTACAGGCATGTCGTCGGAAGAATACCAGTATTACCGGTATTAGCGATTGTTATTTCATGACACTGTAAAAGTTCAAATGAGGCACAGAAACCAATGTGAGTGGGACAAAGTAATTCATCTGTACCGGTAATCGTTTTGGTATACTGCAAAATCTCACTATCGAACAAACTTAGAATAGAATATTTTGAAAACTCAATACCAACATTTACCATTGGTTTTTATTAAAGGATAGTTGTTCATAAATTTCTTCTACAATTGTTTAGAACAATCTTATTTGAAATTTATTATGAAATTCTTCAATAGTAAACATAAGAAGATTATTTTCAAGCAAAATCTGAAACTGATTCAAATTTCCATTTCATTCCAGGATGAAATCTTATCTCACGTAAGCTAGTATCATACCTCTAGTTTTAGAATGCATTTCAGAGTTTATATATTTGGTTATTTTCTGTCTTTGTATTAACTGATTATTAACCTGATGAAGTTTATCTGAATATGTGTTCGAAACGTTGTCAAATTAAACTATCATTTGCATTCCACGGGATGAGCTTATTTCATTTCAGTATGAGCACCTGGCTGGTGGCAATATTCGCCAGTGCTTGCTAACATTAAATACCGCATAAATAAGTTAACTTATAAATTAACGAAATAAAATGAAATTTATTTCACAGTGTGGAATTAACAACGTTTACAATTATATGTCTGGTTATGGGATTTATCCTGCGTCTTACTATTTCATCTAGTGTGGAATCAATGAAGAACCGGAAAGGTTATCTGGCATCGTTCCAAGGCTGTGGGTTACAGTGCCTTTAGCCTATATGTTGTCACTTGAACATTATGATGATGATTACCTTCATCTCAGTACTGAGTATGAGTTTTCCTGGTTCTGGGTTGGTGGCAATATCTTGCTAACAGCAAATAACCCATAACTAAGTTAACTTATAAGCAATTTGGGTCTAGTGAAGTTTAGTGCCATATTCCCGAATGTCATTAAAATAAAAACTGGCAGAATATTCTCATCCTAACTAGGGAGCGCCAATGCTGCAAGTATCTGGCATCGTCTCCCGGGTTAGGATGAGTCGCTTGCAACATGGGAAATTATTATGCTAATCGGATATATGGTAGGTACTAAACTTCATGAGACCCAGCAATTTATACAGTTACGTTAAGTTATATGTTGTTACTCACTTGAACGTTATGATGTTCTTCAAGGCAACCAGTTTTTTTAATCATGCAATCGACAGGATCTATTCCCTCATCATCGTCATCATTGTTGCTGTTATCGTTTTCCGGACGTTTTGTCCAACTGTGGCCAGACAAACTCATCACCAAAACAAAAATCCAACAGTCGAAATGACAGACAGCGTGATATCCCCACGGTAACTGAAAGTGAAGAGTGGCTCTCTAGCACACACTGATGGTGTAATGAGCGATACAACACACAAAAAGATTCACAACGGGATGTATCTGAATGACGAGAAAAAAGACTTAGTGATATTTAAAAACTTAGTGATATCATTGAACCATCAATTAGCCATTACGTTCGTCACGTACTGCCTAAGTTAGTTCGAGCTTAACATGCCTATTCTGTCTGTCTGTTGTTAGTTTTTCATAGACCCTTGACTCTCTCGACTGCTTAAGAACATTCTTATTAGCAGATTATGGTTTGAGATCTCAATCCAGGTTCGTTGTTCCTGGCTTGATCACTTTCTTTGTGCGGATTTGATGTTTTCTTATTTTTTATAGGTCACATGGGGAGGTATAATTTTTCAAAACAAACAGAAAATCAAAAACCCTAGGGCCTATATTATGAGGGAAAAATATTAGTTTACCGTCCCAAAATACAAACTGACATAATTTTGGGTTTTTTAGGTTCACCTGGGTTTTGCACATACTATATTGCATACTGGTATATGATAGACCGACTGGGATAATGGATATTTTCTCAAAATCCATGCGGCTTCAAATACAGAATATAGTCTTCTCTTCACACTGAGACAGAAAAACTTAAATAAGAGCAGGAGGAGGTCTAACTAAATTTGTGTTGGGAGGACTTACACCAAGTATATATATGCACCAAAGTCTGATATATAGGTTTTGATTTCTATTTTTTGTTTGTTACTGTATATATATTTATGTAATGCAACAGAATTATGCTGTATTAAATATGGCATAAACCATGTTTTTGCCATAAAATAAATGATAAATGTGCATCAATTTCAGTTAAATATTGTCATTTACTTGAGGATTCAAAATACAATCTAACAATAGTTCGACACTAAAGAATATGCCACGTTGAGGCAAAATCAGTTTTTGAGCATTTTTGTTCTTTGCAATTATCAAAGGAAAGTTCTGTTAAGTGGTTCCAGGAAAATGGTGCGTTATTCTATCTTGTATGGTTTTTGAGTTATGGCTAAAATGCTTTTTAGCCTATCCTGTGTCCTTTGACCTCCTTGTGGGTTCTTATAACTTTGTACAATCAAATTTTTATTGCCAATTTTGGGATTTTCAGATCAAATTCAAGCTATAGTGCAACTGGCCATGTATTTTTCCACCTGAATGACAACTTAGATAATCTTTTATCTCTAACTTCTTTGTAACTACCGGGTATTCTATTTTTCAGAGATGATAAGTTCACTTAGAATACTACTGACTAATAATCTTCCTATTTTAACAAGGATACCTAAAAAACAGATATACACACAATATCAAAAGCCCAAAGCATCGGATGTTTTGACCACTCATCTTCGTCAGAGAAATTATCCACACTGGACTTCTTATTTTGTTAAACAAAGTAGCATAAAGAATGACCAATTTGGAAAATCTCATTTTAATTGGTCTGTTGATTCAGTAAACTATCATGTGCTGAGAACTGGATGTTGGCCTTTTTTGAAATATCATTGTACAAAGCGCAAACATGAAGATTTGTCATGGGATAATAGATTTTTTGCATTTCTCAAAATTATAAATTTTGGTCTACCTTGCTTGGCATATGGAGTAGGGGCATGGTTTTTGGTAACTGTTGAAGAAGAAGTTCACACAAGTCATGGTAGTGTGACTATTTATTTCTTATATAAAGAAGATAGGAATGCAAGATTTTGATTTCTACTATTTTTTTTGTTACTGTATATATATATATATATATATATGTAATGCAACAGAATTATGCTTTATTAAATATGGCATAAACCATGTTTTTGCCATAAAATAAATGTACATCAATTTCAGTCATATATTGTCATTTACTTGATACATTTGGTGAAACTAAATATATCTAATGGATGAATTTTCGCGTTGGAAAGCAGCTGCTCTTGCCAAAGCAGATTTGAGTAAGAAAGGAAGCATTGATTCAGCAATTGAAAATCTTGTCAATTATATCAATCAGCAACCAGAATATTTCACTACAAGCTCCTGCTCTGGACGAATATTGCTTTGTTCTGACAATGATATTTACAAAGGAAATGAACGTGTAAATGTCAACCAACCTCAACAAAATAACAAAAAAGGCTGTGTGTGGTATTTTGTTTCCCACTCAATAGTGAATTCGCACGAAATCATTGAAACGTTCAGCGATGTCCCAGGTCCTAGCAAATTAAAATTTGAACCCTTTGTTTTGCATGTGCAATGCTGTACTTTGGAAGCTGCTCGGCTTCTTAACATGTCAGCTGTTGCATCAGGGTTTCGAAATTCTGGAATCAGTATTGGAAAGAATGGCAAAAAATTCATTACTGCTGTAAGAGGAACAGCATGTCTTGAAGTACCCCTAACAAACATGCAAGTGAGTATGAATTCGACCACTTTCATGATTAATGTACAAAACTGCATCAGCAATTTCTGTATAATTTTTTGGCAACGTTGAATATGACTGTTGGTGAAAAATGTTAAATTTAATTTTATAGACCTATATGAATTTGCTTAGATATATAGATGTCGCTTAAAGTACCGGCGTGTCATTTCTGTTTCATTCCTGATTTGAATGATCTGTTCCCTCCAACATGTCCTCTGCATCTATATAAAGCATTGCCTTTTTACAGGGAAATCGTTTAGCCAGTGATGAATACGTTGATTACATTGTGAAAATTGCTAACAAAAAGCTTGATCGAAACTTTTTGATGATTCATAATTTTTATGAGGAATTTAAACAATCTAAATCTACTGCTGAAATTTGTGAAAACTCTGGTGGCAGCGGTTCCAACATGAAATCCGAGGTGTACAGAAGGAAAGGAAAATTTGCGAGAGCTAATTATGCATTGGTCAACAAAGATTCAGAAGAAGATATTGATATGGACTCGATCTTTCTTTTTGAAGATGGTTGACCATCACTCACTCTTTTTATTATTACACTATTTCTACACTGTAAGATGAGCAATTAAGACAGTTTAATCCATTCCTGTTGCTTTTATTAGGTATATTTAAGGTTTCCAGTTGACTTAAAAACCTGCAAAGAGCTATATGTGCTTAAATGAAGGCTAAGGTGACTAATTCATCCCAAATATTTAGTACTGGCCCAATATAGTATAAATATTGGGCCAGTACTAAGTATTTAGGTATAAAATTTATACCTATACTGTCCATACAGGTCAGCGCAATGGATGATGGAAGTAATGAACTGTGCAGAGTGGTCATTACCGAAGAAATAGAAATGGCATGATATGATGTATAAGGTATACCGTATATACATGATAGTTGACCCATACAGGAAGGATTTTCATAGAGTTAGCATGTTACTTATTATTGCCTTTATGGCATATTAAAATTATGTTTTTCTATTGAAAACTGAATTTTAGAATTGAATAGTTTAGAGCAGGGGTGGCCAAACTGCGGCTCTTTGAGACTTTGATTGCGGCTCTTTGATGAATTAGAATTGGTGAATTAGACATGCGTTTTTCCCGTTTTGACGAGTTGTTTGATCAGATTATGAAACTAAGTGTTTTATCACAAATAGTAACAATCAACTGATTGTTAGTAGTAGTCAAAGTGGATGTAATAGTCAAATGGAACTGAAGGAAGATCTCGCTTTGAAAATGGTTGATACATCATACATCTCTGGGTGCAATTGAGTTCTGGAAACAGTCCCAGAAGCAAAATACCCGAACCTAAAGAAAACAGCTATCCGGCTGATTTCTCTTTACAGCACAACATACTGTTGTGAGTCATTGTGTTCCGTGATGAAATTTGTAAAGTTAAAATACCGTTCAGTTTTGACAAACCAACACTTGAAGGAACTGCTCTGGACTGATTTAACATCATACCAACCTAATTTCAACATCTTTCAGACCAGATGGAAACTCTCAGTATACCACGCAGCACTAATAGTCAATCAAAACTAATCAATAGCTACACTTCGTTGTGAGTGAATAAATTCGTATTTGAAACGAGTTATAAAAGAGAAAGTTTTACATAGTTATTTATCCCAAATCCCAGTTATAGTCCAAATATCGTATACAATTGGTATTTCTTATTGTGTTTGTGTTGTGGCTCTTTTAAAACTGGATTGTGTTATACGTGGCTCGAGCATGAAGCAGGTCTGGCCACCCCTGGTTTAGAGCAACCTTACCAGATGGATTTGGAAGGGTCTATTTCCCTCAAACACCCACTAAGGAGATGTTGCATTAAATCCACAAGTACTAACAAACTTACACGAGTGTTCTTATATTTGCATTTCGGTCTCCGGGACACAAGCATGGCCTTGCGAGTTCATAGAACAGGATTTGGCAGATGGGATGGAAGCGATCTCAAAATCTAGAGCTAATATCGCATCAGTTTAGTTTGCCCAATCGACCCAATGAATCATTAATGAGACAATACAGCACATACATCAAAATGGTTTACTCCTCTGCATCAAAAGTGCAAACAGAAAAAAATACATGCACAAAACAATAAAACACCAACAGATTTTTAGCAATCCTGGCTACCCAAATATGCAGTTGATTAAACACCATTATTACTATTACTTTCAGAGAAAACATGAAGTTTCAATACCTTTTTGCAACATAAATCTATTGTACTATTATCTTGTAACCATAGTTTGTTGGATTACAAATGTAACAGTATTCAAAGATACCGAAGATATAAATTTCTTACATGTTTCCAAGTATAGATTATTTTTGGCACAGACATATTTATTTGTGATTTCACTGCGGGTAGGAGATCATCATATCATTTTAGAGCATCATTATCCACAAATATAGTGGTACGAGTGAGACAGCTTGGATGAAAACTGTCCAGATATAACCAAATATGTATTACGGCCTACTATGGAGCAAAATAGCAGCTTTTCTTACAATTTACATGGAAACTAGCAAAATAAAATACCAAATCATCAATATATTTTGTGTCATGTACTTGTTACAAAAAAATTGAGACCGGAAGCACAAGAATATCTGAGAGTGCAAACAGTAATTCTGCAAAACATTCACTCTCCAAATACACATATAGAAATAAACAAGAAAATTAGTTTCCTTAAAAAAGCGATGCAGTACCATCCTGTATCACTGGCTTCATAAATATGATCGTTAACGAAAAATAAATACAACTTCCAAAAACCATACGATATCCTAGCAATATGAAAACTAGTGACATCAGGCCATTCAGAAACGCAAAAATATGGTGCCGATGAATATTTTGTTTATTTTTTTTCATGTCCATTTTGAATTCAATTAGTGAATAAGAACATAATATTCAAATATATATCTTGCTAAATTAATCTCCAAGTCAAAAAACACAAATGAAGCTTTCAAACCCAATTGATTTGTGATTAAATCTAAAGTAATAATTCATGATGTGGACCTTGCTGTTTTCTGTGAATCATTGATATTCATGATGAATTACAGACTTATCAATATTAAGCAAACTAAAACAGATTTGAGACAGCAAAGGTAATAAACTTTCCCAAAGTGATGGTGATGATCTTTTCCTCATTTTCACTAATTTTTTTTCGCTTGGACAGCAATATTTTTATCACATGATTTGTCATCATTTGATGTATGCAACTATTCAAATTGAGCCCAATTATAAGCCGATTTTGCTCTAATAGCAATTTGGATTTTGAATATGTAACTTCCCGCAGTATTGCACGAATGTGGTGCAGAACAGCTATATTTAGTCATCTACAGTGCATATAATCATGCAAATCTCAAAGGTTTTATATTTTAATATGTTCAATAATATTAATCTTGATAAAGTCATTCTTTCACCTAATAATAGTTAAAAAATTCTCTAATTTGTTGAGTCTTTCATGTTTCGAGTTATCTCCTCACAATAGCAAATATGTCACTTTCCAGTGCTGTGTATTTACCCAATCAGAAAACTTTTGTCAAAATATGTTTTGTCGAGTATGTGTAACCGATGTGGCTCATACTTTACAAAGTGAAATTTTTGATTGGGTAATAAATACTTTTTATGTCAATAATGAGCCACAAATGGACTACGTCCTAACAATGCAATCCATCCATAGCAAATGCTCAACAAGAGAATATTTATACATACCATGCATGAAATGGTAACATAATTTGCATTGTGAGAGTTTTAAAAAAGTTTACTCGATAAGCTTCTTTGACTTGAAGAATTTTCTGAGATAAAGAACTTGCCATGTTGCAAGTCCCACCAGGCAAAGCATAGAGAAAATGCTGAAGTAAAGTACCCTTGAGTTTGTTGATTCTAAAAAATGAAAGTGATATTTACCGGTCTAGTCATTGATTTCAAAATCTTTTCATAGCAAATTTATTACACTGCACAAACATTCATAAGACCGTTAAAATATGTCATGACCACCACACCTTTTGAGAGATTAAATAGTGCTCAGTTGTTCATTTTGCACAGGTTAGTTTATTTTTCATTGCGAAAATACTCTATCCCTGCCTTAAATTAAGATTTCAAAAGGATATCTCATTTCATTACCAATGATTTAAATTAATAAAGAGTATCAGTATTTTTTAATACTCAGTTTTATTTACTGCTGACTTTAACATCATTTAGCATTGGCAGTACCTGAAATAATTTTAAATAGTTTAACGAATTTCAACAATTATCGACCGATAGTTACCATTAGTATCTCTCATTTCTTCTTCCCGTTTTTTCATATAAGCGAAAGCATTGACAATTGATTCTGAGAGATCTTCAAGCCTTCTAAGTTCTACTTCTAGCGGCTTCAGCTTCTCTGTTTTTGCAATCTGATTGAAATATAAAAAAATGGGTGATGTTTTCCGTATAACATATCACTGCAAAATAATTTCGACCAGAAGCAAATATTTTCAAATCCACTTACAGCTTAAAGCAAAACTATCAGCTGTACTTGAATAGATCTAGTAGTAGGATTAACTAAAAATAATCTAATAAATAGATAAAATGATATGCCATAATAACCAGGTAAATATCATACATCATCATAATTCTTTGCCTCAACACCCCTCTTTACAGTAATTCTGATATCTTGCTCTGGTAATCGGCCTAAACAAAAATATTACAATTAATAATTTATCGTCATACTTCCAATCATAAGCATACCAATTTGACATCATGTCTGCTTAATGTACGACACACATCACTAGAAATATGGAATTAAAGCTTGGTATTAGGTTAAATAAGTATATTATTATAATAACATTTGAGAGTGAAAGAGGAATCTACCAAAAAAGTCAATATTGTATATTACATGACAAAACTGCTCCACTGCTCTGATGAACAATTAAAACGGGGCATGCCTCGCGTGAACAATTTTGTTTACACTTTGGGTTTTATTAAATAAAACCAATCAATCCAATGACTATATGCTCTTTTTGATGCACTAGAAGGTGTTAAGGTCGCACTACACGTTTGCTCAGGTTTGTGTTTTTTCATGGTTTGTTTTATTTTACCCTTGCGTTTTGCGCAAGCGCAATGCTCCGCATGCATCTCCTTACGTTTGCCAATAAAACAGAACGGTTTGCTATGAAAGTTACCGCAAAGTGCTTGTTTCTTTTTTTACGTTTGTGCTTTGCACGCATGTGAACACGATTAATGCAAAGCAATGCAGGCGTGTATTGTCGTGTTTATTTTATTGCTTGAAACGTAATGCAACGCATCGGTGAGACAACTCCACGTGTATTGTGGTCTTTAGGTGTCACGTTAGTTGTGTAACCACGGACATTTGCACTCAACCTTTGGACCCATGAATGCTTGAACGCAACAACAATTCAGTATATTTTCATCCTTAAAAGTTTGCACTCAAATGGATGCAAGAGGTCAAGGGTGCAAAGGTACGTAGGTGCACACATACGTGGGTGCAACTCTATAACAAGGGCATAAGTATGTGGATAAAAAAGGCCTTTAACATATTTAACAAAGTACTCGGTATCGGAATATAAATTACGAAGGTGGTATCGGTACTTGTATCGGTAACTGCGACAATTTTGGTATCGGCCCATCTCTATTAAAGAGCGCCACATTAGTGCATGTACGCCTCTATTAATAGTAGGTCAAATGCAATTATAGCCTTTTAAATGTATTACAATACTGTTATTTATCAAAAAAGTTGAACGTGTTCGTAAAAAGCATGGAGTATGTTTTATGACAAAATATCTTATCCAACACACCAAAGCTCAGATAGATTTAGACACACTTCGATACCGGAGTTAGGTTAGTATGGTTAGTAGAAAAGAAGCACCATGATGGTGTTAGTTTTAATACGGCAACAAAGTAGAAATTAAATACTGAAAAGTAAAAATAATTATGGTTATGCTTAGGGTGGAAATATTAACACGGTTTTATAAAACGATCCAATCAGAAATTTTATTTTGTCAAGCAGAAGTCACAGATGGACCACACCTCAATACTTAACAAAAAATGTTTGGACAAACTTTTTTCTGACAGGGAAGGGTTGTCCCAAACTTCCAAGGTTTTTGGACTTCAGCAGCATATATAATGTGAAACAATCCTTACCTTTGACCTCAGTACTACTCTTAAAACAGATCTGAAACATGTCATAATCGTCGGTTGTAAAAGCAAATTTTCCATCTGCTGCATCTTCTTTTTGATAAAGTATATGTCCATTTGAATCTGTCACCTAATTAAAAATACCACAGTGTTACTGCTTATTTTCCCAAAACACTGAGACCGCAGGACCTCAGTGACAAAAACCACCATCAACAGGCCACATCCATCCATGAATGTGATTGATACACCAAACAGTGGAACACCATTTATTCGATGCCAGGATTATCCATAGTGCTCTTAGAATAAATGTGATGTTTTTCTAAAGTTTGACAAATTTTTGAAATAGTTTCATATATATAGCATCTTTCATTCCAGATTTCTTTAACATAAATCATTGTATACCTCACCATTTTTTCAGAAATTAAAAATATAATGACAAGAATATTTTCACAGGCTTTATACATACCAAAAGATGGGTTCTCACTCCGGATACTTGATGAACTTCATATTCTCCTTTGACAAGAACATCTTTGTGTATCTCTTCTTTCAGACATTTTTCAGTATTGACTGGTAGTTTGAAGTACAGTGCTTGGCAATGAAGTACCGACGCTAATACAAGTATACAATATGCCGAAAACCTCATTTTGATCTAATGATACTACTAATATGTATAAATATATATTTATGTTCCTGATTACATGTAAATATTTAAGAGCATAAGTTTAGATAACACAATTAGTAAAAGATGAGTTAATACCACTAAAAATTATAACATTTAATAGAGAATCTAAAATACTAATGTTAACTTAATTGGCGAAAAATGTTTGGTTTGAAAGCATGAGATGAATCAGATCTTAGACCTAAATCATACAATATTTGCCGATTGGTCAGTAACAAATATAAGCGAACCGAAATAGTTGAGGGACAGTCGAGTAGAATAGGTCAATTCGTGACGAAATTTGCAACAAACTGTAAAAAATCTGAGATGGCTGATTTATCCAATAGGATAAAGTTTTGTTCAAATCAAAAAAGAAATGAATTTCAAGCGCCTATTAACGATTGGATGTCTATCGTGTTTCTGATGATTATTTCTGCAAATTTTCTTTGAGCCACAGATTACAAACTTTATAATATTTTGAGCAGTGCGACTATTTCATTAATTTTTATTTGATTCTGTTGCTGCTACTGCACTGCTACACCAAAATTCGTAAACCGGTATGTTTCCATGAACATTCGATAAGGGCTCAGGGTACGAATTGACCCATGGCAATTTTTTTAGAGAATGGTTTGACCAATCGCTCTTAATAAGAGTTTATAACAATTGACCAGAAATATAAAAAAGAGGCAGTTAAAATAAGAAGACTCAAGATAGGCTGCACATAAACTGCCTCTAATTCCATAATCACATTCAACGTATGTATAACAGGAAATCCTTAAGTAGGTCTACACCGTACAACCCAACAGATTTTGTAAAGCCGCGACGTTGGAACTTACGTACCATCTGGTCATGAGCGCAACATCTGCAGTTTGAATAACTACCGATATTGTACATGGATTACATGCAAAACTGCATGATACCCAAAATAATCCTGTAGCGAATATACAACATTTTTGAAAATTAAAAAAAAAGATCCAAACGTGCCATGTCATAAACTGTAAACTTAAAGCTAACATAAAGCAGGCCCCATGCATCACCACACATACCTGAACGTGGCTTGGTGAATTTTCCTACACGTCACGGCTAACAGTTTTCATTTCAATAAGTAAACACTTACTAGCGCCACTTTGCAGATTGGCATCGCCAAAGGGTAAATTTGTCTCACCACTTTTATATATCTTTCTTCATTAAATATCTGCATCGAATATGAAGTCGGGGGGCACAACATTTGTCCGATCAAAATTTAACATAGTTGCGGTGCGTCATTGTGAAGCGAAATAGTAACTCCGACTGACAGTTTGTTATATATAAACAGAGAGAATATAAAAGAACATGAGGCATGGGGAGCCCAGTTAGCTCAATCGGTAAAGCGTAAGGAATACGCTTACGTTAATACGTTAAGGGTGATGATTATATGCGAGAGGACGCCTCGTTGGTGTAAGGGGGTTCACGTGAGCACCACTTACAGCTTCCTCCGCCGAGTTGGTCCATGCGCAGGAAAAATAAAAAATAAGATAGCATAATCAAAAAACCTTCACCCCGATTCGGAACTGGTATCTGCACGAGAGGTTGTGGTTCGCCATGTGGTAGACGTATTCTCGGCTTTCCTCTCCTGTAGGATTAAAATGATATCCTATCCTAACACACTTTATATTTGATCATTGTGACATCATCGACCGTTGCACGGTTGAGTACATGACGAAAACATTTTTGCGTGTTCCTGGAACATTTTACGGGTCTCATGAAGTTTAGTACCATATATCCGATTATCATAAAATTTTCCCATGTTGCAAGCGACTCATTCTAACCCTGGAGACAATGCCAGATGCTTGCAGCATTGGCGCCCCTAGTTCGGATGGGAATATTCTGCCAGTTTTTATTTTAATGACATTCGGGAATATGGTACTAAACTTCACTAGACCCCATTTTACCTGATTACATCCTAATTGTTGGTCGAAATCTAAATTCGTGTTCATCGGTAATCGAAAGTAATTTTTTTTAGAAAACCAGGCAAGTCAACTGTGACGCTGTACGTTGCACAAGAAATCATGCATTAACGGTATCAATGCAAAATATGATTCAAGTGTGAAGTGTTTCAGTTCTATCATTAAATTACGGTACCGAGAATTTGTCCATTTGAAATTAGTATTGCCGAGATGGACCGCCTCCAACTGCCTAATCAAAAAGTGTTTTGGATGTATTCATCTGTCAACAGATCAGAAATTATAGGAAAAGCGAATAGCGGCAGTTGAGCTCTTTTTTAAAGTGTTTCTCCCTATGAATGTGGTATAATCACCGTGGACATAGCCGGATTGGTGTAGAAAAGGCGAAATATGACAGCTCTGGCTTTTTCGCTTCGGTTTATTTATGACAAAATATATATATATATATACGCAATAATGGCATGCAAAACTAAAGTGACGCCCCACGCGCGATTTTTGGTTATATACACAATAAAATTTGTTCTAAATGCGCCAATATCTATACAGTTGATGAATCAAAAAGTGACGCATTCTTGCAAATATCAATGATTCCGCGATGGCCTAGTGGTTAAACATGCAGGCATCGCAGATTGCGGACTCGGTTTCGAGTCCCGGCAAGTCTGGCTCGTTAATCTATGCCCACTAGTCAACCCAGGTTGTAATAACTTAGGCTTAGGTAGGCTAAGCCGAACAGGAAAAGATTATAATTTTCCAGAAATTCTAACCCTGTCTGTCTAGTCGTTTACAAGTGACCGCCGATATAGGGTCGTGGTCAGGGCTATCCACTCCAAGAAGTGGCTATAATAAAAAATCTGATAAAGCCTGTTCTGGTGTATTCAAAAAAAAAAAAAATGAGGTGCGAAATCTAGTAACCAAAAAAACGATTCTTTTATTACGTAAACACTCTTTCCATGCATGCATAAATTTCTGTTAAATAACTTCCAGATAGAAGACTACTTGATTTGATAATGAAACCACGATCTATGTCACTTTTGGAATTTTGGCATATTGCTCTAGCTAGTATATAAATAATTATTAATGGCTTTTACGGGAAGTTTTATTTTTTGTAACGGAAATCCATTACCTATGATAAATTGACGTGAATTTACAAAATAAATTAATCATTTGAAAGTAAATTGTATCGTAAAATAATTATATTTGAAATCAACACTGAAACACTGCACAATGAACCTTGGGTGCAAATTGGATAGCATCGGTTCTTTAAGTAACAACTAGGATATTTGCGCCTTAAAATTTGATATAAATCCTGATTTATTTGCGCATTCGGCCAAAGCAGTAATTTCGATAATCAGAAATTCTGATAGGTTATAGCGATAAACAGTATTTTTTTAACATCCCATGTCAGGGTTGAAATTGTCGACTTGGCACTGACGCCGAGTATTGAAACTAAGCCTACAATAACGTTTTCAAATCCACAAAAGAACAAAATTTTTACAGAACCCTTACAGAATCTTTTACAGAATTCTGTTGGAATACATCCAAAGGCAAACGCTGCATAAGGTGTGACAATTTCCCAAAACTGCCTATCCTTCACAACTCGGGCAAGGCCCGTTTTACAATTTTTGAACTTAACTTGTTGCTTACTTATCTTTGACACTGGTTAGCGACGTTTGATTTTATCAACTTATTTTGTACGGAAAATACAGTATAAAATATTATTATTTTAATCGGGAAATTAGACTTAGATTCGAATATTTTTATTTAAAGTTTCCGAATTCTTTCAAATCAATCGAGCACTAAATTTGTAAAATTGACTTACACATAGATACATTTCGTGAAGCATAGACCACTTATTTCTAACTCTACACATCCTCCATTCGTGGTTCATGTTCAATGAAATTTTACACAGGCGCGATTCAAATTAATTTTTCCAGAACGATTTCAAACGTGTTTTTCCATTACTAGTTTATTAACCCATAGTCTTTTGGCTTTGGCATAACTTGGCTTCGTAATTTCGAGCCTTGTAGGTGCGGGCTAAATAATTGCCGTTCTTCATAAGAGGCGACTAAGCGACGACACTGATCTGGTAGATGATTCTACCATCGCCCAGGGCCATTGGCGTCAGAAGATGTCAAATTTAGGCGACGGGACCTAAAAACTAGCAACACAAACTTTTTCAACTAAAACGTGGGCGGAGGCGCGCTTTAATGTTCTCTCTCATTTTCGATGTAAAAATAGACTAATTTTAAGACAAAATAATCAGGATAAATAGTGTGTATAAAAGCTTTTGTCTCTTTCAATTTTTTGCATAAAATCTCACAACGGAGAGAAGGGCTTTGCTTAGGGAAGATACCGCTCGCTCAGTGACGTGAGAGATCGAAATTTGAGGATGTAAAATAGTCTAGCTGAATAAGTGTAAACGCATAAGGAGCGCGAAAATATTTTAAAGTTCCTACGTTTTAATAACGCTTAGAAGGACATTCTGATATTATTTTCTGTCGTCGAGAGGGCGTCATAGCATCCCCTTCCGCGATAAATAAGCTAGTTCACGCGTTGAAATTTGGAGCCAAATTATACAGCCTTAAGAATAAACCATGTTTAATATACTTGGCCTATTTTAAAAGTGAAAAGGCATGGAAATAGATCGATAGTAATCGGATAACATTTAGAACCCTTTTTATGTATTGAAATAGTTCTATACTTATAGCATAAACACTATTTAAGAGGGTACCCGATTGAATTGCAAAAAATGGTGCACGCTATGTATCTCGGATGATGCTAACAAAGTCCTAACTATTTCTCTCTATTGGATAGGATTTCATTCTATCCCGTGCGAGAGGAAAGCTGTGAATTTTGGGCAATTTTTAACGGACCGAAATTCGGGGAAGATCCGAAGACTTGGTTGTTGAAGAAAGCCCTAAGTGCAAGCCACAGCGCCCAGCAGACTTCTCGCATATAAACATACCCTGCGGTTCGAACCCACTTGAGGACGTTTAAAGACACGCATCCCCTACACTTACCGATTAAGCTATAAGGACACCGTGTTAGGGCGGGAGAAAAGCAGCCGGTCATCTCAAGACCGTCTGCTGTAGAATAGTCTTAACATATTTCCAGCGTTCCCCCAACAGGCGGTTAAAAGGAGGCAAAGAAATGTCAGATGGTTTTACTATCACCCAGAGCAGAGACCACTAACTGCACTTTGTCATGGCGGTTCAGTTCCATTCGGGGTGTTTTTGTTTACTGTGCAGTTGCTGGTACTACATCTTTTAACAGCTCTTTGCTATTAAATGACCGTTACTTGGTTCCTTTTAGGCACTGTTAGTATTTTTATACAAGAGTCCGTTCCTGAAAACAATTTCCCAGCCGTTGTTTACTTACAAACTCCACACTAAAAACAATATTCTAAACTTAGAAAAAATTGAAGTTGAACATTGTTCAAAGTAAATTATCCAAATAATCCTATGAAAGATTTTGCATCTTCTGAATATTTCGTAACATCAGGATTTCAGAGGTCCAGAAATATTTAGCACCACTCTTGCCACCCCACTGGCTACGTTAGATTCAACAATAAAAACATAAAATTCGACTCATTTATTGGAGCCACTATAATATAAATTATATATTTTTGTCAGTTCACCAAGCAAAAAATAAGAAAAAAAAGATAATAATGGTACCTACAGTTAAATTGGTACTGTAAAACTTCTCATAGCCAAATTTGTACAGATGGAAACAGTAGATCAACAAGCATAAAACAGAGTGGAAAATAAGTGTACTAGTGTAGATTGATATGAAATATAAAGAAATTATTTACAAAAAGAATCCAGCAATTAAAAATCATTCTTGCAATTTGATGAGAATATAATATAGTGGTCACTATAACTTACAGAAAGAGTACAAAACATAAAATACGCCACCAATATTATTCTGCTCAAATCAGAATTTGTATAAAAAATAATAAGGTAAACATTTCAAATTACAGTAATTTACGACAACATCAGAAAAATCACAGTGTTTGTATCTGAACTGTCACCAAAATCTCTCAAGCATGCGTACCCATCCAATCAGATGTTCAAATAAACAGTTTTTGGGAATAGGGTAGACAGATTTGTCAAATAAGCAAGACAGAAATTTTATTATCGTGCATAGACCACTGATGGATTGAGCAGTCAAGGAGCAACCAAAAACAATCAGGGTTTTGTGCTAAATAAAAGATATTGAGAGTCCATTACTCATTTTTATTGGAAAACAAGCAAGATATCTAAACTGCCGTTTTAATAAATCAAGAATTTTTAGGCATTTGAAGATTCCATTCCACTTAGCTATCGAGTATCGAGGCAAACATAACGAGTCAAGTAGGAAAACCAGTTGCGTGAAACCACATAGCATTGCAAGCACATTCATATGAGATACCTCAAAGTATGACCTACTATAATTTTGTCAGAGTGTGTGATATTTTGTACAAAATTTAAAACCATTTGGTAAAACTGTTGATAAAAATGAAAAAAAATGTATATTTGGATGAGCAAAAATATACTTGTGAAAATAAAAAGTGATAAAATGTAAAAAATGCTTCAATGGAATATTATCTATCAGTATTCTTTTGGTACGTGAGCTTTTGGTTTTTGACAGATATTGAATCTTATTGCATAACATCGCAGATGGAAAGATAGTAGTGATATTGAATCCTTTCTTTAATTTGTGTCGATCATGGTCTCCAAGTTGGTCTTTTGGCACTGGAAGGTCTAGATCCAACATCCAAAGCTGTAAAAAAATAGTTGTGGCTGTCGTATTCATACAAAAACCTTATAAAAAATATTTTCACAGAGTATGACTGCGAGTTGTACTGTACCTGTTCCAATATCTATCTGGCAAACACTCAAAAATGAATGGCAAACCATTCCGAATGCCAGATCTAACTTACATATGCAGATTAACAATGATTTTGCAGGTTTTATTCAGTCAGAACAAAAAATGTATAAACTTTTTGAGAGAGCTCCGCTTCAGCAATACCAATAAAACTTGTGCCCCGTCCACTACTATGATCCAATTTTACCAAATAGGAAGTGTGCAAGATCGACGTACAATAACGCAATAATTTCTGACTGGAATGGGCTTAATAACTGATAGAACCATTACTGTAATTTGATGCGCTTTAACCATACAACAAGATTTTTGCAACAAATTCACATACCTCCATTTGCATTCCTAAAAGTATTGTAATCTTGTGATCTCTCTACAATTTTAGTTGATCCGGTTGAGTTGTCGTATTTGAAACTGTTGTAAAAGTTAAGTTGATAGCTTTCATCATTCGTTGTCAAAGCAGAAGGGTTGGGGGAAAGTCCCGTCAACTGTGGGTGACTTCCCGTCCGAGAGATTTTAGTATTTCCTATGCAAAAACAAAGCAATGCAAACCAATAGAAAAACACAAACCAAAACCAAAAAAATAATATCCAAAGATATTAGAGGTAAGTTTCAACTCTATAGTTATGTAGTCAAAACATATTTACTATGAGCAATTACTATGTAAAAAACAAAATTGGAGAACATCACATTTGGAACAATATTAGGCAATATTGAGAGCATGGCTGCAGTTTCCAGATTGTCTTACTTTCGAACCACACATTATTTTGAACCTTTGAATTTGGTTGATTCTATTTAATACAGTATGAGATTTGATTAATGACACTTTTTTATCGCCATCACATTGGTGAAAATTATCGAAATAAACATATACACATACCGGTATACAATGAATATTTTGCTAGAAACAGTCAAAAATATTCTGCGCACACATGTTATTTTATTGTTAAAGATTGAGTCACAAATGGATCCCTCCATGAAGACATGCTTTATCAATGCCTGATGATTGACAAATTCGAATGTCTGATTGTTGGCCGAATCATAGAATGAAATGAGTATCCTAATTGGTTCGAAGTCTGAAAGTGGTATCTACAGTCAATAGACATTATCATTCAAGGGACAAAATAAAAATTAAATAATGAAATAAATCACCACAAATTAACCATTAAAAATACAATGTGCATTAAAAGTTGAGCCGAATTTTTTTCAGTTACTCAAAAAACTTGACGCAATGCAACAGCAATTCAAAAAGGACTGCTTTGTATTTGTCTAACTTGTTCGCTAGTTTCAAAACGTGGATGTAATTGAGCATAAAAAACACAGGCAGCAATAGTGCCACTGCTGTCTGTGTTTCATACTCAATTGCATCCTCATTTCAAGACATGTGAACAAGATTGACATGGTTTTTTTGATGCAGTCAACTAAAACCAATACAGCAGTGATAAAAATACAATTTTTTTAGTGCAATTCACCAACCCATACCATCAATAAATTCAATTCACAAATATAAACTGCAATTACATATCTATCAGAAATCAAAAACATACCCAATTGTTTCCTAATAGGAGGTGCAGGTCTCTCTCCAGGTTTGGGTTTATCTGGAGGTCTCGGTACTTGAGGTGGACGAGAACTATTATTAGTGGATGTTGATGATGGTGGAGGACCAATTATTGGTACTCTGTGAAAAGATGAAGCAGAGCTTGGCCGTTGTCTGAGTGAAGAAGATGTATCATCCACATTTGTTGTTTTCATGTATGAAGGTTGTGATTTTGGTGAATCAACTCCCATTGAAACCATGTTGTGAGCCTATGAACGAAAAATATTTATTGAAATATTGAATAATATGACATTCTCCTATACACATACATCGAATTGTATCTGTCATCTAGACGGGTAAAATATCACATCTTTTTCAACTTGAACATCTTAAAGACAACTATTAGAAGAAATAGTGCTCAAAATAATTCTGCATACATAGAGAACAATTTTAAATAAAAGTTAAAACGAAAAGCAAATTATAATTTCACTCAAGCAAAACAAAAATATTTAGTAATATATAAGTAATGAACTAGAAGTTTCAACGAAAAACTGCATTTTTAATTAGATTCTGCCTGTAACGGGCATGCATATCAGACAATGTTCATAAACACCCAAGCAGAAAATTTTATTTTGCTAAGCATGAGCCACTGATGTAACATGCCTCTCTAGGGAATGATCCATCATTGGACCATGCTTAACAAGCATTTGGGTCAGATAATCACTGATGAGGAGCAAGCAAGGTAGGGATGAACTTAAACTGAATCTAATTGACGGACTTCACAAGAATAAGCTTTGCTTTTACCTGTTCTTCCTGCACTTTATTTTTTAAGTCTTTTTTTGCCACTACATTTTTCTTCTTTGTTTTCTCACTATTATCTGTTATCCATGGTCTTGTATAGCCTGTGCCAGATGTTTGATACCTCCATCTCTTACATGGCAACTCTCCTGCATCAAACCTCCCCTTAATATCCTGCAATACATTCTTGACTGTTCCACTACATTCATTTTTTGCCCAACCGAGAGCATTTTTGTAAACTGCTGTACGTGAAGGTAACTTCGCATTGGAATCATTTGAAGTTTTTTTAGGACCATCCTCAAGCTTATTTTTTATTGGAGACTTTGGTGTTTTTAATGAAAACTTTTCAGTGCTTGTTTCTGATTTATGATGATGATATGAATTCCATACATGCTCTACTCTCGATTTAGGTTTACTCAGACTATTACTACGAGGATCAAAGATGGGTATGCACCGCCTAGGGCTATTTGAGCCCTGTACTTTAGAGGTAGTTTCTTTCTTATTAACATCTTTGTTATTGGTTTTCTTATCTGGTTTTGCGTTTAAACTCGCAGTTTCAATCGTTTCTGTCAATTTATCACTTTCATTGGCTATTTTAGAAGTCGAAGTACCGGCATCCTGACACATCTTAATATCTTCAGTCTGGAGCTTCAAAACTTTCCTTGGTTCTTTAGGGAAAACTTTTGAAGCTGAATATTTTATAGGGACATACGACTCGACTAGCCTGCAAAAAAAAAGACTCGTTTCAGGTATGTTATTTCTGGAGTTCTCCCATCTATGATAAGCAGAAACTGTTTCAATAGTACAGGTTTTCGAACATTCGCTTCCTTTATCTGATTCGCCACATTCATCCTCCCCCCATCCACATAACAACGAATCGAGTAAACTCCTTCGTACTGCTTCAATAGGACATTGAACTTCCTTTGATTCTGCACTTTCTTCTACTTTTTCATCTAAATCTTTCAATGTTTCAAGAACCTCAACTGTCGTCTCATCTTCCATGTCATCATTTAACTGTGAATATGATGAGATAACAGGAAGTAATGTGTTCTATGGAAGAATAAATCGAGAACACAAATACACTTCAATACTAGGAATGCCCTAATCTGAATAGACACCTACTTCAAAATTCTGGTTGGAATCAATTTATTTCTGTGAATCTTCTAAATAGTCTCTTTTTGAAATAAAATCATAATATAGTATAATTTGATCGAATAAATTTCTCACATAGTCGGCCAAACTCAGTATGGGTTACAGATCGGATGAAAAGCAGTTAAAATGAATGAACCATATGCCATGCTGTAAAATCTATTCATTCAATTCCAAACCAAAATTTCTGTAATTGCAAATCCACCACACCAATTATTATGGAATTAACTAATTAATTAGTACAAACGCAATTCACCCGAGCTACCTGGGCTACCATAGCCTGATGCTTTGCTTTGCTCTGTTGAAGAAGTTCTTTACTCTGTTGAGCCAGTACTTGTGATTGACCAGAAGGACGTGTTCCATATTTGCTGGCACCTGTGATGAGAAAGAGAATATTTGAAATAATATATGCAGTTGGTGAGAATTCGACCTATTTTTTCTGCCGGAATGATCATACTTGATCAAAAGTGCCAGAAGAGCATTAAAAATATAGTATAGAATCACAATATTGGAGCTGGGTGGCATAATTTATTTCTTGTACCGGCATACCGCCGCAAAAATTCTGGTATTCCATGTTATTTTCAGATGTCAAAAAGCATGCTATTGTGCCGTTACAAAAAGATGCACAGAGAAAAAAAAAGCAGCTTATTGAGAAATCTCTTTAAATATGGACAGGCAGGATGCGATATTGCATCAACTTATAACTGTTTTAGAGGGTATGCAACATAATCCTGGCATCATATATTTTGGAAAACTCAAAACCGATATGTAGTGTCGTAGCGAGATGAGTTTGAGTATTTAGACAGGGCATGCTGGATTTGAAGTTACTAATGTCTCTATAAACGTCCTCTATTTTGTAAATACCTGATAATGTATGGCCTGCATCTGCATCCCACAATCCAGGTTCCATCATACTTTGTATTGAAGGGTCAGTTGAAGCAAGATCAGATAAACTGGATGCTCTCTGTTGTCCAAAATTGTGTTGCTGTTGTGCTGTGAAAGATGGTTTAAGTCAAAACAAAAGTTGATTCCCAATCGAATTACAAACATTCTCAATGGATGGATGGATGGATTCATGGATGTTCAAAACGTGGCATGGCAGTGCAAATCAGAAATTTCATTTTGTCAAACATACGTCACATTCGCAGCATCCCATCAACGCGATCCATCAATGACACATACTCAAAAATAGATGCTTTAACAAAATTATTGCGATTGGGTGAGCATTTCTCAAAAGTGTACAATTGTCTGTGTTTAAAACAATTACTTTAGGGGAGTGAAAATAGCGTAATTTCTAATAAACATCCCAAAAATTCTTCAATTAACACAATGTATTCAAAGGGGACTCAATAGACGATGTTTAAACTTATACTTAGAGGAAGAATGATATAAATATGGGCAAAGGAATAGGAACAAATAGTAGGAGAAGAAATGACAACACTTCTGTACATGTTTCATACATTTCCAATGGAGATATAAGAAGAATAGTAGTCGACGTTCCCCAAACCAATTTCATATGCACACTCAAACTAGTTTTTACCTAATTGCTGACGTGCCGCAGACATGTTCGCTAAATTAATGCTTGAGAGATGTTGAGTTAACGCTTGCAATTGACTTGTTGCAGAATATTGTCGAGCTGCCTGACGTTCAGCCAGCTTTTGTAATGCATCGGCTATCGCTTCTTCATTGGCGGCTGTAAATAAAAGCGAATATTTCAGTGATAAGTGGGGTAAAGTGGATATTTAAAGTAAATTACATTTAACATCAAGACACATTCCAAAAAGAAAGGTTACAGGAATAAGATAAAAAAAACAACAGATACTACCTGATTGCCAACAAAGAAGATAAAATTTTATTTTTGACAATGTACAGAGTTTTACAATGAATAATAAAACGAACCTTATTTCACAAAATGTAATTAACAATGTTTAAAATTCTATCTGGTTATGAGATTTATCTTGCGCCTTGTCATTCCATTGGAACTCATGAGAAACCGACAATGTTATCGGCCATTGTCTCAGGGCTGTTAGTTACAGATGACAGCAGTTTCACCAAAAAGCAGTCAATCAGTTTGAGGAAGATATGCTTATAACGCGTGCATATGTAGTTTCACTTTCAGCAATGGATTTCATTCACAGACAAAAAAGAATTGTGTGATATATTAAGAACATCATTGTAGAATTTGCCTCTGCAAATCTATCCCAGCAAATTTCTTTGTTATCCGTTATGGCTGGAATGAGTTATTGATGACATAAAGCACACACTACAAAGCACGCCATTCTCTATGTATCAATAAAATATTAAACGACTGTTGGATTTCAAAGAATATTAGGTTTATTAAAGATACTTCCAATAATTAACTTCGAACATTATTTGAATGGTCAGCACCTTTCAAATTTCTATTTTTGAAAAGTTCAGAGATCTGTATTAAGGATTTAGAGATAATTTTACAATTTCAAGTTTCACCACCATTTACGGATTCCATAATGCAATACCAATTAATATCACAGAGTAAGAGCTATAAGCTATCAGTTTTTTTCAAATGATTCTTTCTTAAAAACTTCATAACTAGCATTATGTAATGTAGTACATGATTTGAACACTCCAGTATTCGACATTTCGTCCTTTCATTTAACTAAAGCCCATGAAATCATTTTGTCTGTCTCACACAGAGTCAACAACTACATTTCAATCAATGCACATGAATCGCAGACAATGATTTGAATCTTGTCATTCAAAAGTGAAGTGAAGTTAATCAGTGAGGATGAGTAGTTCAGTCATATCAAGAGTTGACCGTAGTTTGAATGGTATTCGAAATTCACTATATAAGGTTTCAACATTTGAGATAACGAAATAGCTTATATTTGACAATATTTTAGTATTTATTTTGAAGTAAAGACATGATTTATATGTAAAACAACATGTATATTATATGTTTACAACATAAAATTTGGCGTATATAATAATTTCACAGTGTAATGTAGCAATTTGAGAAGTATTGAAAAACCAATTGGAGCGAAAAACACGCGTAGGTAATATAAAGCAGGATGACAGAATCTTTTTTTTGCGTTGTCGAGTAGAGCCAGACTTATATTGGTATTGATTATTCCCAACTGATACTGATGTCTATATTTTGACATCTCGACCAACCGATAACTGATAATATTTCCAAACAAACTCCAAAGCTAAATATGTAATTTGTAAACTTGACCAAAATCGATGGCATTTTGTCATTGAAAATAAAAATTTCACCTAAACCACTTGAGGTTTTGTTCTTATGAACGATTTGGGATTGATTCAAATAATTTGTGCTTCGGATACTTGTATCCTGAAACATATTATGGCATGCACAATAAATACACCATGAACGACATTCACATTCATCATTCACTCACGTCTTTTCTTGCATAGAATTTTCAACAAACAATAACATGGAATGTCAAATTTAATTGCAGGAAGACTATAACACCTCCTACGTATCACTCCTTCGTTTGCATAATAAAAAATATATAATTTTTTGAATATTCAAAAAATGTATCTCTTCAATTCATTTGAAGCAATAAGTGAAGAAAAAGTTAGATTTAAATTGGCAGTCATACTCTTTTTAATCTCTCACAATCAGCTTTCAATTTTTTATTCTTGTCAATAGACTGCTTGTGCAACAAAATCACTGAATGTGCCTAATTTTGTGTCTTAAAATGTTATATAAATCATGATTTTGTTGGGAAAAGCGCTTAATTATTTCAATATTACTAATTCGAAAATAAGCTATTTGAAAATTTCAGATTACAAACATGAAATTTAAGAGTATTAGTCTGTTTGTACTACATATCTATAGAAAGTAGGAAAAGATGGAAGAATCAACTAATTTGATAAGGTCAAATGTCATCAGTGAAAATGCTATAATAATTACTAAATGAAAAAGACATTTTTAAATTTTGTTTGTAATTGATCTGGTTCAGTTGTGAATATTTTCTAACATAGAATGAACTATCTACCTGTTTGGTAATGTAAACTGCCTCCCATACTACTTCGACCTCCCGTAGCAGCTGATATAGGTCGACTACTAGATGGGTTGCTTGGTGGATTTGAAGATGAGGCTGAAAGAAATTATTTATTTATTAAAATAACGATTGATGTGTTGATTGAAGCATGCCCCAATTCTGAAATTCCTGTGTGGAATTTTTCTGTGACAAAGTATAAGCTTGCTTCAAGTTTTCTTGGCCCCGTGGGTACAGGCTTTGAATAATCATAATACATTTCTTGTGTATCGCCCATGCCAGATACCACTCACTGCACTTTACCATGGCCAATCAGTTCCTCTTCGGATGCTTCACACTTAAAGAGTAGAGTTGCTGGTACTATATTTTGTAGTAGCTCCCTGAAACTGATTAATTTTGCAGTGAAATCATGATACAAGCCAAATTTTACGTTGTAAAATTTAACATAAATCATGACTGCACTATGAAATTGGCAAATATCATCGATTACGTTTCTCTGAGACGTTGAAACATTATTGTCTTATGTAGTGAATTTTGGATACCATTTAAGCTATAAAGATGTGGTTTACCCTAGGTGTAAGCAACATTTTTTTAGTTACTTTGAGTGAATTAATTGATTATTAATTTGAGTGAACCACTTCAGCAGGATATACCAGAAACCACTTATAATTGAACATGGGTAATGTTGTTCAAAAATATGCACTTTCAAATTTCGCCTGATCCAATCGAAAATATTGTACCATGGACTGAATGGTGGGCACAGGCTGTTAAGTCGAACTTACAGAGACACAACTTCAGCTATACATATGAAAGTGGTTTAGCACTAATATATTAGACCGTTCCGACACTCACTTGGATTAAAATCTCTAGCACTGGACGGCCTTTTTTGTGTTGTTTGTTGATTAGTCGAAACATTAGTTACAGAAGACGGAGGTGTTAGTTTAGAACTATAGACATATGCTGCTTGTTGTAAAGAACTGACTGCCGGACTTGGATTTTGTGTTGGATGAAGATATGCTGCAGATGGATGAGGTGCTCCGTGATGATAATGCGATGAGACAGTGACAGGTCGAGATGACATGCTTGTGACAGATGATGCAGGTGATGGAGATCTCATACGTAGAGTAGAGAAGGCAGATTGACTTCTTCGATGTAGATTCAATTCATAGAGATCTGAAAAATTGCATAAACATTATGAATATGAACATTATGTGTATGAATTTGGGGTTAGGTTCATGCATAATAAGAACTAGTAGACTCTATCTTAACTATGTATTTATTATGTAGTCAGTACCTGATAACTTTTTTGACAAGCCTGTTGGAAACTGAAGAAGACTAGACTTCATATTAGGGCTTTATGGTAGTGGCAAGGGCGAGAATGAGTCAGTGGAATAGGTATATACCAGTAACTTGAACACGGAAGGAGTGAGATGAGAAGAAATGGAAGTATTTGACGAAGGAAAAAAAAAAACTGATTGATCTGGGAGAAAATAGGATAAACTATGATAATTTTATCACGTTGTGAGCTACAAAAACTCATGTACCTTGTCCAAGTGTATGTGATAAAAATGATGCTTATCATCTTTACGGATCATCCTTGTAGGTGCCCAAGAAACTAGCTTGAACAAAAATCACAAAAAGCTTAATTTAAATAATAAAATTCAGGTAACAACAAACTGTATAGCTACTAGGTATTCTGAATAAAATTTCTCTGTCTTTTGATTAAGCTAAAATCTTTCATGACGAGCAAAGTTTAACTTTCTCTGACTTTTTTATTACCTATGGTGACCCAATCCACGAATAAACTTCAACAAACTTGTATCTGCAGCAGCATGAAACTTCGTTACAATTGAAAAAATATGTTTCATCCACTGTAATTATTACCTTCTCTGTGTTCTTCTGCCTGATACATCTTCCCAGTTTGTACGAGAGGTTGTGATGGAAGATGATCAACTGTAGTCAGCCTATTACGAGACTGTAATCTTGAATTTGAGGTTGAAGTTGCAGAAACCGTTGTAGCTGGTGTCGCTACGTCCCTTTTCTCCCTGTTATTAAACATAATATTGGGCAAAATTAAAAAATATACATGTGCAAATCTGGGATTCTCTTCATTTAGTAATTTTATATCTTTTTTAGCCATACCTAATCACTGTGATCCATTCTGAGTGTCCCAGTCCCAAAACATTTGTTATGAGACACCAATGGATAGCATCAAAGAGGTGCGATCCATCTGTGCCTTATGCTTGACAAAACAAAATTTCTTATTGGGAAATACAAGAAAACTAACAAAAATAATTATAATTATATTTTCAAATAAAATCTGATGTGAAGATACTTACAAATTTGAAACAAACTCACTTAAATATTTTATTTAGGAATTTGTTAGATTAAAAATAAATTATCTACTGTTTATGCTGTTATTCAGAAAGGTCCCATGAGCAATAAATCATATCCCGGGCATTATTTGTATATAGTAATTTCAACAATTCCTATTTAAATAGAGAATTACTGTTGAAAAAAGTCAGAAAATATTACCTTGATTTAGGTTTGCTTGCACCAAGAAATACTGATGCAGATTTATTTTTATGAGTGTAAGTGGTAAGTACTTCTTCTAATTCAGCTTCAGATGCAGATAAAACAAAGAATCGAAAATCTGAATCTTTTATGTGTGATATTTCTTGCACTGATTCTGACCAGGCATTGGTTGTTTCTTTTTCAAGGCTGCAAAAAGATAAAACTTTGATAAAAAAAAACGAATGCAACAGAAATACTATTCATTATCCATGAGATGATACTTTAGAGAAACCCGCAAAAAATGGCCTATTCATATGACAAACCACCTCAAACAACAGTAACTTCTATCTCACTTTTTGTTCTTAGACCTAAATTTATCTGTTTTTGGTGAAAACATGTATTTTACACTGTTAAATTCAATATAAAAATTGCGATTTTGATCATAATGGGGAAAATAAGTCACAAGGAGCAGCAATTTTGATTGTCTGAAACGTTTACGTAATTTAGGTATTTTTAGTCGCTCCTGTCGGGAGTGCATCACCCTGAGACATGTACCAGCTGTCACTCATAAACGAACAGGGTAAGAGTTGTTGAAAAGATACAATCCTCCAAGCTTGGCTTATCCTAACCAAGTTATTATCCTGGGTTGAGTGGTTGACCTAGATTAACAAGCTGGACTTGTACCCGAGATCTTCATTCTGCGATACCAACATGATAACCACTAGGCAGGCCATCGCGCCTGCAACAAAGCTATATACACAACCCCACCATTGACAAATCAAAAACAGCTCCAAATTTGATTTACATACTAATGAATGATGAGGAGTAAATCCAAAAATGAAAATAAAGAGTCACAAAGAAGACTGTTTGTTCATTTACCCCAAGCTTTGTTTATGCTCCATTGTATCAGTTTCTTTGTTATAAATATGAACAAAATCACCAAGCTGTTTTGCGAGAATTCTCTTTCGATCAGGAAGACATAATCTTCTACTCGGAACAACAACTGCAAATGACTGTCTCAAGTTTCCAGCAGCTCGTTTGAGGAATCGTAGAACAAGATCCTTAGTGTAAAATTACGATATCAATAAAATTAATTTAAAATGGAAATGTTTTCAAACGGATAGTAAAATATTCTGATTAGGGTATGCAATGTTTCTCGATTTCAATTTCTTTATCCAGAAATTCACAATCAACAAATCAAATTAAATTTTCAACTGCATTTTAAGTAAAAATTCATAACATCCATAGTTTTGTCACCAGTATAGAGGGCTTGAATAGTATAGTCTAATAACAAATTTTACTTCGTTGATCACAAACAACCAAATGACCCAAATCAAATATATTAAAAAAAAATATCGATAGCCAAAATATTTTTAGCTTTTGTGGCTTTCAAATATTAAAACTTACGCTTCCCTCCCCCAGTTATATCTGCATTTAGATTCGTAGTTTAAGAGTTTAAAAGAATTATTTCAACTATACCATTTGCTCTTCTTGTTTAGTGACAGTTTCTGGATTTGCCTGTGAATGACTTTCAGATTCTGCCATTAATCTCTGTTGTACTCTCGATAAATAAGCTGAGAATGCTTGTCGAGCTTGCACTTTCCTGTAAACAATAACTAAAAAGTTGGAATGAAATGGAGACAAAAGTAGCTTCGAAAATCAAGTCGATATGAAACGGACTAGCAAAGAATCAGAAATTCACCATTAGGAGAATTAAAATTTGGATTGGAGAAGGAGCTAGAAAAAAAACATATGAAAATTTTAATTGATAATGTAGTCATGGAATATTCCTAATTTAACTAAAACTTACAGAAAAGTAAAAAATTGTTGACCATATAAATCGCATCATACATAGACAGCATGTGGGGCAGCATGTGTAGCATAATCACTGAGCGAATTGAAAACAAAATGGTGAAATTCAATTTACCCTAAATTTCCACCAGATTTGAGAGCATGTAGGACATCCATTGTCTTTTTCTGCTGCTTTGTTCTAGGACTGTTTGCATTTGCAGAACCAAGTTTAACAGCGGTCACAGTTTTACTTTGCTGTGGCAAAGATTTTTCTGCAACAGCTTGTTCGTCTTCACTTTCTGAAGACGAGTCACTGGAATCATTACTATCAGAGGATTGCTGGTTGTCAGTGGTTGCATATGATTTAGCATCGCCAGACGCCTCATCAGAGCGTTTGTCAACGTTTTTATAAGTGTATATTCTCTGAGACTGTCCCTGCTGTTTTGTAATCACAGTATCGTTTGATTTATCTTTCCGGGCAGACTTGGCACCGGTATTTTTTGAAGAAGATATACTCGATTTACTGTTTGAGGTTATAGAAGTTGTACTTTGTTGAGCTTGCGATTTAGCAGAAGTTGAATTTCGAGCTGATGCATAGGCTGATTTTGTTAATGGATTCAAGTCACCTCCCCCTCCATTACTACCAGTATTCGCTGCTTTAGGTCCTGCAGCCTTCTTTTGCTTCTGAGCAATAGCAGAAGACTTGGTTGAAGATTGTGTGGCTGACGAAGATAGTTGAAGTTTGGGCGTTGGTTTTGGGAGTTCTCTCTTTTTTGTTTTCTCGGCGTCAGAATCATCCGCTGAATCTGTGTCATCTTCTTCTTCGGAATCGTCACTTGCTCTGTCGTTTGATTTTGATCTTTTTTTCAAGCGACCCTGAGCTAATGATTTATTGTCTATACCTGTAAGAAAAATAATAAATTACATATTAAATAAAAAAACATTTAAAGAAAGAATGAATACTTCATTGTTTAAAAACTGGACTATGTCCGCCCTATCCCTATATTATTGTGGATTAATAACGCCATATTATTTTTCTGTGTTTCCTTGAAAATTTCCACCATTTACAGAGTCAAAATTATTTTTGATGGAGCCTACCATACATCTAGAGCAGAGGTATCAAAAGTAATATCTAGACGCTGAGGATTAGGAAAGCTACCATGAAATCAGTTCAGTTAGTTTTTCAATAAGGAAAGCTAAACGTTCAATAAAAATCACTTTAGAGGCTATTATGGAATATTTTGTTTTTCAAATGTTCTAAATAAATTTATTTCGCAGTATGGTATATGGCAAAAATAATCTGAGTAACCTGAAATATGATGAAACGAATACTGAATTTCCTAAAAATTATACAGGAATTACGCAGTGATACAGGAATTATTTAGACCATAATTAACTTACCGATTGGTGTTTCTTTCCTTCTCTTCTTAATTGCCGCTTTCTTTGTTTTCTTATTTTTGAGAGATTCGAGTGATAACAATTTTCTTTCATATTGCATAAAACGTTCAGTCATAACTCTATTTCTGCTTTCAAGCATCTGGTGTGAGATTTCAAAAAAAAATTAACACCAGAAAAACCTTTAAACTTCTCTGAATTGATTCAATAACTGAATTTTTTTAATCAATTCAGAGAATTTCAATTTTGTTTGTTCAATTTGAGAAGCTATACTTTTGCCATGAAAATCTTACCAGAATGAGTCACTAATTGACAGGGCTATTGATGGGTGTGGTTCATGACCGCTCAAGACGTTTTTTTTCCAAAGCCCTTAGTCGAGCATGTGCTACAGATGGACTAGCCTCACCGACACATTTCATTAATGGCTTATGCTTTTTCTGATTGGGTACGACTCATTGATCAGTTTTATGTTACCTGTCCTGCAGCAATACTTCTCATTCTGGCAACTGCAGTTGAATATGCTCCCGAAGATACTTTAGATTTTACTCTGAATTTGAAAAAAATTATATATAAGCTTCCCACTCACCAATAAAAGTTACTAATCAATATTATAATAGCCATCTTATTTTCTGGTATGGTCAGGACAGATTGAAAGATCGTATCATATTCAATATTATAAAGATTATTTCTGATGTTAAAAGACCAAATTTTTGGACACCGAAAGAAAGAGAGATAAGGCCAAAATTCAAATATCCAAAATTTTGATAGCAACAACTACCGGTATAAATATAGTTTTTTACAATTGATTATCAATTAGTTTTTGTGCCATCTAACTCAAAACTCAGTTGTTCAAATTAGTAAGTGGATAATTCTTCAAGCTATTAAGATACAATAAGTTGAAAACCATAGCCATGCATAAGAAACATTTCAGTCAACAAAAATAATTACTGGTTAGCTATGCAAAAACCTCCAATCTATTTCGAACTGCAGAAAAGGTCATGGTTAGCCATACAGTTTAGACATATTTAAAGCTTCTTTCTCCTGAATGATATCCAAAGTAAGAAAAAAGATTTGATATATTTACCTTTCGGGGAATAATTTTTGAGCGAGCATGAGATTGAGATTCGATTTATATTCAAGAAATGATCCATAAAGTTCCCAAGTTTCAGGAGTCGGGAATATGCGAATAAAACTTCCGCGTCTTTGATACTGCTCTTTTGCAATCCTGAGAACTTTTGCTTCTTCGTTGCTCAGACCTGATACACTCGGTTCTTTGGGTCCTGACGCAGAAACTGGTCTTTTAGATTGAGTCTGTTATGCAAGAAGTTGGTATTTATACAAAGAGTTGTCCTTGATGTTTAGTTGAATTATGGTTAGGTCATTCCTTAAAATTTGGATTTGGAACTCCAATACGCAATGGGAAAATTAGGTATATTTTACAGAATTCGCATCCACTGAAAGTGGTATATTATGGAAAAACATGCGATTACAAAGACAAAGTTATAAAACTTGCTCAAAAAGTGGATAAAAACACTTTCATGTTAACTTCTCCATGAGAATCCATACCCAAAGCAAATCTGTGTATGGTGATTGCCTCATTTACCAACTATGGTATTAAGAATCAGAATAATATTTCTCCAAAAAAATCTAATTGGTAGACTTATTGATTACTTTAAAAAAAAAACAGAAAACAACAAAGAATCAAGAAATCTCATAGACATAATGATGCTAATCAAGAGAACAATTTACTATGATCAAGGACAAAACACAACAACCTAAAATATTGCTTAAAAGATTAGTGATAATTGTTGTAGCAAAACAAGACAGAACTGAGAATTTACTTGTATTTTTGAAGTCTCAGTCAAGACAATCGATTTACATACCGTACTTGTATCATACCTATTTGAATGGGTAAAAAGTAAATCTATGATATGCGATAATATGGTCCCCCCCACATATTTGAGGTTTTCCCAATTAATAAAGTATGATAGAATTTAGGATCAGTACCTAACTAAATCAACCAATTCTCAATAATAAAGGAAAGATGAATAAAATTACATAACAGTGAGAAGAAAAGAGAAAAATACTCCCCGAGTCACAAATCATTTTAAAGTGAACTGAATGACATTTTGTCAAACATATTTCACTAAATATTGAGTTTAATCAAACATTCCTAACCTTGATGTAGTATAAGTTAATATAGTTGAAGGCGTTTGTAGCAGGAGATTTGAAATGAAACTTGCCAACATTACTCAATAAAGGATATAAAACTCGGATAAACTTGAACATGTGTAAGAGCCGCAATACACGTTTGCGTAGGTTGTGTTTTTTTTTCTAGATTTGTTTTATCTCCTTCAGATTTGCGCTAACAAGTATGACAAAACAAGACGCGTATCACCATTTTGGTACTGTTACCTAAAACGCAATGCAATGCATCAGTAAAATAACTGTATTGTGGCCTTAACATGGATGAACAAACGAGTGAAAAATCAATTAACAACTAAATGACTTGCACAAAACATGTGGCGAAAAAATATTCTGTACTCTTCGACATGAGTACAGACAGGTGGAATAGGAAAAGAAATTTTAGTGATGATTTTAATGATTATATACAAACAATTAACAAGGAAATGCAAGCATACGAAATGGTTAATCAGATCTGAACACAATACCATATATGAACATACAACAGTACATGCACAAAATGCATAGTACATAATACGCAGACACATGCATCAGTATATGTGAGGAGGTACTAATCCGATTAGTCCGGTATTTCAATTATATGATGAAAAGAAATTATTCAAAATTTATTTATTCTGCAGTGAAATCATGATATATGCCAAATTTTACATTGTAAAATTTGACATAAATCAGACTTTTCTGCAAAATGGTCCAAATATTGGCAATTCTGTTTATCTGAAGTTAAAACATCATTCCTTCTATAAAGCGAATCTAGAATACCGTATAAACTAAACTAAGAGGACAACCCCAAGGGGGTGTTATGTATATCAATGATTACAGAACAAATCAAAAGATAGAACAAAGATAAGAGTGCAACAATCAGAAATTTTATTTGTGCTATCCATCTATAGAGAATGCTGAACAAAATAACGGGGAGAGAGGAGATGCTGTCTAAAAAAGTTGTATATTTTCGAACAATCTTGTTTTTCTTTGCCAAATCGACAGTACAAATCTCAAATTCTAATTTTTTTTTAGATTTTTCGGATATAAAATTGATTTGGTTTTTAAATTGAAAATAGTTTTTCCAAATAGGAAAGTATCATGTTTTCATTCCACAGAAACATATAAATCGATATTCTATTTGTTTGTTTAATAACTGTTGGTGGTGTGGTGAGAGAGTTTGTTTTGCTTGAGTATAAATCTGGCCCGAATCAAAAGTTACAAGGAAACAGAGAATGACCCTACTCGATCAACCAAAAATAGACTACGGAAACTGGTTACCAAGCAAACCAAACTCTCTTGCCACTGAACAATTATTAAACAAACAAATAGAACATCGATTAATACAAACAAACAAGAGTATAAATCTGGTCATTTTCAGATTCATTGCATTTTAATTTTGTCTAAAGAAGTTAGACTATGTTCTAACGAAAGCTTACAGTAAATTTATATTTCTGTGGAATGAGAACATGATATTTTTGTATATATGCTTGGTATTATCTCATTCGTGTATCTTTGTGAATTCTCTCACACATGGATCCGGGATTTTAAGGTAACAAGGAGGATGGATAGGTAGTTTATTGAAAGATAATAACGAATCGCGTAGGAAAGTATAAGTCACATTAATTTCAGTATTCTAATTATATCTTGTTTTTGTCTCAAGAAGTTAGGCTATGATGTAAAATAAATGAAATGAACTTTATTTCACAGTATGTAATTAACAATCTTCACAATTATATCTAGTCATGAAAAATCTTACAAATATACTTATAATTTCGGAGAAAGAGATGATGTTGTTTTTATAAGTGATTTTTATAAGTTTTATAAGTTAGTTATACAATCTCTAATGAACATTCAAAGTTTAATAAAGTTAGTGAGACACCAAATTTGTCACAAATTACCCTGAAAAAATTTCCAAACAGTCGCTAAAAGCACAATTAAAAAAGCAAACCATTGATTAGACACCAGAAATTAAAATTGCACGAAAGTGGGTAAATCATCAAATCAAGCACACTCTTAGAATTATTGCATAACTTACCCCCTGCATGGGTGAGGCCCCAGAGAGACCTTTGGATGCAGAGTATGGTCGCTAATCAAGAAAAACAATTAAATATAATAGAATAAATTAAATTTTAATTGCAGTCAAACAAAATTGCAGAGTCACCAAAGCAATCATTGATTAAATGGTTTGGAATCCCCAAAGAACATAAAATTGTTTTGCCAAGTAAGGATTGCCTAGTAATTGATCACTATTAACCTTTGGCACATGATAGACAGAACAATTTTTCTCGGCGATAATGTCATGCTAGGCAAAATATTCAATGTTCTAATGAATGTTACAACTTTAGTAAATATTATACTGAAAATATAACTAAGAAAACGATAATGTTGGCAACATGGTTATTTGTTGGGTTTGTGTTTCAGTAAGTACGGTATATGGGAAAATGCAGATTCTCCAAACCGAGACATAAAAAAATTAAGATATTTTAGAAAGCTGTTTTCACAAGCACACAGTGTGTATCTTGTTATGGTATAATATTTTACACACTGGTAGTATTTACGTTTATTCAATTAAAGAATCAAATAAAAATAATAATATTGAGGATATATATATATAAGTCAAAAATAGTGTACATTGCACATTCATAAGGTTCCCTATTTTGCCGAGCATGTTTCAAGACAAATTGAATATAACAACAACAAAAAATTTATAACAAAAATATAGATAGTAGCATGGGAAAAAAAATTTTTAAGTCAATTCGATAGTAAACTCATAAGCCTCGCATGTTGTGTCAGATTACAGTGAAGCGTAATTGAAATCCGCTCTTCTATTGTCGACAATAAAGAGCTAAAGAAATCGTTAAGATAAGTATTATCCATTCTATTCTGAGACATTTTGAGAGATTCTTGAAAGTACAATGACGCGGAAAGCCTAGACAATTCAAGGACATCTAAAGAGAGCTTGGGATAGAACAATTGTTTTATAAAACGCTGGCAATTTTCGAGAAAACAATAGTATTAGTTTTATGAATTGTTCACCATATTGAACAAGATATAACGCAACTTAATGTTTTGATCAAAATGGAGCATGATTGAATCACCCATAATTAATTTATGGCCCACGCTTGTCAATACAAAATCTGAAACATCTGCTTTTCGATACCTTAAAGCTACTTAAAACATTTTGTAAACACAAATTACATGACAAGATGTATGCTATTTAGAGAATATGGGAGGGGTACTTGGATACATAAGATCGCAACACGGCAATTTAAAGTGTATAGGTTTTCATATTGCTCGAAAGCTGTCAACTCAATGAAAAGCGCAAATATTTATACACAGAACTGATGCTGTTGATTCATATGGTTGGTTGAACTTAGCAATCATGATCAAATGATTTCAGAGTATCTTTTCAACGCCCGAATAAGAGAAAATAGTGAATATATATATATATACGAGTTTTTTTTATTTCCGAAAAAAAAATCTGTAGGTATTACAAAAAATTTATTGCACAGGAAGAAATCATTTCAATTTACGATAAATCACTTGATCAAGAACAAAAAAAACACAACGAGATCGTATGAGACCAATTAGGCCAATGTTTCATTGCATTGGACAAGACATTGTTCACTTTTTTCTTGCAAATATCTTACCTGATTTGATTGAACCGGTAAATATATATCAGGTAATAACTAGAGTAGAAATACTGATAAAGATAGTTGTACGAGGAGATAAAAAAAGGGTCATTTATTTATTACCTGTTCAATTGAATGAACATGTTAATATTTCCTACCAGGATGACAAGGTATCATTATCCTTATAAGCAAGTTATCATTTGATTCATTTTCCGCTGATGAACAAAATAGTTTTTGTAGCCTTTTTGGTAAAACATATTTTTTTAAGTTTGTGTCACTGCATGCATATAAATGTGTTAATGTGTATCAAATTAAAAAGATGTTTTATAGAAGATTTGTGAAAATTATACTACATGATTGGTATATCATACCCGCATTTGATCTTTTTTCTGCCTCCTTGTTAAAGGATCAACACATTGAAAACCTGTCATAAATGTAAAACACACATGAGGGTGCCATACTTTGGATACATACTTGAAGCAAACATCCAATTTGATCATTCTGATGTGATTCAATAACAATATTTGATAGAAAAAGCATTAGATGGCGCAGTAATTCATAAAGAAAAACTAAGCGGATAAAATTTCGATGAAACTTTTCAGAATCCTTCCCAACATAAATACCAAAATCAAGTATTCCAATCACTGATTTCTCTGATAACTCATATTTGAATTTTTGATTGGGATCTGTAATTAGCATATACGAAAATAAGATGAAACTTTGATACATCTCTCTGCCTGATTCCCATTTTCAAATTATTTTTACACGATACATTTGCCGGTACTGGAAAAAGTATAGAGTAAAAAATTTATCATTTTCAAAGAGATCTCAATAGTTGACATCAGTCTCTGACACATATTTTTTTGGAGGGAACTTTCAAATAAAATAAATGCAACAACTTACCAACAAGGCTGAAAAAATCTGAAACCATACAAGATTTAATCTTCAAATCAAGGGGAGCATCACTGAAAAAAGAAAAAACAATGTTTAAAAGCATTCCTGCAATGCAATATCTATCCATGCCTTCATTTAAAGCAGCTAATGTTTAATATTTTACATAATTCCAAAAAAGAAGCAGATCGAAATTTGAGTACTGTACATAATTTAATCAAAATGAATTGATTAATTTTAATGAACAATTTTACTGTTCAAAAAAGAAATTGATCGCTTCTAAAATAATATGTGTACAACAGATAGATAGAAATAACCAAAACCATTATAGACTTAAAAGTCGACCCACAAATTTGCCAACCCATAGTTGCCAAGGAGCAAAAACGGGAGTAAACAAACACAAGAAGCCAATAGTACAATAAATTTGAGGAGGTAGACACAAAACAATCAAACATACAATATTTATTTAATTATCAATTTTAATATTAGTAATGTTATTTTGAAGACTTTGCAAGTTTGCTTAGCAAACAATTCTTATCTCAACACAATGTATATAGCATGCTCATAAGTTTACTTACATACTATGGCTACGACGCCATTGAATGTAAATGAACTCATGTGAGCGCTAATGATATATCACATTATTTAATCATGATAGTGAAATTTTGAATGATTTTAATAACATAATTAACAGGTGAACAAAATGGCAGATTTCAACATAAATGTACCATTTCTGCTAGGTAAAAGTATAACACCTCCAAAACCTATCAGACTTGACTTTTTAGGATTTCAATTTGGAATTATTTTTGCCTTTTCGTTTCAATGGACCTATTCACATTAGCCCAGATACCTCTTTCTACCTCTGAATAACTCAACTTCAATATGACGAAGGAATTAAACAAACCGATACAAACAACATACCATGCTAATGATGGAGACAGATTTCCTTCAAGTAGCCAAGGCTTCAAATTTTCATCAACCAAAATATCAAATCCATATAATTCTGAAAAAACAAAGCAAACATTATTTTATAAATATAGGTAGTAGATAGTCATAGGAGTATGAAAAAAGCAATTTCAAATCTTATTCAATCACAAAAGCAGATCTTACTTAATGTGATTCATGTATCAACTTGCATTTTCCGAAGCAAGGGCAAGGGCAAGTAATTTTATTACACATTCTTGCAAAGCAGTATTAATTTGCATAAACACAAACTAGTATGCATTATTTGGATGGAAGATGCTCATTAGAACCTGAATCAGGCCCCCGAGTAGGTTTGTTAGATAGTTTGGTTTGAACCAGGGTGACAGAATATTGTTTTTATTCGGGTGTCTGAAATATTCATGTTATCTTTTTCGGATGTCCAAAGAGCTTCAGAACTATCAATACTGCTAACTTTTTGTACAGTTGGTTGCCACTAAAAAACTCAAAAAGGTATCAAAATTCCTTAGCAATATTTAAAATTGTATTTACGGTAACTGAAAGAAATGAGATTCAAATTTCAGATACAATCCAAATCCTGTTACAAGTTCAATTTTACATTGAAAAATTTGACACAATAATTGATTTTTTCATAAAATGAGTCTTTAAAAAAAATAAAAAACAGAAATAAATTTTAATCAAAACTCCAAAAAATTCTAAAATTAAATAATCATTCAGATAACGACAACACTAGATATGAAATATATTGTGCTGATTATGTATTGAGGCGAGTGCGAGGAAATAGGGAAGACAGTGTGTTCTATACATAAGCATATTTGTCAAATCCAATATGGGAAATAAGTAATAAACTGATTCAAATGAATCAGTCAGTATTCTATTCAACATGTTATGAAGTGCCTATCCTTATTTACTATTGTATAGGAATTTATAAATACATATCACCCAGTAATGACAGGATGGATTGGATGGAATGATAGTTAAAAAAGCATAAATCAAACACATAGACAATACACGGACATAATACACAAAATGCCTTTTGTTGTCGATTCGAACAACAAAAAATATTGAAAATTCCTATAAAAATAAATCATAGAAATCAACCATACAATCGGACACAGATTACAGTGGAAATAAAATTTATCAAATCATGATTCATTGAACTTAACTTTATTCATATTCATAAAGTTTTGAATTAGTCTCCTAACCCAGAAAATTTTGGTCGAGACTCATTTTGTTAATTATATGCCACTGATGGGTCACATGGTCAAGGCATGGGTCAATATTGACTCATTGACTCATGCTTAAATAAAATAAAATTTCTTATTGGGAAGCTTGAATGGCATGCTAAAGCAGAAATTTTAAAAAATTATTTTATAAAACGTAATCCGTAGATACTGTTCTGTTCCAGCTGCCTATGAAGCAATACAGAATTTCAAAATTGAAATACCATTCAAATAACGTTTAAATTTAATTCATTTTATAGGTAAATAATATCTGGAAAGGGTTAAATTTACCAATTATGAACCAAAGACGGCCCAGATACAAAATTAGTAGCACGGTCACGCGTTTCATTCAACATATTTATTCAAATATTTCATTAAATCCTCTCAACTTAAGCGTGAATAACATGTTGTAAATTAATCCCTCAAAAAATTTAACAAACAACAATAGTATACAAAATCTAATCCTTTGTTATTTTAAGTCAAGATAATCAAAAACTTTTGTCATTGATGCTGGAAAATATCAAAGAAAATCTTAGAATCTCCATAAAAATCACCATATGCGCTGTCAGAAAACCACAAAATACTTGTTGAATAACACTGAGGTATTGCCAAAATCAAGCATGAAGTCTTAAAATTTATAAACAAATCTTTACAAAATTTTGTCATTCACTGTAATATTATGGGTACAACATTCGCTTTTTTTGCAAACCTTACTGCTTGATCATGATGAATTTTAAATCAGAAAGAGTTCAAAAAATGTTTTTTGTATATTACATAGTAAAAATATAATAAAAAATAATACTTTCTATATCAATTTTGTGATAAACTTCAAAACAATGTATGAAATTTCAGATTCAAATTGATCCAGTTACAAGTTCAATTAGGCTAATTCGCATAACCATTCATGTCATTCGACATGATCCGAGTCGGTCAGAAAAACATTGTTAAGCAATTTTTTGTTAACTATGGGTCACTTATCGATCGAGTCAACTAGACGCGGTCCATCTGTGACGCATACTTGACAAAATCAATTTTTTGATGATTGAAGAATAAAACATATGCCATTTCTTTACAAAATTGTATAGGATATCAAAAGATTTCAGATAACACAATTCAATATTCCATTTGATAATAAATAAAAAAATCTAAAAGTGACATTCCTATTCAAAACATTAATTCACTTTATTCATTTTGACCCATGGGCTATCGGTTGATCTTTGAATGACCACATCAATTGACCACTCATGAAAACAAACACTACACACAACAAAAGAAAATATGTGAAACGAGGACACTTGAAGATATTTGAAAACAACTTTAGTCATATTGTACAAATAGAATAAAGCATGTTGGTAAATTGAAAATTAATAAACACACGTTGTACACAAAGCATGATAATGTGAAAACAGAAGTACAACTGGCATTTTGTTAAAATTTTCTATAGTAGCTGCTTTAGTGATATATTTTATGGTTTATATAATGAATATTGACCAATTAAATGACCCTTTCCGTCTACGCTTTAATAAAGATATTTTTTGTTTCAACATCCACAGCAGTAAAAACTTCTTTCGGGTGTCTGATACATCTAAGTCATTTTCCTCTAGTGATTTAAAATATTTCAACATTTTCAACACAATAAATAGCAGTGTTGATCGTGTTAAAACATTTTTAGAAACTATATTACCCCTTACCACTGGTAGGAACGTCCTTATCCAAATGGTCAACTATTCAAAAATTTTGATTGAAAGTAATTTTATTTTCGATTACTCCTGAATCGTTTCATTTTGCAGTGAAATCATGATATATGCCACGTCCTAACTGCAAAATGGGAAAAATGCGATCAAATATCAATAATTTCGTTTATCTTACATAATGAAACACCATTATATTTATAAAGTAACTTTCGTAAACCCTATAAACGAAACTATATGGACAACTGAACATTCTTTTGATACAAACAATTTTCTTCAACTAACATTTTGCTACTCTGTCACAGCTCTACAAGAAAGGGAGGATGTACAGCGTTACAACAGCAATAATAAGGATGCCTTACCCATGCAATTTTCTCGATTTGGAACAAACATCTTGCATGCAGTTGCAATTGGTAATTCTGCAGCAATGATGGCTTTGATGATAACTGCTTCTATTCTCATCATTAATGAAGTTGTATCAATTCCTTCTTGTTTTAAATATCTTAACATTGCACTCATACTCCATTTATTTCCGTAATCTTCAACGTCAGGGTCTTCACATCTGGGATTGCCAAAAGAATTGTTTAAATTCAAAACCAAGAAAAATTTAGCATGATGAATTAATATATCGGAAAAGCGCTCAAACAATATCTTTTTTAATCGGACATGGTGAATTTTACCTTTTTGGGTTACAATTTGGTGTCAAAGTTGATAAATAATACAAAATTCCAAATTTTGCATATTGCAAGTTTACTCTTTTACAAGAACTTGCATTTTTGTGCGTAATTGGTCAAGCACATAACACATGTTTTTTCGCCATCTCATTTCGCATTTCATTAAGCATATTTTTGCAGAACAGTGTGAATTTTTTAAATGCTAAAATCAATAATAAATATGAAAAACATAATGACTATCCATCGTATCGAAGAAAATAATATTCAGTCCTGATGGCAGATGTAAGTTTCTCCAATAATAGAATGTTCAAAAAAGGGGGATATCTATATCCGTCGCTAAAAAATATAATTGTGAAAAAGCCTACAAAATCAGTTCTATCATGTAGTTCTTACCTGACATAATCATGACTCTTCTTATTGATTGAATAATTAGTCAGATGCATCATTTGATTTTTTAGATGACGATTTGTTTTTTCATACTTCACTGTTGCAAACCTGAAATAAAAAAATAGATAAGAGAATTCTGATATGCATAAAATAAAAGTACCTAATATATAAATCACAAGGAAAGCTATACTAGACTATAAAATGTTCTGACCAAAGTTTTGAACATTTTTTGAAAGTTCATTTATTTTTGGTTAACGAGCGTGAAATGCTGATTTTGGTCTTTGAACTTTTAACAAAAATCCTTGGCAGTTTGGTTGAATGCTGATGGTTTTGAAGATATTTGATTGATAAAAATTACATATTTCACACAACCAAAAAAATCAAGATCATGTCACGTCTAGGTGAGCCACTGCACAAGATTGCTGCTAACTCTCACAAGCACAATATTAAAATAAAACAATAACTCACCTCGTTAATCCTTCTTCAAACAAATAAATCATCAGTGGATCGTATGATGTTACAGCGATATATACACGAATATCAAATTTAAAACCATCAATGAGTAAAGGGTTACCAATGTACTTGCAAACCATGATGTTGTCTTCTAGAGGTACTTGGTTTGGCTGAAGAAAAGTTTTAACTAGTCATTCATATTTTTTATTGAAATTCACTCTGAGCAAGGATGAAGCAGCACTTATTAAGGGACCAAATAAGTTCCAATATCAAAGCAAAGATCTACATAAGATGTAAAACTAGCATACGCCATAAGACATGACATCAGCTTTAGTTATTGTGATAAAGTAAAATCAATCTTGTAGTAAGATTTTCCACAAAATCGAATATTTAATCGGTGTCATTTCTGAATAATTTGGATTTTTTTTAGTTTTTTTATTAAAATTCGCTCAGAGCAAGGTCACAGGAGACAAGAGACAAATCAGACTTGAAAATTCTCCTGAAGCCACCAAAGTGCAAAGAGCTACATGAAATGCAGCAATAGGAACTAAGGAATCCCCATCTTTGATAGAAGTCTATTAACGCGAGTTTTAAAGCCTTGTAGATCAACGTGATCAAGAAAGCAGTAAGAAGGCAAGTAATTCCCAAGTTTAGAGATTCTTGGAAAAAAATTCTTGCATAAAAACAATGTAATAGTTATACATAATACGAATAATTGACAATAGAATTTTTTTATCCAATCTCATTTTCTTTATATATACTTAATATACATAAAATAATGTACCTCCAGTCATATATGCTGACAGAATTCAGCTTTTGGTGAAATAAAAAATTCCATTTCGATATAAGAGAAGGTCTAAAAGCCTGCAAACTTGGCATGCAATGACATTTAGACATTAAATTGATTTTATCTTCACAAAAAAGTCTTAAATTTTCAATAAAATATATTTTGAAAATGTTGCCATTTTCATAAAAACATTTTTGTCTCTTCTTCGAATTCTCAAAAGAATTTGCATTCTAAATTATTTTGCGCATGGATGATCGCAAAAAATGACAGATGGAAAAATCCAATGATGGTTTTTTGATATCAGATAACAGGAGACCCTGGGGAATGACTTGCAACCTAAATTGAAAAGAGCTAAAAAAAATGAGACCAGTCAGTGATTACTATTACTGCCCAAGAGAATGAAAATATTTTAATTAAAGTATTGACATGGGTGTCATCATAACATAAATCATACTGGGGTGCAACAAGGAAGAGTGAGTATTGATTAGATTTTTGAGAGGAACCCAGTAAAAATGATTCTGCTAACCCAGTCAGAAGTTTCATTTTGTCAAGCATGAGTCACAGATGGACATCGGCTTGGCGACACGATCCATCAGTTACATACAGATGCTTTTTTCAAAACATGTTAACCCAGTAGAAAATTTCAATCCAAATATGTAAGTGGCCACAACAGTCCATCTGTGGCACATACTTGACAAAAAAATGTCTAATTGGGAAAGAAACAATACCAGACTAGGAACAGAATCAGAAATATTATACCAAAAATGTTTTAAGCACTAGTCACTGAGTCACGGTCTACTTGTGACTCAAGCTTGGAAAACTAAAATTTTTGATTAGGACAAAGATTGTTTTTATCAACAGACCATGCTCTTCAATATCAAAGTTTCAAATAGATTGTGCAGCTAGTGTTGAAATCAGATTAAAAACCCAACGCCAGTAAAGCATAACAAAACACGCCATACATGAGATGTGTCTGTAGGGTTTGGTCATACTAGAAATTATATGTGTTGGATACTAATTTTTTAGAAAATAATTTCTAAAACTTGTTAAAAATATCTCATTTTTTCTTTGAAAGGTCCACGCTTAGTTGAACAAAGTGCCACAGAAAATATTGTTTAGAAAGAAAAAAACGACATTCTTGCTTACATTATTAATGAGATAGATTCCTCGCCCTCTCGACGACGCGATTGGTTTTACTATCCATGGTCCTTTGTCTTTGACATAAGCAGCTGTAAAAGACGAATTGGATTTTGTCATTGACTTGAAATAAATAATAGTAAATTATTTTGGAGATTGATTGAAAGTAATTTTGTTTGTTCAATAATTTCTAAACTGATGCATTTTGTACTGAAATCATAATATATTATATGTCTGTGTCATTGTAATAAATCATGACCTTACTGCATAATGGTAAAATGTGAATAAATATCAGCAATTTCATTCATCTGAATTTTATGAAACATTTTCTACTTTCAAATCATTCAATCTAATCTCAAATCATTCTAACTAAATTTTAAGAACAACGCAATTTTTATAACCTTATTATTTACTTGAAACAAAACTGTATGATTATTTTAGACGATGCTGCCAGGTTTACTCAGTGCAAAATTCAAGGTTCTAATAAAATCACCCCACCCTCATCTTAATTGTTATTATCGTCAATAAACAGATTTCCCTGAGGTTTTAACATATCTATTAAATCCTCTGGTGCATCCACTTCATAGACTTTGAATCCAACAAATATATTTAATCTCATTCCCCGTCACCATTGAAATGCAAATTTGGATTGATATTTCATAATGTTCTATACAGTAGGATAAAAAGATGAAAAAAAAAATAAAAAGATAACATAGAATAAAACCATTTATTTTGTCAAATAGGAATTCTTATGATATGCATGAGTTAAAAAATCCTATGCCATGAAACCCACATTTTTTAAATAATGTCACCTCTTAATAAACGGGTTATTTTATAAAATCTCTTTCGCCCTCTCTTAACAAGCTTAGTCTGAGCTACCAGAGTTGTGATCCATGCTTGACAACTTCCAAAACATGTCACTGATTGCGATGCAATATATTATATGTACAATATATAAAATCGTAAAAGCAAACAAAACCAAATTTATTTAAAGTCCAGTCAGAAAAGTTATATTAAGATACCGGTAGATAATAATTGATATTTTTGTTTGCTGTAGAGCCCCAATCGATCTTCAGTTTATACTTGGCAAAATTGGATTCCTCTACAGTAACGTCATTTAAAGTATGATATCCTACAATTTAATGAAAAACTCATACTTTTTTTTTTAAAAATTCAGATATTAAATAAAAGATTATGAGAATATGGTTCAATATGATTTAACAAAAGTAGCAGTATTTCGTTTAAAATCTCAAAATATTCAGAGTCAGGTCCATGCCAAAGTACTTCTTCTATTTTCAAATTGAAGTTACAAATATTTTAACAAACAAACAAATACGAACCACAAAAATCTTGATATTCAGATGGCATCAGATAACTTTTTGGCATGAAATCGAAATGTTTCGCTCCTTTAGTGTGTGCCATTCGATCAATATTCTTGAATAATCTGTCTTTTCTTGTGATCTCATAGGACCTGTAATTTATTAAAACTGAATATGCCAAGATCATTTAAAGTCAGATTCTCACTTAGACTGAACAAACATCATTGGTGTCCTGCCAAGTCCAAACCTTTTCTCAGATATCTAAAGATTCAATAAAGACTATATATAAAAAGTTCCAAGTAAATATTTAAAAAAGTCTTTTTCATTATTTAAATGCTTGTTTCACACTTCTTTAGACGATAAAAAAAGAATTTTGTCTGAAGAAGCTTTATATTCATATTTTACCAAGAACTGAGTGGAAACAAATTAAAATCTGAACAAAAACAGTACCTTGGAAAATGGTTGACTTTCTGAAAATCTTGTAAACTTCGCAAAGAAAATGGTTTCAAATGTGCACCAGTCCACATCAGATTAAAATCAGGACTGTTTGGGTGAACCTTTGAATACAAAAATATGTCAGGACTATGATATTCAAGAAAACTTTTAACTAAGGATTACGGGGGGACTAAGACTACGGGACATTACCGGTAACTTATACAACTGAAAACATTTGCTAATATTAATGAATTTTATCTGAGGTAGTTTGGTAGTTTTTGCACATACGATAAAAGTTAAGCAGCACACCATAATTAAAATTCTTCACATTTGTCAATACTAATTTGAACTTCAGTGTTCAGTTTAGCATTTCAACTGTTTATTACGATAATGACAGTGATCAACCTATTCAGTTTCCAATACTCAAATGTTAATATTTTAAAAAAGACACTGTAAATTTTACACATAGAAAATTTGGCATTAATTTGGCAAAATAAAAATATTTATATAATTAAAAGCTAGAATTTTTTGAAAGAATTACTACACAATATTATTGACCATCCAAGAGTTAGTTAATTTTTATTAGAAGGTTAAAATATATCGTAGTATTTTCTTGTTTCTAAAAAATCCCCCAACTAGATTTGAATGAGTTTGGAATTAAAATTGATTTAACATTGACCGGTGTGACACAGTAGTACAAGACATAATGAATAATTAATTAAAAAAGTCTTCAATTGTAAGAATCATCTGTTTATTTCAAGCTCTGAATTCTCATTAACCACCTGTCACTCATTAGGTCAAGCTGTCATTCATATAATTTTATTGGACAAGATAATCACTGCATTTCTGATATGTCCCTAAAAATCCCTGCTTTGCTTAATTGGGCATTGAATTCCTGATCCCTTTCAAACTTTATAGTGTAAAATTTGGCATTGGGGATTTCCCAAATATTCTATTCGTGATTCAGGAATCCATCAACTATTCGGTTCTATTTTTTCATTAATTCAGTGTAGATCTTAATAAAAGGTATCTTTGTTTGTCTCATATAATATTGATGATTGAAATATTCTATTTGTAAAAATTATCCAAATTTGATTTGGACCTATCAGAATCAATATTTCAGAAACTTTCTTAATAAAATTTGAATTTTTTCGGATTTGGTACTCATATATGGGTAATGATTAATGATAAAAAATAGTGAATCATTTCACTTGTTGTGTCCATATCTTTTTATATATCAATTGGTACAGTAGAGCAATCAGTAAAAAAAACATAATAAACCCTTTTATTCAACTCATTTTATCCAGATGCCAGTAACATGTCAAGTGAAAAAATGAATTCCAGGTCCAAAATTGTAATTAAATTTAAATTAAAACAATTAAATCTTTTTATGCCTCCCAGTGAACATGTTATATAATAACCAGATAATATCAGCTCACCTCATGAAAACCATATGTTGAAAGAACGGATCTAACTAATTTGCTCTCGGTTTTAACCATTTTGTAAGCAAGGTGATATTTTTCTGAAAGAAAAATAAATAGTTACCAGTGGCCACTGTCAACAACACAGGTGAAGCGAGTGTGGTATATACTTTATCAGTGTATGTTGGCGATTTGCTCAGAATGAGTAATCACCCAAATAGTGGGTATGAAAAAAATAACATTTATAATTCATAAAAAACATAATTGTGGATTTATACCTCCGATTGCTTTCAATCTTTTATCTCGAGCAATCAACGATTCAGGTCTAAACATGATGAACGCAACTCTTTTTGCACCTGTGCCAGTCCAAAGGAGACTCGAACTTTCTCTGAAAAAATATATTTTTAGTTGTATATATAATTAAATAATAAGTATGGAAAACCACCATACAGAATTTGGTTTGTTTATGAAAAAACATTTTCTTTTCTTTTTTATTAAAATTCGCCTAAAGCAAGGTTGCACGAGATTTAGCATACATGATAGTCTCCTGGAACCACTAGTGTGAAGAGAGCTAGGTTGTAAATTATCATAAATATAGACGATCTGTGCTTGGAAAAATAAACTTTCTGTGCAATTAGAATACAACTACTACTCACGATACTTTCTTTCCACGAGCATCCTCCTCCTCCTCTTCCTCTTCACTCTCTTCTCCAGATGATGTGGGAGTGAGAGATCCAGAATAGTCCGATGTTACTTCAGATGTTATAGGCATGTTGCTTACCTATATTGCTTTCAGTTAGGAAATGTACAAGAAAATTGAAGCTAAATAGTTTACCCTGTACACACTAAGCTTAACAGTTGACATGAAACAAAGATATTGGTCAAATATTTAGAAGTTATATTATCATTGGATTCTAAAAACTTATTTTGCTCTCCCATAAAAGCTAAGAAAATAATGATATAAAATTTGAATATATAGTCTATTAAGATTATTGTTTGAGTAAACCACTTTTGTTTGCATAACAATATCTAAACAAGAAAAACAGTTTTTGGCTGTGTTGTCCTGCTGTTGAACCTTTTCTAATCCAGAATCCAGTAACCATATTCTGAAATTGGCTATTTTTTCATCTGGAATCTGAATTTGCCACAAGTGAATTCTAAAAATAAGACAATTTTTCAAGCTTGCTTGTCGATTTTTCAGCCAATGATGGTTTTTTGGGAAATTGCAAGACGAATATGCCAAGCAATTTATTTTTCTTATGAAGACTTTTGTTTAATGCAATATTCAATGTTACTAAGTCTGCAAGTTACGATTTGGAATAAATGATAAGTTAACTAAGCTTGCCACTTTCAGCTAAATACTTCATTTTTAAATCATATCAGTTTGAATTAAATCTTTCTGATTGTGTTTAAAATATTTGAAAAATTTTCAATAAATGACCTATTTTCTCAACATATTAACGAACATGTTCGATTTGAATTTTGCTCTAAGTTAGGTCGAATAATACCAAATAACAGAAACAAGTAAGTTAGTCTATGTTGAATCAACCAATCTAACGTTAGAAATTTATCCAAACTGATTTTAACATTGATTTTAAATGTGGCATCCCATAATTACAGCACCGAGTAGAACTTTTCCCGAGTTACAAGAAGTCATTTATTTTTTCCTGTGCTGTGCATAAGCAGTATCATAAGCGTTTTTAAAATTGCCTTACCGGTACCTTCTGCATTTTTTCAGTGCGAGAGTATAGAATTGAACTATTAAACTAAGCCTATGGTTTTGATATATCTATCTCTTCCTCCCAAAAAACAAAGTCTATCAAGCGGCGGCTGTTCAAAACATGAACAAACCAGGCAACCATGAACGCGGAGCGCAGAACGGCAAAACACCCAAGCAGTTTCCCGAGCAACTGGAAGGGTTCATCGCAGTTCAAATATAGACCGGGGAATTTATTAAATTAAGACTCGTTAGCGCTGTTGGTGGTTAATAAAGCTAGCGCGAAAAACACTTCCTGTACACATACAATCAAGAAGTACGTGTCTAAAATTTTTTTTATTATATCGAACATTTTCAATATGCATTTCGTCGTAGCTTGACTAGCACCTTTTTCACCTTTGAAACAGAAACACTTGAAGGCACGGTATATCAACACGCTTCACTGAATACCGGTTGGTGCTACAGTTCAGATGTTTTGCAGTTTATTTTGCTATTTTAAGAGGTTTGGTCCGTTCCATCGCTGTCGGTTTTCAAGAGTTTTAGTCCACCAACACGGGAATGGATTGGAAAACAAAATTAAAAAATGCCCTACAATCCCAGGCATGTTCTAATACACCAGAAGAAACTGAAGAAGAGAAAACAGCGAAAGAACTTGACCAATTCACCAAATTATACACGAAATGGAAAGGCAGCTCAACCGAGAAGTGCAAAACTTACAAAACTATTCCACGATTTTACTACAGACTTCCTGCAGAGGATGAAATATTATTACAGAAATTGAGGGAAGAATCTAGAGCTGTATTCCTCCAGCGAAGGAGCAGGTATATTATTTTAAAGGAATTTCAAAATAAGAATGTGTCTGTTATAGCTCTGTAACGAATATCCGGAGTTACTCTACTTACCGAAACGACCAAACTGCAAAAGGTACCATAGAACTGCCTAACTTCGAACACTTTTGGTGTTATTCAATCAGTCACTCCGCCATTTTTCATCCAAATCTTGTAAAAATTGGATATTAGAACAATGATCAATTCCTGTCTAGTCCTATTTCCAAATGTCAATTTTAAAGGCAAATTTTGGGGATTTTATTGTCTGCTTAGAGCACATGCCACCGTCCTAACATCGAACGGCCCGTTTACGATGCACGTTACGTCGACGTACGGAGATAAGACCCCACGGAAAGCGCGTCCGCGATGACGTAAGCGAGACGGTCAGTTGCGTCGTCAACGTGAGAGAGAAACGATACAAATATGGAAATATGGAAGCGACGATTATTCAAAGCGTTTTATGTGTCGTGTTAAGTTTGGGCGATGTGTGACCTTCCAAACAGACCGGGTACGGAACATACATGATTGTCCCATTTTTAAGCACTCAATGTTCCTATAGCATATATTTCAACCCAACTATTTCTCATGATAGATAGTTGTTGAAATATTGACATATTTACAATAACAACTTTTAATCCAAATAGTCGCAATAAAACTTATTAGAAAAAAACGATATTTTTTCTATGTAACACCTTACCTGTATATCAGAGAATCACCTGCTGAGCGCACTCGAACGCACCCTCAACCGTCAAAACCATCCACGAATCCCGTCAAATGACTTGTTGACCAACTGTATTCACAATATACAATTTCGGCTTCAATTGTGGATGTGTGGGCTATGTTATTCTCCAGCAGTTGCCACTAATATCGCTTAAATTAGAAATTTTGCAAGGTTTTTTTTAATTTAGAATTGAATTGTTCACCTTTAAACACATTAGGGACAATTTTCAAATTTCATAGATGACATGAAGCCTACTGAGACAGTCAGCCCATGCATGATAGAGCCTATTTTCTCGATCGCTACGTCTTCCGCCGATCAAAGGCGGGTCTAGGTCTAGGAGAGATAGCCTGCCGTTGTTACGTTATCGAAGTCACCGTGCATCACAGCGAAAGAGCGATCGACGTCAACCTGCGTAACGTCTGACGTAGGCTCAAATTTTACCGATTTTGGCAATTTGAGCAACTGGCGTAATTCAATTTTTTGACCTCTGTCCTGACATCTCACGGCCACTGTAGATATATATGAACATTATGGGCGCCCTCTACCGGCAGCCTGAATTGCAAGATATTATGAGTCACAAGAGCGGAGATATGACCTTTAAGCCGACGGCGAAAATTTTTTGCACAAAACACCTAAAATTCAGATGAAAAAAATATTTGCATACAAAAAAATACCACACTACAATTATAAAGCATATTTCTGGCAACATGCAAAAGAAATCACGTAGATAGCTCAATATCTATGCGGGTTATGAACGTTTATGTAAAAGTGTTCGAAGTTTACGGTAAGCAGTTTTACGGTACAGAAATGACGCGAAAGAAGTGGAAAATATACTGAAATGACCTTGTAGTTATGTTGGCAGGTGTCTATTATCATGCTGAAATCCAAATTTTAAAGCTACTCCGAGCATTCAGTGGGATGAAAATATGAAATATAGCCCATAGCACCACCTAACAGTGCAAAAATTTTTGCCGCATCGTTATAGATATGTTGCCCATGCGACAAATTGACACTTTTTTTATTATAGGGTTTATTATAATCAATCCGAATTCAGACATAAACATTTGGCATCATCAAATAATAAAAAAAAATCTTGATTGGCACTGGATTTTGTTCGGCATAGCAAAAAGAAACACACTTTTATGTTTACTGGATATTTTGGAATTAACAATTATGTTATGAGAATTAAGTTTGGCCAAGCAAGACATTGTGTTGTTACCTTATTATTATCTATCATCATCAAAATGTTATTGTTCCTAAGTGTTATGTTCACTGATCACAGATTTCAAATTTAGATCCTGGGAAGGTTAGGGTACAAGTACAACTGGGGGTCGTTTAGTTACATTTTTCAATAGCTTCATGGTCGTTTCTGTAATTTTCTATTGATTCGGTAATTATAGCAAACGAAATATCCGAGATAAGTGACAACACATGTAGTCAAATATGACAGTCAGTGGCATATTAAAAATCTTGAAAAGCAAAGGTGCATTAATGTGCGCGACAGGCAAAAATTTTTTTCGATAAAATAGCATTTTTATTGTATACCAATAAACACAATAAAACCAAAAACTGCATAGAGGCGAGGATTTATGAAAAAATTGGATTTCACGGCCTAATAATTGACTAAATAAATAACTGGTAATAACTACTACATGCCAAAAGAGCTCAAAAATTCGAGAATTTCCTATTTTTTTTTCTCCAATATAATTTTAAAATTGGTTTGCTTCTTAAGGAACCTCGAAATTAAAAGGATGTTTTAGTGTAATAAGGCATTAAATTACAAAACAATGTGACAAACTAGTTATTCTTTAATTTAATAATTATTGTGACACCATGAACGAAAATGCATGCTTGACGAAAATGGTGGGCCATTACCGAGCATAGAATTAGTTGACAGATTTTGATTGTAATCGGTCAGACAAGTTCTTGCACTCATTTACCGTCGCATGTCGCACTGAATATTAATTTTCATCACTTATTCGGCTTATTCAATATTTCAGAGAACTGCTCGATAACGATGAATTACAGAACCTTTGGTATCTTCTCGACAAACATCACACACCTCCTGCAACTGGAGAAGAACAGATGATAAATTATGAAGACTTTTTAGAGGTTGGTAGATCAATTAATTCAATTTCTTGTGATTAACTAGTAAATTTTATATGATTAATATTACTGAATTAGAATTGTAAGTACCGTATTTTTCTCTATATGTGTTCATTGTGTTTAATCACAGTAATTTTTGGTCACTCTCATTGTTATATTATTTTTTAAAAAGGTTGGAAAGAAAGCTGGTGAAAAATGCAAACAGTTTTTTACTGCAATTGTGTTCACAAAATTAAATCAGAAAGATCCTCTGGGAAGAATATCAATTTTACAATTTTTCAATTATGTTATGAGAAAGGTAATATAATATTAATATGCCACTAATTTAATAATATTTTTGTTCCAATTGAAGAAATTTGAAGTCGAAGTTTCAGGATCAAAATCTTATATCGACCTTGCTATTATTTATCAATATTTACCAGATATATTTTTTATCATTAAAGTTCGCTTTAAGCAAGACCTTTATGTAAGCGCTTCTAAGTAGCGCCTAACATGTAACCAATGGAGGCCAAGCAATAGACACTTTAATGACAAAGAGCTGCTACAAAATGTTGTTCCGGTAACTGCGGAAAACATCCCAAACGGAACTGGGCCGCCATAGTAATATTCAGTGAGCATTTCTGCTCTAGGCGATGTCTGAATATCATTTCAATGCTCTCATAGAAATCCTATTACTCAGTCTTATTTTTTTATTGAAATTTTATGTGAGATTTGAAACAGCATCTAACTAACTAACAACACAAAAACCTTGAGTACATAACTTTAACCATGCCTTCTAAGTAGAAATTATTTCATACAGAGGTAAAGTGCAATGAGTTGAAGCATTTATAAAGTCCAGGACATTAATTTTATTCGAATGTTATTCAGGTTTGGCTTCATCAGACAAGAATAGGTTTAAGTTTATATGATGTTGCTGGTCAAGGATATTTGAGAGAAGCTGATTTAGAGAATTATATACTTGAACTCATTCCTACACTTCCTCAACTTGATGGACTGGAAAGATCATTCTATTCCTTTTATGTTTGCACAGGAGTTCGAAAATTTTTCTTTTTTCTTGATCCAATGAGAACAGGGAGGTGAGATGGGTTTCATGCAATTACTATATAATTAATAAGGATGTTGAAGATTTTACAAATTTGAATAAAAGCTTGTCTCATGAAGCACTCTCAATATAAACTTCTTGTTTTTCTCTCTGACTCGGTAAAGGTTCAATTTAGATATGTAATCAGGTTTCAAAAATCTTTTATAATAATTTATAACAAAGATATTAGGTCAGATTTTTTATCACATTTGTCTGCCCCATCATGCATCGAAATCAGCATTTATAACAAAATAGTACCTACTGTATTTTATTTTATTGCGAAATGAGTATTTTCGTAATGATTGGAAAGTCTAATCAGAACTAATACTTAACTACTCAATGTATTATAGCTGAAATGAACATATGTGACGTGATCCTTCAGTGAAGAAAACAAATTTGTTCTATTAGTTTGCTAAAAGCAGCTTCATTCAAAAATGCATCACATCTAGAATTATAATGTTAAATCCTTTTCAGAATTAAAATTCAAGACATTCTTGCATGTGGATTCTTGGATGATTTGCTTGAGCTCCGAGATGAAGAATTATCAAAAGAAGTTCAAGAATCAAACTGGTTTTCTGCACCTTCTGCATTACGTGTCTATGGGCAGTATTTAAACCTTGATAAAGATCATAATGGAATGTTGAGTAAAGAAGAACTAGCCAGGTAGGAGCTGACTTGTTAATCTAGTTTGTGGATATTAATAAACTTTCATGTGTCCTCCCCTCCATTGAATATGAAAACAGTGTTGCTAATTTTTTTAAATCTTTTTACAGTTCACAGTGTTTCTATGGTTCAATGATGCCGCATTCATTTTAGTCAATTCCGGATCCTGTTGACATTCAATAATTAGAATCCAAAGTAAAAAGCTAGAAAAAGATGTCTTAATCCGAATAGCAAGATATTCTACTAGACTAATTGAACTTATTCATTTTCATATACTTCATTTTATCGCACTATTGTAAAACATTGATTCATTCATGTTTATGGAGTAATATTGAGTAAACACAATTAAAAGCAGTAATTTTGATGGCGAACCTCCAGCATAATTCTTCAGACTAACTTGAATTTAGAATACTGTTTGAACCAAACAAAACAAATTTATTTAATATTTTTACATGATATCATTTTTGACTGTTATGTTTTGTTATCCAAGAGATGCTTCAGGTGTTGTGCAACAAATTGTCCATCCTCTGCTCCACTCCCCTTGTGGAGAATCCTTGTGCGACCAAGACTGCAAGGATACTGAATAAGATGCAGTCGAGAGTTAAAGAACAAAAAGTCAGAAACAAAAAATCATGACATTATTCCACATATTACAAGATTCATTTACCTTGCTTTCGTTAGAGCCTAGCCTAGCTTCGTCAGGTATTATACTAGCTAAAGGTTGGTGAATAAATCTTGTAATATGTGGAAAAAGATCATGATCTCTTATGTTTTGTTAATTGAACTAATTTAAGATCAAAAGCTTTATAAGACTCCTGCCTGGAGGTTACTATCTTAAATGGGGCAAAATATTATTCAAGAACCTATGTGTTTCAATGTTTGTATTTCAAAATCTAATTTTTTTTATTTAGATATGGAACTGGGACACTGACAAAAGTATTTCTGGATAGAGTGTTTCAAGAATGCTTAACCTACGATGGTGAAATGGATTATAAAACGTATCTCGATTTTGTACTTGCCATGGAAAACAGAAAAGAACCAGCAGCATTACAATATTTATTCAAATTACTTGACGTACAAAACAGAGGATATCTCAATGTGTTTTCCCTAAATTATTTCTTCAGAGCCATTCAGGTTTGTATACCAGAGTGTAAATCTGTTCTATTTCAAACAAACATTTCTTGTTAAGTTCCAGTATGTGTCAATGTCACTTAGGCATGAGCCATCTGTCACTCACTTTTATGATAATTTAATTTGGATTGTATAGACACTAAACTGGTATCGTTTATGAGAGCAGTACCGGTACTCTACTGATGTTTAACTTTGAATACTGGCCTGATCATAATAGGAAGAGAAGTTAGAAGTTAGAAGGCGGTAGTATCTATGAAAAAAACATTATGGATAAGATAAGTTTTAGCCATTTCTGCTGTCAAATAGGCTAGTTTTTACTAAACTGCTATTTTGGTGACCAACACTTAGAATCATACACCACTAGTTGTTCTGTACAGGAGACGCAGACCCAATTCCTGTAGGGATATTTATGCACAAGAACAATTGCCAACAAGAATGATAAATCTTTATATTTTTTTCAGGAAATGATGAAAATGCATGGACAGGATCCTGTGTCATTTGCTGACGTGAAAGATGAAATATTCGATATGGTTAAACCTGCAGATCCATTAAAGATAACATTGCAGGTAATGACTGTTCGTAAAACACATATCCATAATAAAAACAATAATGGTCCTTGTTATGGAAATGGTTCCTATTGCACTGGCCTAGGAAATGCTTCCTCACTAATATCTTGAATCTTGAGACACAACCAAATTGTCGGGGCCAGTATCCAATTGAAAAAAATAATTTGTCAAGCATGTGTCGTGGATGCCTCGGTTGTCAAGCATGTGTCGTGGATGCCTTGGCAGTGCGGAGAATCTATATGTTGTGAAGGTAATATTTATTTTTTGCCAAAAAAACTCAAATTCTTCCTATTATGCCACTTTTTTCAGGATTTAATTAACAGCGGACAAGGTGAAACGGTGACAAACATTCTGATTGATCTAAATGGATTCTGGACTTATGAAAACAGAGAAGTTTTGGTAGTCGATTCGGCGGCAGATGACGATGTCTGATAAATTGTGGTGATTGTTCAAAAAGTAGAGCTGAGCACTTAGAATTGAACTGAAGTTTAAGTGATTTGGGTTTTGATTTGATACAAATCATAGTCTTGATGCCAGCATCCCAGTGCATTGAGGAAATCATCATTTCCAAGTAGAGTAATGTGGGGCTATCATATGTCAAAGATCATATTTATGCGTCTTCTTTGTTTGTTTAGTTTTGAACTTCAAATCGATCCTTCCCCAGTCAGATTGTTCGAATATGTTTTGTCAAGTATGGGTCGCTGATGGATCGCACCGACAAGACGCGGGCCCTTTTGTGACTTATCCTTGGCAACTGCATCAACAACTCAATTAACATCAAAAATATTCAACAGTGAACAATAACACCCATCGTAAATAACATTGTATTTATTTGAAACTGCTGCAACAGAAATGTTCAAAAAGATTATTTTGCATGTATTCAATTTGCAGTCATGTCGTGTGGAAACCGAATTATTCGAAATCATCAACACTGAATAATTTAAGCCTTTTTTTTTCAGGAAAAATTTTTTGTCACCAATCGAGGAAATCAAAATTGTCGCTCTAGTGTTCTGCATGATATTGGCAATCATAAAAAAACTGTTAAATTATTATTTCTGAAGTTCTTTCACAATAATACATTGTCCCAAAAGATGCATGACCAAAACAGTCTTGTGTTCCCTAGTGTTTATCGTTAACTTTTTTTAATTTATAGAACTATTATTTGTTCTTTTTCGTATTTCCTTGCGAATACCGTTTAGTTTACAATTTATCATTTAAAAAATTAACTAGTTTTAGAATTTATTTCGGTGTGTATATATATATATATATATATGATAAATTATTCACTCAAAAATTAAAAATTGTCTGTTTTTTAGGTCTGACAGTGAAATACTGTTCTGTAAAATTTTCAACCCTGCTATGATTCGATTTGGTTTTACTTCAGTTCATAATATTAACAAAAATTATTCATATATTTCCAAACAGAAAAATACAAACTAAAGTATTAATTCTAATGTACTCGAGGAAATTCTATTAAGAGTTCACTGCTCATTCATCAAAAATCTCTTTGATTCAATCAAAAATTTGTGAAATTCTTCTCTGTGATCAAAAGATATGTGATTTTAGCCATCCTTAGATTGGTATTACCTTATTTGTAAATCAACCACACTTTGTATCTTTTCCCTGTTTGCATCTAAATATTTGTTTTACTTCATTCAGTATATTGTGTTTTTGATACTGTTTTTCTATGCTTTTTTACGATTTTTAAGAAATGAATAAAATAAAACACGATTTAAATTTTTGAAAAGTTCTGTAGTTCTGCACAGATTGTAAGGTTTCTAATAGGAGGCATACTGCCAGCATATATTCAGACGTTTCCTGCATTTTCATTCTAGATTTTCTTATACTAAATCTGAGCAGTGTTAAACAAGTGGCTCCTTATTTTTTGGACTTCGTTGGTTTTTGAGAAGTGGTAGATGGTTTTATCATCACCCAGGGCAGATACCACTTACGGCACATTACCGTGGCGAGTCTGTATGAGATGTTTTCTGTCTTAGAGTGCAGTTGCTGGTACTTCATCTTGTAGAAGCTCTTTGTCATTTAAATGGCCTCTGGTTAGCTCCTTTCAGGTGCTGCTTGGCCTTGCTTTAAACAAGCTGCTATGGAAAAAATTTTTGTTGGTGAAAGACATGCATAATGCTTACAACTATGCTCATGGGATTACTGAAGTTATGTCCCAATCAAAAGTTTTATTTTGTCACGCATGAGACACAGACGAACCTTGCCTCATTGGCGTGATTCATCAGTGACTCAAGCAAAACAAAACGGGTGCACAAAAATATAGGTGACTGGGTTTTATCTGCCATAGCCAACAACAGTGTCAGGTAAGTCTACCATATCTGTTAGTATAATGATATTGAGATATGTGCAATCAAACATGGACATATGCAGTGCAGACATAATGTACTCCATTAAAACTGCCATGCTAAACTTGAGGAACAAATACTGTGGTATCAATGTTTTACTTCAATGTGAGCATAAATGAGGTGTATCAGTGCGAAGTATCAGATGTCTATTCAAGCTCAAACACAATGCTATTGTATGGCATTTGTCTCTGCTTTGTGCTAGTGTATAGTATAAGGTAATTCACTGATACACCAGTGTATAGTATAATATGTAATACACACTGATACAACAGTGTATAGTATAATATGTAATACACACTGATATATCAGAAACACTGTTATTTGATCCATAATATTTGAGCTGCGGAGTGCGATTAATCTCATCTTTACCTTTTTGTCTTTCTTATGGAAGTCTTTTACTTATTATTTTTTGTGACCTTGAATCACTATTAAAAAGAAATAAGGAAATGGAATATATTTGTGAATTTCGTATTCATCGTATTGAATTATCACAATTTCGTCAAAGACCCTGTGAGACTTTGGCTGAGTTTGTTGATAGAATCAAACATAAAGCGTCAATGTGCGATTTTGGTCATAAGGAGATGAATGAGAGGCTCATAGAAATACTAATATGTTCAACACCGTTGAATGGTTTCCGTCATGAATTATTATGCCAGCCAAAAGGATTTTCAATTGAGGATGCTCTTAAACTCGGAAAAACTTTTGAGGAAAAAAGTAATAAAGAGATGTTGAAAAATGATGCCAAAGGAACATTTTCTGTAGAACTTGATTTGAATGTGAGTACCTGCACTACTATTTAAATGTAGATAGTCTGGTTTTGGTGTTTTCATTTGCTTTTATTTTATACTGATCAAGATTTTTCTCCTAATTACAAGGTGGTGGAACGAGAGTTTCATGCAATCTTCAACAATATGATTAAGCCAACTTATTCACAACTCATGGATAATTTTCTTGCGTCGCAGCTTGATACACAAGAAAAGTTAAAATCTTTTGTTACTATACTCCACGAAAAGGTACTTGGAAAATTTAAATAAATTAAATCTCAAAAAACAGCTGAAAAAAACTTTCAGAAAATTTGCGATATGCTGGTGTTTCAAAGAATCATGGTGGTTTTCAAACTTCACCTGCCTCAAACTATTTTATCTATCAGAATAGTATTTGTGGTAAAAATGAAAAATTATTTGGCCAGCAATATGATGGTAACATAAAACCGAAATTTGCAGGATTTTGAATAAATTCACCGTAAATTATAGTTCGACCCTTGCCTTAAGATTGTTCTGTAACCATGTGATCATATGTCTATGCAAGATTGCAGAAACAACAAAATTAATGTATCTAGATGGGTAATAAAGTATTTGCACTGAATGAGCAGACAACACAAAGCAAACATTGATGTACGAGGCTTGTAAATATTACTCGGACTATAACCAGCTTTCAGAATTAAAAAACATTTATTTTATTTTAAAGGCAATTAGCAAATCGCACTTCCCACAACTGTATGCAAAGATGTGTGCATGTTTGACGCATTTATGTGTCACACAAAAATTTATATCAAGTGGAAAAACTATGAGCTTCACTCCAGTTCTTTTGATGAAGTGTCATCAAGAATTTCAACACAACGAGTTACAGGAATCCTTTTCTGTATAATATTATTTGTTTTGCTAGCATATCTTAGTGAATTGGAATTGTATGTACGGTATATGTAACATTGTTCTGTAACTATTTTGACCCCACCCATGCAGCTGATGACAGAATAATGTGTCGAGTGACTCCAAAACCTTAACATCGCCATTGCTCATTGGTACTGTTCAGTCAGTTCTCAAACTTTCTTTACTGCCAGTACCAGAGATTCTGTTGGATATTTTAGTATGGTAGTTTTTCTTCTGTTGGCAGCCATTTGGCAGGGAAGCCAAAGTTTTGCCAGTCTGGTAATTAGATGTTACTCTTAACCCTAAAGTAAATTTGAGAGAAAAGATTACAACTTCTTAGATATTCCCTCATTTGATTTTAATTGTAGAATTCTGCGTCGGAACCTGAGAACAATGTACTTCAAAGAAAACTCAACAATGCACATTTTGTTTGCGAACTTTTCAAATGCAATGTCCTTTCGGATGCTGGCATTTTTCATTATATAGTATCGTTACTCATATACAGAGATGATGATCATCTTCAAATACTTTGTAAAATGCTTGATGTTATTGGAAAAGAATTTGATCTTCTAGTTACCAGAGTAAGTCAGCTTCTTTATTCCTTCACTTACTTTATCTTTGTGAAATAATAAATGTATCATCTTTTTTCAACTTTTCTCAGATGGCTAAACTTCGTATCTATGAAGAAATCAAGAATCTAATTTCAGCAGAAGATGTGTGCCCTGAGACCAGAGAAATGATTGAAAATTCAATCATGAAGGTGAAACTTTTGAATTTTGTTAATTTATTACATATGTATAATACTGCTGAAAAAGATGTGCATACTTGTGTGTATACTGCCCTCTAAATTGATACTTGAAAGACCTAAACATAGTTGTATTTAGGGTCTCTGCTACCTTCCAAGATGTGGTACCCGATTGTTCCACTTTAAATATTTTTAAGTCATTCATGTAGGGATTTCAAACAGTTAAATACATTTTCGTTATTTGAACACTCCAAACTGTATGCCATGGTCTTGAATGAGTGTAAGTTCCCCATAAAATTTCTTTTTAATAATGTTGCGCATTGTAATGCCTCTACTTATTCAAATATTCTGATTTTGAGTTTTTTTATTAAAATTAGAACAAGGCTGTGAGATACACATCAAACTATAAAATTTTCCTGAAATCACTTATGTGCAAAGACCTACAACGATCCCAGTTTGCTCAATCAATTTGCTCAAATTTATTGTTTTATCACCATACCCATTACTTTCTAGACAATAACTTATGATTGGTAACTATGAATTTGTTATGCAAAATCTGGATCATTTTTTAATGTCTCATGAATTCCAGATTTCCCATCTCTACTGTAAAGATTATGCAGAAATCAATTTGAAAAGTGCTGAAAATCCTTGGAAACCTTTAAAAATGCGGAACGTTTCTGATATCCCAGCGGATGAAAAAGAAAAACTGGTGAATATATTGTCTAATCTCACTGATTTCTTTAATCAATCCCATAATCAAATTGTCAAAATTGAATTTGAAGTAGTAACTTCATCGGTACGAGTCATAGTTTATGGCTTGTAGCATAGCAGGCCTCATTAGCTTAAAACAGTAAATTTAATTATCTTAAATCTTGAAGTAAACAGTTATTTCTATTGATATTTATTGCAGCTAAATATAGGAGCACTTTTCAATTTTAGAATGACTGTGTTCGGAAATGCTGTATTTTGGTATTTTTTGATTGATGCATAATTAGGACGTTTTCAAATGGATTAAACTCAAAATCTTTTTTCAAATTTTGGAATATTCGTATCCCAAAAACTTCAAAAACACTATTTTTATTGTGCTCAAACTGATAAGGGCATTAACTGCCTCTGTGAGTAAAGGGTGGAGGCATATATCGCCATGGCGTGTGTGTTCCTGCATAAAAAGCAGTGGAAAGTTAAAACACAAAATAGCACTTTGGGAACAATAGAAGAGATTACGGATTACCTAGTTTTCAACAACTTTAAGGAAGATTTTAATTTTTTTTAGAATAATCGAAAACTAAAGAAATTTGGTCTGGTCTAAGGATGCCTAGCTATCTGGATAATGACTTTTATCTATAACTCGAGCAAATATAAAATGAATCTCTTTTTTGTATCAAAGAGACAGAATATCAACAATATACTATCTATAATGGTATTATTTAGGATTTATAAAGAGAAATACTTTTAATAACCAATAAATTGACACCCTCAACCTTCCCAAAGCTTATCAAACAGATGTTAGATCTGAAGATTGAATTAAAACCATGACGTGTAACTTATATTTTATTCAAAAAGTATTATAAATTTTTTTTCAGGTTATAATCAAATTCATAAGAAAAAGTTCGAATATGGATCACCATCTATCCAATAGATTTTAGACTAGTTTTATAATGGTAGTTTTATTTTTTTTATCTACCCATCAAGTTTAGTTAATTTCAGATCTAAGCAAAGAATGGTGCATGGGCACTAGTGGGAGTTGAGGGGATCCGCCATTTTCCAAATCCATAGAATGCGATAAAAGCCCGGCTCGGTGGCACGATAACCCGAACCCTGTCCATCTATCTGTCCTCTACACGAGGTCCTGATGCTATTTCATAGCAGTATTATTGATTTTGAACTTTTCACTACAGTTTGTTGCTACCAGACGTTTTCATCTTCTAACCCCATATCATAAAATATTACCCATTTGCTAATATTTCTTCTGATCAAACCCATTTTCTTTAGGTGTCTAAGTAGCAGATGGCATTCAGCCAGCCTGGTATGTTATATCGTAGATTTTTTTTTTTTTTTTTTTTTAAAATTCGCTCGGAGCAAGGCCACAAGAGACAAATCATACTTGAAAATCCTGAAGCCACTAAATTGAGAAGAGCCACATGAAATTCAGGAACAGGAACTAAGGAACCCACATCTTTGATAGATGTCTATTAACAAGAGTTTTAAAGCCTTGTAGATCAACGCGATCAGGAAAGCAGTGAGAAGGCAAGGGATTCCAAAGTTTAGAGATTTTTGGAAAGAAGCTTCTTGCATAAAACTGTTTGTGACGTTGTGGAACCTTCGCAGTAAATTGGTAGCCAATCGTGTTGACCAATTAAAAATTTTGTTCGGAGGAAAGAGCAGAAAGCTCCCTTGAACAAAGGCCATTATAATATCCGTAAACAGAGTGAGGCAACGTTGCAGCGGTGTGGCATTTCATTTCATTGCAGACCGAAAAAAGTTTAGGGTCAATCATTTTGATCACACACCGTTGAATAGGGTCAAGCATGCTAAGAACAGTGACAGTGGCACTGCCCCAAATGTGACAGCAATACTCCATGCAGGGTCGAATCAGTGATTTGTACAAATGGAAAATGATTTAGGGAGTGAGATAATGGCTAGCTCGATATAGAGAACCGACTTTTCATTGAGGCTTGTTTAGCAATACTACTGACCTATTCATTCCAACTCATGTTCTTAGACAGTGTGATTTCAATGAGACGAATATTTGAGGATTTTCTCCAGAACAGTAAATTTGAGTTGCATTCGTAGTAGTGCAACGATTACTTGATACTTACTTTGGTGTTCTCCGAGTTGAGAGTTACATTCCAAGTGCTACCCCAGTTAGATACTGTGGTCAAATCACACCCAAGCTTTAAGTTCAATATTAGAATGTAATACTTAGCATTTAGCATGACCCAATTTCGACCCCTATATACAATTTTTCCTCTTGAATCATATTTGAAAATTTAATTATATCTTGTTTTTATAGCTACTTCTTGAAGCAGATCACCCTGCCCACCTGTTTTTCTTTTTAGAATGTGTTTCAAATTTACGGATTTAATGTCATTTTAGGAAGTACAAAGAGAAGTTCGAGCAATCTTGAATAAATTGACTCCATCAACATTCCCGAAACTCATCAAACAAGTTCTTGATATGAAAATAGACACTGAGAAAAAATTGCAGGGAGTCACCGATCTAGTTTTTGAAAAGGTGCTATTTTACTCGACTGTTTTATGTCCCCTGACCCAACAAGGGGAAAAAAAACAACATACAATGAAGTCAAATTTGTTTGCTTGCTTTAAGTTTTAATCAATTTAATTTTTGCTATTACTCCCTTTGGATGAATCACCGTACCCGAGCACACATTCTAGTTTGAAAAACAACTGTTATCTTCCCTTTGGCTTTGGCAATTTTTATCTCTTGTGTTACAATGGAAAAACTTTTTTTTTTGAAGAAAGTAATGTGTCTTGCTGGGTGAAAAGAAAGCAAAGCAAAACAACTGTTGCTGGCGATTTACGCCTAGTTTGGTATTTAACTTTCTACTTCAATTTGTGTGTAAATCGTTGTTGATGGTTAACTGTCTTCCCGACAATATTCTAATATTGCATTGTTACCTCATATATGAATAATTATTTCTTTCAACCGGGAAGTGAACAGAAACCCGATTCTCAGGACAACTCATTTTACCATTTCTTAGGCTATCATTGAACCAAACTTCAGTGAAGTTTATGCAAACATGTGCAGACAAATGACAGCCCTGAGAGTTGCACCAGAAGTTCCACAAACTCCAGAACAAATTCCTGCTCAACAACAACCTGCTAAATCTGACCCTGTTGAATTCAGAAAATTACTTTTAACAAAATGTCAAGAGGAATTTGAAAAAAATCTATCTGATCACCAACACTTACTTGAGATGAAGAAAAAGTTGGACGAGAACACCAATGAGGTTTGTTTGGAATATAATATATACTTTTATTTATTTTGAAAATCAGCTTCTAAACGATGATGCCTTGAGTTTCACATTGGGTTCTATGTGAGGTGAAGTTTCCCGAATTCATTTTATATTCTGTTGCAAAATATTCTCTGTTTTAATCAATTCGTTTGAATCGCATTTTTTTAATCTCATGATAGTCTACTGATAAATATCTTCATCAAGCCAACATTATTTTCAATGCTTCTAATGGACGAACATTGGAAATTTGGTTTTGCTTTATATAAATTTTGGCAATTTTTCCGTTATTTCGGTCAAAATTATACAATTCTTTCACATAATAGGTTCAAAATGTGTGCTGTATAGGTTTGAATTCAATTTGTTTCAACTGATTCGGGTTTCTTGAATTCATTTTATATTCTGTTGCAAAATATTCTCTGTTTTAATCAATTCGTTTGAATCGCATTTTTTTAATCTCATGATAGTCTACTGATAAATATCTTCATCAAGCCAGCATTATTTTCAATGCTTGTAATGGACGAACATTGTAAATTTGGTTTTGCTTTATATAAATTTTAGGCAATTTTTTCGTTATTTCGATCAAAATTATACAATTCTTTCACATAATAGGTTCAAAATGTGTGCTGTATAGGTTTGAATTCAATTTGTTTCAACTGAGTGTTCCTAATTGTTCAACCGGTGACACGCAAACGTTGTTTTCTTTCTGCCAACGTTTCGATTGTCTATGAGGATGTTCTTCATCTTTGTCCAGATAAAGAATGTCTGCATAGACATTTAAAACGGTAGCAAAAAGAAAACAACGTTCGGTTGAGCAATAAGAATTACTATGAATATCCCTGGTGGCAATCACTCAATCTTGTATAAATATTTGAAAGGGTGAAACTTATCGTTTTATTATCATTTGTATGCTTTCTTTAAACTCAGGTAATAACAGTTTCTCTTTTACAAAGATAGTGGAAAAATAGTGATTATCAAGCACCCGAAGCTTAAAGCTGCCAGAGTGATTTCGTTAGTGGGGATGGCCAATTCAGATCAGTTGACTATTTCCCAATAATACCAGAACACTTAAATCAAATCCAATGTCTAAATTCTTTTATAGAATATTGTAATATTATGTCCAAGACAGTTGGAGCATCAATACATAAAGAGGAATTTGTCACTCAGTGAGGGCAGCAACATATAGATGATTTCTCTATTTATCAATAAGTGAAATTTAACAGTATTGCATTCGGATTTGACAATTCGCAGTCACTTTTTCCACATTCAATGCCATTACAGCTCTTCATTTCAAATTTAGGAGCTTGGACCACAACTCAAGGAAGAGTACAATCTTGCTGAGGCGAAAGAACGGCGTCGAAGGCTCGGAAATATTCGATTTATTGGAGAACTTTTCAAACTTCGAATGTTGACTGAAAATATTATGCATATTTGCATTATGTCTTTGTTTGAAGCTCGTGATGATGATCATCTTGAATCTTTGTGTCGTTTATTAGCTACGATCGGAAAAGATCTCGATCATGTTAAAGGAAAGGTAAGAACTATATTGACTATATTTGTTTATATTTAGACGTATTTTCCATTCTAAATTAGATATGTTGTGTAGAGCATGAGCTACAGATGGATCAGTGACTTATTCTTGACATTTTTCGGCACACATTATGCGGGGTGCAAGCCTGACAAAACTTATCTGATTCGGATTTGGATCTCAATGATATACTCCATTACTCCACTCTTTAATACTTCTGTTATTTGGTAAAAAATATATAAAATTTAGTTTAAGATGAAATAGACATTACACTCCCTACATTGAAACAACAGGAATGCAATGAGAATAGAATGATTCTCTTTGCTTTTTGTAGATATAATTGTACCAAACTTGTTTTAAAAGGCTTGAATAGTCTAGTGTTATCAAGTTATTTTATTTACCTTGTTGCGGTAGTGTACTGAAAAATTGAGTTGTAGGACCTCTTTCCTTGTATTTTTTGATTGTTGAACAAGGGTCAGTGATGGATTTCGCAGCCAAAGTGCGGTGCGTCATACTGTGCCACATTTTCAAAGAAATAAAATTTTCTGATCAGACTTAACTCCAGAGTAAGCATCAGGGCCGCGGGGTAGCGTGATGGAACCAATAATAGCTGCCAAACGTAACACCTATTGAATGACAAAGGTTTGAATCCCAGCAAAGTATGGTCCAAGACCGATGAACGAAAAAAAGCTTTATTGAGCAATACATGTAGGGTATCCCTGGACGAGGCTCTATTTATTTATCGGTTTTTCATTGGTTTGTTTCATATAAATTTATTTATTTGTTTTCATTTGCAGCCAAGAATGGATCGATATTTTACTCAAATACAGAAGATAATCCAAGAGAAGAAAACGTCTTCTGGAGTGCGATTCATGCTGCAGGATGTAAATGACCTCAGATTGGTGAGTAGACTCGACATTTTTTAATGTTGATACACTCGAAGCAAGGTCTGAAGCAGTATCAAGAACGAACCCTTTATCAGTCACTAATATCGGAAAAAAAAGCTTCATAAATGTAAGGTCGCCACTCATTTTTATTTTTTGTCAAGCATGCGCCACAGATGACCATGTCTCATCGACGCGATCCATCACCGACACATACTGAGTATATTGTCAAGTATATTGAGTCAAGTATATTGACAATATTTTTCAAGATTTGGCAATTTATTATAAGATATATTTTCAGTACAAAATTGAACCTATGCAGAATTGAACTTAGTCATAAGTCATGGTATTATCACTCTGAAATGGATTAGGTGGTTTTACAAACATTGAGTTTAAAATATCAGTTTGAGTTAATTTTCAGAATTCTTGGGTGCCACACGCGAATACAATGCAAGGTCCTAAAACCATCACTCAAATTCATCAAGATGCAAAAGAAGAAGAGGAATTATTACAACTTAGAAATGCGACTGCCCCTGCGCCTTCACCTCAGTCTATGAAACAGGTACGAAAAATAATTTTCCCATCTAACCAATAGACGCTATTGATTTGATCCCACTTTCAGATTGGCTGATTGTCAGCTATACTTGAAGAAAACTGGTTTCATCAGAATAAATTCTCCAGCTAGAAGATTGAAAAGCCTTTTTTGAGTGTTTGGTAGCAACCATACTGTACAAAAACTTTTAAAAGAACTAAGAACAAAAGAGTAATTTGTAATTAAGCAATTATTCATTTAATGATCTCTGTGAAATGTACCATCCAGCCAAAGAAAAACACTTAAAAGTTTAGTACCGCACATGAGAATGAAATCGAGACATTAACCTGTAAGAGGTTGAATTTTGCATATTACGCTCCCTTCCAGAGTTCAGGAGTACGATCTGGCAGACGTATGGGAAGTTCGGGCCATGTTGGTGAAAATGGTTGGATGAAAGTTCTAACAACTCCTAAACCAACACGATACGATCCCAGCAATATGAAACTGAAAACAAATCAATTTGATGAAAATCCGGCTCGAGGTTTAAATGGTGAAGGATAAATAAATAGAGGGTGGATGTTGCTGTCACTTAAATCAAGTAAAAAGAGCTATAAGAAATTGTTAAAAACACGCTTTTTTACGCACAGGTTTGACCTCCTTCGCTCCGCCTTTCGATATGATTTTCGTTGTTCATATTCTGTTATGTAGATCTATTTATATGCTTGAAACATGTTGATGTTTTGATCACAGAGTATTCCATTAATGAATAATCTTATTGTTATTATTGGTGTATGTTCATTTATGGCTGCTTTGTTTATTCTTCGGCGTGATCAATCTGTGACCAATGCTTAACAAGGCACATTTTGACAGAAAATTTTCCCACTAGGTGGTACAATTCATCCATGTGGCTTATTTTTTATTTTAAAACCTGTTTAGGTACAATTTGGTAAGTGAAAATAATCTAAATGGTGAAATACATCAGAAAATTATCATCTCTGTATAGTTACAGATTGCTTCCACATCTGTTATCATTTTATTTCTCCTGCCGCAAATATTTTTCTTGTACCAGTTTTTTATGATTCATTTATTGTTAAAATGATCTGTAGATAAATTCTGAAAGGTGAGAAGGCTAATAAGTTAAAAATATAAAATTGTTAAGGATCTAGCTGCCACAAGGATACAAGAAATAATTGATGTACCGTAATTTCAACTGTTCCGCAGTTTTCCTTTTTTTCAATCTTTTATTTTGTAATGAACAATTAATTCGTATCAGTCAGCCTTGTATGTTTAAATTTGGCATTGTTCGGGACCGAAGTCCAAATTGTTGAAAAACTTGTCAGGCAACTTTCACAACCTTATTTTGTCAAGCATGAGCCACTGGTGGGCAGAGTATCATCGATGCGCTGCGTCAATGACTTGAAAAAAGATGTTTCGATGCAATTTTCTTCACTGGGTAACGTACTGGATTCGGACCCTGTGATTATATACAAGGAGATTACTGAACACCTCACAGTGCATGTTGCACGTAACTGTGTGTTGCCGCTTCCTCCAGCAACCATGTCCATTCAGAGGATTAACCGGTGAAGGGTTAAGCAAAAACCTTGAACCCGACGCAGTCCATCAATGACCTATACTTATGCGTTTGCATGAGTGTGAAAGGTATGTTATGCCAACAAAATGTAAGACCTATTTTTTATTTTGATAATTACTCGCATTATTTCAAATCAGAACCGTTTGGAAGATTCAATAAACAATCAGTTTATTCCATGACTATGGTGAGATCTGTGATATAAAAAGTCAAACGGCAACAAATCAAGTGAATTTTTTGATAAAACTAGTCTCTTTGCATACACATTATTATTAAATAGGTTGAGACAAGGTAACGATTATATTGACAATTATCATTGTCGCAAACCAACTGGACAATTACCACAATCACAAATTCGGTTCAAATAGATAACACCCGCATCGGAGTTCTTATGTTCGGTACACGTTTTATGTCTTGTAATGGATATTCTATTCTATATATGATTTGAACATATTAGCGGCTGAAATAATATACAGACTTTTACCTGACTACACGACAGGTGTTGCAAATGTTTGGTATATATCCGAGTCAGTTATAGACAGCTAACCCTGTAATATGAGCGTTCAATACCATTAAGACGTGTATAGATAGGGTCCTCCAAGTACAAATCACTGATGAAGTGTGGATGGTTTATATGATCGCACAGGGCAGATACCACTCGTCAAAGTTTACCATAGTGATTGATTTGGATCTGCAAGGAATGTTTCCTACTTAGGTGCAGTTGATAGTAGCTCTTTTTACTATTCAAGCAGCCATTTGTTAGCTGGTTTCAGGCTTGCTTAGAGGGAATCCATGACTGATTATTACACCACAGACTAGACAAATACAGCAACCCCTATTAAGTCATTGGTGAATTGCCCCACACAGAATATTTTTCTGCTAGGAACATGCAACCTGAAAGGTGAAGAAAGTGGCTATTTTCAACATAATAAGCTTACAAAGAGATTATTTAGCATTATAAGCATTTCCTGATATTTCATACCCCCCACAAACAATATAAATTTACGGTGAGCCATATTTCAATCCTGAGTTCAAGAGGATTATCAAGATATTATCCAATCGAAAAAAAGATTTAGGACCAATCATCGATGTGCAGATACCTTCATAAAACAGAACGCCAGCGACCGGACCTAAATTAAACAGAATCTAATCATATCTTGCAGGGAAAGAAAATACGGCTTAACTATATGGTGAACCACGACCTCGCGTGCAGATACCAGTTCCAAGTCGGGTTTGAGGTTTTCCCTAAACCCCACACCCCCTAATCCTCTTAATGGACATGTTGGTGGAAGAAACAGCAACACACAGTTACGTGCAAAGTGCACCGTAGGGTGTTCATCGATCCCCTCGCATATAATGCGCATACAGGGCCCGCATACTTCACATACAGGGTCCGAATCTAGGATGTGACCCAGTCAAGACAATTTTGTCAAAACATCCTGTCAAGTCACTGATGGAGCGCGTTGACGAGACTCTGTCCACCGGTGGTGGCTCATGCTTGACAAAAAAAAAAATTCAAATCTAAGCTCTGTATCGTGAAGCTTGTTGTGTAGACTGCAGCGAGTGGCAATGATAAAACGATCTGCCACTATTTTGCTCTTTTTCATCGCCTCTTATGACGCACAGGAAATAATTCTAGGGCCTGACACTTATAACCCATCATCGTATATACAAGTAACACACTATGAATTCCATGTTTCACAATCTGTATTTTCAATTTCTTAAATTAGTTCTTTGTACATAGTTTGTTTTGCCACATAAACATAGTAGAGGATTCTTCAGGATCCTTGAACAAGGTCAATAATAATAATAATGCTCATGAAACTAAACTTTCACACAGACATTTCCTAGCGAGCCACAAAAATCAAAATTTTCTTGAGAAGAAAAAAGGCAGAAAGAAATTAAGATCAATTTTCCAAAAGATTTAAAAATGCATGCATGGCACACCACAATTCAATATTGTGCAGAAAAGGCTTTTATGTTTATGACACCAGAACCATATGAAATCCCATGAAAGGCATTGAAAATGTACAAATATAACTCCAAGCTATGGGAACACTGGACAATTATGCATGATTAAGCAAGATAATCCTAAATTAAACAACAACTTCAAGTATAAACTATTGATAATTCACACACCAAGTACCCGTTTCTTCATCGGCACATATGATTAAAAATATTGAGCTTCGAAAAATCACACTTCAACAGAAGTCACTGTTCCCATTAACTATTTCAATTGATAATGGCAAAATACTTCTAGCCAAAATTATTCAATAATACACACAAAAATTCGAGCAAACGAAAATTTCACAGTCTCCCCCGAAACTTGTGAAATTTGCCTGCCAAGTTTTTCAACAATTTGGACAACGGTCCCAAACGATGCCAAATTTTAACTTTCAAGGCTGATTGACACAAATTAAGTGTGCATTACAAAAGTTAAGATTCAAAAAAAGGAAAATTGCGGAACAGTTGAAATTACGGTACATTAATTATTCCTTGTATTCTTGCAGCAGCTAAATCATCAACAATTTTATATTTTTAACCTATTAGCAAACTCACCTTTCAAAATTTATCGACAGATCATTTTAATAATAAATAAATCATGAAAAATCAATACTACAAGCAAAATATTTGCGACAGAAGAAATAAAGTGGTAACAGATGTGGATCTGTAACAATACAGAGATGATAATTTTCTGATGTATTTAACCATTTACTTTTACTTATCACTGACACGAGCTTTTCGAATAAAAAATAAGCCACATGGATGAATTGTACCACCTAGTGTGAAAATTTTCTGTCAAAACGTGCCTTGTTAAGCATGAGTCACAGATGGACCGAAGAGACGTGGTCCATCTGTGACTCCTGCTTAGCAAACAAAATTTAAACTGGTGCGCATTAATGAAATAAATCCACTGCAAACTTTCCACCGGCAGGTGAACAGAGTCGATAAGTCTCTATTCAATCTTTCTTCTGTTGGAAAAAAAAAAAAACCCTACAAAATAGACAATGAATAAATAACCTTTTATACATATACTATTTTGCACAAAAAAGGATGATTCAGAATTTCCTATTTCAGAATTAAATTTCAAGTTATCACATATTACTCTATTACAAACCAATACTGAGTACATTACGGTGCTAATTGTCAATTCATTCTTCTAGTATTACTTAACTTTCCTACATTAAGAAATCAATGAATGTGAATGAACAAAGCAGCCATAAATGAACATGCACCGATAATAATAAGACTATTCATTAACGGAATACTCTGATCAGAAGATCAACCAGTTTCGAGCATATAAATAAATCTACATAACATATTACGAACAATAGAAATCATATCGAAGGCGGAGCGAAGGAGGTCGAACCTGTGCGCAAAAAGCGTGTTTCTAAACACTTTCTTATAGCTCTTTTTACTTGATTTAAGTGACAGCAACATCCACCCTCTATTTATTTATCCTTCACCATTTAAATCATATATATATAATATCACGATAAAGTTTATATCTCCTGCACACAAATAAACCTTCAATTCAAAAATGGTCACTTTCCACATTTCTGCATTGCTAGTTTCACTAGTTGACATAAACAGCGCTCCGTTCTAATCGCTTTCTGGTTCCGCCGATCGAAGCCAAGTGAAGAAAGGATTAACTGACGCTAAAGTAACTCCTTTTCCCTCTTGTTCATTAGGATCCGTCGATTTCTCCCAATTATAAAATGACGTTTCGACGATGACATCACTGTCATATAATACATCAAAGAAACTTCGAAGAACATCTGAATTTAATAAAATAAAAAAACAATCATAAATTTTTAAAAGGGATATCCCAATTTTTTTTAGATGAAAACACTCGTTCCATTTCAATCGGTAATTTATTTTGCCAAGCTTGGCAAAAATTGTATGATATATTTTTTCTGACTGGAATAAAAGCATAGAACAAACAAGAAACTTAATTGTTTCATGAATTGGATTTTGAAATTCAAATTCTATAGGCATATTACCAAAAGGTAATATGATAATTGCACGAAGTACTACTTTAAATATATAAAGAGAAAATTATCATTTTATATTTCTCAATGCACAACCCAATAGAATGACACAATTAACTGTCCTCTGAGAACGAGAATTTTCATGCTGAATCTTCTTAATTGAAGCAAAGTTTTCAAAACCGTTTCAATACTAATTCTAACTATACTGATGCCAGTGACAAATTCTGCATGGAGTAATCCTTACAAGAGTCTTTAATGGATTGTGGTGTCCACATTGTGGTATCTTTACTGTTTGGAATTTTATTAATAAAATAACTTCAGGAGACAAACTTACTTGCAGGTTGTTCTAAAATAACCATTAAATATTGAAGACCATATAACGCTTGTAATTCTCTTTCTGGATCATTTTCAATAAATCTCTTTAATACAATACTCCATTTTTCCATTTTCTCTTTGTCGACAGTCATTGTTTTCACTAAAATATAAGGTAGAATAACATATGTTCTGAGAATCAAGTTTTTTTTTTATTGAAATTCACTCTAAGAAACGCCAGAAGCAGCACATTTTTTTGAGTTGATGGTAACCAGCGAACATCAAAAAAGTTCGAAATCATGAATACCTCTATGAAATAGCAGCGTTGATGGTTTTGAAATTTTTTTTCCAACTGAAAAAAATGACAAGAATATTTCATTTCGGACACCCGAAAAAAAACCAAGATTCTGTCACCCTAAGTGGATCGTAAGATCCACCTAACAGATTAGAGAAATCAGTAACATATGTTGCTAGACAGCGAAAACCACCTCAGATTTGAGTTTGCATTTATTTTTTCATAAAATATTCAGAAAAAATATTATCATCGTTGGTGGTATTTTTTATGTGTAAACCATTGCTTGAGCCCGCTTTTAAATATTCTCTCCACTAATATGTCGACAAAAAGAAGACACATTCAGTTAGCTATCAATATATAGTTAGAGATATTCATCTACATATGGCTTGGTAACTGTTCAAAACAATATGATCTGCATAAGACTCAAAAGTTCGTAAAAATATCTTTGTCAAACTGAGAATGGATTTTCTATGATTATTCCTTTTAATGATTTGCATTCAGAACCCGTCCACTGTTGTCAGTGAATCAAATTATTGGCCACACATTCCCTTTACTGATATATCAGGAAATACCAGAAATAGAAGAAAAAAATTGTTCGTACTAAGTTAACCAAAACCCCTGCATAATTTCTAACAAAGCGATGCATTTTTCATTTGTGAAAAATCAAGCATCAATCTGGCTCCCACTGTGTGTTTGTATATGGGAAACAGACATTTTCAATAGTTGCATTTAATAGGTTTATCGACAAAAAAATAAATAAAAAAGTCACATACTGTTGATCGCATTCTTGCAGACTCCTATTGTTAAAGCACGAATAAAGACAGGTCGATTGACATCAGTACGAGGAACGTTTGCTTCAACCCAGTCGAATATTTGTTCGTTTGTTGAATCTGCTTCAAGTAATTTTGTAATATCTTGCTCGTATCTGTATTGCTTGTCTTCAGATAAAATCGAAGTTGCTGCTAATTCACCTTTCGAATCTGACAATTCTTCTAAATTCTGTCATGAATAGAAACAATATTCCATTAGTTTACAAAGTTTGATATGTATAGAACATATTGAAGGAGCATACGAGGATCATGAAATGTACAACAGAGTCTACCCCGCTTGCTGTCCCATCAGTTGAGTGGTGGAGGAGATGATCACTGAATCATTCAGACAATATATTAACAACATTGTAATAATAAATAACAGGAGAAAATAGATGCAATGAAAAGAATAGAAGAAACTTACATGATGTGACAAAAATTTGTTGGTTGAATCCTGATCTTTACCAAGTATTTTGCTCCATGATAAATTATTTCTTTGCCATCTCGGTTTGAATGCAGCCATCGTCTGTCACAAAACAAAAAATAAATAATAGAAACTACAAGGAATATTACGACACTATAATCGAAATAGAAATAGGATGAACTTTGTCCTAAATAACAAGTATTTTGATTTTGTTAAACGATATTATGCTATTTCTGTTTATTACTTTGACACCACCTCATACAAGTATCCTCGCGGCAACATTTGTACCAGAAGTAATGTTCAAACAAGGAGAAAGGTTTATAGTTTACCGCGAGATATCTTGGAACAATAATCAAAGTCAGGTTTTACATCGTTTTTCAGATTTTGGCTGATCAAAAATCACTAAAGGTCAAAAAATAGTTAAATATTTGCTTTTGATTCAAAACAGCACCTATTCGAATGGTTGTGTTCGATATTACAATTTTTTTCGAGTTATTTCTCCCATTGTGCAACAAAACCATAATTGGTCAAATTTGACTAAAAGATAGGAGCAATAAGAGAATTATAGATCTTAGATATGGAGTGGGAATTGAAACTACATTGCTTTTATTATAACTTAATTTATTTCCTGATTTACATTATGAGATGTAAAAATGGGAGATTTGCTGTTTCTATATATATTCATTGACACGATCAGATTCGAAAAAACTGAGGAGGCAGATTTTAATCCCAAATGATTCAGTTTTTCCCAGCCATACCTGCATAAAGCCAGATAAAAGCTACAACCATAAATACTGTAAAAATAAACTACTTACAACACGTTTGGTGATAGCTTTCACAATTTCTGCAACAAATATTCCTGATTTTCCTTCTTCTTGAAGAGAAACAGCAAATTCATTTAAACATGATAAAGAAATATCAGATTCCTTTTCATCTTCAAAAACCGGGCACATTTGCTCGGCAAAATATTCCCAAACTTTGGGTATATCTATTTCAAAGTCAGCACCCATCTCTAGTAGTCCCAACAAACTGTTTAAAAAAGGAAATTTAGAGTTATTTAATGATATTTAATATGACCGTTGATTGTTTCCTCTTAGTAAAAGATCAACTGTGCAACGAGCAACTGTGCTTTAAACTGAAAACATATGGAACTGAACCTCCATGATAAAGTGTACTGAGTGGTAACTGCTCTGGACAATGGTGAAACCTTACACCACTCTTTTGCTATCTCTTAGTCGCCTCTTATGACACGCCAGAAAGACGTTTGGACTAGCTCAAGGGGGAATAACTTTGGTAGGATTTTTAGAGTTGGGTTGTAATTGCACTAACGTAATTACATCAGATTTATTTTCACAATTTCGTAAATATTAACATTACTGGTTCCCGCAAATTTTGGCAGGATTTGTTTGTGACAATAATTCAAGGCACATGCTCAGACTCTATATTAAAGCAATTTAAAAAAAAACAGCCCTTGTAGCTTAATTACGTAAGCTTGCTGAATTGCGTATTTCTGCCACCATTTCATAATTCCGTAATAGCGTAAATTCAGCCAAACTCTAGAAGGATTTGTCAAACTAGGGAGGTCACACATTTCCAATAAAACTAACCATATTCCCCTATAAAAAAGCATGTGACAGGGCTTTTCTCAGAGTGATCCATGCGAAATGTGTATATAGTAACAAAAGTACAGTAAATTTACTGGTCATATACAGTAACTGCATAATTTCTAAAGCTAAAAAACGCCATGTTAATGAAATTTGTGTCAAGCATGGCACCTTGGTGGTGCACTAGATCAACGGCCCCTAATTGGTAAAAATATTATTTTATAGTTTTATTTCAATACCACCAAAGAAAATTACTGCCAAAAAACAGTGATTTTATTGCATTTTTGTTACAGTGTAATATATGATATAAACTGGTTTTCACCATGTTTTACCTCAAAATCAATCAATACCATTCAACATTATTTTGGTCAGTTGGATGAGAAATTAAAGATACATAATACATTTCCAATGTATCCAATAAATCATATCATGAAATGAACAAAAAACCTGCTGGCACCTCTGATGTCTTTCAAAACGAAAGCAAAGATCAAGAAAAAACAAGCCGGTTGAACTTTTGCAATAAGATTTCCAACTCTCAAAAACAACTTACTACTTACCCCTTAATATATTGATCGGCAGATATTTTTCCTCGTTTTAACAAGTGTGCCATCAGTTTTCCAACATTCGTCCGAGCGGTTGTATTTTTCTCAAGAGTAAACTCATGTGCAACATAAACGAATGAGTGCATCAATGAGGGAGGAGCATTCAGCTCATCTATACACTCTGATGCTTCCTGCAGATTAGAAAAAGGAAAGTGAACAATTTGAGATTCCAAGTTAACTTCCCAACTTTTCATGGAGGTATTACAACTCCCTAAGGGACCACAATACTATTTCTATGAAAACTATGGGTCCAGTTAGGCACAGAATGATCAAATTTTTCAAAACTCGAAATATTGTCACTGAAATTGTTTAGTTTTCTTCTTCCCATATAAGAAGTACGATTTTATAGGTAGATGCCTCATCTTTTACAGTTAAAAAGTTATAACTTAACACTCTGGCATTGGTGCAACCATATTGCATGATACATGCACTCACTTTATAATCGACGATACTCAAGAATTCCTCAATGATACTTTTACTCTTTATCTGCATTTTTTCTTCATCAAGATCATTATTATATTTATGGACAGTTTGTTGTTGTGGAGTTGATGATCTTTGCCGAAGGGATGGACTCGATTCTGAGAGAAAAATTATAAAAGATAAGACACATAATAAAAAAGACAACTCAACTAATATCAGCAAACCATACTTCTGCCAGGTGGGTATGAAGTCCAATACTTAAAAACCCAAAAAGTCCACACCAGCCGAAAACAATTTTTATTTGATTTAGCAAAAGTCTGTACACAGTGTCAAAAAGATTTGAAACTGAAGATGGCTCGAGCAGCGAGTACAAAATACGGATAAACAAACCTCTCGATGATTTAGGCTTTCCTTCGTAACTTCTCTCCCTTGATGTTAGTTTACGTGCAGTTTCTAACAATGACGTTCTCTCATCTTTCCTGGGAGTTCGACCGCTGGATGGTGGTCCCATTGAACCTCTCGAACCTGAACGAGTTCCTTCTCTACTTGATTGTCTGAAAATATTATTTCAAATTTGATAAAGGGTAAATTGATTGTTTACTATCATCCAGGGGAGATACCATTCCCTAACCCTACTGGGTAGCTGGCAGTTACATTTTACGTAGGTCTTTGTTATATTAGTGGTTGTTGGTTAGTTGCACGGTGGAAGAATCATATTTTTCTTGAGGTGTCTAAATAGCTATTTTCTTCGGACGAACAAAAAAAAGCTTCAAAACTATCAATACTGCTATTTCATAGAGGCAGTGATAAGTTTGATAGTTTTTTTTACAGTTTTGTTGCAGACATTCAAACATTTTAATCCTTTAGCAAGACATTTACCATGAAATACTTGCTTTGTTTTCTTCTGATAAATTCCATTTGCTGGTAATCAAGAATTAGATTATATTTTTGTGTTTGTGTTTGTATTGCTACGTTGGGACTGACTTTCGAATATTCAGTAGAAAGGATTGAGATAAGTTGACAACTTGTTACTATTATGATACAAAAAATATGCATGAAACGAACCTCCCTCCTTGCCTTCTTTGATATTCATAATCTTGATTTTGTTGACCAAGTGCAGAAAATCTATTGACCATACTTGTTGGGGTATTTGATCTACCAGTCTCTGATGTTCTGTCCATTGAAGCAGAAGGGGAATAACTACCAGAGCCAGTTTTTGAGAGTCCTGAACTACTTCCAGATTTCCAACCTCCAAAACCTCGAGCTGGAGGTCCGAGAGTAACTTTATTTTCATCAAACTGATTCGTTTTCAGTTTCATTTTGCTGGGATCATATCTTGTTGGTTTAGGAGTGGTTTGGACTTTTGTCCAACCATCTTCCCCCCCGTGGCCGCGACTTCCCATACGTCCTCCAGATCGTCCTCCTGAACCCTGGAAGGAAGAGAAATTTGCAAAATTTAACATCCCAAAGGTTAAAATCTCGATTTAATTCTCATGCATGGTATTAAACTTTTAAGTGGTTTTCTTCGGCTGGATGGTACATTTCACAGAGATCATTAAGTCAAAGATTGATTAATTATAAAATCTTTTGTTCTTCTTGCTTTTAAAACTTCTTGTACAGTATGGTTGCTACCAGACACTCCTAGCAAGAGATATTCCATGAAATATCAGTATAGCTGACAATCAGCCGATCTGGAAGTTGGATCAAATCAATAGCGTATATTGGTTAGATGGGAACATAAATTCGTACCTGTTTCATGGACTGAGATGGTGCTGGAGCAGTCGCAATTTTAAGTTGTAATAATTCCTGTTCTTCTTTTGCATCTTGATGAATTTGAGTGATGGTTTTAGGACCTTGCGCTGTGATCGCACGTGGCACCCAAGAATTCTGAAAAACAAAGAAATTGTTGACATAGTCATCTCACAAGAGCATGCGAATGGCCAATTAAGTCTTATTGATATAACCCGCCTCAACAACACCTACATGATAATTGTTTCCACAGTATTTTCATTGCTCGAGACAAATGAACAAAGATGAAGAAGAAGCTATGAATGTTGAAAATTTAACTCAAACTGATATTTTAAACTCAATGTTTGTGAAACCATCTAATCCATTTCAGAGTGAAAATACCATGACTTATGTCTAAGTTCAATTCTGCATAGGTTCAGTTTTGTACTGAAAATATACCTAATACATATATAATAAGTTGCCCAATCATGACAAATGTTGTCAATATACTTTTCTGTAAGTATGTGTCACTGATGGATCGTTTCGATGAGGCATGGTCATCTGTGGCGCATGCTTGACAAAAAATAAAAATGAGTGGCGACTTTACATTTATGTAACTTTTTCCCATATTAGTGACTGGTCATAAACGGTTCTTTTTTGATACTGCTTCAGACCCTGCTTCGAGTGTATCAGAAATAAAAAAAAAGTCAAAGTCTACTCACCAATCTGAGGTCATTTACATCCTGCAGCATGAATCGCACTCTAGAAGACGTTTTCTTTTCTTGGATTATCTTCTGTATTTGAGTAAAATATTGATCCATTCTTGGCTGCAAACGAAAACAAATAAATAAATTTATATGAAAAAAACCAACGAGAAACCGATAAATGAATAGAGCCTCATTCAGAGATACCCTACATGTATTGCTCAATAAAGCTTTTTTTCGTTCATCGGTCTTGGACCATACTTTGCTGGGATTCAAACTCTTGTCATTAGAAAATTTTATTTCGTTGAAGATGTGGCACAGTGGAACGGACCGCACTTTGGCTGCAAAATCCATTAGTGACCCTTGCTCAACAATCAAAAAATACGAAAGAAGAGGTCCCACAACTCAATTTTTCAGTACACTACCGCTACAATGTAAATAAAATAACTTGATAACACTAGACTACTCAAACCTTTGAAACTAGTTTGCTACAATTATATCTATAAAAAGCAAAGAGAATCATTCTAAAAATGATGACTCATTGCATTCCTGTTGTTTCAATGTAGGGAGTGTAATGTCTGAAGAAATTTCATCTTAAACTGAATTATATATATTTTTACCAAATAACAGAAGTATTAAATAGTGGAATAATGGATTATATCATTGAGATCCAAATCCGAATCAGATAAGTTTTGTCAGGCTTGTTGCACGCCACAAAATGTGTGCCGAAACACGTGAAGAATAGGTCACTGATCCATCTGTAGCTCATGTTTTACACAACATATCTAATTTAGAATGGAAAATACGTCTAAATATGAACAAATATAGTCAATATAGTTCTTACCTTTCCTTTAACATGATCGAGATCTTTTCCGATCGTAGCTAATAATCGACACAAAGATTCAAGATGATCATCGTCACGAGCTTTAAACAAAGACATAATGCAACTATGCATAATATTTTCAGTCAACATTCGAAGTTTGAAAAGTTCGCCAATAAATCGAATATTTCCGAGCGTTCGACGTCGTTCTTTCGCCTCAGCAAGATCGTACTCTTCCTTGAGTTGTGGTGCAAGCTCCTAAAATATAAATTTGGAATGAAGAGCTGTAATGACATTGAAGGTGGAATAAGTGACTGCGGATTGGCGAATCCAAATGCAATACTGTTAAATTTCACTTTTTGATAAATAGAGAAATCATCTATATATTGCTGCCCTCACTGAGTGACAAATTCCTCTTTATGTATTGATGCTCCAACTGTCTTGGACATAACATTACAATAATCTATAAAAGAATTTAGACATTGGATTTGATTTAAGTGTTCTGGTATTATTGGGAAATAGTCAACTGATCTGAATTGGCCATCCCCACTAACGAAATCAGTCTAGCAGCTTTGGGTGTCGGGTGCTTTGGTGATCACTATTTTTGGAAAAAAAAAACTGTTTTTTGGAGAAAGCATACAAATGATAATAAATCTGCGCAAAAAATTGCACCCATTCAAATATTTAGTTGAAAGACAAGATTGAGTGATTGCCACCAGGGATATTAATAGTGATTCTAATTGCTCAACAGGTGACGCGCAAGCGTTTTCTTTTCGCTAACGTTTCGATTGTATATGCAAAACATACCTCATTGGTGTTCTCGTCCAACTTTTTCTTCATCTCAAGTAAATGTTCTTGATCAGATTTATTTTTTTCAAATTCTTTTTGACATTTTGTTAAAAGTAATTTTCTGAATTCAACAGGGGCTGGTTGAGCAGGAGGTTGTTCTGGAGTTTGTGGAACTTCTGGTGCAACTCTCAGCGCTGTCATTTGTCTGCACATGTTTGCATAAACTTCACAGAAGTTTGGTTCATCGATAGCCTGAAAAAGGGGAAAAATGAGTTGTCCTGAGAATCGGGTTTTTGTTCACTTTCCGGTTGAAAGAAATAATTATTCATATATGAGTTAACGATGCAATATTAGAATATTGTCGTATCAAATACCAAACTAGGCGTAAATCGCCAGTAACAGTTTCTTTGCTTTGCTTGATTCACCCGGCAAGACACATTAATTTCCTTATAAAGATAAAACTTTTCCCATTGTAACATCAAAGATAAAAATAGCCAAAGCCAAATGAAAGATAACAGTTGTTTTTCAAACTAGAATGTTTGTTTCGTTTATGGTGATCCATTCAAAAGGGAGTAATAGCAAAAATTAAATTGTTTAAAACTTGAAGCAAGCAGACAAATTTGACTTCATTGTAAGTTGTTTTTTTCCTTATTGGGTCAGGCGACATAAAACAGAATAAAAAAGCACCTTTTCAAAAACTAGATCGATGGCTCCCCGCAATTTTCTCTCAGTGTCTATTTTCATATCAAGAACTCGCTTGATGAGTTTCGGGAATGTTGATGGAGTCAATTTATTCAAGATTGCTCGAACTTCTCGTTGTACTTCCTAAAATGACATTAAAGCCGTAAATTTAAAACACATTCTAATAAGAGATACAGGAGGGTGATCCACTTCAAAAAGTGCCTATAAAAAAAGCAAAAACAAAATATAATTAAATTTTCAAATTGATTCAAGAGTGAAGTTTGTATAAAGTGGTCATTTTTTCATTCCCAAAGAGAAAATATGTTTTTGCGAACGAACTGAAAATGGGGCATGTCATGTTGACAGATGAATACTAAATATAAAAAAGTATTCCATTCTAATATCAGATTCAGAGCTCGATTTGGCCGCAGAATCTAATTGGGGTAAAAAACTTGGCATGTAACTCTTTAACTCTTGAGAAGACCAAAGTTTCATCAAGTAATAGTTACACTAATACGAATGCAACTGTTCTTCTGGAGGGAATCCTCAAATATTCGTCTTGTTGGACTCAAAATGTCTTAAGGACATGAGTTGGAATGAATATGTCATTAGTATTGCTAAACAAGCCTCAATGAAAGTCTCTTTTCTATATCGAGCTCGCCATAAACCCAGTCCCGAAATCATTTTCCATTTGTACAAATGATTCGACCCTACATGGAGTATTACTGTCGCATTGGGGGCAGTGCCACTGTCACTGTTCTTAGCATGCTCAACCGTATTCAAAGAGGTGTGTGTTCAATATGATGGCCCTAAACTTTCTTCCTGTCTGCCACACTGCCGCAACGTTGCCTCACTGTTTATTTACAGATATTATAATGGTCTTTGTTCAAGGCATTTTTCTGCTCTCGTTCCTTGAACAAAACTTCTAATCAGTCAACACGACTGGCTACCAATTCGCACCTATTCACAGTGGAGGTTCCACAATGTCACAAACAGTTTTATGCAAGAAACTTTTTTCGTGTTGATCTACAAGGCTTTAAAACTCGCGTTAATAGACATCTATCAAGGATGGGGATTCTTAGTTCCTGCATTTCATGTAACTCTTTGCACTTTAGTCGCTTCAGGAGAATTCCAAGTATGATTTTTCCGTTGTGGCCTTGCTCTGAGCGGATTTTAATAAAAAAAAATCCACAATATAACATTCCAGACTGGCAGAATTCTATCTGCTCTGCTCCGACACCAAAAGAGAATGGGTTTGATCAGAAGAAATATTAGCGAATGGGTAATATTTTATGATATAAATGTGATTACAAAAAAGTGGCCTGGTAGCAACAAAACTGTATCGATAAGTTCAAAATCATCAATACTGCTGAGAAATAGGTTCGGGACCTCGTGTACCAGTATCAATATCCATGACCCTGTACCAAGGGCCACTTATAGATGAACAGGGTCAGGGTTGTTGGAAAGAAAGATATGATTGTTCATGTTCGGCTTAGCCTACTCAAGTTATTACACTCTGGGTGAAGTGGTGGATATGTACTGACAAGCCAGACTTGCCTGGACTCAAACCTGAGATATTCAATCAGCAATGCCAACATGATAACCACTAGGACATTGTGTCCCTAAAATAACATGAACATTTCAGACATTGAAGAAAAGCAATAGTCTGTCATCATGCAACATACCATGATTTCCTTTTCTTCTGGAGGTTGTTTCGTACTCGCGTCTAGTTTAGTTGGTTTCCATGCATTATCTGTACGTTTCAGTTGAACTTCGGGACGATCTATCGAAACAACTTTCTGAATAATTTTAGGTCCAACCATCGATCTTGACGGACGTCTGTGATCTTGAGATCTTTGCTGAAGATAAGATTCGAGTGTATTTAATAATTGAATAAAGACTCAAATGCAAAGTTTCGAGACTCCAGGATATACTTTTACTTCTCCAATGTTCTATATTGATTTGAATTGAACCCAATCAAAAATATTAGTTTGTCCACCATAATCCACAGATAGATCACGCCTTATCGGCGCGATCAATCGGTGACTCAAACTTGACAAAACATGTTTGGACAATTTTTTTCAGAGTGTGGATGCGTTAAGACAATGTCGCATGTAAAAACAGACAATTCTACATGTTGCTGAACATTGGTAAAATACATCATACTAAAATCAGGGATTAAAATTGTGAGAGATAAAATAAATTTTAAATTTCATCGACAACAAATTCTTTTTAGGACCCTTTGTTAACCGTGTCAATATGATATAGCGGTAAAATATTTATAAATCATCTTTAATTCTATATTGAAATACATTCTATATTTTTAAAATAACCTTCTCAACTTAAGTGAACTTGATGAGTTTGAAACTTTTTTCTCAAATACTCAAAAACTTTCAGAGCACTAATTTGACGTTTGCGATATATCTTCCAAATATTTGGATGGGAATTGACCAGTCTGGAAACACCAGTAAAAAAATAGTTTGCTGAGCTTGCGCCTAGGCGGTGTCTATCTGTGCCCGTAAAAATAAAATTTCTGAATGGATGGTTTGAAAAATACTTAACACTTACTCTCCCACCGCTGCGACTTCCACCGGGTCCTCGAATATAATTTGGAGTAAAATCAGCACCACCACCACCTCTGTATTCCATTTGAGGCATCGGTCCAGCGATTTTATTATGAGGCTAAAATGAAAATATATGCTCATATGTGAATGACATGAAAAAGCTTGGTGTTGCAGTAAGAAAAAAAATATTAATATATATTTTGAAACACTGTTAGATAAGTTGGTGACATTGTTAAACAGTAACCTTCAACTAGACTATCACAATCTTGCTCAGTAATGTTATTAGTATATTGGTCAATTACAAAATTCCGAGATTATGTTTTTAATTGTGCTTTTCGTTTTCCTTGCTCATATATAGATGACACCAAATAGCTGTGTTACAGTGAAAAAATCAATGATAGATGAACTGGTAACATTGTTAAACAGTAATTTTTAATTATGCTGTCACAATTCTATTCATTAATGTAATTAATATCTTTGTTAAACATGGAACTTAAGTCAAATCTATAACCATAAAAATTATTGAGGAGGAATGGCTGAAAGTGTCTCGTGATTGGAAAAAAATGCCAACCTTTAGTCATTTATATTTCTATGCACTGTGCATAATATTTAGCTCTTGATACATAAAAAGCTTTGAAAATAATAAGCCACAACACTGTTATATTGTGTAATATGAGATTATATTTTTTAATTGTGTTTTTCTTTTTATCATGCTAAAAAAAATATATACATATATATTCACATTCATATTTAGAATAAAACATTTGATAGACAAGGCTGTCATGAAGACTGTTGAAAATGAGGCTTTGAAATGTAGGGGAGCGATACTCGCTATGTAAATCATGCAAATTTTATTACCAGCACACATTCTACCACATAAAATATGGATCTTCCATAAAGATGCCACTTTTAGATTAAAGACACGAATCAATTCGGATAAATGTCCGATTCCGATTATCAATCGTGCAATTTGCTAAGATACAAAAAATCTAAAGATATGCTTTACATTTTTATCCAACTTAAATCTCAATAACTCTTTACCTGTTCTAAAACGATGTCAATATCTGGCAAATCTTTCGGTTTTTCAAGTGATGTTGGTTTGTATTGAAATTGCAAAAGAAAATTGCTGTCGTATTGACGTTTACCTTTAGGATTATTCGGACTCCATTGATCTAAAGAGAAAATAAAATGAACGAAAATTAGGGATCATTATAGCTAGAGGAATTGCTTCTCTAACAACTTTTGCAACAGGCCTTCCGTAGTCACTTTTCAATAAAATCTGCTTCACTACAAATGAAAAATGTCACAATTCATGCCAGATATGGACTGCAATCAGACGGCGAATTTTTGTATTTATCCCAGTTTTGCTCAAACAATCCCAATAATTTAGCCCATCAAATAAATTATTTAAGAGTTTGTGTTTGAAACAAATCAAATAACTAAAAACATTCAAGAATAAATATATATGGTGTACGGTACCTAGTTTAATTCAGTAGAAAATTCATTTCTACTGCATAATTTGTGGTTCAACGGATAACTCTCTTTTTTCAAACAAAACTGTTAACAACTTTTTTTCAACATACGTAGTATATACTTTCATTGAACATTTATTGGAAAAAATACTTTTTCAGAATGAATTTGAAATAGCAAAATATTCAGGTATCAACCATGCCGTTATCAAGCTAAGGAAATCACTGATTGATCAACCACAGGGAACTGAACAAGATGTCTGAAACTCAAGAGAACTAAAATGCATTATCCATAGACAAACTTTTCTACCACTCACAGTAAAAATATTATTTAATCAAAAAAATGAGAAAATAGATTTTGAATGTTTCAATTTAGTTCATAGAATAAAGTTTTCAAGCTTTCAGACAATCGAAATTAATTCTTTTTGAGTTTGTGTTGACCATTTAGCCACCAAAACCTGATTTATGTCGAAATTTACAGTGTTAAATTAAAATTGGCATAAATTTTCCTGCAATTTAAAATCTAGAACAACTAATTATTCAGATTCAGAGATATGGTGTGGGCTTCATAATTACTATAAAGTTATTGCGAGCATACGGCAAAAGGTGACTAAAAGAAAGGACAAAAACACTCACTGTACTACATCATTAGTTAAAATATCAAGTGATAAAAATTTGAAAAGAATAAATCTAACCGTCATCATATTTAATATTTTTAGCTTTAGATTTGTCCACGACGCCATTTGTCTTCTCAGATTCAGCCGTCTAAATAAAACAAAGACAGCATAGTAAAATAAACCGGAACAAAGACTGTTTAAAGAGTGGATGGATAAAGCAGATAGAAAGAATGTCAGCTACTCTGCTAATTATATGCTTGAAGAAAATCGTACTAAACAATGAAAATGCCGCCTTCACAAAAAAGGTACAGAAATAGACTTGCTCTTTAAAAAGGCTGTTCCGATGGTGACAAGTTTCCAGATACACATCTAACTATCTTTTATTAAAATACCAAACAAATGAAACTGATTAAAATAACGGCAAAGTACTTACTTTATCAACTGATTTTTCGCTTGAAACAGATGGCGTCCTTGAAGATGTAGAATCTTGTTTAGATTGAGAAGATTTGGAATCAGAAGATTGCTTATTTTCGTTCGTCTGTTAAACAAAGAATGCGGGGTAAATGGGGCTCTTCACCCAGGGTATAGCGAAAATGACAAAGTTAGATCAGAATGATGTGGGAAATTAGATTTTTCATGAAAGACACCAGTTCATAACCTGTTATATTTTGAAGACATATGAAATAAACAGTTACTTTCTTCCTTATTAGTTTGGGAATACTGTTTTCTTGTCAGCATTGTCGAGGGATGAAGCACTCAAAAAAACTGTCAAACTTGAGTAGGACCAAACACGAGCCAGACTGGCAGAATGTACTACACCAGATAAAAATAAGCAAATGCACAATATTCCATGATATATCTACTCTATAGGGCGTGCGGAATTATTAATTTGTACCCTGAAAAGGGTAAACTTACTTTAGATGTCTTAGGAGTTGTTGGAACATCTTCTGATTTGTCTTTTTTCTTTGACTCGACAGATTCTGGTGAAGCTTCAGTTGAAACGCCATTAACGACAGGTTTCTCTGTTTGCTTCGACACTGACGGTTTAGAGTCCGATTTTGTTTCTTTTTTGTTACCAGTTTTCTCCTTTTTATTTTGACTACTAGCAGTATTTGGTTCTGGCGAAATAATCCTTGTTGGTTTTGATGGCTCTGGAGATAAAACCCTTGCAGGCTTGCCGACAGTTTTATCTGCTTTCTTTGTTTGAGACTGGACTGGCTCGGGTTTGCTTTCTTCTTTTTCAACTGCAGCTTTTGCGGACGGTACCGGTGTTTTTTGTTCCTCTGGCTTTTTAGGAACAACTTTGCTTGGGGGAGTAGCAGGAACAATATTTACTTGAGGCGTCGTGTTTGATGTCTCAGTAGATGTCTCTGCAGACAAATCACCCTTACTAGGATCTGTAATAGGAGTGGATAGCACAGGTTGATTTTTTTCAACAGTGTTTTCACCCTCTGTTGTGGCCGAGTTAACATCAGCTATTTCACTTATTTTATCAGTGATTGGAGGTGTATCAGCCACATTGACTTTTTCAGAGTCTTTGCCATCCGGCTCAGAAGTTTGTTCTTTATCCGATAACCGTATAGCTGTATCCTCTTTTTCTGGACCATGTTCTGACTCTTCCGGAACTGGAGGAGTAGGTTTGACTGAGTCAGCTGGTTCGACAACTGGCTCTGTCGTAACAGTTTTTGATGCTTTAGAAGCATAACTTATAGAAGCATTTGGCTCAGCAGTTTTCAGCACTGCATTATTTATGTCCGCTTTTTCCACCACTTTTTGGGGTTGTTGCTGCATATTCAGAGGCAACACAGGTTCCAAAACCCGCTCTGGGACAGGAGCAGTTTTATCACCCTGCATTTCAACGTTAGCGACAGGTTGCTCATTCGGTTTTTGCTCATGTTGGAGCATAGTTTGCTGTGCGTAAGTCGGGGGAGGCACAGCACTAGTTTGAGCAGTTGCAACATGAGACGGAGGTGGAACAGAAACGTCTGGGGTTGGAATCACATTTTCCTTGGGTGGGGGAGGTCTCATAAGTACTTGAGGAGATGATATTTGCACATTTGGAGGCATTTGAGTGGGTGGACGTATAGGTGGTGGTCCTTGCATTATTTGTGGTGGTGGAGTAGACACAGCAGCAGGTTCACTACTCACTACATTAACAGGTTGTCGCACAGGATATGTGTGGACATGCTCGGATATATTTGGTGCGACATGACGGACTGGTTGCATATGACTAGAAATTGGGGATGTTCCATATGCTGGCGTCTGAAAAATAGTAAAATGGAAAAATTAACTTTAATTATTCTGAGCACATTAGTAAAAATAATTTGGCGATAAATTTTGACTCACCAAATATGAACTAAAGGAAGAAAAAAAGGGAGGGTGATCGCAGGATTATTGGCAAATTGTATCATTCATTGATGGATTTAAATACTGCAAGGGTGCAAATAACTCGAGAGTACGAGACTCTTACTCTCGTCCACTCGCGCAAAAGACCTTAACGACGAGTAACATCCCTCCAAAACTCTAGTAAATTGCAAATTCTTTATAAATGAGAGTATCTGCATGTTGATCAATTTTTTCTACAATTCTTTAAAACACTGCTGATGGCTTCAATGCACTGAACTTACGATAAGGGTCTTTAACAGCAAGTGTACAAGCAAAACGAAAGTTTTTTATACAAACTTATCAGAATTTATTTCTGAAATACTAGAGTGCTGAAAAGCATGAGAGTATGGTGTACTCTCATACAGAAAATCCCATTTGCACGCCCTGTAATGCATAGTCAAAAAAAATTCAAAAAATAAAATACAAAAAAATAACAATTTATAGTACATAAGAGTCACTGACAGATCATGTCAAAAATTGTGTATTGCAATGGTATAATTCAGTAAATGTTGTCTTACCTGTGTGGCTGGAGGAAGTTGATATGGAGCAGGGTGTAGCGCTTGCTGCTGGTCGGCCAATGGAGGAGGCATGTTCATTGGAGCGTGCATTGGTGGGGTCATCACATGACCGGGGGAGGAAGACATGTTTTGAGGACCACCATGTATGGGTTGCACGTATGGGGGTATCATCATAGGTTGGGACTGATTGGGTGGGATAGGTGGTCTCGGTGAAGATGATGGAGGAACACGTTGTTGCATGTTCATGACAATTGGGTTTGTGGGTGGCATAACCATACCAGTCACCATTGTACCAGGTGAACCGACAACCATAGTATCCTGTCCAAAAAAAAAAAATTCTGATTTAATAAAAGCATATGACAGGGCCAGAGAAACTAGTTTTTCCCCACATGACCAATAAAATATTAATATTTATTTTCAATAACATAATGAAACAGACAGGGGGCATCCATGGGGGTGTTTTGGGGGTCAAAACCCTCCTTTGAAATTAAAAAAATAATAACATCGCTCATAACCGTTTAACTCACGCAGCCTCCCCGATAATGGTTTTGTCACGACAGGGCCATGAAATATTGGTTTTTATACTCTGATGTATCTAATTAATCAGATGCCTGCATAACTAATCAAACAAATATAAGCTATAGAAAATCTTGCGTTTTCATAGCGGCCTAACACTCTTTTCTCGACCATTGCATAAAACTTCCTCCTGTTATAAATTAATCAACAAATGCTGGTGTTATAGGGAATGTGTTCTAATCAACTAATTGTCCACGCTTGGTCGATGACAGTTTGACGAATACGCCAAGCACATTGATAGATGCAGTTTTCCACTGGGCACATTTATTGCTTGTGTGTGCTTTGTTAATGAGTTCTGCAAAGAATTGTGATAGGGTTGTCATGTTATTTCAGGGCAGTGCAATAACCATAAAACAACAGAGCGTAGTTTTTTTAGAAATAATTTCATTACCGTAGATTAAAATAGCATTCCAATAAATTTAAACATGACGAGATTGGGCGGATCGACTCTGCACTTAAAGCAAATTTAGCGAATTAACTAGAACTTAATTGATATAAGAAAATTTGAAACTTTCATAAAGTAAATCACAAATATTTTCAGCTTTACAAATTTGTATTTGTGTTTCATTGGGAATGAATATCTGAACAATATTATAACAAATCTGAATACTGTCGAAACAATCTTAATAACTTTTATAATCAGCACGAGAAACAATTGCTCTTTCAATTTCTTCAAGTTCTCGCTGTCTCGATTCTCTTATCTGGTTCATAGTCAAAATGAGAGAGTGAGATTCCTACCAGACAATCAGATTAGTTGAAGAAACAAAGCCACTTGCTTCTCTGAAATAAGCGTCTGTTTCAACTCTCCATATCTCCCTAATTATGAATTTGTCAAGCATGTGCTGTGTATGAACATTTCCGGCATGGTGGATGATACCTACTATAGCCAGTATTATAAAGTAATATAGAGGTTCAGTCCTAGTTTCTCCTTATGACGTATTAAAAGATGACAAGTACAAGCAATTTCGCGCGACTAGCAGCGTCGTTTTAAAAGGCAAGGATATTTGTAAGAAAGAAAAGACAACTAAAATCGGTGAGCAGAGAGTAGTATCCGCTTGTGCGAACATAAACCATGCCATCTACTACTTCATTTCCTCGTTCTAGTCACCTCTTGCAAACGCTACATACAGAGAATATCTTAGATTAATTCTAAAGCTGAGACCTGCAGGACAGTGGAAAATCAGTAACAGTTGCTTTTTTTTTGACATAGTGGTGGAATTTTAGCTACTACAGGTGGATTGGCGAATGAGAAGCTTTTCATGGTATACCACATTCCACAAGTATCAAATGTCTATTTTACTAGATTACTTGGTAGCAACCAAACTGAAGAAAAAGGTTCAAAAGAACCAATACTGCTATTTCATAATCATGAAATTGCAATGTTGATGACTAAAGCTTTTTTGTCTATCCGAAAAAATGCCATAAACATTTTGAACACCATAAAAAAAATTCAATTCTGCCACCCTGACTCTTGATACGTATCAAGGGAAATATATTATATTAGGAGTCGTTGATCAAATGCATCATTTATGGAATACACCACCAAAATGCGGCCTGAGTAACATATAATTTATTTTTTGACTGGACCCTGATATACTAAATTTTGAACTCATATAAAAGCAATATGAAAATGGATTGAATTTCAAGCATAAACATATATGTTGTACCATGGCAGCTGGATTCATAACAGCTTGATGTACATCAGTTGGCTGTGGATTAGCTAAAGGTGATACACCCTGTTAAATATACAAAAGAAATTCAAATTATTTTAAAATACAAAGAGAAAAAACAATGTTCAAAGAATATTTAAAATTTAGTACACTTAACAGAATTATATTTAAGATGGTCAAAGATAGTTTAGCTGATGAGGCACGGTCCATCTGTGGCCCACGCTTGACAGAAGAAAACTTTTGAGTGGGTATAAGATGCCGATTCAAGCAATTAGGTGAAAAATATAATAATTTTAAATATATGAACAATCCTATAATAATAGGACATTGTTACTATAGGCACACAAAACAATGAACATGAACATTCAAGAACATTCCAAATCAGATATAGCTTTTCGAATGGGAATGCAAAAACACAAGCAGCAGCAAAATCATGACCATCCTAGATTTAGAATAGAATCACACATATCACGTTTCTTTCTAACAAACAAGTAGATACATCTCTCCAGAACAATATCCATTGTCTCAGAATTTCTTTTGATAATATCCTAATACCGGTAAATAATGCTTTTTTATCCTGTTGACTTCAAATTACTGAGATAAAATAATTAGTAATTTTCGAATCACAAATTGAATCTAATAACTAGGACAGACAAGAAACTAGAAATATCTGTGGCTTAAAGACTAATGGATGTTCAAATAATGAGATAACACAACGAAAAAAAAAAAAAACTCACAGACTTAGTTGTTTTAATAGCTGCAGCAACTTTAGCTGCGAACTCAGCAGGTACATCAGTCTGAAACAGAGAAAATATTTTAAATACAATTCAGAAAACCAGCTTGGGAAAGTGAACAAAATAGCTCAAATTCAAAACCTTTGATTTATCAAAATTTTGAAAAAGTGAGAAAAAATACCAGTTTTTCCTTCTTTTTAATTTGGCTTCAAAGCCTAAATTGAATTCTTAGGTAAATTGTTAAATCTTGGAAAAATCGAATTCTTAGGTAACAACTCACTGATGGTGGCGTGGCACTCGACCGTCCAGAGGGGGGAGTAGACAGTGATGTTTGCCTCGATGATTTTAATATAGTGTCTGTGACATCTTGATGCGTATTCGGATCCTTGATTGTGATTATCTTTTTCTGTCTCTGTTTATTTTGACCGGAATTCTAAATAAGAAATAAAAACAGCATAAACTTTACAAAAAATACCCTGAAATGAGAATAGTGTGATGGATTTGATAACAATTTAAAACTTTACTTTCATTACTCGCATTTTAAGTCAAGTGGATGCTAGAAAACGGTTGATATAGTTGCATAAAAAAGTTCTGCTTCCCCCACGTTAACAACAAAATATATACAACTCGATGAATAGCTTAGTCAATACAAAAGTAAAAGTTATTTGACAGCAATAAAAAACCAAAGATGTGTTAGAATATAATAAAAGTTCAAATAAAAAAAACCTAGACAAACGAAATAATACTCTTACCGGTTGCAGTGGTTGTTGTTGCATCATGTGTTGTTGGGGAGTCTGAATTGGTATTTGTTGTTGGTGTTGAGAGAACTGAAAAATATTAGTCTAGAATAACAATATGCAGAGAAATACTTAAAGACACACTTCCTTGGCGATAATGTTTCTGAACAATTGCTAAAAAAACCTTCACTGCAAGAATTAGTACCTCCAGATACTTAAACGTGTAAACAAGAATGTAAACAAAATTCAAGATTCATTAAATAGAACAATGTTGCAACATTTCAAATAAGCATAATTTCTGATATGTGACCATGTACAATTGTAAAATGGATTTTACAATATAAACTTGGCATTTATCCAGATTTCACTAAAAATTCAGAAACAATTGAACATATCAATCTTAACAAATAAAAAACTAAAATTATTCTAAAATATATCAACGACTATTCGGATAAAGACATTCCTAGATGTTGCCATAATCGCATGAGGATGAATATCAAAATATGGAAGAAATACATTCTTTAATTAAATTTCGGAAGTCAAAGAAAACTTGAACCGGCAAAAAATTAAACATCATAACAGCTTGATGTATCTTTCCACAAAGCTGAAAATGTCCGTTACTTTTATCGCTAAGGTACTGAAAACTGTCAAACAGTTAAATTTATTTTCACCATAATTTATAACGGATATAAGTGGGATACAAGTCTTTAAAATAATGAAATCAGGTTTGAGACTTGAGGATGACAATTTCAGAACCAATTGAATTGGTTTGAATATTGCCAAGCATATATCTCATCGACGCAATCCATCATCGACTCATGGTTAACAAAAAAATTTTCCGATTGAGCATATCACATTCAGATGGTTCAAATATTCTTTGTACGATTCAGTAAAATTTGAATAAGGTTTTGAGAATATATCACTGGATATAAACGGATCTTACATAAAATTACGAAAAATTCCACCACTATATTTGAAAAGTCACGTATTATAATCTTCTTAGATAGAATCAGGGACTCAATAGGAGCAAATCTGAAAGTGGCAACCTAAAAAGTTTCATCTCCCCATTTCTACATAAATATATAACAGAACTTACAGGTGGAGCATACTGAGGATTATACACTGGTGGTTGTTGCATTTGTTGTCCATGACCAGGAGTCCACTGAAAATGAGCACCTAAACAAACACATTCAGATCAGTTTAACTGTTAGATAGCAATTTTTTTAATCCCCATTAAGAAAAATTTTATTGTTATTGCAGGCAAAAGTATTTTTCAATATTCAATCTCTTTTCTGCTATGATTAGGTATATGAAATATTGTATCATTATTACACTACCAATTAGAGATTTCAAGCAGACTCTGGAAGTGTTTCAAAATCAAAGAATTTAGTTGAGTTTTGAACACTGACGACTTAAATTGCTTTTAATGTAATCTTATTTTGAGACAAAAAAAACTTTGTCTTCCTGCTATTTTAAATAATCTTAATATTTCAACAAGAATGCAAAAACTGCCTATATTTACAAACCTAATAAAAAAATCCTTCACAGTACCCAAAACAAAGACAAAACTCCAGTGAAAAAATCTTATAATATTGTACCAGTACCATAAATATTTTATTACCAATAATTAAATTAGAAAAAAAAACAAATTGATCATTATTAGCTTATACTTACATTTTAAACTTTTAAAACTAAAAGCGACATAAAAATAAAAGCTACTAGTTTTTGAAAATTACTAGACTGCAAACAGAATATAATTTTATTTAGAATACAGAAAAAGCAAGCCTTCAATAGAACTTGATAAAGAGCTGTATGTCCCAGTCAGAAATATCTTGTGTGCACATGTTTTTGTTAAGCTTAAGTCACTGATGGATCGCAGCGACAAGTGCTGTCCATCTGTGCCTCGAACTTGACAAAACTAATTTCTCATTGGGATAAGTTTGGGATCTGGCAAAATGATAGATACTCTCAGAAAATAGATTCCATCTGGGGGAAATTTGAAGATGGGTATTATTTCATTATATATCTTGCTAGTTGATTAAAATGCCTTTTCTTGATGTCTGGTAGTAACCAACATGTACAAAAAATTTAGAAATTATCAATACAGCTATGAAAATAGCGGTGTTGATAGTTTTGAAGCTTTTTGTGCATCCGAAGAGAAACAAGATTCCGGCACTGTAGGATGTTCCACTAATGATATTGGTATCAGCTATTTTGTAGGTCACGATATCATGACCCCAATTTTATACAACTTTGTTTAACATTTATTTGGCGATATATTGAAATATATGCAATGGCAAAAGTCATAGTACTGGTTAAGAGTGGCCAAAGTCGAATATCTTATGGTTTCATATTTGAATCGAATAATGTATGATTCGTATATCACGAATGGAATACTTCGGACAATCCTAGTACTGGTACATTGTACTGGTACCTACTATCAATCTATATTACAGATTGACCATATACTTTTTGCCAAAACAGCAAAAAAATTTGCAGTTTATGTATAACCGAGAAAAATCAACAGGCATTGCTATTTTATCGCTATCGTACACTCACAAGGGGGCATTTTCATCCTTTATCATGAGATACGTACGTCATAAAATATATTTGCTTCAGATGTCTGAATAGTAGAGGAGCTGAAATTCTGCCTGTCCGCCATAGCGAATAATTCATTTATAACAGAGAAAAATTTGCAAGGTGTCCAAATATGATAAGCCACAACGCGAGGTGACAAAATCTTGTTTCTTTTAGCGATGTCCAAAACATTCATGCCATTTTTTTTTGGATGAGCAAAAAAGCTTCAGAACCATCAACACTGCTATTTCATAACAGTATTGATGATTTGAATCTTTTTATACAGATTTGTTGCTGCCATAAAATCATATAGGGCAGAATTTTATCTTCTAGCAAGAGATACGTATAACATGAAATATATAACATTTGCTAAATTTTCCTCTGATGAAACCCATTTTCTTCAGATGTCAGAATTGCAGAAGAGCTGACAGCCTGCCATAACGAACAAAATGCCATATCATTTTACTACCAAGAACTTCACACAAATGATTAAAATTGATGTAATTTTTACCCACTCGATTTACCTTTTTTACAGTTAAATCTTATATATATATATAAACATTATACATTGATATCATTTTACATATGGTAATACCATCAAGCATGTTGAGTTGAATGTAGTTTAAACTAAATTCTTTTAACATTCCTGTAACAAATACATTTATCTTATGGGAGTACGAACAATTATACAATTATACCGATAACTTAAACTCAAATCTTCCCAAATTTTAAATATGCAACCCGGCATATACCATCTGAACAGTTTACGAGAACTAAGCTGTTCTAGGTCATCTTAAAAGGGCTTTAAATGGTGAAGCAAAATTTTGATATTAAAATTTATGAAAAATTATTGGTCACCAGATAATAAACATACCAACAAAAATTAACAGTGATAACAATAATAACAATACCAGAATCAAAGAATGGATATGGGGATGTAAGACTCTAACATTGTATTAACTTTCAACTAATCTGCTATATACGTATTGTATACTAGGGATGTCCTTAATAAGTTAATTTTTTAATTACTATTGAACAGATTGTTTCTTCAGCAAAATTGTGATACATGCCAAATCTTATGTTGTGAAATTTGACATAATTTATGAATTTACTGCAAAATGGGGCAAATATTGGCAATTTCTCAATCTTGAGTGCTAAAGCTCGAAACAATATTCTAAAGTATATTAAATATAGTTTAAACTAAGCTTTTATAAGGACGACCCCAGTATTCTACACTATACAGAGTTTACGTTCAGTACCGTTATATCAATGCTAGCAATAGTAAGATCCATCCGTTTGCAAGCTAATATACTTCTATCTCCTGGGAATATTTGAACAGTTGTTTGTAACGTCATAATCCAAAAATCTCAGGTAATCAGCATTTGCAAGATTTATTGACTGACTAAATGAACTAATCTGACATAATATCAATTCCATTAGAATACATTTGCACAATCATCCTCACAGGAGTAGGTCAAGATGCTTAAATATAATTTTTTGCCAAGTATGGAGCATGGATGGAAGATGAAACCATGGAACAATCTACCTAAGACTCACTACAAAAACCATATTTTGATTCAATTATTCCCAATGGATGAGTCTTGCTCATTCTTAATGTTAAGATTTCAAGAGTACAATGTAATAAAACATGAAAGTTATTCTGTGTACTAGTAACACCAATACAGTAACTTGAAAAATTATTATGATTGCAACGTGAACTGTCAACTAAATATATAAAACATATTGAAACTTTGAAAAACTGTGAAGTCACAATCACACGAGCAAGCCAATGTTTACCACCAAAAAATATCATATTGTGTGAAAGTTAGCGCCCTTTACTACGCTGCACAAATTAACTTGATAATCCAAGATGAACACCTCGTGTTACACTATGAGGTACCGCATTTAGGCATGCAGCCCCGGGGCGGAGTTACGTGACTTACCGATTATATATATATATATAAGACAGTTTCGTTACACAGCGGGAACATGGCAACCAGACAAATTCCTATAATATGTAATGTGGTGACTGTGTATACCTGAAGGGTGTTCGGTAATAAATCGATGTAGTTTTAATGGCCTTGTTGAAAATGTGACTTGTTCTAAGCTTGGTGAAAGAATCGTTGTACGGCGTGGTATTTTCTGCGTCAGATACGTACATGGAAATGATATATCTACCCAGCAACAGCACAACTCGCATTGATCCTGTCATTGCATTTAGTCTATCTGTGCCCCATGTTTGGAAGTACAATAAAATTTAAGATCAGCGAATGATCGCAAAGCAAATCCACTATGTGGCATCAGAGACACTGATATTCAGACATCGTCACGACACGAGGAACGCCTACGTAAAATCATTGCGCAATAAAACTGGGCATGTGATACGCGTGCACACATACGCGATAGACGCCAGCGAATGAATCATCAAAGCGCGAAGTCTCGACTCAGCGGGAAATATGTTGAACAATTTTACCGAGTGGGAAACATCGCACATCGTAGCAAAATCATAGGTTTATGTATTTGCTAACAGTTTGTAGATTTGGTAACAGCCGAAAGGGAAATTTCGGGTGAATTGGCGCACAGAACAGCTTTGTGCTATACATCGTTTTAGATTTAAAGCAATTTTTACTCTGACCGAATCATTCATCAAAAACCTGAGCAGACGCTCACCAGACATATATACGAAGACACAACCACTACTGTGGCACTTGCGTCGGACGAAAGGTGTGATACGAACCTATCTACAATTCGATTGTTCGTTTATCTGGGAAAACATGCCGCCTTAACTTAACTAGGAAAACGAGATCGAAAAAAATGTCAAAACATGCTTTGTCGATTCTGTGTCACTGGCGGATCATTGCACTAAAGCGAAGTTATCTGTGGTACATGCTTAAAGAGAAAATCGTGGATCGGAATGGGAGAGAAATTATTTTGCCTCTCACGACTTCAATAAAACCAAAACGGAAACGTGAACTTTTTTACTTTGCTGATCAAGAAGCACGCCTGTACAAGTGTGGCCATTGTGTGGAGCACTCTTGCTGGGCGGGCAACACATATGTTCTTTGCTTGTCAATATAAACTGCATCGCAGTAGAAATATTTTGACCAAACATGTTCGCCAGGTATGAGTCACTGATGGATCGCGCCGCTCAGGAACGAATCATCTGTGATTAATGCTTGGCAAAATAAAAATATTAAATTTGGACACCTGACGAATATAATGATAGGCTACGAAGAAAATTAGACTACTTATATTAGATTTAATCACGCAACCAATACCGAAACTTATTTTATCATTTATGATCCACATATGGATGTTGTCGTAGAAATGGCGCAATCAATCTGTGGTACATGCTTGAAGCATTTTCTGACAGTAATTCTCAAGACGGGAATGAATTTTTGAACCGCAACTTAATAACCCTGTAAGACATCGGTAATTTTTCATTCGTGACATAATGTTTTTGTAAATAAACGCCTAAAACATACACAAATATAATTTTTTATTAGTTTAATTTCCTACAACAGGTAAAGGACAAGAAACTAAATTTAGAGACAGGCGATCAAACGAGTCGTTGCGTAATGTTTACCAATACAATAGTTTCAATTTGCTCAAATTGAGAATTCTTCGTAAGGGAAATTAACACAACACATCGCCTGTTCAAGGTCGGGAAGTTGCAATTGGAATAGTAAAAAAAATTGAACCAATACAATCCAATCAGAAATTTTATTTTGTCAAGTATGAATCACAAATGGACCGAGTCTGTTCGACGCGATCCACCAGTAACCCATACTTAACCAAACATGCTCATATAGCCTTTTCTGACTGAGAAAGGGCCTTTAAAAGTGAAAGTAACCACGCACATCAGCAGTATGTGGGTCAATTGACCACTCTTATAGATTTCATATATGACATAGACTATCTCAAATCGCAAACACGCGTTTCACGGACTATTGCGGCCATATATTTTTGATAAATGTTTTTTTGTTTGAAAAACACAACTGCCTCATTTTGTTTCATATCAGTCTTCCTCTTTCGAGGTACCGAAAGAGGAGCATTTTTGAGAGCATTTTTGCTAGCGATATTTAAAGCTGTTCGCTACATTTTATTTTTATAAAAAAAAATAATGTTTTGCTAAACATGTGGCTGTAATGCTTGGCAAAATAAAATATATATTTGATTTTTTTGTTGAATCGCTACATTCCATCGCTTTCGAGTCTGATTTGATCGCAGAAAATGGTCGGAAAATTAAAAAACCTTTTTTATAATTCACGAAGTTGAATTTTTTTTCAAAATAGATGTGTCCTCGCCGGTGTGGTCCATTTTCAATCGAACATTCGGTGGACATATTGGGTCAGGTCAGCTGGTCAGATACTTTACCGCATTACCGCCATGTCACATCATCCCATTACTATTCCTACTACTTTTGCCTACTTATCGATCACATCTGCATTGGCGACAATACACATTTGATGACTGTGTGAAAAGCAATGTCCCGGAATGTATGTTGGTATGACGTAATGTTTATTTTGGACTTTGATCGCCATGGGTATCATACAGGTAGGTTATTATATGAAATGGTGTGGTGGGAATGGGTAACGGTTAATACGACGAAGAACGCATTTAAAAAAATGTTTATATATGTCAGTCAAAATGCGTTATTAGGGGGTTCACTGGGTTGTCCACACCAAGCGAAAGATCTTCAGCACAATCCATGGCGTTATACAGGCCTTGGAACCTAAGATATATATGTGATTACAAGAGAAAACTCTCAGTTAGAAAAATTTTGTGGACACCGTGTTTTGTCAAGCATGCGTCACTGATAAAAACGAACCAACGTTAACCAAAAGTGTGTTTTGGTAGAAAGCACAAACTTTTCTTTGTAAGGATATTACCAGAAAAATAAAACGAAAATCTCAAGCATCGCATCTGCACAAAAAATACAAGATATTCGGTGATGTACGCGCCGAGGTTACGATACAAACAAGAAGCGCGCATTTTCCTGGATTTTCAAAAAAAAAACATGACAAAAATAAACACAAAACTTTTGCACACCGCAGCTACGTGCTGAGATTTAGCACATTTGGTGATATACGTGCCCAAGGCAATAGCAAAGCTTTCGGCTGCACAGATAGTTGTACTTGCAGCACACAGTTATGCGATAACTCGGATGAAATAAAACCATGCACCTATATTTCAATGGCATCGGCCGTGCCAAAATGACCCTCAATCAGAAATTTTATTTTGTCAAGCTTTTGCCACAGATGAAACGGTCCTCGGCGACGCGTTCCATCAGTGACTTGACAAAACATATATTTAGGCAGAAATTTTCTGACTGGACTGGACGTTGCGATCCATCAGTGACACATACTAGACAAAACGTGTTAATAATCGATTTTTCGGATTAAGAGAATTAGCAACAGTCAAGTCCCCTGCAGAGTGTTCAAATATGAACCGAACAGTAAAATCGTAAATATATTCATTCCAAGTCTTTCAATCGACAGAAGCACACACATTACTACAATTGTTATTGGGAATCACATGTGAACCGTATCAGACACAAAGAGACTGACAACGCGTCTGCATATATCGATAACGACAACAAAGTCGCCTACGTCACATACCAAGCGGAATTCCCCTTCGGTTTCCGTTCCTCTTCCAGGATTGATTTCACACAGACGTGTGTATTTTGATCTTGTGTTCAAATCTCAGTAGTTGAAAATACATCAAAAATAATGTCTCGCGAACAGGATTTATTTATTGATAGATCGAGTTGTCAAGTACCATACCTAATCTATACAAGCCCAATCAGAGATTTAATTTTGTCCGCACCTCAACGGCGCGATCTACTAGTAAACTACACTTGACAAGATATGTCTCTACCAAAGATTTCCGACCGGGTCTCCATTCAATCAGACAAAAAAACTACACATACGTTACCAAGTACGGGTAACCGATGCATCGCGCCAACGTCTCATGCCTTACAAAAAAAATTTCTGATAGGAATATTCGAATAGTATCTCAACATGAACAAACGAAGTCAAAGATATTTAATTCCTTCAAAAAGTTACATTTATTTTCTGGAAATTCGCAAATATTTAATTCTACTGATTTGGAAGCGCTGGAGGGACCTAGTCGAAAACTTTATAATTTACGAATCATAAATCGAAACCAATAGCTGTAATAAGAAACGGAGCTTATTTCAATTCGCCAAGCGTGGGCGGCGCGTCTGCTTCATGATTTGGGCTGAAGCTATTTAAGTAACCAGGATTTAATTCAAGCATTGCGATTATTTGATACCAAATGATACATCTTATTACTACAACGAAGCGTGGGGGAGTTTGCTTCGACCCCATAACAAGAAAAGCAGGACAAGCGGTCGCTAAAAAGTAACGAGAAACTCACTGAGATGGCCAGAAGAGCGAACGAAATGAAATTAAGTTCAAAAGCGTACTTACTCATTTGAATATTGAAAAAGAAGATTAAACCACGAATGTTGCTTGAACAAATATTTCAATACAGCTATGTGCCCATGGCTATCGGCGTGTTGACAAAGTTGGCAATGTCGCAATGACGATATTATCAAATGTCTTATCTATACAAACTTTAATTTCAAATGTACTGGATAAAACAGATGATAGACAAATAATGTTATAAACACGATAATAGGCGGAGTATTGATGCAGTGGAAAATTATTTGATCGCACTTGGCCAGCATCTCTTTCATTTAATTCATAAACAATATGTAGAAGTGAGTCGACTCTACTAGTAAATCCCAAGTGAAGCAAGTGTACGACGTAAGTAATCACCAAAATTTTATTAAACCATTCAGTAATAATATGACAGGGACAGGACATGAACGAATTGATAATATTTTACAATAAAATGTTTTACTTTTTGATTTATTTCAATTGAAATCTCACTTTACAATAATTTGGCGGTGAAACATTCTTAACTTAAAAAGCCCAAAAACTGCCCTTCGTGCCACTAAAGTATCGCTGATATCGACATAGGTAGCAAAAATGTATCGGTTTCAAAGCGATGGGATTAAAAAAAAATTCATGATACAATGAGGTACGATCGTTGAAATTTGACTTCAATATCACTGGCTAGGAATGTTACAAGTGTTGCAGTACTCGGTTCGGCCGAATTTTGGTATTTTTATTGTTATAGCACGTAAACACGAAAAACAATGTACTGACGTAAAGATAAATAACTTACACACAATAACTTAAACCAGTGATGTATCAAGAATCTACTCTAGGTGGTGAACGAAAATTTCTATTTTACTTCATTTGTTTTTATTACTTTTTATTTTATTCATTTATTGGCATTTACTATAAAATTTAGAGTCAAAGGGTTCAAGGATAGCAAAAACACGATGAATGTGAAAAAGTGAAAAATCTATGCAAAAACCCGCACAAATTATTGACATAACCAAATTATTTCTCGGTTTAAATTTCCTATGGAGCGTGATTCCCTAAGACCAATGCATGCAATCTAAAGATATTGACCAAGCAACCGCACAATTGTTTGTGCCGTCTGAAAGTCCGGCCTCGGGACTGTTGCATCCCTACTGTTGACTAGAATTTCAAATCCCCAGATATATTCTTAAAAATTGGTCATAGATTTTCCAGGACTCATATTTTACCGAAGATGTTTATTTAGATGCTAAATGTTTTAGTTATAAGGTTAGTACTCCGGGAAATTTTCTGATCGCGACCGCGAGACGAAAACGATCCGAGTACATACCAAATATAGAGTTATTAAATACCAGTGTTTAGAAAGAGGTTAACGAACCAAAAATAACTGCGAGACTATGATTGACAAAAAGTTCATATTTCAATCTAATTATCATTGTTTTAATTACAATGCATGATGCACCAATGAACAAACGCCGGGTCATCAGTAGCTACGACATTACAGTGAAATGTTGATATACAAACGTCTTTAATTGAAAATATTTGTCGCTGTACCAAGTATTCGATTCAATTCGTTAATTCATAACTTTTTCGACTCGATTTTTTCCACTGAATCGGAATCAACAAATTAAAAATAATGTATATTCCCATCAGTGTGACAAATACTTGTCAAAACATGTGTTGAAAAAATATTTCTGACTGGGATATGAAATAGATATTAGCGAGCATAATTTAGTCATATCGGATGATACAATAATCAGTAAAATGTGGTCAGAATTTGTCTGGACAAGTATGGAGGACTGTAGCGACTTCTAAGTGTCCTTATTATATTAAATTAAAAAAGTTTGGACGTGGGTGCAGCTATTTTTTGATATTGTAAAAGAAGTCCAAAATCGCCATCGAATTTCCAGAGCGATATTTCGGAAGTTGAAACGCTTAGTTGTTATGTGTTCACTAAAATTAAACCCAAAATCTTCTGGGATACGTCCCTGGGTACACTCCGCCTGCAGAGTACTGTTGACAAAATAAAAATGGAGAGAGACAATCGATCGATGCTAGCTAAAAGCGTGTCGTAATTCCAAGACCAAGCGCGGGAAAACAGCACTTGCTTCGTGACTAAGCAAATTCGAGAGAACGTTTCTACTGCTACGCATGCGCGGTGATCCATTGTCTGAAATTACTTAGCGGTTCAAACAGGGTTAAGAAAGAACAAAGTTCGTCCGATCCCGTTGGGAATCCACATGAAAGCAAGTACTGTCGTTGCTACGGGCGATTATTTTTTCGCTCCATAGTAAAATATTAAAATGTAAGGTTGCGGTCGCAAAATTTGCAAAAAAAAAATTCACGCCAGACACATATTTCCTAGTTTGCTAGCTCATTGATAAAAGGTGACATATGGTTCTCGTATGAACGAGTAAGCTGTAAGGCAACAAGAACAGCTGATTTCCGGAAGCTGGGCATGAATCTCTCGTAACTTCAACAAAGGCTACTTCGCGTCAACATGCTCTATGAAGCATGGGCCACGGCCATAACAAAGAACAACAAAACTAGGGCACAAAGAATATATCGATTTACCAATATTCCGGCCTCATTTTCGAGCATTTCAGGAATATCGGTACCAGCCAAAATGAGCCCATACTTATCGGCCGTCTTTTTATATTAAAGAAATAGACGAGATTGCGCCGGAAATCGCTCCATTAGGAAAACAAGGGATCTGACATAGCATCAAATAAAATAGAATAAATATTGGTCAAAAACTGAAATATTTGACGTGCTACCGGTATTGACCAAAATTATATTGCTTGTGCTTTAAACACAACATCTAAATACCACTACCACAGAAATGCATTTTTAAACTTCCACCCTATATACAACATATTAATATATCATAAATATACACACAAAAATAATACACCACTCACAAAAACCTGGAACAAACAATTAGGCAGACAAAATTTTGTTTGCTCCAAGGTGATGGAAGATTTAACACCAATTTTTTAAGGTTAATCAAAATGATTCAAAATCCTCAACACTTCTATTGCTTGGCAGTGTTAGTGATATCGCAGCCTTTTAGATGTTTGAACAACATCATTACTACAAGACACCCAAAGACGGACATTATAAACTTTACACGAATGATCAGAAATATTGAAGTATTAATATTTGGGTACGGTAACTTTCCTTCTGCCTACTACAACACAAGAATGACTACAGTATGAAGAAGTATTTAAAAAATTTAGGGAGGATGACAACCCAACAACAGAATCGTAGAACGTTGTCTAAATAAACATACTCCAGTGGAATATACTCCCAAGTGTGCAAGGGTGATTGTACCTATCTTACATAAGACTTTTTCAAGTTGATATGGGTGCAGGTGTGGTGGACGTAGGGTAGATGTGTCAAAAAGGTACGATAAGTTATGAAATAGATATCAAACTCAATACCATACGAAGTATAAAAATGGAAAAAGGAACCGGATCGTAATACTACTATGAGCGTAATGTTTCTAACTTAGTGACATACAATACTGCACACCCTAGAAACTGGTAAGAATCTTCATTTTTTGTTTTCTTGCTGACAATGACATTCCAGAATAGTACATAACACTGAGAAACGGGGGCCAAATTAGGTTCGCAAACAGCAAAAGACCCTTTCTAGTCTGTCTCAATAACTCCATAATTGACTGTAGTTGTCAAATTATTTTTTCCTTTGTCCAGACACATAATTTTCTTACTACACAACTCAAATCTAACATTTCTGGAATGAAACGCAACTTCTCTTCCCTTACTAAAGAAAATCTGTATTTGGATGAAAAACATTTGTTATGCAGTATACCCCAATTAGAAAAAATATTGTGAAAGTGTATTCGGGTGACTATGTGTCACTGATGGATCCCGTTCTGATTGGGATGGTAGAGCCTTTAAAACTATAACAAAAATTCCATTAGGCCAAGCCTTGGCCATAACAGCTGTGTCATTAGTGAATTATATATACCTGACGAAGCATATTTCTGGAACTAATAATTATCTGAATGAGTGGCGATATATAAATGTCTCCCACAGATCATTTCCCTTTATCCAAACAGCAAAAGTTGCTTGTGGTACTTCAGTGGGGTCAGGAGTTTTCACCCGAATATATACTTATTTACTGGTATATATTAAAAAAAAAACATTCTTCTGAATACATTAATTGTGCAGTAAATTTTGGATTAAAAACTGCACACTCGGAAACTAAAAGGAATAAAGATGGGGAACAAAAAAGAACAATAGGATATTACAGCATTAGTTGTCAAACAAATAAACAGAACATCAATATATACAAACAAACAAAGACTATAAATCTGGTCATTTGAGATTCATTGCGCATTATTTTGTATGAAGAAGTTAGACTATGTTCTAACGATAGCTTAAAAAAAATATATCTGTGGAATGAGAGCATGATATTTTTTGTATATATGTTTTTATTTTACTGAATATTTATTCAAATCCATCTCTTCAAAAAAAAACACTCAGTTTCGATCTCAAAGAAAAAAAATGAAATCAATTTTAATGATCACCTGAGGCAACAAATATTTTATACATAAAATTTTAACAAGCACATAAGACCAGAAACCAATTAAATATAATACAAAATTTATCATAAAACGTTCTTATAGACAATATAAATAACTATTTCTTGATGTATTTTTTATTATGTCTCCATCTTGCATGTTTGAATTAACAAATATGACTATTCAACACTCCAGTTACTCTTCTTTGCAGCAAAAACAGACCACGCCTCTTTTTTATCACTCAATTAATCTGATAAAGTTTTTCTGCTGTTCTTTTCCTGAAATATCTTCAATGCATTTTCTATTCCTATTTCATACTTGATCAAACAAAAGTCTTGATTTAAATACCTTTAGCCAAAGGTATGCTGGCTAACACACTAATTTATCTTTCATTATTTAATAATAGCAGACATGATGTGGCCCATGTTTGACAATGTTGTTGATAGGATATTAATCGGTTTCCAGCAAGAATATTTCTTTTAAAATTACAATATTGTGCAGAAATGCTATTCAAAATGATGGTATTACTAGGCAGATGTTTGACAATGTTGTTGATAGGATATTAATCGGTTTCCAGCAAGAATATTTCTTTTAAAATTACAATATTGTGCAGAAATGCTATTCAAAATGATGGTATTACTAGGCAGATTATGGCAACTTCTCCTCAACCATATTCAACATTAGATTATAAATACTGGCCATTCAACTCTTAATTTCAGTTTGGAAGCTCCGAAAGAAATCAGAACTTACTGATTTACTAATAAGCAAGCAAATACTGAGTACTGGTACTGGTTAGTTTGAAAATTAAATATAATACTATTGAAATGCAGAGTAAAATATAATAGAACAGAAATGCAAATTAGGTTCAGTTTAAACTAGTCAAAAAAATAAGACCATCAAGTTAATTATGACAGAGGATATAACATAACATGGCGCTTATATAAAATATTTTGGTAGGCATGAACCAAAAATGCATATCGATAAGATCTATCATTGGCCAACTCCAAATCTCAACAAAACGTATTTTAACATTTCACAAATAAAAAAAATGTATGAACCTATCGATTTGGATCATTTTGAGCAACAATTGCGACACTGCCACTATCTAGCTAATAATTTTATGCTGCACGCCTTCTAACAGAAGACTTCTTGAATTGACAGCTAGAATTATTAAAACATAACATTCAAATGGGATAAGAGTCCTATTCAATACTCAATTGTCAGCTTTTTATTAATTATCGTATCTGAAGCAAAGCAAGAACCAATGCACTTTTGTTGAGGATGAGACACCGATGGATCACGACAATGAGGAGCATTCCATCTATGGCCCATACCTAATAAATTTCTGAATTACATGATAAGATTTGATTAAAATCCTCATTCTCGATCACTTATACCTTTAGAACTAATTTATAAAAAACCCAAACCTTCCCAAAATTTTTTGAACTCCCTATTAACGCCTAATCTAATCAATGGATTGAGCTAACAAGGCTCCGCCCGTCTCATAGACAGATTAATATATTTTTACCTTGATTTTGATAAAATGAGGGAGAAGTAGCTGGCTGCGGATTCTGAAACCGTTGTTGAGACTGAAAATGGAGTGAAAAAATATGAATCACAATAAGACTGCAGAGTAGCTAGCATTATGGCAGTCTACTCCAGTCTTTGTCAACCACGCATGCTGTGCATGTTGTTTATCAAAAAAAAAATATTCTGCTTTACTGAGCCTACTTGTTTGTATCTGATGATTTAGTGGAAGAATTATGTTTGGAATCTACTTATAAATTATTTTGATTTTAGAACACCCAAGAGGTGATATTTTTATTTTCAAATTTAGTCAACTTAATTGCAAACAAATGAAAATTTATTTTCTTGATAATGCTGTTGAAACACCTTCTGAATTGTCATCAAAAGGAAGTTCTAGGCATTTTATAATACAGAGAATACCGAAGTCATTCCAATTACATATTTATTCAGTCAATCACACGCCCCGAACGGGTCGGCCGCTTCTTGACAACAGTACAACAACACTATTCAGTCATCTTATACCTGATTGAACTTTGTGATAGGAGCTGTTTATCTAATTATATTTATTTTTACTTACAGGCACTGGTTGATAGTAATATTGCCTTTGAGCCATCATGGGTGCCCTTGACCTCTGACCGTTTGCTTGATACATTTGTTGTGGCTGTTATAAAAGAATACTTTATTATTTAGGGAAGAAAATTCCAGAAATCGGATAAATCAAAACTATATTTTCGGACGTATTTATTCCCTTGTACAGCTGAGGCATCAATAGCATGAAAATGGCACAGTTTCCATGAATATTGAATCAATTTCTAATATCAGGAAAGTGTAATTGTATTTACAGAATATCTGGAAGTCTAACCATTAGGGATTTGAAACACATTTGACATTTCAAATACAAAATCTAGATTTTAATTAGCAAAGATCTGGAGACCAGTCACTTGGACCACATTATAAGCTACCACATCGACAATATTTCACTAAAATTATGAATATATATTCAGAAATTTTGATTAATCCGATAAATCAAAAATCTTTAACAGTGTGATATTTACTGGTCAAGATATGAAACACAATAATAACAACTTTAACAAAAAACTTTTAGAAATACAAGCAGGCAAAAAATGTTAAATTATGCAAAATCATTTCAATGGTTTGGTATCGCACATGTGCTTGTAGAAGTGCAAAATACTCAGGGCTTTATCACTTTAAAAGCATATTTCGAAATTACCATAAAATATAATAATGACATTTTGTCAAATATAATAATTTAGGTCAAAAGTGAAACGCTGTGATTAATGGAGCCTGGTTCCTTGATCTGGCACTTATTCAAATCTTCAAGTATGAATGTTCACCAAACTATTTAAAACTCCATAAATATATTAATGTTCATGTTAATGTGAAGCTTGAAAAATTACATAATATATTCTGGAAGATACTTTCACTGCAAAGGTTATGAGCCTATTTATAATTATATTATGTTAATATGGAACTAGATCAACTACATAACATATTCTGGAAGTTTCTTCTTGAATATATTATGTAACATTTAAATCTTCTTTTCATATTATGGACAGATCGTAAAACAAATAAACGTTTTGTTAACTGTTGAATGGAAGAGAGGGGAATTTTTTAGAAAAATTATATGCAAATCCAGTTTTAGGTGGATATTCAGTAAAGGGTATGTCAAATAATAAGTTTAAACAATATTGAAAATCCAACGGTAGCATAGCAAGATATGAATATTCAATAAGATGCAACATTGAACATGCAGCACCAACGATATATAAGCATAATTTTTCTTTTTTAAAAGAGGGTTTGCCATGGTTAAATGATTTGAAAGAACTGAATTAATTAAATTGGTAGAAAATCATTTTTTCATAGGATCAATAATTCTGATACACATGACCCAGTCTGCCCAGGCTTCAAGAACTAGCAAATAGCAGCACATCATGTAAACATTATATAAATCTTTGACAGGCCATAATATTATGTTCGTGCTGAACACATGAATGAAACAAATACATATACCAAGGTTCAAAAAAAGTCTTGCATCAGTTGAAAACAAGAGGTAATAATGAGTTGATCAGAATCAGGTACACACTTTTATTTTTTATTAAGTATCCTAAACTTGTACAATATTGAAAAAAATACAAAAAGGGGAGTTAATCTCAAGGCCAAATAAAAATGATACACAATTTTTCGCAAAATACGGCCTATATTTATGCATCTGTTCAACTTATTAGGAATTAAATGTATTTTTTTAATGTTATAGCAATGTTTCAGCGTTGACGGTTTTGAGGTATGGAGAAAAAAAATATCAATATTAACCAGACTGCTAAAATTTTCGATTTGTACTACGAAGATTGTTCATATAGCTTTGACAGAAGCTTTGTTTTGAAGTTTTCTAATTTTTTCACTTTGCAGGCAATTTGATGAACTTTCATTTTGATGAAAAACATCATGCATTCGTGCCCATCCCAAGTTTGATATATTATAACCCATATATACAAATAGCACAAACAGAATTCACACGACATTTTGTTATAAAAAAATTCACCTGAGCTAAAGAAGATGAAGGACCTCTAATAGTGGAGCATTGTGATTGCCAGAAATAAGTAGGATTCGGATAGTATTGGAGAGACATGTTGTTCTCTCTATACCCACCATCCTCCATCTTAGTATGCATGGTTAGAAAGAAATGTACTGTACTATATTAAAACTGATAAATCAAGAGCCGTAGATAAATGGCACATGTACATAGATGATTGCATATGAGGTGGTAAAATTCTGTTCATTTATTCTTAAAAAAAAAAAATATATATATATATATATATATATATAGTTTAATATAATTTCACTATACTAAATATTAAGGTTCACTGATAGTTGTACAACATGTAGGTCCATACATCAATCAGAGATGCCACTATGATGCTCTTGTTCCTAATTGCTTATTCAGCTTCGGCAGCGATAATCAATAAGTGGCTCCAGCTTAACAAAACATGCATGAACAAAATATTTCTGACTGGGTTGAGAAAAAGAAACTATTCAATGAGTTTCAAACATACAAACATGTCCAGACACTTACCATCACCATCATTCCAGTGGGTGGGGTGCCGGAGACACCAGCCGGACTTTTGTACATGTCATGGGTGCCGCCTCCAACGTTGCTTTGTTGAAAATAACCAGTGTGAGGTGATGATGACTGCGCTTGGATCTGGTGCCTAGGCTTTTGAAGTGTAATATTGACAAGGATTAGACACTATAACAATAAGCTCAAAGATCAAAAAAAATTTATTCTCATCAAGACAAAAATACCTTCCTGATGTTTTTATATATAATAAGACTGGAACTATTTAACACTACGAGGTCCTTGTCTGACTCTGGGTATTTTTGACACTTTCAACTTTGGTAAAAGACAAAAACATTTACACTAATACCAGTTGCAAGTGACTGTTAGAATCAAGCCAAGTTCATTCTTGGATACAGAAAAGAATAATACTTCGCAAGCTATAGTTCGAACTTGTAACATTTTACATACTCTATATGACTGCGAAAGACCGCACAGCCATGATTCCAACAACCCAGTAACAACCGATTTTGTATAAGCTGCTTATGTACTTAAGCTGCCAGGGATTCCCAATTAACCAGCAAAACATAAATTGTTGTATTCAATATAAAATTACAAAGCAAGATAATGTGTAAAAGAGAGTATTTCATTTTAACCAATATCTATAACCCAATTTTTCGTGAAACAATTCAAGCTTACCGAATACGCCTGGTTATCTGAAAAGAATGAAAATAAAAAATTTAAAAACTGAAATAGAATACTGTTTTTTTCAAAATAGATCCTGTTTTACCGTGATAATTGGGCAATTTAAAATAGTATAAACATTGAATATTTTATATTAATGTCAGGGATTTTTTTGATATGACAGAGTTGACAGCAACTCGAGAAGGACAAATCAATCAATACTGCACCACTAAAGAAAACAAATAAAAAATCAAAAGTATATGTCTCGGTGATGCACTAGGGTGTTAGGCAAAGCAATAAAAAAACTTGAAACGACACAGAAGGTGCCAACTTTCTAGTAGGATCATTAGTAAATTTTCGGGAGAGCAAGAAAAGCATACCCAACAAAATCTGAATCATAGTTACAGAAGTAGCCTTTTGCATGGTATTCATCAATATTCTAATACCCCTAGCAAAATAGTAATAAACAAAGATTTAAAGTACACTACCATATTCTTGATAATCAAAGAAATTCCATATGTTGGAAGTGACTCGTCCTAACCGAAAAGGTAATATCATAATACTTGTAGCATTAGCGTCCTATGGTTCGATTAGAATATTCTGCCAGTTTTTTATTTTCAATGAAAATTGGGAATATGGTACTAAACTTCACCAGACATAAAAACATAGTGAAAAATACTTACGCGCAAATTGTTGCTGTGTGTTGTAGGTTTTCGGAATACTGGCAAAAAATCATGTTAAGGAAGAATTATTATTGAATGAGTTTTCTCAAAAGCCATTCAGTGACCAGAGCTTGGCTGCATTGGTTATATTATCTAACGGCATACCGCCACGAAAATGACGGTATTACCGGTATGTCACGCTATTTTCTACCATCAAAAAGTATGCTACTGTGCTGTTTTAAAGAGACGTGTGAAGTAAGCCCTAAATAACCTCGAAATCCTGGTGTCTCGACAACCCGGCATTGCAAAGATCGAGGTGATATGGTATTTTGGAGAACTCTATACCGGTATTTACTATGATACAGACATGCAGTCCAGCTCTATCAGAGTATAAGTATACATTTTTTAACCTTCATTCAATTAATTTAAGAAGCTAATTTACTACTGAAGACCATAGAAACAAAAATCTTTTCCTTCGGGTCGTAAGGAAAGCAAAAAAACACTCTCTACCATAGTCTACAGTGCTTCGGTGGCATGTATTGGTTGTCAGTTTGTCCTTTTTGGTGCATTCAGCCTTATCAGAATGAAAAAATTGAACAAGAAACATTCTTTACTCGGATTATAATTTCAGGTCTTCAATTTTTTTTTTATAGTAAACAAGGATTGAAATCCTCCTACGATCATTAAAAACATACTTGAAGGCTTCTGACTTTAACCTTCTGATATTGACCTTGGCCGATATATCGTCTTTCAATTCTTCAAATTTTTTTTTATAGTAAACAAGGATTCAAATCCTCCTACGATCATTTAAAACAGACTTTATGACTTTAATTTTCTGATATTGACCTTGGCCGATATATCGGTATCGACGAATTTTTGCCGCCGATAATTATCAGCAAATAACTCATTTCTGGCTAGCCATGAGTGGCAGGCACTACAACAAAACCACAGTGCCTCAATTCATCTTCCAAATCACAAAATTTATTTTGACATGCATGGGGCACAAATGAAAGCCTCTCTGGTGATCAGATTCATCATTGGTCCATACTTGATTTGATTTATTTTCTAAATAGGTTTTTCTCCCACATACAACTTTCTTCATGCAATGATAATATACCAAAAAAAATCTTGACGTCGACTGGTTTATGTATTAAATGAAATAGGAAATTTGGTACCAACTATAATTAGCGTGTGCCAATATTTTATTGGCATTATCGGCAGTCATGGTGATAATATCCGTATCAGAATGAAAAACCAGTATCGGTTGGGCCCTATTCCAGAATAACTAAATTTTAACAAAAGGGGAGAGATTGTTGAAGCAATAAGGAATGGTATCCGAAATCCTATGTTCATAAAAATTATGTTCAAAAATAGACAGTCCAAATCAAAATTAATATTTCAATCACTATCAATATCACAATCAATATTTGTTTACCAGACATATTCATGACAAATTTACATTACAATGTAAATTTGGATCTCATGAAGTTTAGTACTATGTTACCGATTATCATAAAAATTTCCCATGTTGCAATCGACTCATCCTAACCCGGGAGACAATGCCAGACGTTTGCCGCATTGACGCCCCCTAGTTAGGATGAGAATATTCTGCCAGTTTTGATTTTGATGACATTCAGGAATATGGTACTAAACTTCACTAGACCCTTAACTTTTAATCACAATTTTGCAATGCCTACGACTATAAAGATAAATATAGAAATACATTCCCAGCTGGTAAAGCCTACAATATTCCCAAAATATTTGAAAACTATACTAAAATACTCATTTAATGCAAGCACAGATTCTGCATGTAGACTTAACCCCGAAAAGTCCCATTTTTCGCAAATGAAGTCATGCAGAAAAAAGTTAAATCATGAGTTTCAGAAAGGACCACTCGCAAAAAGTTGATAAATATTGTAAAGAACCTGAATATAGCCAAAAAAGACTCGCGTAGCATCAAATCTCTGCAGCAAAGAAGGAGTGGTCAGAGTTGAACTCTTTTCAAAATCACAAGGAATCTGTTTCAGAAATTATCCGGCACCTACCATGTTTCTTATTTAGTCTATACTATGGAGAATGTAAACCTATTCTAATTTTATTATTATTGTTGTTGTTGGCAGTGGTATGGTGTATGATTGACAGTCAATTTGTACCAATATGCACCGGTACGAATTGACCAACACCGTTTTTGGAAAATCAATTCATACCCTGAAAAAACCGCAAACGGCCCTGAAAAATGCAAAATTTGCAAGATGAGGAGCGTGAATATTTACAGTAATTTATTTAATCCTCCTGCTGCTTCTGAACTGCTACACTAAAAATCCAAGACAGGTAAGTTCCCGCGAACATTCGGCAAGGGTACGAAACGAATTGACACGATAACAGTCACGCTACTCAAAATCTCGTAAATTTTTGTTATCTGTGGCTCAAAGTAAAACGCACGGATATGGTCAACATTAACACGAAAGTCATTTCATCATTAATAGGCCCTTGAAATCCGCTCCTTTTCGGATTTGAACTTAAAGTCCGCTGCCTCGTGTTAAGATTGGATTTTATTTTATCTTATGGGATAAATCACCCATCCCCATTTTTGCAGTCAATCCATGGAAATTTCGTCAGGGTACTGATTGACCGACTGAAAACACAGGCTTATACTGGTATGAATTGACTGGCAACCCGAATTGACCATCATCCTGGTGTATGATACCAACACCAACACGGAACAGACGAAACATCGCAGACCTGGTAGCACTTAAATACATCGATCAGCTATGAATAAATACCACACAATCTCAGATTTCGTACAATTTTAGATAAAAAGGATCTTAGAAATTTTAAATACTGTCGCTCAACTTACTCTGATACTTGTCACACCCTGTCATAAGTTACATCCTTGATGTACTGGTATAAACAACAAAAATTACCAACGAGAGAGAGGTCTATACATTTATATTCCTTCACTATTTTAATTTAATTATTTTTAAAAAGGATACATTTGTGGTTGAGATTGGTGAAGGGGTATTCCTGGTGTCGATATCCCTCTTGGTTGTGTAGTCATAGCTTGAAAATGAAAGGAACGGGGTCAGGTCCTTTGTAGGACTTGAGTTTCCGTAGATTTTCCTTTGAAGAAATAAAAACATAACATACAATTACTAACAACCTATTTCTACGATGAATATGTCTCAAATAATTTATGCACGTCTCATTTCATCGATCTAATTGGATAAAAAATAATACAAGCTAAAATCCCACCTTGTTCAACTGTCCGCATGAACGGACTGTGTGCCCATTACGTCACAGCGACTTCACGCAACCGGTCCGGAAGGGTGCCAGCTGTTGATATGGCTCCGGTGTTTTTGTGACTTATTATATTTCTAAAATAATTTTTTTAATAAATTTTTAAAAATAAAAATATTTTGCGGCTACTGAATAATCTATATAAAAAACATTGCATCTTTCAACGTTTGTATTTGTGTATTTGTGCAGCTCAAGCTAAACGGGTCACATGTTTCGAGTTCAAAAACATAAACACTCTTGGATGAAATTTTGACCATAATTGCATTTTTTACTTTATTTATATTTTTATGTTTTCGAAGTCTATAGTAAATAACAGTATAATATCTTCTATTTTACTGCTTCAGAAAAACGCTGGAAAGAAAGCGAAGCCGTATCTGGGTCACCGCAACAAGTGGCGAATTTCTAGCAGCTAGACTACAGACTCTACAGTGCTCCTGTGGCCGCTCTGCGCTTACAGCTTAAGCTCTGAGCTGATGAAGTGGTGATGGAGTTTTTCGCAGTCTATCTGTTTATGGATTCTCTGCTACATGCTGCGTTAGCTTAGTCAGATAGTATTTTAGGACTGTTTTTCACTAACCTAGTTATGGACCAGTCGCCTGAGGTTAGTTCTGATGTTATATTAGTACCGGTGACAGATGATGGGGATTTAAAAACTGAGGAAGTTGAGATCAACAGTCTCCAAAACAATTCAGTTGTTCCGGGAAGATCCAAAGCTGCAGCAACTGTTTGTTTAGAACCAGGTTGTAACTTTAGGTGAGTTCGATTTGGTAGCTATACTTGTACATAGTATAGGCTAATCAATCAAATAGTTTTTATTTCAGCATATAAGTTACCGTATAACTGCTGCGTGTGCTGCTTCATGCCCGGATCATCAACCCAAAATATATCGTAAGGTATATATAAAAGATCTAGATTACTGAATATATCTCTAATTGCTAGGGGGTATACGGCGCACATCAGTATTTTTGCCAACCAGGTCTTGTGCGTATAGCCTGTCTCAATTACACACAACACAAACAATACCATTAGTAGTAGTTTATTTTGTCTCCTCTATAACACAAGTTAACAAAAACACATAAAATGAGGAAAACATTTACACTAGCCCAAAAAACATTTTGAAAAAGATATCACAAGTCTCGCAGACCCTTATGATAGAATACCGTAGCTAATTATTAGTAAACGAACCTATCCTTTTATTTACTTGATATTTTACGAGGTATATTCTCAATTTGCATTATTTCTGTCCACTTAAAGTGGGTTGATAGATTCCATTAATTAGATTCCTCGAGCACCCATAAATAATTCATAAAAATTACATGGGTCATTTTTTCTTTTAATTTAGATGCTCACGTATTCCAGGACTTCGTGAACATCTACTGATAGTTCATGGACTTTCTAATCCAAAGCAAACTTTAAGATTTAGTTCTGAAGTTGGTAAGTTATGGTTGAGATAAGATTGTTTTATTGGAAATTCAAGGCCGTAAGAAATATGCAAAAGAAACTAATGCCTCTCAGATTTGAAGCACTATGTTACACAGTGCTGTCAGCCCTGGGTGATGGTAAAACCATCTACCTTTACTTTCATTTAGTCGCCTCATACTACATGGGGGCAACTCTCATGTTGAGACAACTCTTAAATTCATGATCAGAAAAAAATGTATCAAATAGGCAGCTTTTCATGATAGAACTCATGCCAGAAGAATAAAATGTGTCTGTTTGAGTTTCTGGTTGCAACAAAACTGATAAAAAAGATTCAAAATCATCAATGAATCATCATCTATGAAATTGCAGTGTTGATGATTTTCAAGCTTTATGTACATCATGAGAAAGGGTATGGACGGCCGAAGAAAAACTGTTATGAGCTATTGGTTTTCGAAGTTGAAACAAGCCTTATCACCGTACTTTCAATCTCTTTTCACTTTAGAATTTCTTGAATGGCTGAGTAGAATTGAAGATGAAAATCATTGTACATATATGAGACGACGAGGTTGGCAAAAAAATAAAAATGAAAGTAAAACATGTTGCTATTATTGTCACCGTGGTGGGTTATATGTCAGCGCAGCATCAAAAAAACAAAGTAAACAACAGGTACAATGAGGTTTAGTTAATGTAATTAATTAGTAATTCCATTGAGATATGGATACCGGATGGGTTTTAATGAACAGCAGAGCCAATGACAACTCTTTTTTTCTGTCATGAGATATCCCGTTTCTAATTTTATAAACCAATAGTAGGGCACGGCCGTATATCGGCTTCATTTTTTAGTATTTTAGGAATATCGGTATCGCCCGAAATGCTTTGATCAATAGTGTTTTATGTTCACTTGAAACCACAGTTTTTTTTGTGCTATTGCGAGTGGACAAAAGTTTTCAAATAATAACGATTTGATTATTTTAAAAACTGAAATATTGGAATCCCTATCGGTATCAAATAAAATCATATCACTCAGGCCCTAACCAGTAGTGATTGTGTTATTATCCCGGGCCTTGGGGATCTTTCTGTTCAGGTCAAGCCAAATCAAAATAACATTGTTTCAGTGGTCGCATTTTCATATAAATCCCAGCAAATCAATTGAGATGTCGAGATGTTTTATTAAATATAGCTGCTTTATTTCAGGGATCATGCAAAACTGGTGTTGAGTGTACTTCATCTCTGAAAGTGACATCTTGGCCAAGATATGATAATCTTATAGAGGTTCATTTATTTAATTGTTGTTGCTTTGTTGTTTTATTCCAGACAAAAATTGTTACGAGTAAATTTTTTGATGAACTTCCTCAATCGTACCGCTTTTGAAATATATATTTTTTCAATGTCGGATTTCGTTTTGTAAGCCTTCCTCCAGTCAGAAAAAAGGTTTCAAGTTCTATGTTTTTCATGGATGTGTCTCGTCTGCACGTTCATCAGTGACAAACTATAATTTCTGTTTGGACTGCTTTGGGAATCAGTGAAAGTGCAACACAGATTATGTTGCTTCAATTGCACAAGATCCAAACGGAATTGTATTTTGACTGTGCGCAATGATACTCTCTATCATTGCGGCAGAAGCAAGTCAAATTTTGGCTTCTATAACAAATAATGAATAACAGTTTTATAATATATAAATGTTGTACTAAATTAGAAAAAAAATTGTTCATAATGCTGTTTATCATAATAATTTCAGTTTTGAGCCTATGAATATTCTAAGAATTACCTACTCTGCTTACCAACCAGAGCCTGTGAAACATATCATGGCATCAGAATGCTTGGATAAATATATTTGTTTTTTTTCCAAAACAACAGGTCGAAGCATACTTGGAACATTATGGGCATAATTTTGAACTGGGCCACACACGAATACATTGGAGAAATCGTAAGGAAATTGAAACCAAGTTGAAAAGTGGTATGAGTCGACATAAAATTCTTGATGAAATAAGAGGAAGTTTGGATCAAACATCTGACTTGAGCAGAGTGCATCTTATTTCATTACAGGCAAGTCTGTAGATTGAAAATAGATCGAATATAGAAAATTTATTGATTAAAATTGAAGACGTTAATTGACTCCTTCTAAGGTGCTGCCTTCTTCTGTAAAATTCAACTTCTATACAAACCTTTTACAGGACATCTACAACATAGAAAAGAAATGTGGTATAAGAGCCAGTCGAGGTAGATACTGCAGTGAAGCTGGCATAACAGCACAAGCTTGGATAGAAGGAATGCAACAAAGTGAAGATAGTCCCGTATTATTGATCAAATACCAGCAGGAAGCTGCATCTGAGGTAGGGTTGTTAGGCGAATTTTGTTTGAACAGTAGATAAATTGAAAATTGAGCTTTGTTTCAAAATTTCTGATTTTCGTAATTACTATACTTTGGCATGTTTTCCTATTTTGCAGCAAAATCATGATTTATGTCAAATTTTACAGCTTAGAATTTATCATATATCATAATTTTTCTGCAAAATGAGTCTTTTAAGAATAAAATAAAAAATTGAAATTCTAGGATACTTGGGTATTCGAATAAGGATGTCTGTAGTTTGAGGTGGTATCCAAGGGATATATTGGATTATTTTTCAACTTTCCTTTACTGCACTTTAAGCAGAAACATTCCAAATTGAGCTGGACCTCCATGATAAAGTGCATTGATTGCTATCTACCCTTGGTGATTGTAAAGTCATCCACCACTTATTTTTTTCTTCTAGTCGCCCTTTACAATATGTAGAAAATATGTAAGGATTATTCTGAAGCCTCTGATATCCGCTTAGTGCTAGTCTGTTGCCAACGGCAATGGTGCATAAGCGCATGTGTGACATCATACAGTGCTGAGCAAGTTAGTAGAACTGGTTCCTTTTTGAATAGCCTGAATGATGGTGTATGGGGATCTAAATTAGTAATAGGATTCGGTATTTCGGATTCGATTTTACTATTCTGGAACAATTCTGGATTAGCAAAGTATTCTCAAATGCCCATCCCTAGCAGCTACTCTAATCATTAATAAGCTGTCAATTTTTAGAAACATAGCTGCCTGTCTGAAGATGATTTTCTACTTGTCTTACAAACTCCTCTTCAAGCGAAAATGTTGCAAAAACATGGACCAAGACAATGTATGTGTATTGATTTTACTCAGGGCCATTCAACAACTGAAGATATGACTCTGAAAGGTAATTTAGGTGTATAATGGTCAAGAATATACAACTAAAGTTTATTGAATACTTTGGTGATAATAGAGGCTTGACTTTTATAATAGAGTTCCCCAAGGTGACAAACTATCGTTTTTCTTCGGGTATCTGAAATGTTTATTACCTTTTTCTTCTGATGAATTAAAAACGACAAAACCCTCAACACTTCTATTTCATTACAGTATTGATGACTATGAACTTTTTTATGTACCAGTTTAGTTATTACCATATGCGCAAAAATATGCGTGTTTATATACCATATGCGTGTTTATATTCTAGCAGGAGATATATCATGTAACATTGACCAATTGCTAAATTATCTTCGGATGGAACCCATTTTCTTTAGGTGTCTCAATATCAGAATATCTACCATTCTGCTAGTCTGGCTTCCCGAACTTGTTTTTTATTCAAACTAGAGTTTTTGATATCATAAATGTGAACAAATTGGGAACAGAATATTATAAGCGGTATTTTTTTTCACAGAGAGTCATGCCTTCAAATTATTTGCAGTGGAAGTTCTAATACCTGATGAAAATCATAACAAAGAACCTTATCCAGTTGCCTGGTGTGTATCTAACAGAAAAGATGAAGAGATACTGAGAATATTTTTTGAATGTGTAAAGGTATTATAGAACTAATTTCATCTCAAGTTTGTGCACATTCATGTTTTACTCAATTGTTTTGTATTTTAAAAATTTTAAAGTTTTTGATAAAATTTGCCTTTTTCTCATGTCTGAAATTTTGTATATATTTCCTCAGATGACTTCAAAATCATTACCCCCTAAATGTAATAGCATGTTTTATAATTTTAAAGTTTTTGGTACCATTTTGTTGCTGAATAACTATTGCCGTTGTATTATAATTGACACAGAAATTGTCATGAAATATTGACATAAATTTTGTTGTGTTGGCTGTTATTTTTATTCACATTGTCCTCATGGCAGAATAGTTAATATTATCTTGACCAATCGAAAAATAAAATTGCCGAACTGTCATTTGTTTAGTATGTGTCACTGATAGGTCGCGTCCATAAGACTCGATCCATCTGTGGCGCATTCTTGGCAAAATATAATTTCTTTGGTATGGCCATGGACTCAATAAAAAAAGTTTAGATTTGTTTTACTTTCTTTAGTTTTTTCTTTTATATTTATTTATTATATTTATATTCCTGTTGATTTTATTTGAAATAAGAATGTATGTTACATTGTGACACTCATTTTTCCATCCATCTTTTGAAAATTATATGTTAATTTCACGAGTGAATACCTTACCTTTATCTGTAGGTTAAAACTGAAGACTGCCTCAGAGGCCAGAATGTGATATATTTTGAGGCTTATTAAAGTTGTCTTACTATTGCTTTGTGTTAATTGTATTTAAATGACTACGAAGCACGAACATAAGCGGCAAAACTGGTGCATCGAAAAACACAACAACAATCGAAAAACACAACATGTACAAGCACAAGCCTGTATTAGGTCTTCTATACATGAAAAAGCTTTCCTCTTCTGCAGGATAAAAATAATATCCTATTTTATCTTTAAAACATTGATTTTTATCACAGGAAAATCTGCATGGTTTCACTTTAACTCCTGGATACCTTTTCATACCATCTTCTGGTATTTCTGGTGGTCAGGATTGGTTTCATATCTGGTGTATGACATTTGGTGCTGGACCGAGGAAACTTATATCAAGCTGGCATGTTTTGGGTGAGTGAAGAGCAGAGCTTGTAATTAGCATCAAATCTGAATCTTTAATTGAGTAAATAAATTATTAATTCCATCTTAATATGACTGAAACTGTTGGGTGATAAGGTGATATTTCGAATATTACCTTTTTGAATAGTTTTCTCCTGACGACAGTATTTGTTCTGGTATTTCGTCAAGCATGTGTCACAGATGGGCCGTGTCTCATCGACGCCAAACATAATTGACTCATACTTAAAATAAGATGATTTGACAACATTTTTCTGATTGGGACTTTTTTAAGTTACTTCTTTATTCAAAAAATAATGATGCCAATCTACAGAAAAAGAGATAGTCCTTTTCACCCATTTAGGACATCGAGTGGTGACCTCCGTATAAACCTAAGACAATTGAAGAAGAGCATTGAAATGTTGGCTATAAACAAAAGATATTTTTGCATGCAGTGTTTGTGCACTTGATAAAACTATTTTTAGTTGAACATAGGTCTAGAATTGATATCTATTCAGAAATCATACCTTTGCATCTGGTCTCGTCTAAATTTTGCATCTTGGATATTACCAGTTGGCACTTATCATTTTAGATGAATGGAAATCAACTCTCCAACATAAATGTCCGTCAACTTTTGCTTCGATGTCAGAGAGAAGTAGAGTTTTAACAAATTTGGAAACTGTCATCAGAGAGACATCTGGAGATCATTTTGTTAAATTAATTGAAGAATGCCTCACAGACTTAAAAACAGTTAGTATAGGCTTAAAACTACAAAATCATTTTTGCTTTGACTATTTTCCTTTAAATGCCTTTTTCTTTATAGCAGTGCTAATACATTCAAAGCTTTTTATACAGCTTCGAAACTGTTGGACATTACATCCATATAGACATTTTATTTTTTTGTGGCAGACTGGCAGAATACCAGCTACTCTGCTACTAATAGACCCATAGAAAATGGATTCCATCAGGAAAAATGTAGCAAATGGGCAATATTTCATGATATATCTGTGACTAGGTGATTTAAATGGTTCTTTTAGAGTGTCTGGTGGCAACCAAACTGTATAAAAAAGTTTAAAATCATCAATACTGCAATGGAATAGATTTTTATTTCTTTTTCAAAATGTCTAGCTCAACTTTATAGCTTTTCAATAAATACCAATTAGGTTTCTTCTATGTTCTGCTTCCAGCATACCTCTACTGTGAGTGAATTTTAATTAAAAATTTGCATGTTTCAGAACTCCATGACAGAATCGTTTGCAACATATTTTGAATCAAACTACATGTCACAAGCTGAATTATGGTCATCAGCGTACAGAACAGATGCTGCTAACTCTGCTGACATGTACCTTGATATTTTTCACACGAGATTATCAAAACATATATATCATGAAGCATTAAAAAGAAAGCAGCTGGATATTTTAGTAAAGGTATATACTATATAGCTTTATGAACAAGGCATAGATTGCAAGGTTTTGTAATTTGGTATATTGTTTCCAGTTCTAGTCGATATATTTTTCCTGATTCTCAAAATCTTCACCCGAAAATACGGTTTAGGAAATTTGCATCATTGAGCATGTGACACAAATAGACTGTGTTGCAATTGTGAAATCTGTGGCTTGATGTTAACAGACTGTGTTTGGATAATTTTTACGATTGTTAACTTTCTCAAAGTTACAAATAACCCAGCAGTGACTCACTCACATGCGGCATTATGAATTGTTTCTAAATAAATGCTTGATATCTCTGATTGTGATGTTAATTTCAGAATCATTATTCATGAAAATGCACTATTATTATGCTATGTAATATGGTTTGTACCGGGCTTTATATTGTTTTCAGACATTGATGAAATATACTAGAGATCATGTTTTAATGAAACTGAGGAATATACACAAAGGAAAAAGTGAATTTCATCAGCGAGCATTAACATCATCATTACATAAGCAAAGTTTTCCTTTATCGCTGGATGATGTATCTCCAATTGAGGTTAGAGTTAGTGCATGCCTTGAAACGTGCAAATGCAAGTCCCTTTACGTACTAATTTATATTTTTTTTTCATTTGCAATTTTCTCTTAGCGAGGTTGAAATCTTTGCAATCACAATCAGAAATTTCATTTTTTCAAGCATGAGACACCTCGCGGTCCATCAGTAGCCAAGGTCTGACAGGAAATGTTGAAATAAAACTGCTATTTCTTAGCATTGTTGATGAATTCAAACTCTTCAGTAGAATTTTATTATCTTTAGGAAAAGCGATGTGTTGTAATCTTTCAACAAGTGGCTGATCTTAAAGTATTCCCTTTTTTATTAAAAAGTTTCTGATGTTTGAGTAGCAGAGTTGATACATTTTGTTGAGTATGAGCTGAGGGCAATTATACCACATAGGCACAACCCCATCTGCTGTTCTTGCTGGTGTTTTTCAACCCAAACTTTGTATGACATTATAAAGCTATTTGATTTATGCAATAAAATTAAGATATTTTCATATTCCCCTATTCTGAAATAAATCTAAAATAAATATATCAAATATGTTCATTTTCGAATGTTTTGATTTGATTTGGACATCCTTGGGTGATAGATTTTATTCTTTCTCAGTTCAGTAACACTGTGAATGTTTTATAGTATTTAACATTCAACTTTCTTTTACGTATAAAATGTGACATTGATTTTTGTTCAGGATAAAGATAATGAGTGGAATGTATTGTCAATCGTTCATTCAATTGATGAACACAATTCTCAGCTTCAAAAGGTAGATATTTTACTAGGTGACAATTATAGACTATCTTCAAATTTTTATTGATGAAATAAAGTTGATTCAGTACTACAAATTGTTGATGAACTCCCTAACGCAGATTCCTGCAACTTGCATACACAATTTTTTTGAACTAAATTATTAAAAAGTTATAATAGGTTCAATAGATTATCATTATATTTGAGTTGAGTATAAATTGAAGTTAAGTAGAAATGAACATTTTTTGTTCTAGGTTGCTGTTCGTTACACTGTTAAAATTAGAACGAAGCACTGTTGCACTGCGAGATTACGTTGTCCAATGAGATGTAGCGATTGTGCTGCTTGTTCCCACCAGATGACTTGTTCATGTATCGGCGGAGAAAATGTATGTATGTCCTAGCATGTATGGTGGCAGAATCTTGATATTTTTTCTTTTCGGTTGTTCCAATGTTCCAAGTCATTTTCTTTGGATGGATAATGAAAAGATTTCAAACTATCAAACACTGCTATTTCGTAGCAACATTGATGATTTTGATCCTTTTTATAAAATTCGATTACTACCAGACACCCAAAGAGACATTCGAATCTTCCAGTCACTATCAAGAAATATTGCTCATTTGCTAAATTTTCTTCTAATGGAACACATTTTCTTCGGGTGTCTGAGTAGCAAAGTAGCCAGCAAGCAGGGTTGTTTGGGAAATTGTGCTGTATGCAGTGCTGATTTTAGCATTGTCGGTTCATCTATTATTAAAGTTCTATTAGGGGATGGTGCCAGGCCAAGACTAGTCTAACTAAAAAGTAGTCAGAGCTTTCACTCTCGCCTCGAGCAGGTCTTGCTCACTACATCTTACTAGAACAGTTTAACTGCCAGAAAATACTTTTGCTTAGGTTGTAGTTACTGAACTTTCATGTTTGTTATTTTCAAAAAAGTTAATTTCTTTAACAATTTTTCCAGGCTGAAGATTCCAAGATGATTGATAAACATATGTGTATTCATGCACACCTTGTTTGTCGATATTTAAAGGAGAAACTTGACAGAAACATTGACGATTTTATAAATCCACCATTGCTGGTCAGATCACAAGATGGTGACATAAAATATACTTCAGCACAAAATACTGTGAAACAGGAATCTGGTGTCGTTACTGACGTAATCGTTACCTTGGATATGGACGATGTCAGTTTCGGTGATGAGATCCCAGAAAGTGGTAATACTGTGATAGACGACTTACAACAAAATCAATTGAAAAGTGTTGTAAATGAACAAGCACAATGTTTGGGATCAGCTAGCACAAAACTTTTAACATTGTCCGTTCTTCGTGATAGAGATGAAAGTATTAGGAAATCAGAAAGCAACAAACCAAAGAAGGTTATCAAACTGGAAGGGAAATCGGGGGTTTATATAGTACCTTCTAAATTTCATGCAAAAATATTAGAAAAATGATGATATATGTGAATAGGATATAAAATAACTATTTACACAAAAGCAATCATTTTTTATTTTGTGCTGTGTATATGATGCAACAAAAATGGCAGATTCACATGCAAAATGGATTAAATTTTTATTCTTCAAACTACCTCAAAATAGTATTTAGAAGTGGCATCAAGTTCAAATGATTTGAAAAATCTGAAATATTACTATGTCAAGCATGAGAGACAGACCGAGTGCGCCTCAGCGGTGAGATCCATCAGTGACTCATACCTAACAATATCTTTCGGACTGGTTTATCATTTGGAATCACGCTTTCTAGGTTAGTTGCACTTAGTCAAATTACCATATCCTTGGTCACGATCGCTTGGCGTGTTCACACAAGATGAATGTACTGTCTACTCTATAAGAAGATTTTTGCGGAAATGTCCTTTGTTAAGCATGAGTCACTGATCATGATAGGATCATAAAGATATTGAAGTTACATCCTAAACTGATGCGACTTAATGTGTATGGGAGGCAAGAGAATGTTTCACAATGATTTGTTTAGAAATGTTTTCGACGTAAATTCACACTATATATTATTACAATATTCTTGACAAAAAGCACATACAAATTTCTGCTTGTAATCTGCACTCTTCGGGTTGTGTAAGCTCAAGTTCGTTAGATTTCAACCCATTATCAATCTTTATATAAATAGGCTGTATTTTTTTCAATTCATTCAGCCATTATTTCAAGTCTATATAACTTTTTATAAGATATTTTTGTTTCATTACTTCCTACTTTGATATTTATGACACAGCGACAAATCTTCATTGAATAAACATTTTATATGAAATAATGTCTTGCGGTCTTTAGCTTTTTGGTTCATTTTACGATGAGTATATTGTTTTTGCTCCCCACCAATTGCAGTCTGGGAGGAATGTATAAGACCGATAACTTCTGTTTGAAAACTATATGCTCTGTCGTTTTAAAGTAGCGTTATAACATTCAGTCTTGTTAAGACTTAATAAAAACATTTTGAGGGTATCACTGAGAACTAATTCAAGATGGCGAAGGCTAGTGATAAAACCGTATTTATAAAAACATGTTGTTTAACGATGGATGAAAAGTGAAAGAGTAGGGTGTTGTATTCTATAAGAGTCTTTCGCATACATTATAAAAAACGGCAATGATGAGATATATGCTTACTATGTTATGAAGTCTGCCCTTGGACCCACCCAAAAACCTTGCTCTCTCGTATATAATACTTGAATACAGCGATAAATGAAAAGCGAGAATCTTGATTCACCTAACTTTCTCTGAAAACATGCTCATTGTTGAGATTCCGATGGGATCACAAGCCAATGGAATACTGAATGAATATTAAAGGCCTAAATGCTTTTAAAACTGGACAGCCAAAAGAAATGAATTCACTTTATTATAAAAATATAAATTCATGATGTGGTATAAACTTAAATTCAGTTATGTGATACGGTAAAAATAGATTCTTGATGCAGGTAAAATGTTAGACATAAAAAGGTATAAAAATAAAAACATGCCAGACAAAAAAGTGTGACAAAGTACATTTTTCAAGCATGGGTAACTGATTGATCGAGCTGCCAAGGGATGGATCATGGTTGAAAAAAATATTAAAAAAACAGAAAAGAGTTATAAGAATGATAGACACTATAAACAATTGATAGGAAAGTTGTTTTCATTTGTTGAATCGATTAAAGCTTTGAACCATTTTCTGTCATTCCCAGAATATCTTCTTGCGATTCTTGAAAAAAAGAAACTGTAATAAACGATGGGATCTCACAATTGGCAAAAGTACGTCGGGAAACTTATACTGAATAACCTGAATATTTTATATAATTGGATACCATATGAATTTGGTTATTCGAACTCATCAAAAAAGACAAAATATGATTTGTTGGATGGCGATGGTAGCCTTGCCAACATTGGTTAACTGTTGATGAACCAGACAGAATGAATGTCATCCTTATCTAAACTAGGATTTGATAAATTTAAGAGAGGCCATAGATTGCAGCTCGACTTTTGTCTCTGAAGAATAACTATATTATCTGGATTCTCAAATTACTATCCTGCAAACAAGTTTAAAGTGAATTTGAAATGGCAGTTCTGGGTGATTTGTTGTTCTATTAGCAGGATTTTTAAGGCATTCCTTCGAAGATCTATGTTCATAAAAGTGATTTGAATGTGCAAGTTCAGCCAATTCAAAATTTACCATATCATATATCGGTATTGAGTTCTCTGAAATGCTGCATTGGTTAACCATTAGGAGAGCATTTTGTTTTAAATCGCATAATAGCATGCTTTCCGGTTGCAGAAAACTGCTCGACAATTCAGCTGTACATCATGCATTGATAAAACTTCACATACCTTCTCAATGATTTCATCTTTCTTTTCATTTCAAGGAAATCAACTTCATCCTCAACTAAACATACATCATGACGTATCCTGTTCAAATAAAATGTGTGCGTGAAAATGAAAGAATCAATGTTCTTTCTTAACGAACTATACATACTATTCGCTCCTTATGAAGTATTAATGACAATCATTCAGAAATCACTGCTACTCTATACAGTAAAATGGTGATTGCGAGTTCTGATACAACAGGTTAAAACATCAAGTGGTAGCTTAGCAATAATACATGGATGGTGACAAAGTGAAGAAATATTATCATGTCAATTCATTTTCTAGTGTGATTGGCACTAATGCATTGTATAACCTTATTCAAGTTATTTTTTAGCCATCTTACCTTAAATTCTCAGGATTCAATACGTGTCTCTCAAATTCAGAAAGATCACCAGTCTGTGATTCATTTGTCTTTGCACTGTGTGGGCGAACGGTTCTTTGCAAACGTTCTGAGAGCTAACAAAAAAATTTCACAAGAAAATATGCAACTCAAATGCAGTCAAGATTTTTTGTTTATCGTATAACATTATTTCTCAATAAAACCGCTACCATTGACAATATTCCTATTTCACTGGTATCACCATAGATAATTTTTAATAGTCCATGTTGAAGTATGTGCTGAATTTCTAAGTCGCACAGAACACCAAGTTTTTTGTAGTATCAAATTAGAAACTTTGTTTTGTCAAGCATGAGCCGCTGTTGCATCGTGCCTCTGCAGCACAATCCATCATTAGCCCAAACATTGTCAAAACATGTTTTGAGAAATATTTCAGACTGGGTATCTACAGCACACATTAAAGAATTTACAAAATGAATACTTTATTGATACAATTGTTAATGGAAACGGATTGGGAGTTATATATAATACTAATAATTCCATCTGTTAGATTGTAAGACTGGTATTAGGATAAGTCCTGTGTAAATTAATATTTTCGAATTTAAACAGAATAACACATATCGCTTGGTGACAGTCACAATCATGAAACAATCTTATAGCCCATGGGTTTACAATACAAAAATTAATAGATAAAACAAACAAAATGACTTATAAATGGATCAGTCTGTCATAGGTCAAACATTGGAAATATGTTTTAGCTACATCCAGGTCCGGAAGCACCGGATAGAATCTTTCTGAGAGATGATTAAGTTTGAAAGGATTAGAACCATTCTGATGCCGGACGTTTTATGACTTATGTAATCACTGGCTACGGCTACCTTCGCCAACCATGCTTCATACACTCGTAAGAGGTCTTGATTTGCTGCATGGGTGAGCTACATGTCCGATTTCCTCTTCCACAAGATAAAAAATGTCATATCCTTTGAATATTTACTACAAAGAACTTATTTCATTCATCAACTAATACACTTACCAATGTATCATTGGCTGACTTTTTATCAAGTTTTATGCATGGTCGATAATATTTTGATTCTTCGATCAAATTTTTGACATTTTCTTTTTTGTGTTTTCTCCACTCAAAAAAGTTTTCGATGAACTTCTGTTTTTCCTCATTTTCATGCATTAATGACGAAAAATCATCAGATTCAGAGTTTATAACTGTAGTTTCCAAATATGTTGTTGATACAGTAGGCGTGGTAACAGTCTAAATAGAAGTTTGAAAAATAATGGAACTCAAATTGTTTCTCTATCCAGAGTGACAAAATCTTCTTTCTCTTCGGACGTCTAAAATGTTCATATAATATTTTTCAGAGATAACCTGATCACTTCCCACAAAATTGTAAGTATATTTGTAAGCTTTCGTTAGGTCATAACCTAACTTCTTCAGACAAAACAAAATATGACTACATAGTGAACAAGGAAGAAGGTTTTGTAGTTCACTGAATGATACCTCAAAATCTAATATTCTTCAGATGGACAAAAAGATTCAAAACCAGCAACACTGGTATTTCATATTTTATACAGTTTGGTTACTATCGGGTCACCAAAGAGAGATTTAAATCCTATAGCCACAGTATGCCATGAAATATGGCCCATTTGCTGAATCTTTTTCTGACGGAACTCATTTTCTTCGGCTAGAAGAGTAGCTGGTGCTTTAACAATCTGTCTGCATGCCCAATTTGACCTGATCACAGCATAAATGGTTGTGATATATAAGTCATGCCCTCGGTTTCAAAATATACACAATAAAAACAGATTGGCATTATTTTGGTGTTGTTATAAATCATATGCCATAATTTTTCTTCAAAGGGCTTACAACCAACAAGATTTGTCGAAGCCATAGTTTATTTTGATATAAATGTAAAAAAATCATTATGGAACTAATTTAAACACACACACAAACTGCAATATCAGAAAATCAAAGAAAAATTTATTAGGTTTAAAATCGCACATTGTTGGCAATGCATTAACATCTTATTCAATTTGACTTTTATATATTCTATCTCTATACCAATTATCATAACAAAATTTATAAGTTACATTTTCAACAGAATCTTCCTCAATGTGTTGAGCAATTTCATGTGTTTCGGATCCTTCAATTTCATGCTCATTTTCAAATTCATTCAGGGTATCTTAAAATAAAATTCTATTACAAGAGAGATTCAAATATTACAATATCGTATTTAGGTAAGGTTGTCTTCATAATAGAATTGAATTCGGGTACAAAGATATATATCAATGCAAATCACAATGACTTTGGAATGCCTATTTGCGAAGATCCATTAGATATGGTATATTTTATGTAATTTTTTTGACCATGACCAGCAGATTTTTTTATTAAAATTTGCTCTTAGCAATGCTGGAAACAGCACCTAGAACGAACTAACAACTACTTGAATGGCAGAGAGCTAGGACCAGCAACTGGTAAGTAGTAAATACCCAAGTGTGAATCGAATCACTTTAATATAGTGCAGTGGTATCTGCCATGAGTAAAGGTAAGACCACCTACCACTTCTTGTTTTCTTTTAGTCGCCTCTTACGACACATCAGAAATATGTAAGAGCAATTTTAAACTCTGCAACAACAGGGCTCAAAGACGGGATAGCGGAGTCAATAAGTGGTCCCAACTCAATAAAACGTCTTTTATCATTTCTCTGATGTTGCTAACCAAATTCAGTATCACAAAAATTTGAAAAATGTATTTACGGTAAGTTGATTCGAATCGCATAGTTTTCTATGCAAAGTGTCCAACCGTGCATTTATGAAAGTTTCAGGCAGGAAGTCTGCTACTGAGACACCCGTATAAAACATCCACAATTAAAAGAAATTAAATAACAAATCATGATAAATTAAATATTAGAAAAAAAAATTGTTTTCGTTCGACCAGTTGAGCAAAATATTAAAGCTATGAATAACCCACCCTGGTGGCAAACACTCAATATGCCTCTACATCAACAACGCTGCTGTGTGATGGAATGAAGAAATAATGAAACCAAAAGTAAACAAGGTCCCGTCATCCTGATATATTTAAGTAGCAGTTAAACAGTTGAGAATTTGTCTAGTACTTAGTGGGTATTATAATATGGTGGGAGTTAATAATATGAACAAATCAATTCAGCTACTAAAGACTCAGATGTGCTTTAATTAAAACACTGAAAAGCGTTAAACAAAACTGTTTATATCATGTCACATTAGTGAGAAAGATAAATAAAGATCTTGTACCAAAAAGTATTTTAAATGTATACTGCTTGTGAAAAGTCAAAAATAAAATTACCAAGCTCATCTTCTTCTTCAGTATTATCAACTTTCCCAACGCTTTCTATTTCTTCGTCTTCACTTACATAACCATACTCTTCCATTAACGATTGAAGTAATGTTGAATATTGTGTGTGCGATTTCGATCTGAAGGAAATGAAATTTGAAGCAATCTAAGAAATTCCTCAAATAAAAAATAAAACAAAATTATGTCACCCAAATTCAGTTATGCAGTCTTAAACAAATTAAGTATTGTTTAGTAGGTACCTGTGAAATTCCGATGGCTTGATTTTATTAGAAGATATGACTGGTGCAGATTTACATCTGATTTTCTTTGCTTTATTCTTCAGCAACACAGAATGCTGATCAGTTCCAATACCCCGTGTTAATGCATCGCAATGTTCAATATGTTCAGTTGGTGGTCTAAACATATAATATCTTCGTTGTGCGAATGTATGCAACTTGAAATTAAAGAAAGGAAAATCTGGGAGTCTGTGGGAGCCTCATACATTAAGAAAAGCGGACCAAAATGGTCTTTAAATCATATTATTGTCAATTCATATTGTGGAACTGAATTATTGAGATGAAAATTTGAAATGTAATGTAAAGCGATCAATTAGTGTAGTTTTAAAATGAAATATATTTCGTCTGAATAAATTATAAAATCTGAAAAATTAATATTTGGTACATCATCCATTACATGAAAGAAGTATATAAATAAACAATTCAAATATAAATTCTAAAATAATAAGAAGAAAGAAAGGCTTTCAATGGAACATTGAATAATACCTTGGTTCATGACTAGAAAGTCTAGAAATGATGTTTGGTGATGGGCGTGCTTTTCTGTAAAATCGTTTCGCTCTTGGTGCAGGAGGCGGTTTTCTCATTCTTCTTAAAACTTCATGATAATTAGGAAGATGATGACTGATATTTTCATGATAATATTCAGACCATCTTTGATGCTAATGAAAATGCGAAGAAAGTGGATTTAAAAAATGATGAAGAGCCTTAAATTTCATCTATGTCTCACATCTTAATTAAAGCAGTTACCGGTAGTTCACGAGGATGTTATCTGTTTAATTTGTAGTCTCAATAAAGTTTATGATATGTAATAAGGTAATTTAACTTAAAGTTTCATATCTATTTGATTGATAATCCTAGAATTTTGGATAAGAGTAATGACATATGGAAACCTACCTCAGTACACATATCAAACTGCACATTTTCAACTTTAGATTTCGAGTCGTTTAATAATCTGTCACTCATGACAGGAGGACTCGATTGTGGTCTTTGTCTTCTCTGAGTTCTAGCAGAAACCCTGAACAAGCGTTGGACGATTATTCAAGCCTAGTTTGGAATGTATTACACTCAATTAAGCTAACAGAGCACTCACATTTTTTATGACCTCTAAATCCAACTGATGGCACATTAATATCGAAAACACTTTTTATAGTGAAATGTCATATCAAGGTCTCATGTATAAGGAAGTAAAAATAAATTGTTTCCATGCATATCCTTTTATTAATTATTTTCTATTTACTCATTTTGCTTTTGAAAATGATTGTTCATATTTTCTGGTAATTTAAAGAAAATTCAAAATAAGAATTACCTTGAAGTAGGATCATTCAATGTTCCTGTTACTGGTACAGAAATTCTTGACGATGCTGGATGACAGAAAAGAAGTTTAATTATTATAATTATAAGAAAACTTGCAAAGAAGACAAAAGAACAAATTTAACCTCAACCTTGAAAGTTTAAAACTAAATTTTTCATTTTACTTTTATGTAATATTCCCTATCAATTTTTTATGTAGTGACAGGAAAAGTTTGATCAACTTATTCAAATATTACTTCTTCTATCTTTGCTTAATTAAAGTGAATTTCAATAATAAAATGTATCTGAGAGACTCATTTTTTAATCATACTTCTATCAGAACATGAATATCCCTCCATCAATTTTTAAAACAGATAAAACCTAATGTCCCTAATATTCAAACAATGGCAAACTTATTGAATACACTGAAGCACAAAATATTGTTCACAATAATATCAAAGTTTCTATGATTTCAAAGTGCTAGAAAACTCCCTGTAAATGTTTTATGATATTAGATTATCAAAAATACTAAGTGCTATCAATAACAGGATAACTTATGATAGTATGGTGTGGGTCTATTATTAAAAATCATCAACATCTAAGTATATTTGTTCTTAAATAAAATAAATCATACCAACTTGCTTCAATTCATTTTTGGAAGCCTACATATATGATTAGAATAAATATCATTCGTGACTGAAAGAGAAACTCTTCAAAAAAAGAGGATTTTTTAAAAGCATTTTCTTAACATTTCTTCCAATACAAACTGACACTTTACCTCTAGGTGTCGTCCCCCATGATACCTTGCCTGTTGAAGCTGACATTGCACGTTTGCCCGTGTTTATCCTAGTAGCCTGTGGTCTAACAAATGTGAAACCTCCTTTTGCTAATTTTACCTTAAAGAAAATATTGAAAATAAAAAATTTTTTTCATTTGGATTTGAAATTGAGCATGGTATATATCAATAATAAACAAGAGAGAAAAATAAAAGGGACATGAAAAGAACCTGGATAACATTGCATCAATCAAGGTTGTAGAGTCGAAATTGATGGTTATATTTATAGGATAGGAAAATGTTCCAGATTATGAATTCCTGATCCTACTGCATTCTTCTCTCTGTTAACGAACAAACTTTGTTCGAAGATCGCTTGAAATTTGGCATCGACCTAGCTTTAATAAATGAGTTTAAGGCCACATTGGATAATATTTGAGATAAGGATCTGATGGTGATATGAATGTTCCTTTTTAACATGTGAGTTGGAGTCAGTGGAAGCACCATAATAGAAAGGCAGGGCGCAGGGTGAAATACTTTTTACAACTCTAGCCTAGATTTCATTCATATATTTATACAAAAAAATGTAAATCAAGCACCTGTTTGCTGGAGTTCCTGAGACTTCTGTGAAGAGTTTCATATTGCTTGTTTGCCAATTTAACCTAAACAAGAAAAAATACTCATCATTGTTGAATAATGAAATTAACTTCATATTTCGATTAGGAGACTGGATGTAATAAAATTTTTGAATGATCTAATCTAACTATCATCTACCTGAGTTCTGAAATCATCAGGAGTGAGAGGATTCTTCATGAAATTGGACGATTTTAGTTCTGGTTGATTGTAATTTAGTTCTTTTTCTTTGTATCTGAAAAGAACAACACCCAAATAAGTCATCTATCATCATGGCCGAACAATGTTCTAACACGTAAATCGAAAAACAGCAATGTTTAATTAAAATGGTGAATTTTTCTCTTTTTCCAATTTTTGCTAAATACATGATTTAAATCCAGAACTGTGAACCACCAAGGGTAAAATTTGGAAGTTTCTGATTTTGACGAAAAATAATGTTTCTCTGAATTTACCATCCAATATCTAATATCCCACAAATCATATAGGTACTGTAATATAAAACGCTTCACAATTCGCTGTGGGTAGAGAAAAAAACAATACATAGGTCGCAGTGTATAAGTCTCCGATACAAAAGTTTTGGAAAAAAGTAGCGACTTATCGGCCGCAAAATACGGTACTTGTATGCATCCGAATCGAATGAAATCTTAATTTTAAGTGGATTGGTATTTGGTACCAATAGTATTCAAATATGCAATCTTGACAACAAACAATAAGTGCTGCACCGCAAAGCGTCTAAAATTAATTCGAACTTGTAAAAGCAAAACTTGATTATCGCATTCAACTTTTAATTGCTATAGTATCTAACAATATGTATAACAATTCAGAACAATTTAGATTTTGTCAATGACAGTGTGTTACAAAATATTAAATTTATTGTGTTATTACTTACTCTTTATTCAAATGTTTCCACAACTTTTTATCTTTAGGAATCGTGAAGCGCTTGAAATTGTCAACCTGAAACATAATCATTGCCACACATATTTATCGGGAATGCACACAGCTTGACGAGAAAGATTTCAAGTAAACTTTGAAAAATTGTTGGAATGTTTAGTCCAAGTATCTAAGATAGACTACAAAATGATATTAGCACAAATAATAATAGGAGACAATTAAAATCCTTAAATTACGTCTCAAATTTTAGTCGCCATTATATAAAACAGGACACTAGAATCATATTCCATATTTTTAAACAATTTTCAAAATGTGAAATAAGATTCCAGTTCTCTGTTTCATCAAGCTCTACTTCTTTCTTATTCAAAATTCCTTGGGACCAAAGTCACATAAGGATTCATTTTCACAAGGACAGTGGAACATCGGTTAGGCTGTTCGTCACACAGCCCCATGAAACATATGTTCTCAGTAAATAATCTTGAAAAAATATTGGAATTGGGGAAAAGCTCTTTTCAGTGGAAATCAATGAGTCAGTTCAGTAAACATGCAATCTAAAAATGATAATGAAAAGAGTGGTCACGAATTAATTCATTCCACCAAAATTTTGCCATGGGTGGTAAAATTAAATGTAGTCCAAAATGTGTACAAAATAGATTAAAGTATATGGAATCGTTTTAAAAAATATGGATTGTTGGAATATTTTGAGCATATTGAGCATGCATAATACTAATAATAGATATAAATTTTTATCAGAATTGTAATAAAAAAAACCCAAATAATTATGTGGTTCTATTTCTCAAAAGCTTTCACCAAAAACATGGCCAAAAAAGTACCTTATACAGTTTTGTCCAACTCTTTTCAACTGGAGAGTGTAATTCATCAGGAAGATGTTGATCTTTTGTAAATTCGCACCTAGACAAAACATCAATAAACGCCACATTTCATTATTAATATTTTGCGTATGAATATTAAATAATAACTCAATAAAGCAATAAAGGTGCTGCTAATTTGATAGTTCATATAAAACTATTAAAAAATGATTTATACTTTCTACAGGTTTTTGAAGTCTCAAACCTAAGACTGTATATTTTTGAATTAATATTCTATGATTTTTTTTTCAAATTACAAAAGGAATATATTAACACTGTACAGTATATGCTGTTTAGGTATGAAATATTTGTGGCTCCTGCTTGACAAAACAAAAACTGTTGAAAGAATATATTTTATTCATCGTCGCCAAGACGCTGTCCATCTGTGGAAAACACTTGACAAAAAAAATTTATGATCGGGCAATTATAAATCTGTTGACACTGTGAAGGAGAATAATATACTGTGATAACAAATTATTTTGGATAGAAATAAAGTCAATACAATGTGTTTTAATAGGAAAAACTTGAAAGAACCTTGAATAAATAGGCATTGAATGAGCTAAGTAAGACCTATTGAGTATAACAAAAGGTTCGGCAGGGGTCAAATCTAATTATTTTCATTTGTTTAAATCTCACAAAGCTGATAAATAATACCAATAATCGAAAGCCATTAACGTGGCATTTACATTATGGCAATGTGGGGATAAATATAATAAAGTTATAACAAGTTCGTGGAAAATTATATTATCATCTTATTTAAAAATATTTAACTTAAAAAAACTTAAATTCTTTTTCTGAGCATTTTATTTGGAATAATTTAGATCAGTGTATCTTTTCAAGTGGAGAACACATATTTTCGAACTTGAAGTAAAATCGAACCTGTTGTCTGCCAATAATAATTTAAGTCAGCATTGAAGAGTTAATTTCACATAGGTTGAAAATAACATTGACATAACATTTTCCAAAATAAAGTAAATAAAAAATGTTTTAGTATTTGTATGCAGTTGTATGTCCAGCCCAACCAGTCAAACTATCAAATGTTACTCTGTTAATTCGACATAAATCATGATGTTACAGCTAAACTTTAATCATTACTTTAAGTATTTACATCTTTTAAGATTTACATCCTTTTTTAACTCCCACTAAATTTTGTATTATGATACGCCTATCATTGGTTGGCAGTTGAATTGATTTTTATCAATTACAACAATTTGCTATACTTGTGCTGAAAATTTTATTTTTGTTTAGGATAACCACATTGAGAAACCAGGGAAAGGGACAGTTACAGGAAAAAAACATAATGAATGACTTTTGTTAGTCAAATAGACTCTACAATAATTCATCACAATATGACTAGATAATTGAATACAAGCAGTCAACTCACAGTGCAAGAAGATCTAAAAACTCAAAGAACTGAATCCTTCCCGAAACTTTAAAAGTAGATTTCAAATGCTTCAGCTGAAAAATATATAATTTTGTACATATTTTTGGCAAAATGGTAAAAATAAATATAAAATGTAGTTTGAATAAATTTGCATTGGTTCTCATTGTCTGAAAAGCAAAGTAGAACCGGGTATTGACAGTTACATCTTCAATCCTTAAACAATCAGAAACAATTCAATGAATTAAGTTATAGTGGTTGTAGCTTCCTATGTACCTTATGCATTAACTTTTTCGGTGCTATAACTCTTCCGCACATTTTCAATGTTCTTAAAAATATATGTTCACTTATTTTCATTCCATGTTGATCGTATTCTTCATAAGATTCAAATGCAAGTCTGACTTCAAGCAACTCCTTGAAACTGCAAGTAGGTCAAAGTTATAAATTTTTTAAAGATATCATGTATCTTTGTACTATAGTATGGCAAGCAATATATTCAATGAAATTTCATTTTACATAAACCGAAGCTGAATTTGCAGAATTTCCACTATATACTATTGGATACACCTGAAAAAAATCACCGCAGAAAGAAGAAATGCGAAGATGTATCGAAAATGATATTTTGAAAGATTGCTTTAAATCAACTCTTCAGAATGATATATACGGTTACAAAAATATACAAACGACAATGGACAAACGAATGGCAGTATTTATGAATTTGAAGCAATTTGACTCTTCCAAAAAACAGAAAAATTTTGCAGGACATGCAAAGCTGAGCATATTCCTGTTATACCCAAGTCAGAAATATTTTCATCGAACACATTTTGTTTCAAGTATGAGTCACTGGTAGATAGTGCCATTAAGGCGCGATCTATCTGTGGCTCATGTTTAGAAAGAAAAGTTTCTAATTGGGTCTGTTTGAAAAATATTATCAGAGCGTCATTTCCTGACAACTGATATAAAATTAAAAGAAAACTAAAATAAGTTCAATAGAATTGAAATTTTTAAAATATCCTACGATACTATTCAAATGTATGTTTCAAATGTATTCGATTTACCTCAAATACCTTTTTGACACATATTTAACAGCTTGTTTTAAACATGTAGCATTGTATGCCGCTGATTTGAGATTTACAGTAAAATGCAAATCAACATGAAAACAGCGATCATCAATACACTTGATTAGATCCTAGGAGAAAATATACACCAGAATTAAAAAAGTGACAAAAATCGACTTTATATGAATGCAATCCAATATTTTTTAGGATTTATATTTCACAGAGTCAATGGCAATAGAGTACATAGCATTTTGTTCAAACAACTTGATATGTCTATTTGCTCAATACTATTTTTGATTTTGAGTCGATTTGTCCCCCCATACTGCCAAAGGTGAACCCATGTTCAACATTAATTTAAAAAATCCATATTGATCATTATTACACATATTTTCAACAATAAATCAATTAAAATTCAGCCCACTAACTTTTTCTGATTATTTGTTATGTCATATGGTTTTGTGGACTCAAATCAAAATGTCTTCTTCAAATGAAGTGGCATTCATACAGAACATCTCTCAGAAAATACACGGAAAATATACTATTCATAACTAATAAAATATATTGCAGCATGTTAATCAACATCCCATATTCTATGATACTGAAGAATTATCGTCTAATCCCAGTCAGAAATCAGTGACTCATGCTTAACAACTGTTGTTTTTTTAATATACTTCTACCTGGGATAGACACATAACAATAATTACAGTAAATGGCACTTTCGTCCAATTGTGCAATGCACGTGTTGGTTTGGAATATACATCTAGAGTTGAAATCGAAAATAATCTTGTTGGCTCCAAGACAAGATTAATATAGTTTGACCGGACTTTTTAATAAAACTGGTTTACTATGTTAACTATGTATTTATATTTAATAATTTCATAACATACTTTCATAGAAATTTGTCCATTTCTACCAAAAACATCATCTGATAGATTTCTTTCAAAAATTTCTTTAGGGAACTGGAAGAAAAGAACATTGAACAATATTCTTGAGATAAATAATCACACATATTTCAAGTTCTTCATAAAATTTAAATTATTTGCACATTTAGTAGCAAAAAGCAAAACAAAAATTATAAATACATATGTACCGGTACTTTATTACTATAACTCTGCAATGATTAAGTCAAAAATGTGTTTCTAATTCTCGCAGATGATTATCAGCCATTTTTGAACAAGAAATTAGGTTTGAAAACTGAGACACAATGAAAAGTGAGCTATATAAAATAATGTAAAAGCTGGAACATTATTTTTATGTTTATTAAATGTTCTGTATGCCTATTCCTGAACCTCTGTGCCAAATCGGCAGAATCAAAGCTAGCCTGCTATTCAGACACCTAAACAAAATTGGTTCCTCCAGAGGAAAATTTAGCAAATGGACAAAGGTCCAAAAACATCAAGACTGCTTTTGAAGCTATTTTGTCCATCTGAAGAAAATGACATGAACATTTCAAACACCCGAAGAAAAACGAGATTCTGTCACCCTGCTCTGCGCTATATGCTTCTTGAATTTTGTCCTACATTTCAAGTATTGGAATTGTATATGAAACTTTTCACAATAATTCCTCCTAAGCCTGTGTGCTTAGATTATATATAAATGTGAAGGTATAACTCACTCCCATTGCACCAGCCAGATGTCTGAAAAAACAAAAAAAGGAATGAATTAGAATTATTGGTAATGTTATGCTTTCATATTATAACAATATATTAAGAAAATATAATTACCGTATTTTGCGGCCGATAAGTCGCTACTTTTTTCCAAAACTTTTGTTTCTGAGACTTATACGTTGCTGCGACCTACGTATTGTTTTTTTCTCGACCCACAGCGAATTGTGAAGCGTTTTATATTACGGTATATAAAAGTTATATATAGATGACGGGGCGAGCGCATGTACTTTCAAGATACGTCAAATTGTAGAGAGATTTGAATTAAATTGATAATAGACTGCACCCAAATTTACCGTGTACCTAGCACATGCTCGATCTTATTTGCTTGCAGACATTAGTGAATTTTCATTGGTACCCGTCATACATGCGATTTAATTTGATGACGATCCGAGCATGTGTGATCATCAATCGGAACGGCCAGTATTATATCATTCATTGCAAAACGGCGCAATAGGAAATGTATGTAGTTTGCAATCGACGCCAGCCTCTAAATTACCGAAACAAGGAATTTAAACTTAGCAAGTTCGACGCGAATTACTTTGAAGTTTTGGCAATGACGCAATCGACGCCAGCCTCTAAATTAACGAAACAAGGAATTTAAATTTAGCAAGTTCGACGAGAATTACTTTGACGTTTTGACGATGACGCAATCGACGCCAGCCTTTAAATTAACGAAACAAGGAAAAATCTACAATTGTGACATCAAAAAATATATTTTGGTATTTAAAAGCCTGATTTATAAAAAAAATAAATTATTTTATCGCCAATAATATATTGTTTTAAATACCCCCCTAAGAAATTTAAACTCGGAAGGTTCGGTGCGAATTACTTTGACGTTTTGACAATGACGCAATCGACGGCACCCTTTAATCAAAAAAATCAATCAATCAAGAAAGTTCCACAATTGCACATTTTCACACTGTGTCTGTGATAATGTTTTGTACTGTTGTAGAAACTGCTTCCATTAAGTATGTTTTGTTTATGTTCACGACATGACGTCTTGGTAGGCAATGTATTAAAATGCAAAATGTGTATCTCGATAAACAATAATTACAACAACAAAAAATGGCAAAATTAAATCAAAACCCTTCAAATTCTTCGTCTTCGGTGTCTGAGGAAAACAGATCATACAAAGGTGATTGGTTTGTAACGATCGGCTTAGAAGCGGGCACTTCAATTTTGTCTGAAAGGGAGTAAAATATACCAGCTTTCTTAAAACCATTCACTACGCTCTCCAAGCTCACTTGTTCCCATGCTTCAGCAATCCACCGCGGCACTTTGAAGGGAGAAAAACGATGTTTTACGGTCATCGGCCGAAACGACATTGCACACCTGGACAAAAACGATACTGCGCTCGTTCCATGCGTCTGAGTTAATGAATTACTGTACGTTATTACAATAGCGTTTGATAAGGCGCAGCGTGTGTTTCAGTTTTTGAGGAGTCGTTCCCGGATGCTTGGCGACTATTACGATGCTGCATCATATCTGTGTGCAAAATAGCAAAATTTTAGAAAAATGACCCTTTGCGACCATTGCTTATACGCCGCAAAATACGGTGTACAAAATAAGTTTCCTTCCAAATTCTAAGACAAAATGGAAAAATCGAATTGATTATACTTTATTAAGCATTATACCTTAATTCCTCAAGCGTAAAATAATCACCATGTTGACCATATTCCAAATACATCGTGTCCTGGTAAAAGGTCACGTCAGACAGTATATGTGACTTAAAATCGCAAATTGCTGGAAACTCATGAGATGCAAGTTTTATTCATCATCGGTTCATCCTGACAAACCAGTGACTGCATCAACACAATCAATTATTTTTTACCAATAGATATAATATCCTAAACACTTCATACTTACACAGCACAATTAAAAAATGCTATGATTACAGAATACTACAATAGTACAATAACAAAATAGTTAACTTCTGAATCTCAAAAACATGGAGCTATGAAAAAACTGCTCTACATTTATCATTAGTCTTTGACAATCATTTCCTCATTATGGCATATTTTTAATTGAACTTGAGAGTAAACAGTAAAAGGAAAAAAAGAAATAAGTAGATGGCTTTCTTTTCATCGTGGCTCACAGCAAATACGACTAACTGTATTTTATTGTATCGATTCAGGTTACATTTAATAGGCTTACAGCTTATACAGTATATGTATCAATTCAAACATCCATAGCTATAAAACTGCAGGTTAAATAAAGATCGAACAAATGAACCATAACCTACAGAGACAAATAAGGAAAACCTTGATCCCTTAACCCAAAAAATTTCGAAATTTCAATGAATTTTCATAGCTGAGCAACCAGCAGCTGGCGTGACGCTACTGCCAAACTCTGGAATTGTTTAATGAGGAAGCATAGACCAGTAGGCTATGCTGGAAACCATCCAAATTTTCGTGAATACCCGAAACCTATATACCGGTACTGGGTAGCATATCCAGTAATGAGTAACTATACTGTATATCATAGCTTTTGTGCTATACAGTAACTTATAACTTAACGTTACATGTATGCTCGTATGCTTTCGACATTACCAACACTGTACGCTAGATATATAAACCTATAGCCAACCCTATTTTGATTTGCTTAAAACACATTCTATTATCAATTTCGCAAAACTCATCAACTACTTGTACAGCTGAGGTCACTCACAAGCTGCACTATACCCAACTGTCTGACTGTTGACGGCAATTTCTATCAAATTTCCGTATTAAGATATTTAATAAAAATCCTAGCTCATGTATACGCTCTAATCAATTAAATTATATTCACCTGCTAAAGCTGCTTTAGATTTTCTCATCAATTTGTAACTATAAAATAGTCTTAAGGCGAATCAAAGATCAAAAACAGCAAGAACACGCGGCCCTAACAACCAGTTTTGTTTACAATGGAAATCAGTGTTGCATATCCATCGACTCTTTAGCATTACATGTGGGTATTTTGTATTTACTCAAATGAAGTGTTATGTAAAAGCATATGTTCAAATAAAAATTAGATTTGTTTTATATAAGTGTTGTTTTTGAAAGTACTTTTCATTGATCCAACTTTATTTTATAATTTTATTTTCTATTTATAGTGCGGATTAGCCAGCTACTGTTAGTGAACCAATGAGGGAAGAGTGTAGTGATGCATGACGCCTTTGAAATGTTAGAAGCTTGGCGATTTAAATTTAAAGTGCAGACTAGTTTGTGGTTACCAACAGTCTGTTGTAGCATCTTTACTGTTTATGCGGAATGGTAATAACTCATTAGATAATGGTAATAAATTTGTGTTTCAGCATTTTGTTTTTAAATTTTTCCCGTTTATTGCTTGGTTTGTGGTTGTGTTAATCAATTTGAATTTGGACATAAAATCTGGTTTGGCGTTAACATTCGGCAAAAAAATGAAACCAATTTTACACAGCAAAAATGGTATGTGGTTACACCGGGTAAAACCAGGCTATATTTATTTTGTGTTTTTATATGCAGTATGTGATCTTTGCGCTAATTGTTTATGATATGTTCCCTTTTTGCTGTAATGCCCTTTACTACAATTGTAGGCTATTTAATATAGTTCTATTGAACTATTTAGCATCTAATCTTATCATAGTCGCTCATCAACGTGTCCACTGAAAAAGTGCCACATTCCCGCATTTTTGAAAATGCGCACAAAGTGCTAAAAATCCTTAGTTTTTTGTTTACAAGAATAGGGGATGTAACTAGTAGCCTGCAGGAATTAACCAGAAGCAGATTTTTTGTTAATCGGAAATAATCAGGAAATAACTATAAAAGTCACCCTCTTTCATAGTGCTGTTTAAACTAAATTATATGGGCAGCCCATATTGGCATTCGTAGTCAGTTATTTATTCATCTCAAATTTTTATTTAGTGATTTTCGAGAAGAAAGCTTGCAGAAAGGTATCTCAAAAATATTGATTTTCCTTACTAATTTCCTGGATTTTTGTTTTGAAGCTTTTATGAATGAAATGAAATCTTTTAAATAAGGAAAGACTTTTTATTTTTTCTTGAATATTTTTAAGCTGTTTATTATTTCTTAAAAACGAATTTATAATTGAAAAAAAATTATGGGTGGCTCTGAAAGTCGATGTTGCACAGATGGTCCTCCTAAGAAGGATGTTGTGACTGAGAGGAAATCAGGATTAGAGTCATCTGATGATCTGATGCAAGAGACTAGAGTTTTGCAAGAAGATCCCAGATCACCTTCTTATGATGTGAACAGAACACCTATTGAAGTTCCTGTTACTCCAGTGCAATCAAAACCATTGATGCGAGTGCAACCTTTGTTTGGAAGCAACTTGAGAAATAGACACACTGGTGGAGACTCGCAAACGTCGGGATCAGATCCTCGATCACCAGGCTGCAGAACACCAATATCAACCAAGCAATGTAGAAAAGAACCTCAAATTAATCAAGAAACTTTTGTATATGCAGCTCTTCTGGATCCAGACCAGCCAGCTCTTCTCGATCCAAGGTGTGAGCATACTTCTTTGCTCTTAATGGACTATTTTAGCTGTGAAAGAAGTAAAATATTTTTAAAAAATAAAGATTGCTGCATTATTTTGAGAAATATATCGTTATCGTTATTTCAATACAATAACTAATTTTGATAGAATTAATCTGATATATTCTGTTATAAATCTAAATGTCTATATTTTTTCAAATTTAGGAATATAAGGGAGTCTCGACCTTCTTATGTACTGAATTAGTTTTTACTCATTTCAGGTCACCATCACAAGGTATTGTTAGAACACCTCTACTTCAAGAAGATGTTTTCTATCAGGATAATATAACAGAAGACAAGACTGCAGCACTGATTTGTGAAACACCAAAAAAACCATATGGTTCACACAATCCAGGTTATACATCTGATTCTGAAACCGACCCTCGTTCTCCAACTCAAGGAATAGACAGAACTCCTGTGGCTAAACTTGAAAAACCAGAACATCAAATAGATGATGCGAGTTCGAGAAATTTACACGATCCAAGATCACCCACAACTGATGTATCAAGAACACCACTGGGAGCTCTATTCTCAGGTCAGTTTATTTGGTTAGTCTCCATCCAACTATTCTTATATTCCCCTCATATCTGATATTAATCTTAATTAAATAATATGCACAATGTCTGATGCATAATGAATATAAAATTGTTTCATTAAGATCACTATTGATAGAAAGTGTGTTTTAAATAGCTACTTTCAAATCAACCTACTGAGTGTAAAAGAGTATCAGTTAAGAGCATCGTTCTGCAAACCTTAGTAACCAGACTGGCGGAATACTAGCTACTCTTACAATAAATGTGAAATCTTGATAAATCTGTGATCAAAATCTTGTTGAATCATGAAATAAATACTTGAGTCATTGGATTCATGTATTCGAATGCTCAAACTTCAGGTTTTACGCAGAACCAATTCTTTGCACAGGCCATCGTGAATTGCGACGAACAGTGCTAATGACGAACGCACTCATGGCGTCACCACTGAATAAGAAAGTAACAAAAGTGCAAAATATGTCGTCTGACGTTGATGTTGACAAAGTATCCGAGTGTGATGAAACAGAACAAGGTAATTTTCTGTCTGTAATATAAGCATAGTAACACTACATTATTTGTGAAAATGGCTGCAACCAAAGCAAAATTTAATAAAACGAAATCTTGCCAAATAAATCTAATTCACAAAGAGTACGAAATGGATATTTTTTTCAGTGTATGATGTGTAGAAGTGAAGTCTAGACGGGGAAGGAATGAAAGATACTGAAATATATATTCAATATTAGACATAAAACTGGCAGATGGTCACAGGAGGCTATTTTTATCATGGAATCTTTTGTTATTTTATGGACTTGACTGGCAGAACTACTCGCTACACAGACACCGGAAGAAAATGGATTTCATCAGAAGAAAATTTACCTAATGGGCAATATTTCATAATACATCCGTATTAGAAGATGAAGTCGCTTCCTGAATGACCGGCAGCAAAAAATTGTGGAAAAGGTTCAAAATCATCAATACTGCTATGAAATAGTAGTATTAATGGTTTTGAGCCTTATTGTCCAAGTTGAGGAAATTACGACATTGACCTGACATTGCTGTCGCCTAATCATACTGAGTGTTTTATTACAGAAGAATCAGAAGTTGATGTTGATGATGAAATTCCAGCTATTCTTTGTTGTAACTTCGATCCTTTGAATAATTCTTGTTCGTCAAGTATGGTTGCCAGTATTGGTAGTGAAGTTGACTGTATTTCACTGGATGAAAGTATGGAAAGTAATGAAGGATCGATGGTAGATAGACATGGAGATTCGTATGATGCAGACATGGTTGAATCTCTGCTACAAAATATAAATGATGCTGGTGTGAATGCAAGATCTAATCATGTTAATACAGGCTTTAATGAACAACAAAATGTTGGACCATTGTCTGTTTCATCCCTTATGGATTCAATTGCTCTCGAAAATGAAAATCAAAATGGTGTTGTTGATGGAGAAGTAGAGATTGTTGAATCTGTCAGAGAAGAAATTAAAATTGATCCTGAACCTGAAAATTTGTCAATTGTTGGTAGTACTCATGAAATATCATCTGGTATAGAAAACGAGGATGCTGTAATTACGGAAGTTTATAAAGCTGATTCTTATATGGTGCCACACTCAAATATATTTGAAAAAACCAAAAAGAATACAAAAATCCAACCACTAACCGATAATGTACCAAAAGTTAACTCGGACAAAATAAATTCTATCGAAGATAATGTGAGAACAAAGCAATCATCTAGTAAAGCTGATGGATTAGCAGAAAATGTAGAAATTATTGTTGAAATTAGAGACATTCCAGCTACGAAATCACTCGAAAATGAAGAAGCAAAAACAATTCTTACTGATGGAGTTTCAACTGTTGGTGAAGCTGAAAAATTTAGTTCAATCCATGACTTGAAACGAGAAGAATATGGCGGTAATTCTGCTACAAAAGAAACGCCAAATAATGAAACATTTGACAAGGAAACTTATGATATTCAAACCCAGAAAGAATCTATAGTTGCTGACGTCAACCAAGATGACTTAATAGAAGAAAATCAGGAAACAAGTGCTCTGCAACCACCTATTGCTGATTCTGAAAATTCTATCAAGACAGAAAACAAATTAGAGCATACAGAATTGGTCGAGTCACCATTAGAAAAAGAACAAGAATTAGTCACACTTAAACTTGAAGAAGTGAAATTGGATGATGCACCTTCATGCGACGACAGTGATAAAGTTATAATACAGAAAGATCAGGTAATTGAAACGTCCCATGATGATGAAACTGGAAGCAGGGAATCCCATCTTGAAACCATTACAAGAGCAGAAACTAAAGAAAGTGAATTGAAGAGGACACCTGGTGCGGGTTAGTGTATTTTTTATTGAAATGGCTTGTTGTTCAGCGAAATTCTTCGGCTGGGCGAAAATTGTTTAAATACCCATTCAAGTGCAATATGGGACAAAATCCGCACAATCGTCGTTATAAAACAGTGTGTTTAAAAAGAGGACGCCTCAACTTTCGTTTGAACATTTTATCATGCTCTTTCGTATTTTTGCTCAATAATTTCATAATAATGCACATTACACATGCATTTATTATTGGGAAATGAATCGCAGCATATGACGCAGTGTACAACGTATGACTTTTAACGTTTGAATAACCAGCGGGCATTCTAGTGTATGAATGACGCTATATGGTAACCACTATGATTTAAGTTATTTGTTTTTTTCAAAATGTAATGCTAATGGTAGCCATAACATCATACATCAACAACAAGGGTTTAAACTTTATATTGAGTTTTTTGGCGACTATAAAATAACATTGAGCATGGCGCCAAGTTTGGAAGTTCTTACTATCAATGAACGATTCAAAAGATTATGTAAAACAATTTGATTAAAAGGCGTTGGCTGCATTCGAATCTAGCTTCAAATTGAATCAGCTCCTCTTATTCAATCACATGTCAGTTAATTACTCTTATTCTTGTCGCTAGATTTGCCAGCACTGATATTGCCCATACATGATTTCAGAGTTTTGAAATCACTACGCTAGATTCAAGTGTGACCAATCAAGATAGGTACCATAGAAATTGCTGATGCTGCACATCGGCACCAAAAGGGGTTGTGTAGATTCTCTGGCGATAAAAGTCACATTCATGATTGTCATCATCATGATTTCCGAGAACGTGTTTCATAACAATGTCCAACTTGGAAAGTTCAAAATGAAAGTGATGATTGTTGTGGTACTAATTTTATTTTCAATGAAATCACCAATCCTATTACGATCATTTTGATACCAAACATGGCTAGGTTACTCAAATTTATATTGTAAACGTATTTAGTACTTTTTGAAACGATTTGTCTAGAAATGAATACGATATTTTGTCCTAATCTATTACGAGTGTCGGATGTAGTTGTCAAGTTTAGACCAAGGGATGCACACATTGCAACTGATTATCATCCCGCAGGGAATGAATGAGTTGAATATTTTTAAGAACAACAAAAGCCGTGATCTCTGCAAACTTTACCGATTTATAACATTAAATATGCAATAATAATAGGGACTGCTTTCGGCAATCGTAAACGACCAATATGTACTAAATATCTATAAGCAATCAACCTCACTGGATCTGGACAAGCCGAAGCCGTCAACATAAAGAAAGACGCAATTATTTTGTCGATTAACTGCTACATGGATTCGTTGCTCTTTTTAGGCAAACTGTACTTTTTCTGTTGTTTTTACTTCTTCGTTCGTCGATTCGGGGCCGTTCCTTTTGGACGACCTAATTGCCAAGTCGCCAAGATTTTGCCACGCTGGCACTATATATTAATGTTAAATATGATTCTGTAACCCTGTATTACTGTTTTATTTTCAGGGGAGGGGAAGAAGTCTGCAAGAAAGTTGAAGCCACCATCCAAAGTAATAAATCGTAGAAGGACCACAAGATCTGATGCAGAAAATGTGTCAACTTATGGAAGTCGAAGTTTAACTGATAGAAACACATCAACTATGCTACGGCGATCAAAAACTAGATCATCTTCCTCTGACGAGTCAGCCCGAACTACATTGATTCGAAAACCGTCAGCTCAGGAAAATAATGAGAGGTATAATAATAACGCAAAGGTGACCTGCTATAATTCAATAGTTCAAGTTTGCACCACAGATGGACCGAATCAGTGACACAGACTTGACAAAAGATACTGTGACAATATTTTTCCAGCGGGGTCCTGAAATGTTCTTTAGATTATTATTATGTGCAAGAGAGATGAATATTTCACAATTGCTTCATTGTTTATCAACCATGTTGACAAGCAAGTTGAACATTATCTTTAATCACAGGGCGATTAAGAAGATATCGAGTGCATCTCGTAGATCAGAAAGCAAACTTCAGACACCAACGGCAGTACGATCACCACTTGCTGTTCTTACCAACTCTCCAAAAACCGATGGAAAGGTAACAATGTACCATAACACCACAATAATCTTTTATCAGGAATCTATAGAAAAATAAATTTTTTGTTCGTTTACCAATATCTGTGTATTAATCCAACATAATATTTCCTTACTTATCAGATATGTTTTTCTTAACGGAACTAAAATTGTTTTGCTCTCGATTTCGTTCTAGGAGAAAAATATCTAGAAACGAGAAGTTGAAAATAACAGCAATATTTCTACTTCTAGTTGCAGTAGCATCAAGTTAGAGTTAATGTGATATAAATTCTTTTCTTTGTACTCCTTCAGTTCTGCTATAGTCCAGCGAAGTCACAAAATACAACATCTAGTACAAAACTACCACGATACCATGGCACACCACCAGTATCAAATAACAGCAGATCTCTGTCGGTTAGTTTCAGCGGTGGATCGTCGTCAAGAAAATCTCAGAGTTCCGAAAGATCGAGAAGCGGACAGAGATCATTTACATATGGAAAAGAAAACTGAAAACAAGAATTTATTACAGTTACGTGTGTCTGAAGTGCTTAATTGAATGCTACTTGAAGTCCATGGCATTATATCAAGATTAGTGTGCTAATTTTTAAATTCAAGATTCTGATGTCAAGATTCAAATACTTGTTCCTGTAATATAACTCAAAACAGGTGTTACTTATCCGATAATCTGTTTTTGACAAAAAACATGCAGTGCAGCCGACTGGCATAATGTCGACTACCCTGACACCCAAAGAAAACGTGTTCCATTAGAAAGAAATTTAGCTAATGGACTATATTCATATTATATCTCTTGCTGGAAAATAAGTCTCTTTTTAAGTGTCTGGGATCTTTTTTGTTCATCATTACCTGAACATTTCAGACACCCGAAGAAAAAAGTTGACCCTTAATTAAACCTAATAACCTTAATTAATTTTCCTAAATATAGTCAGATGTGGAGTCTTACAAAATGACGCGATTCGGAAAATGTATCTGAAAGTGCAAACCCTAATTATAATATTTCAGAAATTTGTTCTCGAAAGCATTTTCGCCCATCGTGAATAAAATCATGATTGTGCGTAGAATCATGATATTTGCTGCAGTGCATAAAGTACAATTCTTATTATGCCAAATCTTCAGCATATACCGGTATATCAATGATTTTGCTGCATATTGAATGAATTAGGTATAAAAATGTATCAATGATTTTCAATATTCCAAAAACTGTTCATTCATATGTTAATAACATTCGTAACTGCGATTTTTTTATTGTCACTGCCACTTCTACTTTTATTCAACTATCCGAATATATAGATTTCAGAATCCTTTAATAAAAGTTAGTTTAGATAATATTCTTAGTTTGAACAATTTTGTTCTAAAATTTCACGTTACCAAAATTACTGGAATTTGAGTTATTAAGCATTAAGCAGATTGCAAAATCATAATTTTGATAGAGATGAAGTCATCCCTGCACAACCTGCTTTGTACTGCCAAATTGATAAAATATCTCGCAAATATATATATGCCTAGCGTTTCGTTGTAAAAAGGTGACACAGATTCACAGTATTAATTGTAGGAACAAAAATGTATGTATGTAGCGAGATTTCCTATAGCTTACAAGTACTATATATGAATCGTTGTATGAATTTTGTCTCTTTGTTGTTCTTGTTATCATCATTAATTTGCTCGAACTAACATTTGTTAATACCACTACACTTCATTAACTATAGCAGGAAAGGCAGTAAATATTTTTGAAAATTTGCACAACAGAAAATTGTTACTAGAAAGAGAATGTGTTTATTATCCAAAATTTGTTGTTCCATCTGGGTATGAGTTGTGTAATAGAAAGTCCAATGACCAATTTTGTTTTCATATCCTCCAGAGGAAAGAATTTGCGCAACTAGCTGGCTGTAATTTGAATTTACCTTTTTGTTACTTCTTTATACAAGTCACGAGCACAAACAAGGTTTGAATTGCTGATTTCATACTGGCCTAATCTAAGTATCTATAAGATGCACAAAAAAACAATCGGTATGCTGTCGTCTAATTTAAATTATTGTACTTCTGTTAGAAAGTAGATCCCAGGAACCCTTTATTCATCCATGGGCAGCAAACACTTCGGACACAGATCACGATTTTTCCCATGCTTTTATTTGAAGATGCTGATTTAAACATTTTACCAGGAACAACAAACATACAATGAATGAAATTACTACGCGACCATAAATATGTAATACTGAAACACGGATGCAAAATATTTTGAACACAGGAGAGCACAGATAAATAGGAAATAAAATTAAAAACATTTTCATGCAAGTTGATATGCTAAAACACAAGAATACAAATATCATAAAAAAATTTGGCAGTTTTAGCAAAATGCTGTATAATTACGTACCACAATGAAATAAATAATTGGTTAAATTTTAAGGAAGCAGGAAAATTTGGCTTTCAAAACAAAAATGCAGCAGCATAATTCTATGCTGAAATAATCCTTTGTGATTTCCAATCATCAGTAACACAACAACGATAACCTAATTTGAATACTGCTACATGATCTTGGCTAAGTATTGGTTACATCATCACATGAAGAAACGTTTTAATAGAAAAATTAATAGGACTAGACAACAATTAATAAATAAACCCAGTCAGAATTATTTGAACTCAATGTTTTGTTAAGCATGAGGCACGGATGGACTGCACTGCATCTATAATGCTTCAAAAAGTAAAATTTCTGATTGGGTGTGTAAGCTCCCAGGAATGTATCCTCAAAATTTCGAATATTATGGTACATATATTGACAAGTAGGCATGGGACAAAATTCTTAACAGGGTTACTCAAAGGCTGCATCTAGGTTTTTATTCATCTGAAAGTAGCCCAACAAAGCTATTCCAACTGAAACCCATTTGTTGATCATACTATGCTGCAAGAATTGACTTTCATTGCAACAACTTTCAATAGTAAACTTAAATAAACTATTTTAAAATCATGCAATCAATCAAATAGATTTGAGAAAAATTATAATTGCAAGTTCTGATCCAGTAATAAAATTTAATCAACTAGAATTATTGCCTTACTTGAAGGACATAGCACTGAGGATGCCAGTTTTAGATTCAAGGATCAGATTACTGTGATTTGGCATGTTTGACAAAACGTTTTTCAAATTAAATATTTTGTTTCGTCGAGAATCAGGATGAACAATTCAGAATACAAAAAAAACGGATGGAATCAGATCTTGAAGTATCCAAATTCAAAATGTGTATTTGTTATTTGCAAATTGACAGTTTAATACACAATCGAAAACATTGTAAAAGCGTGATTTAGAGCGTGCGTGTAATCAAAAGTAGCTGATTACGGTCTGTATACAATGCCAACCAATTAATCACACCAATGCACGCGTCATACACTGCCAAGTGAGTGACCAGACATTGTCCCGAATACAAACAGGGTTCTGAACTTGATTTTACTATTCTGTTACAGTAAAGTGTTCGAAATGACCTGATGCTAACCATACACCTCAACAGCATTGTGACAAGTAGTTGAAAATCCCCACCCCTACGGTGGAATAAGATTTTGTGAATAGAATCAATATTTGGAAAGACTTACTAAAATAAATGAACCTGGAAATGGCAACCCTACTCATGAGGCAGGACTCTACAACTTCTACAACAATATATTAGCAGATGGAATACTGAACAATAAAATCCAGATAGAGATAATAGGATTCTATAACATGGTATTCTAAGTCCAGTAATAGGAGATACATCAGAATCATATACAGTCACAACATCATTTCTTGCTCAATGTTATTGCCACATCAATTATTCGAAAATCAACCCACAGTTAATCTTTGCACAGCTTAACAAGGCTTACTGTGGAATGACTTGCGAGATGTGTTAAATTAGGGAAGTCTTGTGAGATGTATTAAATTGGGGAAGTCAAGTGCTCGCCTTGCAGGCCTTCTCTCCCCAGAAAAAAAATCAAAAGAAGACAAAACTTGTATGTGTAAGAATAAATAAGACCAAGGCTATTTGCAACAACAACCACAAATGGCTTTAAACACATCAAAATTGCTATTTTATAGCAGAACTGGTGGTTTTGAATTCATTTGAGTTACCACAGGAAAATTATAACAAAAAAGCAATAGCGTCCTGTGCTGCATCCAAAAGCCTAAGCACGAAGCGATATAAAAAAGGTAGGAAAACTAAAAAGACACAAGTAATTCGGAGGACATTTAACTTTATAAAAAAGAGTTAAGAATATAAATGCAACAAGTTTGCTTCTATCGCTATAACATATTAGTTGAAATTCAGGGGTGTTAGATTATCAGTGAATTTGTGATAGGTATTATGGAAAACTCAATAGCAGGGTTTCACCATGTCATCAAACACTGACTAAATACTAAGTCTTATGCCAATGGTTCCACTCAAAAATTTTATTAAACAAAATCCGCAAAGGAACTTGTCTGGGCGGTGAGTGATTCATACTTAACAAAACATGAGTGGACAACTTTTTTTTGATTTGGTGCAAGTGCATAGATATATCTCACTGCATCTTACTATAGTTTGATTCTCTAAGACTTTTTCTCACTCAGGATGAAATAGTTGATCCTTCATTTCATTCAGTATCTCGGAGTGCTTCTATGGTCTCAGGCATCTTGTAGAAAGTACTTGACAGATTAAGAGAATTTTGTCTTTCTACAGATTCCCAACATGTTCATTTGCTTCAGATGAACAAAAAAGCTTGAAAACTTTCACACACTGCTATTTCATGGTTTTGCACATTTTTTTTTATACGTTTTGGTTGCTACTGCACACACAAAAAGAGACGTTTTAATAGTAAGATGTTCATCATGAAATATTGCTCATTTGCTAAATTTTCTTCCAATGGCATCCATTTGCTTCGGGTGTCTTAGTAGCAAAAATCTGAAATTGTGTCCATCCAGTACTTGAAAGAATTTGACTATGTTATATTTATGCAAATAAAAATACAAAAAAATCTTTAGAATTCACTGGCAATCTGAATAATTTGAAAAATGTCATTTCAACAACAATCTTTCTATATAAACGAGGCTTTTTTGGTTCAAATCAATAGATCTGAAAATTGAGTTCACTCAACTTGCTATTCGTTTAACTGCCCTCATGAAACGCAAACTGAAATTACAATTCAACGGTGGCTCATGTTCAACAAAGCAGATCAGATCTTCATTGCGTCAATTTGATAGGCCTTTGAATTTAAATATAACGAATTTTCTAATACTAATTGTGTTTTGCAGGTATGCCCTTCAGGTAATTATGCCAATAATCATAAAAGTTTTTGAAGATTGGATCTTCATCAATAGTGGCTAAAAGAGCCAACTGGCTCATATGAGTTGTATGATAATCCCACCGGGCTACATTAGGCTGCCTTTTCAAAATAAAATGTCTCAAATCATAAAAAGTTCTAGCCCCTCCATCATATAGTGGAAGCATGTTTCTCAGAGAATCCATGCCTTCATTATAAAGTTTGGAGACTAAACTATATGCATCCTCATCTTCTTTGCTCAAGCCACGTGTATTGCGTGATTCATGAGCTAATAGCATTTTATAATCATATAAACCCAGGAGTGAATATATAAATCCATTCAACACAAAACTGCCTGGAGTTGTGGGATATTCTTCATACCAAACATACTTGTTCATAAAAACTGCTCTTACCCCACCTTCCGCTGAGGGAACTGTGTAGGGTTTTAGAGCTTTTCTCAAAGCGGCCAAAAAGTCTGCATTTCTTGTGTATTTATACGCCCTCACCATAGTCGATAATCCATGGCCTTGAGCCATGGCGGACTGCCAACCTGGAGGTAGATTTGGATATCCATCCAATTTGCGTTCAACCATGATTGGCCATCCTCCTGTTGAAGAATCTTGATTTTCCATAAGCCAGTTACTAGCATGAAGAAAATGAGTCATGTGCTCTGAAGTTGATATCGTGATATTGTCAATGTAACCTTCACCACGTAGTATCAATTTCACTACCTGAGAATAAAACATCAAATGAGATATTTGCTGTCACTTCAAATGGGTTTTAAATCTAAGTATTGGATAGTCACTTTCATAGCTCAGTTTGAACAATATCGAAATTCACAATATAAATGGAATATTTTCAACATTTCAGATAAAGGAAGTAGCTGATATTTGACCAAATTTTGCCCTTTTGAAGTAAAGCCATGATTAATGCCAAATTTCACAACATAACACACAAATTATTGTTCATGTGTAGTTTTTATGTATCTATTATTGTGATATTCTCAGCTTAGGCTTTTGGGATAATATATAAAGATATTTTTAGAATCTCAAAAATCTTTGATTGGAGTGACCACATTCTGGACTTGACAATATTGTAACATATTTTTCAGTTTCCATTAGTGGCACATACCATACTTAACAATGATGTTGCGGCAAAATTTTTCTGATTGAGTAACAATTTCAATACCTGAGAACTATGTCCGAGACATATTTGAGCATTCTTTTTTATATCAAGTCAGAAATCATTTTTTTTATTTTAAATACAGATGGCGTTCATTCAAAGCAATACAGCATATGTAATTGTGGAGTGGTGTGTGTAAACCGTCTTGATAAGCTTGACGATAACATTTAATCAATGTGGCTTTTTATGAGTGTAATTGTCTGAGTCACAGGGGATCAATTTCTTCCTGTATCAATGAATAGGAAGTCAGATTCAAAATTATGCAGGAAGCTAGTCACATCAATTAAAATTAATAATGCTGCTGTGCATCCTCCCAGATAGTTTCCTTTCCATATAGATGCTTTTTGTCCATTCATAAAAAAAAGCCTGAACATTTCAGACTAAAAACAAACCAAGATTCTGCCACCCTGGCTTCAAATTGAGCCTCGAATTTAACACTGGTACTAAATTAATCAAAGAGACAATTTTTTTAATGCAGCAACAAATAATTGAAAGAATTGTGCTTCTTTTTTATCACTCCAACCAAGTAAATGTCTATCCAAATAGATTCACAATTATTCGGATTATTTTTCCAGTGTGGTTTTGAATTCTGATCATTGGAATGCAAACAGAACAATTAGTTTTCCCTTATCTGCAAGGCGAGCTTGATGGTTTTGAATGATTGGAATAAAAACAAATAGTTTTAGACAACCCTAATATCGCCCACTGCCAGGTGTAACACTCTCTATCAATGGTTATGTTATTAATATTTCCATAATGCTTCAAAGCATTCGTAGAAGGCAGCTACTAAACAACCCTACTGGGATATTGAAGAAATTGTATTCGATCCATCAGAAAAGGTTAAGATGATAATACTTTACATATGATATGATGAAACAGCCTTCTGTTGCCTGTAATAAGTGCCATAGTACTTTTTAAGCATACAGAGTATAATTCCAACAAGACCCCTATTTTAAATTAATCATAAGAAAATAACTCTATTACAAACACTGTAAGAAAAAAAGATATATACATCACACCTAATCTCATCTCATCATACCTTTCTGATACCAATTTTAGTCTTCTTCACTGACTTTGTGTTGGTAATACCAACTCCTTTCTTCAAGTCGGTGACAAGATGACGAGACATATGTCTCCAATTCTTACTTCCACCAATCCCGATCACAACGTTTGAGTCTTTATCAAAATTTATCAAGGTCCTGTATGATAATAATAATATACAACTACCCCGACTTTCTCAGTGCAATCAGAGATTATATTTTGTCAAGCAGAGATAGAGCAGCCATTGGCATTTCAATTTTTCTGGAATTTAAATATATGACAGAGTTAATTCTTCCACTTTGCTTGTAATCAGCGAAATTCATAAAGAAGATAGAATAAGCATCCTTATTCAACAGGATATTATTTTTCCAGTCATATTTTGTTATGTATCAGTCAATGATGGATCTTTGTGGCTTATTTTTGAAATAAGGAGATTTTTAATTTGATAATTGCCATCTTTGTTCCTGGGAAATATGGAAGCATTTGCTTTAAAAGTATAAAACCAAACTGTAAAACATATCAGAAACAACTTCTTTAAGGACAGGACAACATTCCAGAAAAATAAATAGGACACACATCCATATTACCACACTCAAATATATTTTTAATGGTTAAAATTTTTTAATTATTTATCATTTTCCCAGGATTGAACAATCAATCAAATAGCAATATGAATAGTTTCACAAGTTGTAGTTAAATTTCTGACAAAACAAAGAAAACAGGATACTATTCTTTTTAGTGTTCAAAAAACATTTTCCCAGAATTGGGCAATCAACTCGCATGATGAATAGCTTCATATTTTCACAAAATAGTTTCGGAAAGCACGAGGTAAACAGAATTCAGTTGTCTATCCCTACTACCAAATTTTCTTAGAAATAGTAATTAACGAGTAATGGTAACCAGCTATATTTTTTGTGCAACATGCAAATTTGTGTACAAATTTGCGCACAGTGGTTGAACAAATCTTAAAAAAATATTTGGTTTATGCTGTCAAGATTTCTGCCCTTATTATTATAGAAAATCTTACTTGTCCGTAACATAATGTATATAATATTGTTTCTTCTCAGTTGTGTCCAAAAGTATTGACAATGAGCCATTTGAAATAAATTTAATATCGAAAGAAAGCTCAAAATCGACTGTATTTCCAAGGGTGAGGGCCATTCCACTTCCATATGGTAACGTCACTATAATATAGTTAACATGGTTAAGTTGAAAGAAATATTTCTGGAAAATATATTGTCAGATATCAACCACTGTATTGTCATAAGAGAAAAACCAAATGATGAGACTTTTCAACTAAATTATTATAAAGTACATTCAAAAATATTAGCAGCATATACTATTCTCTTAATAATTTAAACTTTGTAACAATGTTCATGTCAGTTTCTTCAGATTGATGAAAAAGCGATATTCATAGCAGTATTGATGATTTTAAACCTTTTTAAACAGTTTGGTTACAAACAACCAGACATTCAAAACATTTTTTCTAGCAACAGTTAGATAACAATTAATGCCTGTTTTCTTCGGGTGTCAAAGTAACTGCAATTCTGCAAGTCTACCCACATCAACCTCAAATGTTTTTTTTCTATAAAACTAATAGGGAAATTGAGCTTCAAGATGTATTTCCTCCCACAGTAATCAACAATATACCACATTTTCTTGTTGTATTACAAAGTCTATAACATTTATTAAACATTAGTTCCGCGTATTTCAAATGTTAACTTGGTCAAAACACTTATTGAGTATGTGTAAGTGATAGCATCGACAAGATGCGGTCCATCTATAGCTCTTGCTTGACAAATTAAACTTTCTGCCTAGGACAGAATATTAGCACTCTATTCTGTTATAAATATCATAATAATGATTAAGATACAAAACCTGGTGCATCAAATTTCATCACTCTTGTATTCCTTTCTGTATTAAACATATTTTCTACTGTGCAATGCCGGTTAGTGGGTTTCCATCTTGCCTAAAAAAAATATGGCGTGTCTAAGTTTCGCTATGACGTTTTATAGTCATGAAGCTATTTTTATTACAACCAACAGCGCACACTTTCAGTGTTCGGCAACCTTTTTTGGCCCAAGTATATTCTTGCATCGCATCAAGCATCTGGCATCATGATATCAAAATCAATCAATTGAATTGTTCTCAACAATATTCCTATTCACATCTATTCAATAATAAAAATAGGGGGAAATTGTCATTTAAATAGATCTAATAAGATATTCACAATACGGAAAGCGACTGTTGAAACAGGACAACGGTGGTATTGATATTGATGATTTTTATCAGCAATGTTTTTTTTCTATTTTTATGATAATTGGCAACTTTCCTTCTCACTTGTTTACCGTACCAATTTAGGTGAGCAAAAAACTTTTATCACAATGCACATTATGAGCTTTTCGGCAGTTTAACTAATGCAAAATATTGCCAAGCGTAGATGATACCTATATATAAACCCCTTTTGGACAAAAGGAGTTGGAAGATTTAGTCATCACCTTTGGGTGAAACTAGAAAAAAATTAATGGGGTGAGTTTATACAAGTCACCAGACTCTGCCTAGAAAATGAGAAGTTGAATCTATATTGCATTATTGCTCAGCAAACACTAAAAAATATCTTACAAGTTCTATAACACATATCATTTTGTGAATAATATTTGTTCCGATCTCAAATTCAAAAGAATTATACACATATTGAAATGAAAAATATTCCCCTTTTTCAATTTTGAACACTTTAAGAACAATTCATTGATGCCCCTGTTCACATATGCAGAGCAAAATAAAACGCATTTGGACAATCAAGGTCCCTGAATATATATAATTGACGGTTCCCTGCGATATCTGCTATTATAATACCTGGACTGTCATTTCTCCATCCTCATAAATAGTTTTGCTTGGTGGTTTCTCAGTAATGTTCTTACTGAAGTGGCTCAAACCAAATTGTGCAATCTGAATCGGATAAAAATATCCTTGTGGACCCCACTGCGTGGATAGAGGCACTCCTGAACAGGAAAAAATGATTATAAATGATACACAGACCAGGGTGGGACAATTTGTTTTTTAGATGCCATTTCCTTTGGATGTACAAAAAATCTTCAAAACCTGCAACAATGCTGTTCCATAGCAGTATTGATGATTTTGAACTCTTTTTTAGAATTTTGTTGTTTCCACACACCCAAAAAGAGACATTATATTTTTTTGGCAAACGGTGTATCATGATATGCACCTCATCTTCTAATTTTTTCTGATGGGACAGATTTTCTTTGGGAGTTCGAATAATACACTGGCTGGCATTTTGCCAATCTGGCACAAATATAAAACTATTTCAAGCAGAAGCTCTATTTTTCTAAACATAAGTCACAGCTGGACCACATCTAAATCGCATTATGCTTGGTACAACAGGGATACTGGCTCCACTGTAATCATAAAAAAACTATAGAAAAAATGTAACTGATCGCCATCTGAAGAAAACTTGAAAAAAGGGTAATATGAAGAAAAATACCTTCAATCCCAGTGATAAGTTTCACCCTGTCTCTGACTTCAACATTGTATGTTTCAAATGTAAGAAAACCACCATCATATTGATATTTTTTGTTCAACTGATACAACACCTGAAAATAATAGAATGTAATATTTAAAAAATCTCCAAAAAAAAATTATGGACCAATCCTTAATGACCAAAGTAGACCAAATTAATATCTTGATGTAACGTTCCAAACAACAAAACGAAGCTTAAAAAAGTCGCTCTATTCTATAAAACTTTCAATGAAGCTTTGAGAGACTAAATGATTTTCCATAATGATAATCTTCAATGAGAATGATTCACAATATAGTTTCAACACTATTTTCTTCTGACAAGACAAACGGTGTTTAGGATTTTGAAGTCATGTCTATTGGTTTTTTAAAGAAGATTTTTGGGAGAGACTCAAAAGATTAGTCAATATTCTGCCAGCCAGTGTGTTTAGAACTAGCAATGGCAGAACTTTTTGAACCTATTTCATCACCGGTACCATATTCAATAACATGGGTGGTACAATTAGCACCATATTTCTGTGAAGAACTAAATTTTCATACAAGAATGCCGGAAACTGGCAATACTGATGCCATTTGGTTAGGATGAGATGACACTGTGAATTTTATTTTTAAAGTCAATGTGGAAATATGATACTGAGGTTGACTACACCTGTATTTTGCTATGAGAATTTTCAGACTTCTATAAAAATCACCTGATAGTTGCTATGAAAGAATTCAAAACGATCATATCCATCATAATGATTCAACTTTCCATAGACCTCATAGAATTTTACCAAAAAGCTCCACGGTAGGAAAATATTATCAGTGTCTTTTTTTCTTAAGCACTCGACATTGTAATCACCATTAATATTGCAATGTATTGGAAGATAAAAAGAAGATTGTGGTTGCTGCATACCATCTTCCTGCTGTTGATCTACTCTTTCAATATACTTATCATTATCATTCAATTTTCTACCTTCTTCATATTCAAGAATCCATTTTTTTTTAAGCTCAGCTAAAACATTTGGATCAACATGTTCCCCCAGTGAGGATCGCTGAAATTCATCCTTGCAGACTTTAGTGTAATCAATTACTTGAAATACTCCAAATAGTACGATAACTACGAGTATCACAAAGAATGTTGCACTTCGCCGCATGTTGAATACAGTTTTCAGAATGTGTGTTGTGATACGAATCATAATATATTACGACTATACTGGAATTGAAATATCATCACAAAGTGGACAAAAACTACACACAGGTATGCAAAGTCTTGAAACAAAGATGCACATTACTGCACGATGCCGACAATAACATTAAGCGCACAGCTCAACAGCTGACGGAATAAAAATCTATAGATAAAAAGAAAAGATGCTTTTTTAGAGAATCCAAACTATGTAAATACTGACAAACGGCCTTGAAGTTGGAATGGAACTTTTGACCAAGCACACAGCGCAGTGTTTCCAGACCTGTACGCTAAGCGACCAAAGTTTGGATAAAAGCAACATGATAATATCATGCGACCAAAGTATATAATGGTCTGGTTTCACTGCGATACGCACCTATAGACATCATTTTATATTTTCCTCCAACTGTTAAAATGTTTTTTTGCTTAAATTGCATGTTTAGAAGGTGCTAAAACAATACAATAGCGTAATTGCCATTTTATGTGCCTCCCACCATTGTAACAGATTCGGTTCCTACAAATGATTTTTTCCTTGACTTTTAGAAAATATCATTTTTTTATTATCTGACGATCTATATTCTTTACTTGTAGAAGTAAAGCTTGAGCGACAAGCAAGACATTTAAGCAAATGTATATTTACCAAATATTCTGCGGTTTCCTGTATAAAAAGTATATTGTCAAAAAGACGAGATAAATATTTATTCAAAGAAAATGGAGGGAAAGCATAAAGCAACTCTCCTTGAATTTTGAAAATTGTGGCTCAAAACTAATGTGCGTGATCCGTCTCAAGCTAGACTTATGATTTCTAGCTACCTTAAAACCGTGAATTTAGTTCTGTTAGCCCGTATTAATAGAAACATAATTTATAATATCAGAAAGAAGAGGGAAAAATCCACTACAATTCAGGCAGGAAAGCGATTGCAATAGAATGTTAAAAGCATGCGCAAAAACATGCAAAAAAATAATATACACACATTCATGCGTGTTCATCCCATGCTCATAAACACTAGCATTGAGCTTGGATACCGGCATTCATTTTTATTAATGACACAACCAATATCAAGAACCCCCGCCTTGCTGCCTGCCAGTACCCTACCTGCCTACTGTACCAGTGTACGATGATTTCATAATGATCAATTATTCACTGCTGCTCGAAACTGTCAAAGGCCGATCGGTATCGGTACCCTTAGTGAGCATTTGACAGGTACTGGGTAGATTATAGGGTATGAAGCTAATGCAATTTGCACCAGAAGTACGCCCTGGATCTAATTAGGCCCGCTATACATACATATTCTGGGGTCTCATGAAGTTTAGTACCATATATCCGATTATCATAAAAATTTCCATGTTCTGTGTTGCAAGTAACTCATCCTAACAGGGGAGACAATGCCAGATGCTTGCAGCATTGGCGCCCCCTTGTTAGGATGAGAATATTCTGCCAGTTTTTATTTTAATGACATTCGGAAATATGGTACTAAACTTCACTTGACCCCATATTCTGTAGGTATAGGGTAGCCTATATCCCATCTACTGAGCTAATATTCGAAATTAATTATTTCATTAATCATCAATTCCATTTTTTATTGCATAACCTCATTAATATTTTGATTCGATTCAGAAAGATGTTTGAATTGATTGTGAAACTGGAATATATTCGATTTTAGCCACCCTCTGATGGATATAAGATTGCAATTAGCAATCAAGTAATCGTTATCAAGTAGTTGTTACACTAATACGAATGCGACTCAAATTTCATTATTCGGTACTGCCCTAGAGGAATCCTCAAATATTCGTCTCGTTGGGACTCACACAGCACACTGTCTCAGGACATGAGTTGGAATGAATGTGGGGCAACACTAAAATGCCGGAACGGGAATGACGGGAACAGCGGGAAAAATACTAAAATGCGGGAATGACGGGAACAACGGGAAATGTCGAATACTAAAAAGCGGGAACACTTGCGGGAAACGGGAATGACGGGAGATACCTTAAAGTGCGGGAAGACATCGTAGATCATTTTCCCGCCGATCAAAGCAGATATCACTTACGGTATTTTATTATAGCGCTTAAGTAATGTTTAAGAAGCTTATCGCTTAGAGTCCAGGGGCTGGTACTGAATTTTGTACTGGCTCATTGTTTGCTAAGACTATTTTAATACTTGGTAAAAGCACGATCAGCAAATGAATGTAACATCCATAATCTACCAAAGAAAAGAAAAAGAAATATAAAACTAAATGCAACAAATAAATATAGCATAAATGTATATCATAAAAATTAGAAATATTCCATTTTAAAGAAAAAAAAACAGAAGAAGGATATCTTGAACAAAATAGTTGGATTCAACACTTGCATGTCAACATGCATTAAGAGCTGACGAATAAAATTACGGAATGGCATCTATAATTGCATCAAAAAGAACAAAATGGGTTAACTCAATTAGTAAAGCACTGGGAAAACGCTTCGAGCTACGCATCTTCAACGTCCTAATCCGAATTCCATGAGGGATGATGATATGCGTGGGGTTTGCAAGACGCCTCGCTGATGCACCGTGGTTCACGTAAACACTGCTTACGATTTCCCCCATCAAACCATGTCCATGCACGGGTAAAATGAGTAAAACTTTTTAAGCCAACACCTTCATCCCCGGTTTGGAACTGGTGTCTGCACGAGAGATCGTGGTTCACTATATTGTAGAGTCGTATTTTCGGCTTTTCTCTTCCGCAGGATAAACATTCCTATCATAAACCACAATAGTTTCCACGTACCTTGAACGCACAACGATCAATTAATTCCCATGCAAAGCCAATTTGATTGCCTGGAATTATATATTTTTTTATATAACTTTCATTTCTGACTCTACCCACAATTTGTGTACGAGTGATAAATTGTAGCACCCATTTCAATTTTTATTGAAATTCACTCTATGTTAGGCCGGAAGCAGTACCTGAAGAACTAAACTAATGGTCACTTGATACCAAAAAGCTACTAAACAATTTAATACCAGCAACTGCACTCTAAACGCCAAACACCCCAAACGATCCGAACAGCAATGGTAACGTGCAGTGCGTGGTATCTGTCCTGGGCGTTTGTAAAACCATCTACCAATTATTTGCTTCTTTTTGGTCGCCTCTTAGGACACGCAGGAAATGGGTTAGGACTATTCTAAACCCTGCACCTACTGGGCTAAAATTGGTTGCTTTGCTATGATTAGCACTATAAAAGGAATATGCCCAGCAATTATCACCACATGTGATGTCATTATTAAAACATTTTCAATATTGGTATTCAAATTCATAGTAGATAGCACGATTGTGTCTAGTAAAGAATCCATAAATTGATTTTCCTTCTAAATAGAAAAAAATATGTACGGAAACAATTAGCCCATCTTTTTACAATAATTGTTCAATATTCGCGATGTGATTAGCGAAAAAGTTGGAAAATTTGGAAATACTTTTACTTGTAATTTCATAATTTACCTGGCAATAATGCGACGAATTGGCTCTATTGTTGGTTTATGAACACCGATATGGTGGTCCATCGTTATTTAGCAATATATACATATTTATGTAAAACTAAAATAAAATTGTATAATTGTATATAACTAAATATAATTGTATACTGTGAAATTAAATTCATTTCATTTCAAAAATTTTGCTTTGCGGAGAAGAACGCTCGACGGAAATACTATTACACCATAAAATACAAAACAAATATGCAAATAGGTTTTTGGGTTTCGAGCGTAAGATTTAGCTTATATTAAGATGATGTGGAAACACACAAATGCTCATACAGACGTAAAATATTCCAATTTGATATACAATAACTACAATTGTCAACTAAATTCGCAGTGGAAACTGTTAACTAGTTATCAGACTGACCAATTTTACCAAATTCCTGCGCGTGGGTATTTCAACGAAAAAGCAGACCACGCGTTTGTGTTTTGTTACAACTAGCGTATTCTATCAAGCGAGCCGTTAAAGCGGCGCTTTCTCTCTTTCTGCGAGTATTTCAGCTGTAGTTACAATCAAGGTACGATCGTGTTCATTCTGTTTCATTAAATCGCAACTTTCGTTTGTTGTGATCAAGGCGTCATAGATAAGCTGTCCAAGAAGATTACTTGAGAATCCAGATCAGATTGAGAGGTTTGTTAGCAGTTTGTGGTCATGTAGTAGCCCTTGAGTATAGGACTGGAATTCACTACGAATTGGAATTGTACAACAATCAATTATTCTATTCAGTCGCGAACCAGTTGTAAAAACATTTTTCAAGTACTGAAAAGTAATCATATTCTAATGACAAAATACAACTATTAAAAGTTGGTTGCCTATTAGATTTTGCTTTTATTACTATTTGCAAATTAGGTTAAAAATTTCTACGACTTATAACACCACGGGGAAGCAACGAGAGGCACATGACCCTTCCTCCGTTCTCAACGTCCTTTCCTTCGGACGAGATTGGATAAGGCCTACCGCAGCCACTTCGAGTAAATGTGCCATTCAGTGTACAAAACCTGCGATTGTTCTTGCTTATTGGCGATAACAATATCTTATAAAAAAAAATTACCCTCCTCCAAAATGAATAACGGGCCATTTGCGCTTTATTTGGAATAAGTGAATAGATCCGATTTTTGAAATATCTAAATCTGAGTCGAATTCAGTTTTTCCAATCCTGCTACGAGAACTTTACGATCCGAACGATCAAATATATAATGAAATTTTTTTTTATTAGCACAGCACCTCGTTGTCTACAATAGTTGAAAAAATTCTTCATCTTGAATTTAAAATCTTTTTACTTGAAGTGGCTGCAGAAGGGATCAAATTTGGGTCGACCAAATGTTGTGTGTAGAAGGGCGGCGAAAAGCTGACAAATTAATAAGACAAACAAATAATTAAGCCTGCTCGCTTATATGTAGCTGCTAGTATGGGGTCTTCGCCAGGGTGATGAACTCGTACAAGCGGCTATAAAACATGTATATGTATTCAATTACCTTAGGCGCTAACTTTTAGTATTCCGGAAGTGGTGAGGTCTGATTTACCGTGGAAAAAATGACATTTTTATGCTAGCCAGAAGCGCTAGAAGCGCGCGAAAAAATGATTTGTTCGACGTTTTGACAAAACAATACGTTTCAGTTAGATAAATTTATTCTGATGATGATTTTGATCGAAATGGCTAAAAAGCTAAATGTTCTCGCTTCGAAAGTGAGTCTAAACTTGGCGTTTTTTACAGTTTTATCAAAAAATTGCTGGATATTGAGGGAGAGGGAAACTTCTCGATATTTGGTATAGAAAGCAGTAGCGGAGAAAGAAGCCAACATTTGGGAGTCTGCCTCACAGACGAAAAAGCAAAATTGACGATTTTATACTAACGCAAATAGGCACCGAAGAGTTTTGTTTCAATTTATGTGAGCGAATTTTAGCTGAAAAAAAAATTGATGACGACCTCTGCTTTTCAGAACATTATTTTCCTATTCGCGTAGATAGGGCGGATCCGATATTATTTGGCGTTGGGTAGTTTCGGACCCGCATTCTTCGCCAGTGCGATACACAAATCAGATGTAGGGACTCATGAGCGACGGGAATGGGAGAAAGGGCCTGTTTCCTGCCCCCGAGTACGATAGATATATCTTAGCTGTTGTGTCACAACTCTATGTTAACAGTATCAAGTTATATGTAAAAAGTACAAACTGCTATATAAATGCCTGATATTCTAGTCGACGTGGGGAATGTGGCTCTAAAGTATGAAGAAGTAGAACGCTTCTTGCGAAGCCCTACGAACGTAACCTCGGAACCAGCTGTAAGACCTCCTGCGGGAAAAGCTTATTTTTTCAAAGCAGCATCCTCGAAATATAGGCTTGATTTTGCTTCTGACCAGTATCGATTTGTCTACTGTGGGAATGGGTCTAGTAAAAGTGGAATAGTTAAACGTTACTACCAACTTAAACGTCCTGATGGCACTGGTAGAGAATGTGATCCAGGATTTCAGAGACACGTTTATTGTTGGAAACAGGAAGATGCTAGAGATAAATCAACTTTATTTTTTGTCCATTATTTTGGGGACCATAATATCCACGCAGATACTCCGCATGGAAATTGCAGGCAAAAAAGGGGGGTGTACATGAGAACAACTAAAAAAGCAATTGAAGAAATTGAACAGGAGCTGGTTTCAGGAAAAACTTCGAAAGAAGCATATGGAAACCTGCAAGCTAAGCAAAGTACAAAGGCTGATCAGGCACATATGCCTGTTGATAGACCACGCGACAGAAAACAATGCGAAAATGTAAAACGCGAGCTTGCGTCCAAACGCTCAATTACAAAGGACGAAATTTTTAGCTCAGTAGAATTTGCCATCCAAACGGAAAAATTTGTACGATCTTTCAATATTTATCCAGATTTAGTTGTGCACCTCGCTGACACCAATCTACTCAAAGAAACCAAGGATATTATAGCTTTGTCATCTTCGAACAAAAATTTAAAGCAGCTAGTATCATATGATACGACCTTTTCTATGGGCGATTTCTTCGTTTCTGTTCTGGTAAGCAGAAATATCAAGATGGATGGGGATCCAATATTTCCAATATCTTTCATGATACACGAAAGAAAATTTATGGCTCATCATAAAGACTTTCTCAGAGATATATTACCCACTATGTGACTTACGAAAACTAGTTCCGTTCCGTTCGTTACAGATAGAGAGAAGGGATTAACAAAACCATTGAAAGTTCATTTTCCTCGCTTGACAAATTTATTTTGCACCAATCATATCATCCGTGATGTGGAAGTATTTTACAACACTCATGCCGTTTCTTGGCACGTGAATTTGCTGCTTTTTCTGATGGAGACGCAACTAATAACATTAGCGAAAGCATGAATTTTGTATTAAAATCTGTGACCAAATTTCAGGAGCTACCTCTTGATGTCATAATCATGGCATTCGAAATGTCCAAGATATTTATTATTATGACTTCAAACGAGCTCTTACGGGATTTGGAGACTACCAACTTAAGGAGGAATTCCGTGGTATGAAATGTCATCATACTGATGTAGTTCTTCCAATTATATTGAATCGTGATAATTTCCTGGAAAATATGTTATCTACTCGTGTTGAATTACCAAAAAGTATAGAGAAAAACAAAAACTATAGAATGACACAAGAATCACTGGCACGAACTTGCGTCGAACGTGGATTGATTGGATTCTCTAGTACTACGAAAAGCTTCAGTGTTCAAAGCCCTTACGGTCGGTCAGTAAATAGTGTCAGATATTTACCAAAACCACCACAATGTTCATGTCCAAGTACAGGTAAATGCTATCATATATTTGCTGCTGAAATGGCGTTAGGCGATAAACCCGGAAAGGACGATGGTACCTATATTTTGTCAACCATGAGAAAGAGGAAACGAGCGTACGTTGGAAAATCCGGTAGAAAGAGGCCAAGACGGAAAGATTTTGACTACATAGTTGTTCCCGCACCAGACGCTATGAATCCTCAAGAGCACGGAAATTTGAAGTCAGTCGTTCACTCAACCCCGGTCAAGAGCGCAGTAAAAATAGAAACCGATATAAATATATCAGCAATTTCGGATGCAACTTTGGACGAAATCGAAGATGTCGATGGAACTAAAATAAATGACACTTCCGTAATAGACGAATTTGAAGCTTCCAGTGCAATTCACGCAGCACAATATACTCATAAAACGGATGTAACATCTTATCCCTGGGAGGTTGACCTAAAATCTGAGTTTCATTGTGACCCACCAGAAGTATCTGGTATAGATTGTCTTAACAGTGACAACTACCTGGATGACGATACAATTGATCGGGCAATTAATTGCATTGTTTCCAAGAGTGATACCACACAATCAACAAAAAGAAAGGTCCTATTTTGTGAGCATTTTATCTACACGAGCGCACGGAAGAATATATTCAGTCAAATTGCTTCTTTTTTGTATAAAATGATGCCCTGAATAATGACTTATTTTTGATGCCATTGTTAGAGAGAGTCAGGCATCATGTATTTTCATCCGGGAAATGCAGAAACTGGATTAAACGACTTTTATTTGATGAATTGAAGACTGATTACGCTCCAAAAGATCGTTCAAAGATTTATGAGGCAAAACAACTAGTTCAAAAAACTTGGAATGACTTATTGCCGCCACCAAGCATTGCGTATGATTCATACAGCAATATTTGTGGGTATGGTGGAGTAAAAAGCCAGTGGGCTGTGTGTGATGTTATCGAATGTACAGGAAACAAGAGCGGCGAGGAGCAGATTTTTTGTGTATCATGCCGCCGATGGTACCACAAAACCTGCTTGCCTGGGTTTGTAGATTTTGATGCTTCATATTGTCGCTGTACTGTGCAACATTTAAATCAGTCTCCATAAGAGACCTGGTGAAATTGACGTCGTTTAAGGGCCCAATACCATGCTGATGTGTTTAGTTTCATGACAAGGATATTATTTTTACAATCAGCTAAATCAGATATACCAGATTTACAATCTGAATCAGATATAACAAATTAATGCTCCTGTAAACTTGCCCATGCGCGGTCAAAGCATACTGAATGAGAAAAATGCTAATTTATAATATTTCATGATAAATGCATGAAGTGCACTAAATTTGTTAGGATTTATAAAGTAATACCAGAGTCAAACGCCATTTTGGAGAACCTATTTTCTAATATTGTCGCCAATTTTTTTACGTGTTCGGTTTTGTTTCATTATACGATTGTTTTGGTTAAACGTTAGTTTTTCTCTTCACCCATTCCCTCTTTAAATCAAAAATTCTAATTTGTCATGTGCAACCTGGATACGAAAAGTTACGTAGATTCCTTTAATTAATTCTTTCATTTTTCTTTGTTTTTAGTTCATTCTAAGGTTGCTTGTTTTATCCTTTAAAATAAATTTCTTTTGTCAACTTCATTTATTTGCAATCAGCGAGACATATTAGGGCCGCGGAGAATGGTTTAAAGATTTAAATGATTCAGGGTATGCCAGATATGATGACGTCATGATGTCCCTCATGTAACATACGTTTTGCTGGCAATGGTGAACTAAGATTGATAGCTTAGTTGAACTTGGTAACAGTCTTTCTGCCGAGAGATTCGACACACAGCAACCCGTTATTCCCGCATTTTAGTGCATTTTCCCCAGTTCCCGTTTACATTTTTGTATAATTCCCGTCATCTCCACATTTTGGAATATTTCCCACATTTTAGTGCGTTCCCGTTATTCCCGCATTTTAGGGCATTTATCCCAGTTCCCGTTTACATTCTTGTATAATTCCCGTCATTTCCGCATTTTAGTACGTTCCCGCATTTTAGTGCATTTATCCCAGTTCCCGTTTACATTATTGTATAATTCCCGTCACGTCCGCATTTTAGAACATTTCCCACATTTTAGTGCGTTCCCGTTATTCCCACATTTTAGTGAATTTATCCCAGTCCCCGTTTACATTTTTGTATAATTCCCGTCATCTCCACATTTAGAATATTTCCCACATTTTAGTGCGTTCCCGTTATTCCCGCATTTTAGGGCATTTATCCCAGTTCCCGTTTACATTCTTGTATAATTCCCGTCATTTCCGCATTTTAGTACGTTCCCGCATTTTAGTGCATTTATCCCAGTTCCCGTTTACATTATTGTATAATTCCCGTCACGTCCGCATTTTAGAATATTTCCCACATTTTAGTGTGTTCCCGTTATTCCCGCATTTTAGTGCATTTATCCCAGTCCCCGTTTACATTATTGTATAATTCCCGTTATTCCCACATTTTAAAGTATTTCCCGTAATTCCCGCATTTTAGTGTGTTTCCCGTCATTCCCGCATTCTAGTGTGTTCCCGTTATTCCCGCATTTTAGTGTAATTATCTCAGTTCCCGTTTACATTTTTGTATATTTTCAGTAATTCCCACATTTTAGAATACTTCCCGCATTTTAATGTGTTATCCGTAATTCCCCCATTTTAGTGCATTTATTCCTGTTCCCGTTCACATATTTGTATAATTCCCGTCATCGCCACTTTTCAGAATATTTCCGTCATTTTAGGGTATTTCCCGTAATTTCCCAATTTTAGTGCATTTATCCCTGTTCCCGTTGTCATTTTTGAATAATTCCCGTAATGCGTACATTTTAAAAATTTTCCCGTAATTCCCGCATTTTACGGTATCTCCCGTCCTTCCCGCATTTTAGTGTGTTTCTCGTCATTCCCGTTTCCCGCGAGTGTTCCCGCTTTGTAGTATTCGACATTTCCCGTTGTTCCCGTCATTCCCGCATTTTAGTGTGTTTCTCGTCATTCCCGTTTCCCGCGAGTGTTCCCGCTTTTTAGCATTCGACATTTCCCGTTGTTCCCGTCATTCCCGCATTTTAGTATTTTCCCGCTGTTCCCGTCATTCCCGTTTCCCGCATTTTAGTGTTGCCCATGAATATGTCACTAGTATTGCTAAACAAGCCTCAATGAAAGTCGGTTCTCTATATCTAGCTCGTCATTATCTCTCCCCCAAATTCGTTCATCATTCTGCATGTAGTCAGATCTGAGATGCATGGATTGCTGTCACAATTGGGGCAGTACCGCTATCACCGTTCTCAGCATGCTCGACCGTATTCAACGGCGTGTGCTCATCATGATTGGCCTTAAACTTCCTTCCGGTCTACAAAGTTTGTCACATTTGTTGCCTCACTTTGCTTAATTTACAGGTATTATAATCTGCAATGGTCTTTGTTCAAGAGATAAGATTCACACTTATTCACTGTGGAGGTTCCACAATGTTACAAACAGTTTTACGCAAGAGCTTTTTTCCAAGAATATCTAAAGATTTGAATTCTTCACCTTCCTACTGTTTTCCTGATCGTTTTAATTTACAGTTAACATGGCTTCAAAACTCGCGTCAACAGACATCTACCGGTATTAGGCATGGGGGTTCTTTAGTCCCTATTCTGCATTCCAGCATTTCATGTACCGGTAGCTGTTTGCCCTTTAGTGGCTTCAGGAAACTTTTCAAGTAAGATTTGTCTCCTACAGCCTTGCTCTGAGCGAATTTCAATAATAAAAAAGAAAAGAGTGCGGTAAACGTCTCAGTGCCAAGGAAATGGAAAGACTTAACGAAACCAAAAGTTTAGGTCTCACTATCGATGATAATCTATCCCAGATGTAGACTGCTCACAATCAGCAATAAAACCAAAGCAAATCAGTCAATTTTTATTGCGATGTTTTGTAATCCCTAGTTACATTCTGCATTACTGATTAGATTCTGTTCCGTGTTGTTCAGCTGGGCTACATGCTAATAATACGGTACCGATAACTTATGATTTGAAACGCATCATACGGTACCGAGCTGCTTTCGAGGTAATCACTAAACTGTAAAAATGAATCTTATAGGTGTAATTCGAACTCATTTTTACCTTATTAGGGCAATGCTATTCAGTGTTAGTCATCACTCAGTCCTAATACAGTACTTGTTACGTTCTACCCACTATCCAGAAAATACTTTTCCGAACTTCTGCCATTCTGCATTTCAACTGTATCCATTTTCGAGTTTTCCATTTCAATTTTTACCTAGTAATATCACACTGCCCAGAGTAAAATAGATTAATTCATCTTTCTTTTATCTGGTTCAAAAAGTATTAAAAAAATAGACAAATCATATTTTCATTAAAAAAATAGACTTTTCTATTGAAAATGGCCTTAAATGATCTAATGACCTCATGAAACTCGCCTCAAGTGAACGCACCGCATGCCAACCTTCTTCAACTCTTTTTGCGTTAACGCTGCGTTGTTCAGTGTTGGTTCGCGTTTTTATCACGAAATGGATCTATTATTGCTCGCTTCGCTGAATGTGTCACAGATACCGGTACAGATGTATGGTGAGTTTTTTGCGAAGTTTTTCCAAAGCATATGCTAGCTTTAGAATGTACTATATACGCGTTTTCAATCTGTAGTGGCAGATGTTTTCTTTTCCACAATGATCTTGTATATTCAGTATTATTGACCAATGTTTTACGAGCTCGAACACCTGTACCGGTATTGATTTTTGTGAACGTTTGGGAAAATAAACGAATATGGAAACAAATATGTATGGTAATTCTGTACAAATTGGGGTCTGCAGTGATAAAGGTGGTATGAGGGCTGGCTTAGCCATGAGCTATGTTTTTTCTGGTGGTACAAAATTCGGTTCGATATTTTGGTTATTATGACGTAACAACGCATTTCAACCAGTGAATTACGATAGTGCGTTCAGGGTGAACAAAATCAACGCACTGCGTTGGCCACTGAGCAAAAGTCAGCGCAGCGCAGTGCATCAGTGTGAAACGCCCTAAAAATAATCATTTTCGAAAGAATTCAACTGCCCTCCCCCCAATTGATTTCTCGATTCAAGTCAACTTATATCAGCCTTTCGCGTGCAATTTTGCACTACTCCTTGTAATGTATATGGCACTTTGGTTTGCGATTTGGAGTTAAAATTTATTGGACACGTGTACGTTATTGTCTGCAGGTGTGAGGTGCCGGGACAAGTTACCGGAATTGCTTCATTGCACCTAGGATCGTATTTATTAAGTATGATTAATAATTTCCAACAATATATAAATCTAGCATGTGCCCCGGCCGGATAGAGAGGCGATTTAGTCGTATTTAAGCTGGGCTGCCAATTTGAGGCTTATTCCTAGCAGAGCCAGGTTCTACATTCAAATGACTTGTTTTATAATGAAATGGTGTGTTTTCATTATACTATTTGATGATATTATTTATATGATATGTGTATGTGTCTAAGTAAGCACCCCCTTCTCGAATTCAGTCCCCAGTGGTGATGACTAAATCGATTAGCAATTGGTCGTATCGCAATCATCCAACCTTCCCCAAAAACTCTATATGGTTTCTCATGCAAAATCTTATATATGTTTCTATTTTACGAAACAATAATAAACTCTCCCACTTTTAAGGTTACCCTCTTCGCGTGGCAGTTATTTTCGGTGTTTCCGTTTTTTCCTTTGTCCAAATCAGAAAGGATGGCACATTTGTAAAAAAAAAAATAATTTGCTCAGCATTTGGAATCGGATTCGGATAATATTTTCAAAGAGGATCGAATCATTGATTCCATATAAAAACATCACGTTTTACTATTACAAATTCCCTCCATTATGAAAATCAAGAAATTTATAGTTACGAATTACTAATATTAGAATAAAAAGACAGCAAAACAATGTATTTTCATTTCACATTCCATATTCAAACTCGAAAATTGCCAATTTTAAGAGACAGAATACATTCAATATTAGTCATATTTGGCCGAAACCGATTGCTTTTTGTGTTGCGAATAATAATAAGTTTTGTTCCTACGAACGATTGCTTCGATTATTTTGTGCTCCGGATCGATTCAAATGGCCCACTCAAATTGCTCAGCCCTACTTCCAAATCACACGTATTCACTTCTGAGTTTCTGAGAAGATTGGAAAAACGCGGGTGTTAAAGGTCAGAGACTGGTTCATTTCTCATTAAATTGATTTTTACCACAGTGTTCCCAACGTAACTTAGAGTAAGTGCGAATAGATTATATATATTCCGATTTTGGTTTTATAATTTTATTTTTCATATTTTACAACCTTTCTCAGTTGTGAATAATATTATTTATAAACATTCAAGACTTTGTGAAGTTCAAACCGCATATATTCAATGAGTAGACGAGTTTACCTATTTTTATTAAATCCGCATGGGATATTTTCAATGAAATTCTCACCAGTTATCATCTCCACGTTCTTTTACGCTGGGACGTCAAGATGGTGGGTTTTGTGCTTAGCTTTTGTTGTTTAATATAGCATTGCGGCGACTTTCTTCCGCTTTGCTTGTTTACCCCGTCGGTTTTTCTGTGAGAATAATTATGACGGAATAGCTTGGATTTAAAATTTATGGTTATGGAAATAGTTGACGTTACTCATAAAATATTTTGGATCAGTGCTTGCTCACGTTACCCAGTAATCGTAATAACACAAAGACTGACTGACCTGCCGAAAGAAGTCACCGATGGATGTTCTCTGACCTGTAGCTAATGAGTAGGTTCTTTGTGTGGGGTCAAATTGGAAGAAGTGTTGCTGTGGGCATCCCAGAAGTTGGTGGACTAAGTTATAGTCTATGGTCCTTGCTGTGCCTTGTTTCAAATAATTTATTTAGATAAGATGGGGAGGGGGCTGGTTAGATCAGTGAAAAATGTTAAGAATATGCTTCAGCTACAGGTGCTGAACTGTTTGGAATACATGTTCAAATCCTGCTTTGGTCTTTCGAAGATTATCATAAAAATTAACGGGTCTAGTGAAGTTTAGTGCCATATTCCCGAATATCATTAAAATAAAAACTGGCAGAATATTCTCATCCTAACTAGGGGGCGCGATTGCTGCAAGCATCTGGCATTGTCTCCCGGGTTAGGATGAGTCGCTTTCAACATGGGAAATTTATATGATAATCGGATATATGGTACTAAACTTCATGAGACCCAAATTAACTACTATGTCGAAGAGACTCTTAACTAGAGTAGTGTCATATGCTTGCAGCATTGGTACCCTCTCTGTTCTAATCAAGAAGGTTCTGTGTTAAAATTGATGATATTCTGGAATATGGTATTAGAATTAACTAAACCCATGGTTTTTGCCTAACCATTTTCCCTTATATTAAAATGAGCAGCTTTTGTTTGATTTAGACTACACAAAATTCTTATGTTCGTACTAACAGACTTAAAATAAATATTGTTATATACAGTATGAGTTGAATTTTTTATCGCTTATTCTTCCTTGAAATTTTAGCCTCCAAAAAAGGATCAGAAAGGGGGAAAGACTTCACAGAAGGCTGCTAAGCCAAGTGGGTCTGGCAAGGCAAAGAAGAAGAAGTGGTCTAAGGGAAAAGTTCGTGACAAGCTCAACAACTTGGTTTTGTTTGACAAAGCGACTTATGACAAGTTGTATAAGGAGGTAACAATTTAAATTTGGTTACATGAAAAGGATTAAGGTCTTCTAAATATTCCTACTGAAGACACTTATTCTAAAATAATGTTCAGGTGCCAAGTTATAAGCTGATAACTCCTGCAGTGGTTTCTGAACGTCTGAAAATAAGAGGCTCGTTGGCAAGAGCAGCCTTGAAAGAACTTTTGCAAAAAGGTTAGTAAAAAGAGTTGCGCTTATTGAGATAAGTTAAGCGTTTCCAACGTACTATTATGCATGTAATTATCGAAAAAAGATATAAACCTATTGTATTCCTAGTCTTTTAGTGACAAATGTAAGACATTTTCTTACTCTGGCCCAAAGTGATGTGTAATAATTCAAAGTAAATGCTATGAAAGGCTAATCGGAAAGCAAATATGTTGGCACAAGTAACGAGCTCAGCGAAATAGATTATTTGGATTTTATTAATAACCTGTTCATTGTTTTATTTTTACCATTAAACCCTAATATCAAAAGCATCAAATTTATGAATACAAATCCACTAATAAGGGTGTGTTGATGTATTTTGATTTAACGGTTCATTTTTAAGGGTGAAGTTGAACAAAATGAAAATATTTTGTCATCATATATAAGTTCTTTCTCAACTGATTCGAATAATTCATACTTCAGATCTACTCGTAGTCAACTTGGTTCGCATTGCTATCATGGGATGCTTTTTAAAATCAAGGCCTCTATAATAATAATAAACTCGACTGGTTAGAGCAAATAATGCATTCATTTCGAAGATTATATGTACCTACTAGAACAGTGGTTCTCGACCTTTTTCTTTTCGTTGTGCGAAAATTGTGTGGCCCAATAAATTTTTATGAAAGCGAGAACCTATAAAATATCGCGACAGTCACATACTGAAAAATCGCTTTCAGTGGGCATGTACAACGTGATTTATCGCTAATTGCAGGTCGTATGTATTTTTCTGTAAAATTAAGTATCGGTGCACAAATGAAACTAAATAATTCAATGAATCCAGCTTTTTTAAATTGGTCTGTGGCCAACCAGTGCGCTATGACCCACTGGTTGAGAACTTCTGTACTAGAAATTCTAAATTCTGACTTTTTGCACTAAATTTGTATTATATGTTGCTTATTTTACGACCATTTTAACTGGATTCAAACTTCTCAAGTGTGACATATCATATGTATGACTGGCCTTGTATAAATTCTGCAATAAAATAGCAGTAAGATTTAATAGTGCACAGGCTCCCAATTGCCTGTTTTCTGCACAAAATGCGGTGTACAGCGTTAGCGTTCCTGGAACACTATAGTGAATTTTAGTGAATTTCCATATATTCTTATATATGTGTGCCTGGTTAGTTCCTCTGGTCACCCTATGTTTACTTGCCAGACTCTGCTACGGATTACCCCAATGAAGTATATTCTGTATTTAGGTCTTATTAAGCAAGTTGTACAACACCGAGCGCAAGTGATATATACAAGGAGCACTGGGGACAGCGCATGATGTGGAATCATTTGTTATTCATAGCATTGTTTCAAGTTCTCAAACCTTGCTGATAATAAATTGTTATTTTAATTCATTTCTTTTGTTTGGATGGTCTTATTGGGTCCCAACCAAAATTGTTTCAGTTTGTACGTCCATAGAGTATAGATCACAAGGTGCCATGGTACATTTTTGGTTAGTACTTGGCAAACCGAATTTTGTATGAAGATCTAAGTGAACCATAATTTTTTCCAACGTTCGTATTACGAAGGGCCTGGAACTGATGCACTTCAAGGGTGTCATCTGAGTTTGTGGTCCTTGTGCATTTATGTGCTGTTTTAACCACTTGTATATCTATATATGGTTCTAAGGCTGGACCACGTTGAAGAGTGCAGCCCGGCACCCATTGTGGAATTTTGAAAACATGCCGTGCGGGCTGCGGTGTTGCTTTTATTTATGAGAATTTGGAAATCTGGGAAGACGCGGCTGCACCCCTTATCTTCTGAGGGCAACAAAATGGTGCGGTGAAATCCAATGTGCGTTAATAGAGGCAAGGTAATAGTAAAAAGTAAGTCTGTGGACGGAAAGTTAATGCAATGAAGCATCTCGAGAGGTAGTACATTTAGGTGATTTGGATAACAGTTTGGGGATTCAAATTGTCGGTGATATGGGTGTAAACAGATTGTTTTTTTAAAGTACAATTGCTAGAACTATATTTTGTTATAGATCTTTGCCGTAAAAGTGAACACTCGTGCTTACCTCTCCAGCTGGATAAAAACGAAATCGTATTGGTTGCTATGCCGCGCCTTGGCAGCATGCTCCATCCGTGACCTATACCAAGCACAACATGTTGGGACAAAGAATTCTGAGTGGACTTGAGCGACTTAAATGAATATAAAAACAAAAACCTCTCCTTTTTAAAAAATTAAAGCGGAACTTTATCCCAAAATTATAATATTTTCAGACCAATGGGCCCTCTGTGGGCAAAGCAGCACATTGGCTATTGGAGAATAAAAAATACGCTTGTTTGGAATTAGTTCTAACGGAATGCGCGTGGGTGTTACTAAGTTTGGTAAAATAACTATGAAATGGGCCACAGACGGCAGCATTTGTTTCAAGTTGATACACGTCCTCTAATTTCAGTAGACTGCATTTTTATATAACTGTATGGTACAGCAATCAAATGAATACGGTTCGACTTTGCATACAATACGCAGCGTAAAAGTTTATTCTGTACCCACCTAACAACCCCATACTGAAGGTGGGAATAAACTAGGAATGTTTCGGTATCGGCTATTTTTCGAGTATCGGTATAGACGGCAAAATAGCCAATACTACCGATACCTTCTAAATGTTTTCGCCCTGATCGAGGCCTAAATCAGTTAAAGATTCAACTAACGGTCACTTGAATGACAATAAACTGCTACAAAAAAGGAAGCACCAGCACAGTCCTCGAAATATCAAACATTGTGTAACGAATTGGATCAGCAGCTTACTTGGGAATGGTTTGTTAAATTTATATTCCTTTCCTACGACCTCCGGGTAACTTTGACGCTAGAGATACAATTCTCATATTGAAGGTTGGAATTGATTTGGGCAAATTTAGCCTTCTGGTTAGAATTTTATAAAAATTGCTCGAACATAATTCAAAATAAAATCAAATATAATACTCGTTTTTGTGTTTGGCAAATTTTTCCCAATCAAGAATTTTTATTTTGTCGGAAACTAATTGTATTGAATGTTTTACTCATTGGGTGTCCTAATGCTGACGTTAATTCTAGATGTTGTTTTTTTAATAATTTCTGTTTGTGTGAAGTTCTCCAATATTCTTTGTTCTTCAATTTCTTATGTTGTTGCTCTAAATACATTTCATCCACTATGGGTGTGTTTCTTTGCTATGAGTGCTTTTACAGAGAATTTTACTGAATTTTTTTTGAAAAATTTTAACCTTAAGGATGTATTTTGAGCATATTTGAAGGCATTTGTGAGGTGTATCGGCATCGGCAAAAAAAGGTATCGGTACCTCGCTGAATTAAACAAGACTGTTTTAGAGTATCAAAATATATCACAACCAAGAATAGTGATAGTTTTTGATAGGTGGCCAACATGTGATTTCCAGTAAAATTTATTATCCAGGAGAACTCCTAGATACTCAATATCAGTTGTTGACTTATTGTACTATTGTCTGTTTGTAGTCAAAATACAGGACTAGAAATCGTAAACTTCACTTTTGAGATAACCAATGACAATTTATTCCCTTTTAATCAATTGGTAACATTATTCAATTTATTACTCATTGTTGGAGATCGTATGAATTATCTGCACCGACAGGAAAATAGTTTATATTATAAATAAAAAAAAATGGGAATGACGTTACGAATCGTTGGTTATGGGTAGGCTTAGTCGAATCGTAAAGATCATATCTTTCTAACAATTCTAATCTTGTCCGCTTCTTGTGAAGGGCCTTGGTCAAGGTGATCCACTCTAAGAAGTAGCTATAAAAATATCTTAATACTAAAGATATATCCCAATGATCTAAGTTCCATAGTATTTTTTTCTTTAAAAATTATAGCATTTCCACATATATGTTATTTCACTTCCACCCCTGACTTGGGTTGCAAGATTTTGGGAATTTTATGGTGGGTAATTTACTGTCGGGAATTTTGGCAAAAAAACGGAAATTTTCGGGATCTTCGGAAATTTTCAATAAATTTCGTGTTTATGCCAACAGGTCTGTATTGTCGCTGTGGTCTGGCATTTAACATTATGGAAAAAGTATGCATCATGATATTTTGTATCGTGTACAGTAGTTTTGAAAATGAAAATAGTGACCACTAATAAACGATAAAGTATCACAAAGTTAGAAATTAGAACGAAACACGTCTGAAAAAAAATCGTTCTAGGTTCAAGCATATTAGAAGAAAATCTCTATTCAGTTTGCATCTACTCCGATAAGCGGATGACCACTTACTTCGTCGCTTGCTTCATTTTTATCAATTTGACCTCTTCGTATGGAAGGTGGTTGTAAATGCCTCTTCGCCTTATAAAAACAGTTGAACGTGAAGATTTGTGATTTGTACTTCTGTATTTATTTTCAAATTTTGAGAGAGCGACATTTGAGTGGAATTGGGTCTACCCGAAACCAACGTGTTAGGATTTTTCTTTTTACTGTATTAGGAGTTTTTTCCCCGTCGGTTCTTCATTAGGTGTGTGTAAATTTAAGTTTGAATTATTCGGTATTGTGAGTCACAGGTTTCATTGAAATTAGTCTCATACGCTATTTCTCAAAACGAAACATTTATGGCTTCTTGGCATGACTTCCTACCAGATTCAAAATCATGTAGAAAATTTTTAATAATGAGTAATCAATAAAATCAGTCCCCTCAGTTTTCTTTTTGTACCTTGCGATCTGTGTAAGCGTGTAGAGTTTTATAATCAGCCAACACTGAAAGAAAGCGCATTTTGGAAAAGTCGGAAGCACCTTTTACAATATACGAGTATTTTTAGCGCGCCATCGATGCGGACTATTTTTCTCTAATATTTTGTCAATTTCAAACCTTGATACATCATTTTGCACTGTAGATTTGACGTTTACAGATACCTAACGTACTTCCTGTGTGTCGCAATAATCGACTAAAAGTAAGCAAAACAGTGTTAAATTATTTTACTATCCGTTAGTTCATTCTTGTATGGAATATTTTCCAATGTGGGTACAGTTGTTGAAACCACATGCGAAGTAGTTCCCCGCCAAATAAGTGACTGGTATTTAGTTTAATTTCGGCACTGCTTCTGGCTTCGCATTTTGAGTGAATTCTATTGAAGAAGTAAAAGAGTACAGTTGCTGGAACTACATTTTGAAGTATCTTTTTATACTATAAGCAGTAGCCGCTAATTGGTTCTCTTTCGGCGTTGCTTCCGATTTTAATCGAGCAAATCCCCCAAAAAAATCATCACAATATTTTAAACCTCCGCATTGAATACGATATTGGCTCTCTGACGCTTCATTATCCCTAAAGTCCACCTTTGCTAGAAGCAACTAATTCTGATCGGTTCATCTGGTGCTAAAATTATGAAGATTTCTGACCAATTTGCCACGAAAAATGCAGCTATATAGTGTCTCGTTTCCAAATAAAGAGGGCCAGAATTTTTTAAGTCGTGAATGTCAATTCTTCTCTTCTCACCTGATGTTAATTTATATCACTCTGAATATGGTGCTTTAATCCGGCAAGTTAAAAAAAGGTTAATTTTTCGACTTTTAACAAACTTTACCGTCATTTTGATGGTCATTTGTATGCAAACAAGGTTGGCCTTTCGGCCGAGCATACGAAGGCAAATATTGGCGGGACTGCGGTGTGTACCTGGATTTATGATTGAATTGAACGTGCTCAAACCCAAGCCTTCGAAATCAGTGATAGTCATCCTTATTTCCTGAAATATTTTGTACATTGCCACAGCCTGCTTTCTCAGAACTGAAGACCAGAGCGAACGTTGTTGCGGTGATACGAATGATTAACAACACTGGAAAACATTAAAGCACCAGTAGAAACGTTATATTTATGTTGTAAATATAAAAACATTGATCGAACAAGGGAAAGAAACTGACAAATAATTAAACGAAAAAATGCCTCATCTACTTTTATGCCAATCAACTAACTAAAATATCATTATCCAACAGCCCTATATTTTTCCTTATTTGTTCCAAATCAGCTTCCTTTTGGCGCAATTTTTCGCGCAGCTGTGATATGCGATCTATTTTAGGTTTGTCCTTTTGAACTAAAGTACTAACAGTAGCTTTATCTGGGGGTATGTCCATTAGTGTCACGAAATGTCCTGAAAGAGTTCGCATTCCATGCGCATTCCCATCAATAGGTTTCACACAATTTCTATTTTCGGAAATTACTTTGTTCTCTTTCGAAAACTGCAACGAATCTACGACAACAGAAACTGAGCTACTCGATTCGCCAAGGACAGTATTTGATCGCAAGTCGGTTCCTTTTGTTGATTCTCTTTCCTTAGATGGGCGTTTCACCTCAACGATTGTATCATGTCCATCATCCGATGCTCGTTTCTTTCTGGTGTACTTATTCATTATTGATGCAGGCAATGGACGGGCAAGGCTGTAGTCTGCCTCCAAGACAAGCACTCGTTTTTTACCACATTTCGGTGTTCTGATCTTCCGGATAAATAAACGTTGGCAACCTGGCAAGGTGGAATTTACGGTAGACATTTTCTTTACCCCTTCCATTACTTCAGTCGATGACGTTGATGTTTCTGATGCCAAACTGTGTATGCTGATGATTTGTATATCGTCTCCCTCGGTCAAATCAGGATACCCGGATGAGATATTCGTATTACAAGCCCGCAGTTGAGAAGTGAGCGCTTCACCATAGGAATCAATTGAAACGGCATCCCCATCGGAGGAATGCAGCTGGCTTCGACTAAAGTTAACTTTCGACGAAAATGTATTCACTTGAGGGTTATTTGCATCTTTTTCTCGTGAAATACACGGGATATCGCAATATGAAGTACATTCCGAAACGCATCTTCGGAAAATATCTTCTTCTCGGTCATTTAGTTGGTGTTCTCCATCTGACAATGCCGTACGAGGTATACAGGACTTCGAGCAACTCTCTTTGTTCAAAATGTCATTCGGCGTAGGCATGACGAGGCAAGGGCTACCAACATCATCGCAGTCTATCCCTGATTCGGGCGAACCACAATGATCAACATAGCTCCTGTCATGCGCACCCGTGATTGCACCCCTATCCTTTGCAACATATTCATCGCTGCCAATCAATGATGGCAATGGAATCGCTGCCAACCTTCCTAGTTCAGCACCATCACCAATAGACATTTTTTCTATAAGCCTATCTGTAGGGTTTTGTGATAAATTTGGATCGTTATCCGCTGCATGTTTTCGAACATGGTTTTGATTTGTATGCAAGGTTTTTTTTATATCGCCATTGCAAATATTTTTTTGACAATTTTTCGTGCCCGACTTTTCAACATCGGTGCGTTCACTCATGGAACATGAAAGATTCATGCCGTAAGTCTCTTTGCTATTTTTATCTTTATTACTCAAACTGCCCGGGAGTATTATTTGTACAATACGACTATGCAACTCTTTTGATAATTCCGAGTCAGTCGTGTTTGGCGCTCCTACGGCATGTAGATTACTTGTATCTAGCCTAATGGACCAAGCTTGCCCATAGTCCGAATTCATGTTAAAAGGAATGCATACGTACTCCTTATCATCGACCGACCCCGACAATTCGTTCATAACTATAGTAACTGTATTTAAAACCTAAATTATTTGTTGCAAAAATATTTCAGTTGGAGTACGCTAAAACACGAAATTCATTCCTAGCTATTTTCAGAAATCAAATTGCGAGGCTAAAATAATTGAGTGAAACTCTTTTTCTTTTCTGTAGATTGGAGAGAAAAAACGACATAAAAGTGCTATAAAGCGCTAGATGTGCATGTATTTTCAGATAAACATTTTAGTTCTAAAATAGTAATATTGCGAAATCTTTTTGTTGTAACCGGCTGATTTCCAATAGGTTTTTCAAATGAAAATTTTCTGCCAACGAGCATGCCCATAAATACGTATGTTCACAATTTGTTTTTGCTTCCAAACGAAGTCGAAATGCTATCCATTGTGTAATTGAAATTAAATGAAACGCCTCCGAAATTGCAAAATAACTAAAGCACTCCATTAGTGAGACAAACAAGATAACTAAATACACATCACTGATATGTGAACATATGTATTTAGTGGAAAACAACAACAAAATTCAAAGCAACTAATTGCCGAGTTTACTAATACCCTGTGGAATTATTTAAAAAAAGGGGGGGGGGGGGGGGGGTGATGCTGATTCTCATAATGGCACTAATTATTTTAAATGCTATTACATGGCAGAAATATACCCTGTACTTCACTAGCTAGTGACTGTCAAATTTTCAGTGAAAGGCAAGAAAAGGACCATTTTATTTGAAACTATTCAAGCTAACATTAATGTCAGGTACATATCCAGATTTTAATTTTATACCCATTTGCTATAACACTTTCACATAAGATCGATTGACTTAATTTATATAAAATAATTTAACATGTTTAAATATGGAACACATTGCTGACGATCATCCAAAAAGTGAATGTTGAAAATAGAATATTTTGCTACAAAAATGAATCATTGCATGAGCGTAATGAATAATCTAGCACTTCTGCAGAACCGACATTGTACATAGATAGACATACATCGTAGATATTGGTTTTTGCAAAATTTTATACTTGAATATTGAAATTTTCTAACAGTATCAGTGAAATGAAGTCAGCTCACCAAGTCAGTATCAAGCAAACTGTGGTATTGATAAATCCCAAATAAAAATGACGTAAGTAATAATATACCAGATTTTCAAACTCACCATTAATTTGAGACATACCATTTCTGGATAAGCTCTCAAACATTACCTTTATCGACCATAAGCCAACCATGCTGCTTATGGGGTTATTTTTTTTATCGAAATCCACTCTGAGCAAGGCCGAAAATAGTGCTCAAATTAAACCAACTAACAGTCATGTGATAGAAAAGAGCTACCTACTAAAACTTAAACACTGAAATAGTTTTGTAGTGTGTCACAATATACAAAATTTCATGAGAAATAATATGTGGTCCTACATATTATTTTCTCTCCTTTCACTAGTATTGAACATATAATATACAAGTATGTTATATTTTACCAATAGAATCTCTACTTCTGCCCTTGAAGTGTGATGCAGTGACACTGGCATAGATTTCTCCATTTTTTGGATCAAAATTGATGAGACATATTTCAAATTTAAGATATTGGGCTAGGGATGGCGAACCACTGACTCGCCACTAGCACTTCTTTGACCCACTTATAGTTTCAAAAATTAAGTCAAGCCTTGTTCTAATCTGGTAAGTAGGCTAGACATTTATGATATAACAAACGTATTGCGGTCTTCATTTGTAGCCTACCGATCCATGGAACGACTTTGTTGTATTATCAAGTCTAGTTCAGGATTAGATCGACGTTTGAGCAAACGGTTATACATATTTTTTTATGAGAGCTGAGTTCTCGTGTGAAAGCTAATTTGTTAATTTTAATGGACAGGAGTCTTCCTGGGTAATTGGGAAATGCCTCTCCCGATACATGTTATACCTAACGTTACAATAACTTGTTGTTTTATGTTAAGCAGCCCCTTTATAGGTACTGCATTTAGCAGAGAGATCATAACTTGGAAATGATAGACTTCCAAATAAGAGCAAGGAAAGCAAAATTTGTAGGTTTGAATAACCACCTACAAAAAATTGAAGCAAAAGCGGAAATGAATGATAGTGACTTTACTGCAATTGAATGCCGTGCTGAAAATATGAAACCTTGAAGAATGGAATTCCCTGCCAAACTCGTTTTAAACCATGAAATTATTCGCGGTAGCTTTGTTAACGCTGTTCGGTTCCACATATTCATGCGAATCCTTGTTTTCACACATGAATTTCATAAAATCGAGTACTAGAAATTTTCTCAGCCCAGATATATGTGCTGCATGTTTTAAGTTGAAAACTACGCATTATCAGCCAAGGATTACAACACTTGCAGAGAATATGCAGCAACAAGTTTCTCATTGATGCTGACATATCATTAATAAATCTGTGACCCACTTTGTTTTTTTTTGGAGTAAGGTCTCATCTGCGACCCATTCAATCGAAAAGGTTCGCCATCCCTGTCTTAGGCTAACAAACCATGTATGTAGATTTCAGAGTAATCAAACAACTACTAGTATTTATTAACCAAGCGAAAATTCTCCACAAAATTGTTCTTTCATTTTACCTGAACTTATTTCAGTAATCTGCATAACAACTTATAATATCACATTTTCACATTCCTGGCTGATCTACAAATTCTGTCGCTATAATTAGTGTATATACAGGGCCATATCGTGATGCATTTTTTGATAATGCACTCGTTTTTCAAAAAAGTAAATTGTAGCACGTAATAATAATAAATAGGTAAAATCCCACCCAGTAAATGATTTTTTTTATGGAATCTTTGAATTGAAAGAAAGCTAATTTTATTATCAATAATATTTTGTTTGCAATAGCTTTCCAAAGAATCTCAACTTCACACAATCAGTGTAAATTAAAATTTTGAACTGCTGACACATTTACCCAAATTTTACAATAAAAAAAACTACAAAACGGTCACATTACACATTAACAGTAATATCGAATACACAGAACACATTAATATCGAATATTTAACAAATTGATAAATGAAAAAAACTCATCAGCAACCTCACTTATTATACACTTTCGATGTCAAATTCTATAAATACCTATGCTGAAAAAACTGGTACATATTTTGTAAAAATGCCTGACCTAGAACTTATTTTATATTATGTCTCTAAATGTAAATATTAATATGACAAGTTTACACCCAATGAAACAACAGCATTTCTAATCATTGAACTGCTTAGTGTCTTTCCTTATTTAGATTAGTGGGAGTTTGTTTGTATACATTGTCAGATCTCTACGATTGTGTGCTTTTGTTTTGCTGAACATGACATAAGCCAGTAAGCTGTAGAATTATGATAAGTTGATCTATTATTTATATTGGTAGATAGAATTTACCTTCAACCATGAAAACTGGTGTGCAACTTCCACTGCTGGTGTTAAATTGAGTTCAATCGACTGAAAAATTTCAGAGATTCATTAATTTCTAATCTTGACTGAAATCTATAAAAAAAAACAAGAAAAGATAATAAACTATGACACAGAATTTACATAGTAATAAAATAATTCAAATATCAATAAACTCCATTAACTTAAATTAGCCATGGTACTGGATATCTAGGCTATTTAATCTGTCAATCTTTCCTAACCCACTCACTGCTAATTCTATAGAGTACAAATGCTAAAATCCTTCAATACAGAGTATGGAGACTTTATTAACAGCAACTATTTTCAACTTCCGATTTCATCCAGCTGTGCACGATGAGTAGGTACCGGTACCGTTAACGCCTATCTGCTATATAAACAGATACAGGATACCTGTACCTTAACATTGATTGCCCTGCAAAATTATTTCAGAATGAAGGAAACTCAATGTCCTTGCCGTGTTCTGCAGTTCTGAAAAATCAATCAACTGAAGCTATTAGGGCACGGTATGGCACCTTAACACAGACACAAGTCAAACATAGCACAAATGCTCTCCAATCAGAAAGTGAAATAAGCTCAGATGCTAGTAAACGGAAGGTACCGTACCATAGATCCTGGCGGGCGTAATAAGACAGTGCGCAGGCAAGTGAAAAACATGCACCAATTATTACTAGTTTTAAAAAAGAAAAAAAAAATTTTCCGACTATTATCAACATTCTGTATTATAGAAAGGACAACCACACAACCGCCTGACCGACGTTTAGTTGACCACTGCAAAGTTAGCGGAAAATTGATGTTTTCATTATTATGTTCAACTAATAAAAACTACGCATGCGCGGTTCCGCGTCACTGACATTGGTATAATTAAAGAACGATTTGACATTAAACTAATTTCATTAAAAACATTTTAACAAATATTGCCTTAATTTTTTCATATTTTTCCTATTATTTTTACAATAAATTAAAACTCAATTACATAAGTGTCATAGAAAAGAGTTTTCACAATGAGATAATTCAACACTTGGGGGCGTGGACCTGCAGTCGGTCTTTTATCAACGTGTTGGCTGCGATCGCCTCGCGTATATTTTCAGTTGGAGATTTCTGTCCCATACGGTTAGATCATGGGCGCATATAAGTATATGAATGAGGTATGGCGCAAGAAGCAATCAGATGTAATGCGTTATCTCCTTCGGATCAGATCTTGGCATTTCAGACAGCTGTCAGCAGTACACAGAGCACCCAGACCAACCCGGCCCGAAAAGGCACATAAACTTGGCTACAAAGCAAAACAAGGGTTTGTTGTCTATCGAGTGCGTGTTCGACGTGGAGGTAGAAAAAGGCCGGTGCCGAAAGGTGCAACTTATGGCAAGCCTGTCCATCAGGGTGTGAACCAGCTGAAATTTGCACGTTCTCTGCAAAGTGTAGCAGAGGGTCGCGCTGGACGTCATTGTGGGGCACTCCGTGTACTCAATAGCTATTGGGTTGCCGAAGACTCAACTTACAAATATTTTGAAGTAATCATGATTGATCCCATGCATAAGGCGGTGAGGAGAGATCCTAGCATCAACTGGATATGCAAGTCTGTCATGAAACATAGAGAACTTCGTGGATTAACTTCTGCTGGGCGAATGAGTCGCGGCCTCGGAAAGGGTCACAGATTCAACAAAACCAAAGGAGGGTCTGTAAAAGCATCCTGGCTCAGAAGAAATACTGTCCAAATGAGACGGAAGCGTTGAACGTAGTCATGATGTTTTCATTATCCTGTTATCTGCAGTTTGCAGCAAATACAAGAAAAATACTCAACAATGAATGGTCTAATTTGTTTGTCTGTATGTAGGGTGGGATATAGCAGATATGGAGAAAAAGTTCATGATTGCGAGTTGTCAGTTGGTCATTGCTTGAATGCTTCAGTTCAGGATGAGGGTGTGAGTTTCTGTAACAGTTCTATTTCACATCGGATTTTAATGTTTTCATTTCAATAGGCCTATGTCCTTCTGCCTTGTAGCGGGTATACTAATTTTGTTCAAAACAGATTTCAAAATTGTCATTGATGCCCGTTGAAATACTGACAAAATTTGCATTGTAGTATTTTTGGACCTGTTTAAATTATCTGAAATTTATTCCAAAATAACATTCTTCCACCTCGTCTGCGTCTTGTCTAAAATTGCTCATGGAATACAAAAAGATCTGTGCTTTCGAGAGGTTCAATTACATCTAACGCATATACCGTATTGGCTACATACAGACATGCTTGATGCCTACTGAAATGTCTCAAGCGCTGTAAGCATTGGGGACAAATAGAACAGCAATATCAAAATCACAAGCTTAACTTTTAGTCCCCACTTACACTGAAGAAAGGAACATGATTTTGTTTGGAACCGTATTTCTATTTGTTTAATGATACTTTCTTATTATCGTTTATGGCTTTTTTATTAAAATACACTTTAAAGCAAGACTCATCAGCAGGAAGGAATCGGCTAGCTTCCACATTCTAGATCGAAAACCAGCGATGGGAATTCCTCAAAGGTCGCATCTAAGAAATTTGACAGGTATTGTTTCATTACACTATTTTATTGTATGAGGGTTGCATACATAGCACACAAAAACAAGTAGTGAAAACAGGCAATATCAACCACACCCTGAGAGCTCCAGTAATGTTTCTTTGGGGTATGATATTAGTCTGTTCTAATGTTTCTTTGGGGTATGATATTAGTCTGTTCTGACCGCACTGATAGCTTAAACTAGTATTGCACTAACTATAGTGGAAAATGGCAGCATTGGTTACGTGCATCAGTAACAAATAAACAGTAATATATTTCGTATTCCTAAACTCTTCAGTGTAGGTGAAATTGCAGTTTTGTAGTTTGAATGGGAGAAGAGAGCAGACACAGAAATTTTGCAATGAGATTTGTCCGTTTTATTCCAGATTAATTCATTAACTTGCTGGCTGTCACAATGGCTGAAGGTTTGGTGAAAAAATTAGAGCTGGTGCTAACATGTTTTTCACATCAAGTAAGAGGCTTTTGACTATAGCAGACCATTAGCGTCCCACCCATGGCAGATATCACTCACCGTAATTGGTTCAGTTTCCTCCTCCCATTATGTATGGACAGGAAAAATTTAGTGAACAGATATGCGAAATACATGGACTGGTATTTGCACGACAGCTCATGGCTATCCATGTGGTTAAGTTGTATTTTAGTTTTCCACTACCATGGTAAAAAACACAGCATAAAGTAGTGATCTGTATTCCGCGGAATGCAGTGAGTTTAAAATAAAATGCAAATTATGAAAATAAAATCAATCAGATATGGTTTATATTCACCTTTTTCAACATAGATTTCCATATCTGTATTGAAATTTTTGTAGGTATAAATACTGCATAAGCTGTAAGAGCATTAGTGATAATTTCAAAGCTTTTTGTACAAATTCAACACATTTCATATTCCACATCCCGACAATGATTGAAATTAAAATTACTCATGTGGCATTACTGTTATATGGAGCTAATATTTCGGTTGTATTTTTTTTCTCAGATTCCTCCGTTGCATACAAGTTGTGCTCGATAATATAATTAATTACATTATCTGGGGTTAGGTATTTTATGCTCTCTTTGTTTCTTACTGCTTGCCTGATGATTGTTGAACTTGTGTCATTGTTGATTGGGTCTGCCACTATGTGGATATTATTATTTAATTCAGACAGCAATTTACTCTCAGCCATGATACTCATAGCATTGTAAAGTGGTCTTTGTACTACAACTAGTCCAAAGTCTTTAATAATCGCTTTTATGTCCGCTTCTTGCCATAATCCAGGTTTATTGAATGATTCAAAGAAGTCTGAGCCACATAAAAGCATGAGTTTTGAAATGTTCCGAGATTCCAATTCATTTTTTACATTCCTGAGAACTTTTAAAGTGGGTGTCCATGATTTTTGTTCACTCTCTGAGCTTGATACTTCCAACCAGGGATTACTTTTAATCGCCAGGGAACACATTTTGACTCTGTGTGTTGAAATTTCCAATCCTTTCTTTTTGTAACCATCTGATACGGGCGATATCAAACCTATGCTCACTTCCACATTAAGCTTACATTGAACATAGTCTTTTGCTACTTCAAACATACGAAGATGCATGTTTGTGATTGGATTAAATGATCCACATGCAATGAGTGAGTATTTTTCCTTACTGGGGTTGGAAGATTCATTTGTGTCACATGGTTTCTTGGAGCTGCAGTCCTTGAGAGGGTCTTCTAATTTCCTCTTCATCACTTTTATAGTTTTGATCACACCTGTACCTCTTGCAGACATTCTAAACATTAAAAAGGTATCTCTAAAAACGCAGTTGCACACTTTGACATTTTATACAAACATTTTAAAATAGGCAGAATAACAAATTGTCGCTACTTTCATTTTATTTCTCGATAAAAATGACAGTCGTATAAATACTGTAAATGTTGAATTGGCAGTTCAAATTCACTCATACATCAGCCAGAGATTAATGCATTCACCCATCTCAGGCCCAGATACGGATAACAATTAAGTTATTACACTTTTAAAATCAGATCGAGTATGTCAATGAAAGCCAATGATAATGATACACATAATTTACAAAAATACAGCTCAATTGAAGTTGTGTATATGGATTTAACCCCTTTTTTTATATATATATACATAAAAATAAGATGATACCAATAATCAGTAGTTCACCTTTACAATCATGGCAGTCGTTACAAGCATGTGATGAGCATATCCAGAATTACACATACATCATAGAGGGGATAAATGTTGCATTGACAATTCATTCATGTGTCATCATTCAACAGTCAATATATATATTTAGTTATAGTTACAAATTCACAGTTACATGATAAAAGAAAAAATGGGGATTAGTATAGCATCAATTCAAATTACTACAAATCATTTGTAGTTCATTCGAGAAAACGATCTATATTTCTCACTTGCTTAATATTTTTCCTGCAAAAATGGATTTCTTTATGCGTGTTGTTACAGTGCTGTCGTTTTGGGCTCTTTGATTAAAATATATTACAGAATTTCTTTCTAACCATATTCTGTTCTGAGCACTAGCACTATTTCATTTTTTGCACATTGTTTGCAGAATTGTATTCAATTCTACTTAAATCTAAAACTATGCATGTATTGAAATTTTTCTCTAAGTGACGATGAGAAAACTTTGAAACAGTTGAATGAATAAAATCAAGTACAATCTGGATAAATTTGAAGTGCCAAAGTAAATGACATATAAACTCTTGTTCTTCGTAACATAAAACACACACATTATTTCCCGAAATAAATTTTACATTTGGCTTTGTTTAAATAGGTAAAGTATCCGATAAATTGTTTTCATCTTAGTAATTAGAATTTTCCTATGTGTATTATTGAACACAATATGTGGATCAATTTCATATGGAAAAGTTAATTATACACTGTTGGTATTATCTATAATCTTAGAATACAAATATCTGTGATTTCCCTTGTCAAAATCGTCAGGCCTAATATTATGAGTTCTAATAAAATCAATAATTCTTTAATAAAATATCTGTGTGGTAACAGGTAACATATTGTCGAGAACCAAACCAAAAAATTGGTTGATGACTAATAATATATTCCATATGCATATGGTTGATATCGTCATTCTATCTATCAGTATTCCGATTTTTGACATATTCAAAGATTTGCATTATAAGCATTCACATAAGGAATATTGGTATGTGAATGATGTTATATCCACCAAAGCTTTTAGGTCTACTTAAAGTGTTGATAGGTAACTTCTTTTTGGCATTGGGAATACTTTAACAAGATATAAGAACTTTGGCAGTATTTTCATTTTGAATAGAATATACTTTCCATCGAGTAATCCATGGGAATTATTAAATCTTCAATGGTTTTCTAAGTGTCATTCAAGCATTTTGTCCAGTTCCATTCTGCCATATTCTTAATACTTGTGAAGTCCACACCTAATACAACAATATTTCTACTTCCTTAAATATATTTGTTGTTCATAAATTTAGTAACAATGGACACCTCTGTTCTCAAAGTCAATGGCCAAGTCATCAGCAAATCCAAATATTTTTGTTTCATAATTTCCTGGAGTGAAGATGTGTTTTATATTCTCGCAGTTATTAATATAACAAAAGAGGTTTGATAGCCATTGTGAACATATATAAACTGAGGGAATTCCCTGATGAACTCTAATTCTTTGAACTGATTTTTGTACCACATTGATGATGATTCTTGCAACACTAACTATACAATGATGTAAGCGTTTTTTCATGAATTTATTTTTGCAACCAAACTTTGCTAAAACTTTTTAGACGTAATTAAGATCAATCGAGTCGAAGGCTTTTTTGAAGTCCAAAGATGGATTTGTATTATTCTTTTCTTGTATGCAAATGTGTCGAAATGATTTGATAGTTTCGCATCCTTTCTTTCCAGGTACTGCAAATTGATTTTTATTATTCATTAGTGTAAGCAGTATTTTCAGACGTAAAGATAGAATTTTAGTAATTATTTAATAGTCAGTGTGGAGACGTGTTGTAGGTCGATAATTCACAATTTTTCCCTTCTCTCTTCCTGTATGTATTAGGGTTATGTATCCAAGTTTCATACTATTTGGCATGCAATTGTTTTCATAAATTTCTTGTATAGTTTCATCACCTATCATGGCCCACTATTTCTTAGAATGCAATGCTCAGTCCATCAAGTCCAGGTTTCTGTTTTGTTGATTTCTTTTTGGAGGGCATCTGCTTGATCATTGGAAATTCTTCAAACTAATTTTATGCAGGTTAGAAACATAACGGTTTGCTAGTATCAATAGTAATGGCTTTCTTGTATAATTTTGCATAATAGTCACTGCAAATGTTGATTTTCTTATCTATTTTGTCTTGTTCTTGTCTATCTTGATATTTCTCAATATTACATGTTCTATGTTTGATTTAATTTTTTTTGAAAAACCACATAGTACAGCTCTCATTGTAATCCAGTTCACTAAATCCATTTTTCTCCACCACTGTCTTTTTGTCTAGACAGTAGATGTAACGGCTTTTTCACTTTTTTAAGTTCTGTTAAAACTTTTTCTCCATGATCCAATTTGTTCATTTTTGTTTAAATTTTGTGATGAGTTTATTATTATCATACAAAGAGACATTATTCTTCCAGTAACTGTTTCCTCTCTCTATAGCAATAGCAACAATTTATACTTAAGTATAAATCATGGTCAGAAAAAGTTGCTGAGGTACGGTACTTTTTATGTTGGTGATAACCGTTTCCCTCTTGACATATTCCACTCAATCTGGCTTACACAATATTATTCCTCCAAGTTAAAAAATTCTGCACGTTCATTCAAGGATTCGTTATGCATTCCTTCCTAACCTTGGTCCCTTCCTAGGCGTTCATTATTTTGTCTACGTCATGCACACAATTGTGTCTTCACCAAGAATAGTAATATATGAAAAAAACATACAGATAAGTATGATCGTAAGACATATCTTGGACAGTTATATCAGAGATCCACAAGCAGCATAAATATTTACCACATGCGGATTTAAACCATATATATTTATATCACCATCTGAAACCCTACCATTAATATCAAGTCTAAGGCTGTATGTATGTATGTTTATTCGCCTGGTAATAATCAATATAAAACTTAAAGACACAGAGGAACAAAAGACAGGATAGTTGCACAAGGCCCTATCGACCTAAAACACTGGTGTGCGGCAAAAACCCTTGAATTGAAAAAACTAAAATGCGGGGAACGGGAAGGACGGGATACACACTAACTGCTAAAATGTGGGAGAACGGGAGATACCCTAAAATAGGGAAATATTGTAAAATCTGTTGATGACGGGAATTATACAAAAATGCGAACGGAACAGGGATAAATGCACTAAAATACGGGAAATACCCTAAACTGCGGGAATACGGAACTTACTTTAAAATGAGGGGATGATGGAAGGGATAAATGCACTAAAATGCAGGAATTACGGGAACCATACTAAAATGCGGGAATGACGGGAGATACTCTGAAATGCGGGAATTACGGGAAAATAAGGGGATAACGAGAATTACACAAAAATGCGAACGGGAACATGGATAAATGCACTATAATGCGGGAATTACGAGAAACACACTAAAATGCGAAAATGACGGAAGATACCCTAAAATGTGCGAATTACGGGAGGGATAAAGGCACTAAGATGCGGGAATAACGGGAGATACCCTAAAATGCGGGAACTCCCGGAAATGTGGGGATGACGGGAATTAACGAAATAAAACTAGAATGGCGGGAAAGAGACTTTGGACTTTCTCCTGAAAAGAAATGGTTTACACTACTTGTCTTCATATGCGCTGAAAGCGGTTGGGTGTGTGTCTCTCTATACCACATCCAAGATCGCGCGTTCTGTTCGCTTAACGCCGACTGTTGATCGCTTCATGAATGGTTTATGCCGGTAGCGCGCCCACGACAAGAGGACGGAATTTGCCGGGGATAATAATGAGTAGATCTCGGGTTCTTTGCACATTTCTACGCATTCAATTTTTTAAGTAAGAGAGTAAATTTCTTTGTTTATGAGACATGCATTGAAATAGCTTTAAAGGAATCTGAACTGGATGCGAACGGGGGGATTACTTCAAAATTTAAGGCAATAGGAATACGCAATAGGAAAATTTAAAAAGGCAAATTAAACACATTTTCAATCGCCATCAAAGTACCCTTTACATTGGTGAAATATTGAAACGGAATTAACTTATCGCATTAAAAACGATAAATCTTACGTACAACGCGAAAAATAAATTTTGAAAAATTATTATTTGATATTTTTGAGATTTCTTATTCCAAAAAAAAATGGAAATTTTCCGTAAGAGTACGAAAAAAATGTTGATAACGATGGGCAACCATATAGGTGTTCATAAAGCAACAAAACAGCTAATTCAACTTCGTCACATCAATGCCAGGTCAAACCTGAAAATACAAGAAAAAGTATTTCCCATTTTCAAACTTTTCAATACATATTTTTCCATACAAAAAATAATTTATGGACTCTTTACTAGACACACTCGTGCTATCAATTATGAATTTTTAAACACCAATATTAGAAAATGGAGTTTAATTCATGACGTCACAGGTGGAAATAAATCCCTTTTAAAGTGCTAATTATTGCCAAAAAATTTTAATCAATGTTAGTCAACGGCCAGGGCAGATACCACTTACTGCACGCTATACCTCGACGGTTCAGATCGTTTGGGATATTTTCCGTTCATAGTGCAGTTGCTGGTATTAAATTGTTTAGTAGCTATTTGGCTGGTATCTGGTGGCTATTAGTTGAGTCTCTTCAGGTACTGGTGATAAGATTTTTCAATTCACCGATTATAAATCCATGTAATCAAATTGGCTTTGTAGGGAAATCAATTGATCGATTCGCGTTCAAGGTACGTGAAAACTATTGTGGTTTTGGATAGAAATTAATTTTTATCCTCCGGGGGAGGAAAAACGAAAGTATGCCTCAACAATGTGGCGAACCACGGCCTCTCGTGTAGACACCGTTTCCGAATCGGGGGTAAAGATTTTGGCTTAAAATTTTCACTCGTTTTTCCTGTGCAGGGACATAGTTGGTGGAGGAAGCCGTAAGCAGCGTTTGCATGGACCGCCGTGCACCGAACAGGCGTCCAGCAGATCTCACGCATATATTCATCACTCACGGCATTCGAACCAGGATCTTAGAGATAGGTAGCTCGAAGGGTGTTCCGAACGCTTTACCGATAAGGTTTCGTTTACTTTGAAATGCCGTTCCGGGATTTTAATCGTCAGCTTTTAATGCATATTGACATGCAAGTATAAATGTCGAATCCAACTATCTTGCTCAAGATAAACTTGTTCTGTTTTTTTTCATCTAATTTTTAAGACATACATTTCTGCTATATTTATTTATTGCATTTAGTTCTGGATTTATTCTTTCGTTTCTTTGGTAGATTATGGATGTTAAATTTATTTGCTAATAGTGCTTTTACAAAGTTTCTCAAATATAACCTTACCTGATTCGAATAATAAAATACCGTGAGTGATATCTCCTTTGGAATTTATGATATCTCTGTTTCTGTTTAGTCGCTTCTTTTTAGTTGCGTCTTATGGCACGCAATATATACGTTAGGGTTATTCTAAAGCCCACACTTCTGCACACACTTCTCGTGTATCAAAAAAAATCTTTACTGTCGATCTTGGATGTGCATTCAAATAATATAATAAAAAAATAACTCAGTGGTGCAACCCGTTCCCGTTTTGATTTTGATATATTTCTCGTAATTAAAGAAGTGGTATATAATTTTACTATCACACAGGGCAGATACCACTTACTACACTTCACAATAATGGTTCAGTTTCGTTTATGATATTTTCCGTTTGCAGTGAATTTGCTAGTAGTACAGTAGCTCTTTGCTATTAATTGGCCTTTAGTTGGCTCCTTTTGGGTACCACTTGCACAGAGTGAATATCAATAAAAAATCCCACATTTTAGTGTATTTACCGTAATTAATGCATTTTAGTGCTTTATCCCTGTTCCCGTTCGTATTCTCGTATATTTCTCGTCATTACCCCATTTTGGAATATTTCCCGCATTTTAGGGTATCTCCAGTCATTTCCACATTTTAGTGTGGTACCAGTAATTCCCGCATTTTAGTACATTTATCCCTATTCCCATTCGCATTTTTATATAATTTCCGTCATCCCCAAATTTCAGAATATTTCGTCCATTTTAGGGTATCTCCCGTCATTCCCACATTTTAGTGCTTCCCGTAATTCCGGCAATTTTAGGATATTTATCCCTGTTCCCGTTCGCATTTTTGCATAACTCCGGCCACCCCCACATTTTAAAGTATTTTCCGTAATTCCCGCATTTTAGGGTTTCTCCCGCTATTCCCGCATTTATCCCGCTCACGTTCGCATTTTTGTAATAATTCCCGTCATCCTCACATTTTAGGATATTTCTCGCATTTTAGGGTATTCATCCTTTTTACCGTACGCACCTTTGTACAATTTCCGTCATTCCCGCATTTCAGTGTGTTCATGTCATTCCCATTTCAGGATATCTCCTGTAATTCCCTCATTTTAGTGCATTTATCCCGTTTTCCATTCGCGTTTTTGTATATTTCCCGTCATCCCCATATTTTAAAGTATTTCCCGTAATTCCCATATTTTGAAATACCTCCCGTCATTCCCGCATTTTAGTATGTTTCCCGTCATTCCCGTTCCTCACATGTTCTCCCCTTTTAGTATTAGACATTCTCGTTTTTCCTGTGCAGAGACATAGTTGGTGGAGGAAGCCGTAAGCAGTGTTTGCGTGGAACACCGTGCACCGGTCAGGCGTCCAGCAGACCTCACGCATATTCCCGTCATTCCCGCGTTTTTAGTATTTTTCCCGTTGTTCCCGTCATTCCCGTTTCCGCCATTTTAGTGTCGCCCACATATAAGTTACCATCTATATGTTGCTGCGATGAAGATAAATTCCATTATATTAATCCTCCCGGCGTATAATATTATCAATTACATATTGCATAATTAAATTTATGTTATTTTTGCATGGGAAAAAAAGTTCAATATTTGGAAACAACCTATCAAACCAGGCAGATTGTAGGGGTTTACCGGCTACCTGGATCCAATAATAACTTAGAGACCAGTTATCGCATATATATTAAATTTAAGTTCAATATAATATATAAACAACAAGAATATTCTCAGACTTTCATATTTCAAGAAAACTGTCTTTCAAGTGGGTGAAACACTATTTAACAATATATACAAATAATTGACGCCCTATAGCATCACCCATTTCAGGCTTGTCCCCGTTTGTTGCCACTTGTTTGTGGTGTTTGGAGTCCTGGAAGAAGTTTCGTCACTTTGTCCATATTGGATATCTTGAGTTATATTTGACAGATCAAGAGGAGATTTCGAAAGACGGCCGCGATAGGGAAATAATAATGGACAATGATTTTGAGAATAATGGACGGTCTGAATGTTGTTCCCGAAGGCCAGAGGTAACTATTCAACAATGCAAAAGTTTCGATTTATGTGATTGAATAGACTTTAAATTCCGTCATGCTTTGAATTAAAACACACGTGTCTATATTATGGGGATTTTCCCTTAGACACAGATATTATTTATCTTACCGGGCGAAATATTACCTGGGCTCCCGTTCTCCCATAAGTCAGCAAATTTACTATACAACTATAAAATTATTATAAAAATGACGAAATTCGATTAATACCAAAGTTTCGAGCTATGTGATCGAGGTAAAGATAGACTTCAAATACCTATTTTTCTTCGCCAATATTATACTATACAGGATTTTTCTTCCAAATTTTGCGTTTTTTCAGTTCATGTGCTGTTTATTGTGGTTTTTTTACGAGAAAAAATGCCAAAACATACATTTTTTGATAAATACCACTATAATGTACGATCGTATCTTACTTATGCCCCAGGCAAATTAGATGTGTCCATTTAAAAGTCACAATGAATCACGGATCATGTTCGATCTATTCTGGTTTTCTATTCAGGTTACCTTTTTGTGCACTTTTGAGTGTCGGATTTGTGCATCTGTCGACAGTGATTCAGTTGAACAAGGACGACATTTTGTGACATACGAAAGCTGTTTGTGTTGCCACATCCTACACGGTAGATTATCAAACCTGAAATAGCAACAACCACCATAGCTTTGTTTGTCTTACACTGCAGAGGCAAAGTACTAAATAGGGTTGTCCAAAATATTTGATTCCTGATTCGCAAATTATTTCATTTGATTTTTCCAGTGATTCGAAATGAACACATTAAGAAAAGTATACATTTATAAAAAAAAATAGGTCAAGTTTAGATATTAAGCAGTTTGCTGAATAAATTTCTTGTTTGCTTATTACTTCTGATTATATTAGTCGATTTAATTTGATTCTGAATTAAAAAAATTATATTTTAGTAATCTCTAGGGATAACGACGTTTACTTCATTCTCCCAGTTAATAAGAGCAATTTCCAAAATAGAGATTTGTTGTAGATCGAGGCGAAGAGAATGAAGTAAACACGCATCAATGTATGAGACGTGGTCATATTCACCCTCCCCCCTCTCGCCCACCGAAAAATATCAAAATAGTCGTTATCTCAGAATGGCCGTTTAAATAAATGCTCAATTATTTTTAATGTTTACACCGATTCAAGCTCTGAAATCCCCCACCAACACTGTAAACAAAGGGGATTATATTCTTACTGTTATCTTTAAAAGTATATAGGGTGAGTTACTCTAGTTCATTGTACTTGCTGTATGGTTCGACATTGATACTTTTTATTGTTACTCATTATGTCAAAAACTGGCCCAATCGGCCAGTTTCAACCCGAGGCAACCAAATCAATGCAGCCACAATGTGTAAACATGTTCCCGGCCTCAGCTGGAATTTGGTTTCGAAAATCAAGGGTATTTAAGGCCTTGTATTGTAATAGCAGGTTTCATCCCAATGTTATATTTCGATCTCTATATTTTTATTTACAGTCGATCTTTGATTTCTTTCCCAATTTTTATTTTACCGTTTGTAGCCTACATATTACCTTACCCTATCGGAGAATACGCATTAACCATATGGCGAACCACGACCTCTCGTGCAGACATTAGTTCCGCATCGGGTTGGGAAGGGGAGTTTGGCTTGACATTTTACTAATTTTTCCTTCGCATGGACATGGTTGTTGGAGGAAGCCGTAAGCAGTGATGGCGTGAACCCAGGAGGCGTCCAGCAGACCAATTGCATATAATCATCCCTCATTAGGGTTCGAACCCACGGGTGGCATTTGGCGGTATTTGGTATGGTATATATTGCAGTATTTGCCACCTGGTAAGGGTCGTCTACTTGCTCTGCGACTATTAAGAAAATAATTCGTATCATAGAAAGTCTTTAAACTGTATATATAGCTTTATATGCACGACTAAATGCGTCAACACAAGAAAAGAAATGCGCCGTTTTCACACACTTTCTAATAAAGAAGGGCGCCAATGACGTTCGCGGATACGAGGTGTTTCCTTGATATCAAATTACCAAGTTCGCATCTTCTGTCGAACTGGAAAAGACATAATACATCACTGGTTTACTGAATACAGAACTGGTGGAAATCTGATACAAAATTTTGAAATAGGACTCACAGATGTCATTGGAACACAAATCAAACTTCAGAGCGGAAACTTTTTGGCAAAACGACTATTCAGGGCCTTATAAAATAATTGTCAAAATCTAAAAACACGAGTAATTACAATAATTGTTAAGGCATCTCGCCTTCCTGTGGGAAGAAATCTGTGTGCTATGATTTGCAAACGAATAGCTAGCAAGGTGTCGTGCGTACACAGCTGAACGCAGCTAGAGATATTTGCAAAAAATAAGCATAAGTTTGTATCATTTTATTCACCATGGTATTCCTTGGCACTTTTCCTCTCGTGGACTGGTGGATCCTCCAATTTGCTAGTGAAACAATTGAATACCCAAATCCTCAACTCCCTTTTTCTTTGAATATATGTGTAAAATTGAAATTTCTGACACCAAAGCTTCAGTTGTGTGTATATACGCAATGTGCTGTTTGCTCAGGTTGCGTTCTATCTGGGTTTATTCTATTTTACCCTTGCGTTTTACGCAAGCGCAATGCTCTGCATGCATTTCCTTACGTTTTCCAACGAAACAGAACGGTTTCTGTGAAGGCTAACGTAGAGTGCTCGTCTCGTTTTTTTTGCTTTGTACGCAAGTGCTTCCGATTAACGCAAAGCAATGCAGGCGTATAATGTCGTTTTAATTTTATTACCCAAAAAGAAATGCAACGCGTCGGTTAGGCGATTTCACGTGTATTGTGGCCTTAAAGGCTGCATAACTGGCTAACGATGCCGACTGGGAATCCCTATTGGTCGGCCGAGCTTCCGCAAGCCCGTACGCCTCAAGATTCCAACGCACAACCATAGATGTAGATTTAATCTGATCGATCCGTCTAGCTTGTTGGTGTCTTGAGCATGTTTGAATTTGTTTGAGGAGCATGTTTGAAAATATCCAAGTCTGTATAGTCTAACACATCTTTTTTGTTCAAGAAATTTTTCCATAGTATCGTTGCTCTCGTGTATTGGAAGCTATCTTTATTATATGTGTCTATTGCATCAACTGCCATGTTGAAATTGTCGGCAATGGTGACTTGCCAAGGAGATTTCCCATGTTGTTGACCGTTTGTCCAGAAAAGTTATTTTGAATGGCTTGTTTATTTAAGGGGTATATAGATTACGATTACAGATACAGTTCTTCTTTTTAAATTTTTTTTGTCTATCCTCCCTTGTGGTATTATTTCATATTTAATTTCATAATCTTGGAGGGAAGTTGTGATCATAGTTGCTTTACCCTGATAGTATCGTTGTCCATATGATTTATTTACCTCTTCCTTAAATTATGTATTGTAGTAAAGTATATCCCATTTCTCCCCCGTTTTTCAATGCTACTTTGGTAGACTTGTGTACTTCCTGAATACAGACAATGTCCGGTCTTCTCTGTTTTATCGTGGATCCCAATTTTCTTTTGTGTATTTGCAGTTCATTAATATTACCCAATTAAATTTATATTAACTGATTGAAAAGTCAGCCATTATCGTAATCACCACCATTTCGTGGATGGCATTCTATTCGTTCGTTTTCCTCATGTGCCGTGCCCAATGTTATCGTAGGATATTTGTTGTTTGGTATTGTTGTTGCTACCTGTCCTGTCCATTCTGATGTTAGTGAAAAAACATAAGCCAAGTATTCAAATGTACTTATTAAGATAATATTATAGTCGATTCGGATCCATTATAAGAGAAATATCGCCTGTTCAGATGGCCAAGGGCCGGTTAATGATTACTGCACGTCTGTTCGTGTCTCTCTGTGTCGTTAACTGTATCCCCTTTTTGAAACAAGTTATACCGTCATTTTGCATTGGCCAAAACTTGCCCTGATGATATATTAAAAGAATTTGGTTTGTACTTGTTTTTATTAGCCACGCGTTATAATCGGGGCAATGTTATTTAATCTAATTGAGAACATCATAAACGTGCCAAGATATAATTTAAATAAGCATCGAATTTAGCCAAATTAAAATGAACTTTATATATATATATATATATATATTTAGCTATATTATATACTATAATATAATATATACATTATATGCATAACTTCTTTCGCGAGACTGGAGGTCGGGGCAAGAATTTGCACCCAGTAATATAATATTGCAACATAATATAAGAGTGACAGTTATGTTTCGAAAGTGCTAAAGATTATAAAGCGTATGTTTGAATAATATTGAGCATGACAGATATTTGCAAATGTTTTAATCGTATGTATTTAGTTTCACATTGATAACTTGCCCGTGTTTAAAATAAACAACAATATCCGCTTGTTGCATTCAGTCGCGTCTTTTGCGCAGATAAATTTGGGGATAAGGGGATAAGAAAAAATTTAATAACATTCGTTCGTATATCTTCCTGTTATTCTTCCTCCGTTTCTTTATATTTCTATCTTCTATCCATCCATTGTTTGCCCTTTCTTCTTTTATTCATTTGTTTTCTATTGTCCAGGCAAGCGTTTTCTGTTTCACTTCGTAATTTCGTTGTTTTCGCTATTTTCCATGCGTACCATTATCTTTCTTGACAATTACACTTTTTTGCCTGTTTTTTGCTACTCGCTATTTTTTTCTTTTGAATTTTCTCCGTGAGACACCGGTATTCCAAATCTGACTCCAATCCAAGAGAATTCGTTTGCCCTGTCACCAATGTAGGGTGGAAGCGTATTTGCTCTTTAGTATTGTTGTTGTTACCTGTCCTGTTTATCCTGATGTTATTGCAAAAAAACATAAACCAAGTCTTTAAATGGATTTATTAGAAATTCGGAATCAGTTCACGTGCTACGAGGCGGGTGTGTTCTTTTCTCCTCTCTCAACAGGACAACATATGATAGCGTGAGACATCAGCTAGCGCCTTTGCCGTTATACCTCCGAAACTACAAATTGCAATCCGCCTAGTCAGCCGCTTTAGATTTTTTTAGCATAAGTAAAGTAAAACAAATTATTAATCACGACGTCTGCATAAGTACAAAATCTACAATCTACTCAGGACAATATTCCCAAGGAGTGAGATGTTCTGAAAAAGATTCCGAAAGATATTATTACACATGCAACCAGTCTGAGGCAATTACTAGAGCAAATATGATTGAAAGAGATGAAACAAAAAATTTGACCAAAAAGCTCAAACTGCTCCTGGAGATCCAGCCTCCGCGGACGAACCCAGTAGCTCAAAAACACGTTTCAATACCTTAACCGATGTATCGATTCGCACAGGGACAAGCACGCATTTTGAGCTTTATGTCCAAGATTTAATAAGAAGAATTGAAAAGTGCATGGTTGAACAAGACGATGCAGAGCAATGCAGTCGACGTAATTGCGCTATCATCACTGGTGCAAAGATTTGCGGTCCGGCAATAATTACGCGCAATTCGAAATATTAAACAAAAACTTTTTTTGACTAAAGACGGCATCCCTGTAACCCTGGCCGATTTCGACGTAACGCACGTACTACCAACAAAAACCGTCCAATTTACAAAAAGGTCAGTTAAAAACACGGTGTACGAACGAAAGAAAATACTTGCCAATTATGGCATTTCAATCACGGAATCCTTGACTACTCACAGACTTCACCCTGAAGCGGCGAAGGATACGTTTCGAAAGGACAAATTTACGAATGAAAACATCGTTGTCTACATAAATAATAACAGGCGAGTTATTCATTTCTTTTGTCATATGGACCGTTATGTACAGCCATTTAGTTATGTAAGTAGAGCTATGGTAGCAGGCATAGCGGACTGTAATACGAACTTGTTGACGGCATTCTGCGACGGTTCTCGAACTTCTATTTGACAACGCTATTTAGCTTTTCTTGTTTAAGATTTTTGATGACTTTTTCGCAAAAATCATCAATTGTTACAAAATGACCTTTCCAATAAATAGAAATTTAAATAAACGAATTGGGCCTGCTTGGTACGGTGTCGAGATAAATCAACTTTATGACAGGAAAACTATACAAATGTTTCATGAACACCAAAGATGATGACGCTAATGACGAAATGAATATGAACGCAGCTTACTTAAAAAGAAATCTTGCCAATATAAATCTGAGCTCGAAAGGCAATGCTAAACATACTTGAAAAACTGTTAACAAACTGCTTGAAATATCTCAATCGAGTACAATGCTAAAATTCTAGAGAAAGTAATCTACAGGCGAATTTATACGTTTTTTGAAAACAACGATGTTCTTAACCCGCTGACGATACAACTCTATATTCTTGTCTCGACGAAAAATCCTTTCGGGAACTACGTCTAGCTCTGGCAAAATCGCTTGAGTGTGATTTGGCCACGGCATCTAATTGGGGTAACACTTGGCAGTTTTAGTGGCTTTAGGAAAATTTTCTAGTATGATTTGTCTCATGTGGACTTGCTCTGAGCAAATTCTAATAAAAAAAAATCCAAAAAGAATCTCGTTCTTACTCCAAAGGATTTCTGACATGTTTGTTTGTTTATTTACAACATCTCATTTCACGAAATTCATTCATTTCAACATTGTTCTTTTTTGATTCGATTCAAATAAACATTAATCAAAAGCGCTGGTTTGTTTATTAACTAAGCTTGTCTCGAGATATTGCCGAAAAAGAGCGACGAAGATGGGATTCGAACCCACGCGTGCAGAGCACAATGGATTAGCAGTCCATCGCCTTAACCACTCGGCCACCTCGTCTCGCGCGCCGGCGCCGAGGTTTATGCTAGTCATTGTTCGATGACATAATATTTAATACTGGATGATAATCGTCTTGAGAAAGACGTTCAATAAATGCGGTTAATTAATACGAATATTGGAGAAGATTTAGCTCGATGGGATCCGCGAATAAATTCACAGTTTGCAGTTACTGTTAAAATATATCGGAATAATTGTTGGCAAATACCTACAATCTTTGATAATTTTAATAATAATAATCTTTCATTTGAAAATTTGTCGTCTAAAACATAAATATTTCCTTATCTTGTCGAAAATTTTGTTCTGTCATGTATGAGTCACTGATGGGCCACACCTGAATTCCAGTTCAATTATGACTCATCCGCGGCGCGGGCACGAATCTTGTCCGGTTAACCCCATTTTTTAGTATAGACCAAACTGCAATACTGCAGGAAGGAAATAGAATAGAATGAAATGGAACGTTATGTACGCAATCCTGAACTATATATGTCAAGTTTCAAAACACGGGAGATACAATAAATAGAAATGTAGATTAGCGAATAAAACATAATATACACATTGCGATCAAATACTTCGTATTTATTCAAGGTTTCGGTTGGCCAGGACATATCAGGGCAAGCAAACACTGATAAATCGTGATCATTAAGACAAACGCTAGAATCGTATTCTATCATACTAGTTGAAGCATTATTAAACCTCACTTCATTCTTTTATTTCATATTCCTCAAATAACCTAATCTGTAATTTAGGCTTTCTCTCCAAAGCGAAAGTCTTATTGAAATTTACGTCTTTATTATTATGCTATTTGGCTCTAGCATCAAAGCTACATGATCTAGAGATCTAAAGTCTTAGCGAAACGTCTATGTAGATGAAGTTCTTTGTTCCATATTTTTAATATAAGTTTCCCTGTTCCAGGATTTCAGATTTTCCATCAAATTTTTTTAGAAATGCCAAAGGAATCTTGAGTAAAAGATTTATTACTGTGTCAATTGATAGTCAAAGAGTCAATGAAGAACTTACGCCGTGTGCTTTTGTACATACTCTTTGATCGTTCTTCAAACCCCTTGAAATTGGCTGCCTTGACAGCGAAATCTCAGCCGTGACGTCATATTTCAGTTCACTTAGTCTGTGAGTGTGCGAAGAGTCGGACTGAACATTCGGATTTGAGAAATTTATTGAAGAATTGTTATATACCAGGAATTTTCTATTGGAATTCACTCTTAGCAATACCAGAAACAGAGCCTAAAAGGAACCAACTAACGGCCACTATTTACCAAAGAGCTACTAAAAGATGTAGTACCAGCAACTGCACTCTAAGCGGAATACATCCCAAAGAGAATTAAACCACCAACCAATTGGAAAAGTGCAGTGAGTGCTGCCTTGGGCAACAGTGGAACCATCTTCCACTTCTTTGCTTCCTTTCAGTCGCCTCTTACGACACACAGGAAATACGTTAGGACTATTCTAAAGCCCGTGCCTACAGGGCCTGAATTTGAAGGTATTGGTTGATGTTTAGTAATTTCAAAAAAATTTGACCCATATATATATCATTGGATAGATCAAAAAGTGTGCAAAGATGGGCTTTAATACTGATTTGACACAGTCTTGAGATGAATAAACCAAATATAAATTCAGAACACTATACTTTGTCTGTCCCATGCTTGGCTCATACATATATCATTGTATTGATCAAAAAGAGTGTAAATACATGCTATATGACTGATTTGGCACGGTCCTGAGATGATTAGCCCAAATATACTTTGAAGACTCCGTGCATTGTCTTCCCGATGCATGATCCTTACATATATCATTGGATAGAAAAAAGAGTGTAAATATATGCTTGAAACGGATTTGACTTAGTACTGACATAAATACACCAATTGCAATTTCAAGACTCTGCCCCATGCATGATCCAAACACATATCACTGGAAAGAGTGCAAGGATGAGATTTAATACTGAATTGACACAGACCTCAGTTGAATAATCCAAAAAAATTTCTGAACACCATAACTTGTCTCCCCCACGCATGGCCCATACATAGGGGATGGAATAGATAAAAAAAAAGAGGGTAAAGAGGATTTTTAATACTAGTTTGACACAGTCTTTAGATGAATGAGCCAAATACAATTTCAAGACACCTTACCTTGGATGTCCCATGCATCGTCCATACATATATCATTGGATAGATCAAAAGGAGTGCGAAGATGGGCTTTAATACTGATTTGACACATAAATATTTCAATTGGAATTTCAAGACTCCACATCATGTCTGCCCCTTGTATGACCCATACATATATCATTGGGTAGAGCAAAAAGAGTGTAATATATCCTTGGGAACTGATTTGACATAGTCTTGACATGTATAATTTAATTACAATTTTAAGACGCCTCATCATGCCTTACCTTTGCATGGCACATATATAAATCATTGGATAGTTCAAAATAGTGTAAATATATGCTTTGAAACTGACATAGTCCTGACATAAATAATCCAATTGTAATTTCAAGACTGCACACCTAGTTTGTCCCTTGGATGGTCGGTACATATATCATTGGATAGATCAAAAAGAGTGTAAATATATAATTCATAACTGTATTGTATTGAATAGCTTGCTAATTTTGATCAGAGCCGAAACGCAAAATAGGTATTCAAGTCTACATTCCAAAAAATAAATTTTGTCATGTCGTTTCGCATCGTTTTCTGCTGACTTGTCTACCGCTGCTTGAACGATAGAAATGACATATTTAAAGCAATGTGTGAAAGACTATTGCCAAGATGAGGCTGTGCCTTTTACGCTGAATCGTGAGGGCTCTTCACATTTGCCTATCACACATATGAAAAATTGTTGAATAAGCTTGCGGTTCGATTTGTTGTAGTATAGTAACTTGGTACTATTGTAGAAATCAGAAATAATACTGGATACCCAATACTGGATTTTGCGGGGTTGATACGTATACGTTTACTTGGAGTAGTGAAAAAACAGAACTTGTGTGGTTGTCCACCAGACCAGATATTCTGGCCAACAATAACGCCGATTTCCACAATAGTACCAAGTTACGGCAACACTTCCCTCTTATACAATAATTCAAGTCAAGCAGCCATTGGCCATTAACCTGTGTAAGCAACGAAAACGATCAATTTTATTTGTATGATTTTTATTCTTTTCCATTCAAGTGTTTGCATTTCATTTTCAATCGTTTAATATCGCTTTATTTCAGGAATAGTGGGATGTAAATAATACTCGACAATTGCGATCTTTGTTCAACCAATCCTAAAGTGTATCTTCAAAAAATCTTGAATTTCAGATCCATCAAATTACGTTATATAGAATGCCGTTTGCGCACGGCTAATTCCTGTTTCGTGCTTGTCACGATACAGCAAATTGAACCAGTTACCACATTTTTGAACAAACCCGGAAATTTTGACCCATGTAACATTGATATGGCTTGTTCAGATATTTATTTTATTTTATGATGTTTTTTGATATTGCGTGATTTTGACGAACATTTCAATTTTTCTGTAAGGAGTAAAAAAGGTTTCACTTGGTTTTCTTCAACAAAATTTAAAAAAAAAAACAGAATACAATTTTAACTATACCTGTGTACATAGTACAACGAAGGCTTTCGCCTGACCTTGATAAACACTGTCATTACTGGATCTTCCATGAGTATTCATACATGATCTAAAAGATGTCTCACAGCACACAGACTTTTGGGTCGAGATTCTAGCTGACAAACAAAGTTATGCAAAAATCAAAGTTCGCTTGTCATGATATTCAATCAGGCCATACATGCTACCGCTACAATCTAAAGAAATCATATATACCCCACGGACTGTATCGAATCAGTCCCAAACCATATCCTTACACGCTTTTTGATCAGGTCATTTCTTGATATTATGATTGTCTCAGTCATTTCAGGATGGTGTCAAATCAATCTAAAGCACACCTTTGGGTGCTTTTTCATCGAACTAATGATATTTGTGTGGGCCATGTAAAGGAAAAACAAGATGTGGAGGTCTCAAATCCCACTTGGATTATTTATGTCTAAGCAGTTGCAAAGAATGTACGCTTTTCGATCGAATCAATAATATATGCATGGGTCATGCTGGGGACAGACATGATATGAAGTCTTGAATTTTCAATTAGATTGTTTATGTCATGACTCAGTATTGTGTCGAATCACTTTCGAATCATATTCACACTCTTTTTGGTCGATCTAATGATATACGTATGGGTCATGTTTGGTAGAAAATAATTCAGTACATAATTGTGATGTATCTAACTTCCTATACTGTTTATGTGAATCTTATCTGTTAGTTAGTAATTGCTGAGTTACCGCTATGATTTACGTGATCCTAAATTGATTGATTACTTTGTTTATGCCTGGCTCACTTGTTGCCTTGTCATGGATATAACATTCCAGGTGAAGCCCCACTCTGCCCCCTGGTTTACACCCGAATGCACGGCGGCAATAGCGACGAGAAATCATCGTTTCCACCGCTATTGTCGACATTCCAACAACAATAATAGAAGACTTCATACAAAGGCTCGGAATAATTGTAAAAGAATTTTCAGAATTGCTAAAACACGATACATTGAATCCACCAAATCCAAAATTTCGCAACAAAATTTGGGTTCCTAAGATTTTTGGAAAATAATAAAAAATGTAATGTACAGGGGTAAATCAGTATCCCCCTCTTTTAAATGGCTCCGAAATTTTGTGTTCTTCTAACTGTAGTCTTGGTTTGTTTTCCGGTACCTCACCACCTAATTTCCCAAATCGAACTGACGATACATTGGAGAACATGTCAGTAACTCCGCTAATTCTCATTTCACCTGAGTTGTCCGCTATTTTAGCCAAACTGTTTAATAAATGTCTCAAAGAATGCACCTTCCCCAATACATGGAAATGTGCAACGATTGTGCTGGCGTTCAAAAACTGTGGCGATCGAACTGATCCCAATTAATATCGTCCAATTAGTCTCTTACCAATTATCAGTAAAATTTTTGAATCAATTGTTAATAATAAAATTTCTGGACACCTGGAGTCGCTTTGTCTTCTCACTGACAATCTGTATGGTTTTCGTCGTTCTCGCTCTACTGCTGACTTGTTGATAGTAATATTCGAACGAATATTCCGTGCCCATGATCGTTGTGGGGAGGCAAAGTCGGTTGCTCTAGACATTTCTAAAGCATTCGACAGAGTTAGGCAGAAAATTCAATCGTATGGGATTTCTGGTCAAGTTTTTTCAATTATCGAATCTTTCTTATCCAATCGCAAGATTAATGTTGTTTTGCATGGACAGCGTTCAGGAAATTATTCCATTTCATCCGGTGTCCATCAAAGGTCGATTCTTGTTCTTGATAGATATTAATGACTTGCCCGATAATTTGATATGTGATTTGGTAATTTACGCTGATGATACAACCTTATATTCTTGTCTAAACAAAAAATCCCTCCCGGAACAATGTCTAGCTCTGGCAAAATCGCTTGAGTGTGATTTGGCCACAGTATCTAATTGGGGTAACACTTGGCAGGTAACTCTTAACTCGGAGAAGACCAACGTTTTATCAAGTAATCGTTACACTAATACGAATACAACCCAAATTTCATTATCTGGTACTGTTCTGGAGGAATCCTCAAATATTCGTCTCATTGGACTCACACTGTCTAAGGACATGAGTTGGAATGAATATATCACTTGCTAAACAAGCTTCGATGAAAGTCGGTTCTCTTTATCGAGCTCGCCATTATCTCACTCCCGAAATCGTTCTCCATTCATACAAATCATTGATTCGACCCTGAATGGAGTATTGCTGTCACATTTGGGGAAGCGCCGCTGTTACTGTTCTCAGCATGCTCGACCCGTATTCAACGGCGTGTGATCAATGTGATTGGCCCTAAACTTTCTTCCGGTCTGCAAAGTTTGACACACCGCCGCAATGTTGCCTCACTATGTTTATTTTACAGATATTAAAAGGGTCTTTGTTCAAGAGAGCTTTCTGCTCTCGTTCCTCCTAACAAAATTTTTAATCAGTCAACACGATTGACTACCAATTCGCATCTATTCACTGTGGAGGTTCCACAATGTCACAAACAGTTTTATGCAAGGAGCCTTTTTTCCAAGAATCTCTAAACTTTGGAATTCCTTGCCTTCTTGCTGCTTTTCTGATCGTGTTGATCTACAAGGCTTTAAAACTCGCGTTAATAGACATCTATCAGGGATGGGGGTTTCTTAGTTCTTATTCCTGCATTTCATGTAGCTCTTTGCACTGTAGTGGCTTCAGAAGAATTTTCAAGTTAGATTCTTCTCCTGTGGGGTTGCTTTGAGCGAATTTCAATAAAAAAAAAAAAAATTAAAAAAAAAGTTTTCTTCACATTACTGAATAATGCTACTTATTTGTTCATACCAGAAAGACGTATTCCCAACATGCCTCGTTGTCCATATCCGCACTGTTTTCTTTTTAACAAAATATAATTCCTGATTGAGATGAGCATTTGTTAACATCGAACTCCAAACAGCGTAATTATATCATTTTATCCTCATGTTTCTGCTCTGGTAATATACTTCTACGTGCCAGACTGCAAACAAAACATAATAGTGTTTGTTACCGGTAAACTTGCATAGTTGGTCAGGGGAGAGGTTTTATTCAATTTTCATAAAATATTATCGCGCGTGGGCCGCGCAATTTCCGTTCCCCGATTAATTTTGTGTATTTCATAGTTTATTCAAGTTTTACACAATATTTCCTGCTTCCGGCGCGCAAATACATTTTGTTGTCTGATAATGTTTATATCGCTCTTAAAACATGTATTTTTGTTTCGTTCTCCAAATAATTTTGGTGTCAGAACATTCAGAGTGACTTGAAGTTTTATCTAGAAGAGGGCTATTCCGTCAGCAGTATGACAGCTGAGGACTTCGGCTAAATAAGATTGCATATCACGCTGTTCATTTGCGGACTTTTGACCCTGGGAATTAATGTGACAATATGGGGTATTTTCTGTTTTCCTACTGCTTCCTGATGTTATTGCTATCTACCTTCGCCTTGATTAGACTTCTGCTCATATTCAACTGGTCAACAAAATATATACCAAACCTAGCGTGATTTGTACCGCTACTCGTTGGATTTTCCTTCTCCGTGTATCTGAAGTCTCAGATTATACAAGCCAAGTGTCCTGCCTACACTCAACAATTCTTAGATGGAACAGTGCAATGCATGGATCTACAAATGTAAAAATATTGTAAAAATATTAATATTAATAACTGACACCACACAGAACAATTTTGTCCCAACCTGTTTTGTTAAGTGCGTGTCACTAATGTATCGCGTCAATGAGACGGCTTCGTTTGTAGCACATGTTAAGAGGGTCGAAGAGTGGATAATTTGCCACCGAGTGTCTAATTTGAATTCGCCCGCTGCTCTAACACAAAATATCGACTTGAAAAGTTAAATATCGCTTTGAAAGGGTACATACATTGATGCATATCTTTTGAAAACTAGGTGGGAAAAATCGAACTAACACAAACAACCGGGCACTGATTCAATTTTGCCACGAGTAATACTGTCAAACTAGAGATAGCATTGTGGAACAATAATGAATATTTTTTTTTATTTAAGGCATACTTGAAAATAATGTGACGTAATAAAACATAATTTTTATTCTAGCAATTTTTCACTCGAATGTAATGTTCCGTTTTCCAGATCCGATTGGAACTTGTGACGGATATTTACCTACTGGAAAATATGGGGCAGATGGGGGGGCAAAGCGGGCAGGGAAGAATGTAATGTTGATGCCATTTAAATCCAAATAGACCTAATTCTACTGTTCCTAATTTAAGAGTCGTATTCATATGGCTGAAGTTGACCGTTTAAAAATTTTTGGTGTGCAGAAAAATTGAAATTTTTACTTATGTTTCTGATTTCCACTAAATAATTGTGTAATTTTATCTTTCTTTTTTTTTACAATTTTTGACATTTCACCCTAATCTAGAGGAAAATGAACAAACTTTTGCGCTTGGTCAGCGCTCTTTTCTATCTTTCGATATGATTTATGTCGACATAATTTTCAAATCCAGCAGCGAATCGTCAAAAAATTTGAGGAAGGAGACGTAGAAAATCAAGCTTGTGCTCTGCTGTCAGGTAAGACAGCATCGAAGACAAACGACAGCCTTATATGGCAAAGGTCTAATTCAAAATGTATGTCCAGCATCCAGCAAATGTACCGTTGTACAATTTTATAAGTGTTCACTCCATGAATTCCCTTTTTCCCATTTCCCTTTTCCATGAATACTCTAGTGTTCTCCGATTTTAAAAACCTATACAGATCCCAAAGATGGGGCAAGAAGAGAAAAAATAAAAGATGAAGCGAGCACACTGGTTGAATAATATTGATTACTATTTACTAATATTAAAAACTTCTTGGGAATGAAATTTCTCATTTGCTATGTATGAAAACGCTTGAAAAATTTGACATTAAACATTAAATTAATTGTATACAAAGCATAATTTTACATTGGTTTTCCTAGTGCGTAATTTCAATATGATACCAAACTTTGGTGGCACAAAAAATTTTCAAATCAGTTACGATGTTCTGGTTACAAACCAGAAATGTATCATCACCTTGCTATATCACATAAGACATTAATTTTAATGGAACCTATGTCCCTAATGCCACGAAAATACAATCATGTAGGATTTTTTAATATTTATGGATATAGTATAATGAAGGGGCGGGGGAAAGATTACACGTCCAAGTACTAATCCAAACTTAAACCCAGTAAAGAACTCCCCCTTGTTCTATATAAATACTACTCAATTAGTCGAAGCGAATGCCCATATTTGCAAGTCAAAATATTTGAGGGATCGGACTCTGCACATTTGAATTTATTGCTACAAAAAAGAAATACTATCTCTAAAATGAAATAAGGTAAAAGCTAACTATCAGTGACTTGTTTAAAAGGTGAAGCGGAATTTGAAATTGTGTCATATTGTTACAAATTATGTAATTAATTTTTTAAATATTATGTAATACTCCTGCGGCGCCCAACTTCTGCAAAAACTAGCATAGAGTTTCGTGAGCAACGCTAATTCGCGCAAAATATTGAAATAAAGTAATAAGTAAAGTATTACTAGGTAACCTACTTTCATTTTCAAAACTTTTTGTTACTTGGTACCTACTTTTTAAACAAGGCACCTAGTTAGTTTTTAGGCACCTAGTTGAAAATTAGGTACATTCACTTATTTTACCTGGTAAATTTACTAGGTAACTCTTGAAACAGAAAACTTAGCAAAAGTTATTAAACTAGGTAAATTAGATATCCGTGAAAGAAGGTAAAAGTACTTTAAAAATAAACTCGGTACTAAGTAAACTAGATACTTTCACCTAGAATTACCAACACTAGGGCAGATAATATTTAATTCTTCGTTCATTAATAAAGTAACAACGTCAATAATTTTAACAAATAAGATGAATTCAACAAAGGGAAAATCGACTAACACTGTTAAAATAGTGATGCAAAACCAATGCAAACAAGTGAATATATTCAATAATTATAATGAGTTATAGCTAAGGTTTGTCAAATCTAATGGAAGCATTTACGAAATCAAGCCTAAATCTCTATCAGTGGCCCATGCATTACAGTATCAAAACTTCTTGAGGATGGTAGGGGGCGTCAATTATATATCAATTATTCCTAGCAGCAGGATTTTTTCTACACTTTAACGAAAAACGCAACAAAATCACCGGTCTTTGAAGGTAATTTCACTTGGCGATATTGAAAAAAATTCAAAATTGATCATTTCGGCCTAATATGGGGTGTTGATGGAACGCTCCACGAAGACGCGGTCCATCAACAGCCCATAAATGACATAAATCTCATCAACATGACATTTTTTTTTACCTTTGGCAATATGCAATTACTTTTTGTTACATTCTCCAACAGTGGAGGGTGCGATTTTGTAAATACACGGCATAATTTAAGCTGAATATACATGCTAAATGATATGGTTTGTCGTAAAAGGCCGTAAAAAGAAACATCGCACCGAAGCCACCCAGTTGTGAAATGGAGGGGAAAAATCGCTCGTCCTACAATTGTTCTTAGCTTCGGCTTAGACACCACATCGGCATTTTTTGCAAGTAGAAAGAAAATCATTGGCCGATTTCTACTAAAGCTTACATAGAATTGGTAATAACTTTGCTCGTGTAATTTTGTTAGTTTTTTTTATGTGATAATAAAATCTTATTTCTGTCAAACAATTTCCGTACCGAGTTTTTTCAATATTATATAGAACTGTTTTTGTTCTGTATGTTCTCCTATCTTGCTAAATATAAATCCGCAAGCACTATAAATCTAATATCTGAATTTATGACGACACTTTTGTTGAGCCACGCAGTGGTTATATGCCTCATATTATAAGTATTTGTAACACATACAATGCAATAGTTAAAACGTTTGCTTGATATACACAATCTGTGCCATAAAACGTATGGAGACGATATTATCCTGTTCGTGTCTTTTATTATGTTATTCGTATTCGTGAAAGCAATTCACGAATTGTTTCAACGTGACATATAACGATTTCATGAGAAGAGCACATTCGTAATTACCAAACGGTCCGTTATCAGAGAAGCAGAAATTTTAATTATATTACACCGTCTACATCGTCGAGGTGACGATCTCTGCTAGCAAGCTGGGTAGCTCTCCGTAATTACACAATGTCACCGGCACTTATTTTTGGGTCTTCACAAAGTGACTTTCCGCGAAATTTGCATTTGTCACTGGATATGTGATTTTGAAAGCGTTTAGTAATCTTAGTGCTGTGAATAGACTCATCTACAAATAAAATATGAGTGTTGATAAATTTATCCCGTTGACAAAATATCTTTCTAGATAACATGTCACAAAATCGAATCCTTGTGTTCAAACGCGCTGATGCGAGAGATAAAGTGACATTGTTACCGGTACTTTGATTCGAGAGCTCAAGCTAAAGCTCTTGCACGGCTTTTTATTGATGTTTTTAACGTGGCTAATCTTGATAGTGATACGATTCTTTTCTTGAAATTCATCTTGTCGAAGTGCACTAAAACAACGGTCAGCATCGCATCGCACAACAGCGTAAGGTCCAATTAATGGCACTATATCACCACATACTTGTATTAAGTCCGACAGTACTTCGCGCAAAACCAGAACACGGCCGTGTTCCCTATTTCAGATGTGCTAGTGTGCCTTTTAAGGCAAGACAATCAGATCGAACTGTGAACCATGTTTGGCGAATAGAAAAGGTAACTTGGGCTTTTCCATCAATAACATCTTCAACGGAAAATTGATGTGTTATAGACGAATCAACAAGTTCGTCCACGAATTTGACAAGGAACAACGCATGGAGGTGCGTTCCTACTAGAAAAATCTGACGAAATGTTGGATTTCCTAAACAGGTGACAAGTGATGGATATGTGATATCTGGAAATAAATGAAAGGAAGCTTACATACAAGAAAACTCCTCTTCTCAGTTTTCCTGCGGACTGAACTCATGGTTACTACTATCAGTAAGAACAAGCGCCGTATGTTTCGACCCAACAATAAATGGCGCAAAATGCTTTATGGCGTATTTGGCTTTTGTCTCAGTTTGGCATTAAAAAAAGGCCAATTTTAAACTACCTACAGCATTTTGACGCATGTACAAAGCAGCGCCAAGACCATAACTTTTGGTGGAACGATCCAGAGCTAGTCATTAGGTATAGCAACCCATATGGTTTTATGCGAGTTTACGCATGATCTAGATCCGTGGTTCAACGATATTTTTGATCTCGATTCTTTGCCGGTGGTAGCCGTATCTAATCGTGCCAAAATAGATGCGCAATCTGGTATTACACGGGACAACAATGAATGAACGTAATGTGGTTATAGTCTGTAGTTTTGGGCAAGACACTAAAGTTGAAATGTTTCACTGACTGTGGTAACAAACAATGGCCAACAAAAATGTATCAAACATTAAAACGAGGACGTATTTATAAAGCAGCCTGAAAATTTATTCGAGATTTTGAATTTGAATTGTTACGTCACCATAAACAATTCAATGGTCGGCTTCCAGTCCGGTTGTAAACAGGAAAGCCGACGCTTGGGGAATGGCCCATATCCCGATAAAGTCATTCCAGACCCAATCTTGATTTTTTATCGAGTGAGTTAGTCTAAATAGGGGTGGGGAACCTTTTTATACCACGGGTCACAGAAATGCGACCAACCAAAATTTTCGACATTCAACTTACAGATAAATAATACAGCAAAGTACTGTAGAGTGTAGACAATTATTTATTTCATTTCACAACTAGTGGGAGGGCCGAAAGTTTCTATTTTCGGTGAGTCGTGTGATGTCTGCTGATACGGACCGATGTTGCAACTCTTAACAGACTTAATTACATCTCCACGTGATCTTCATCAGTCAGGCTGGAGCGAAGAAGACTTTTTGTTAGATTCAGTCTGGAAAAAACCTGCTCACAACGGTAGGTGATTCCAAACACAGATGCATATTTTAAAGCATATCTCCGCGAAACTGGATAATCATCGGCATTTATGAAGCGTTGATAGAGGTTGAGCAGTGGTATGTTATGGTTCATCGCTTTCAACGTACTGGACTCAACGTACTCTGGAGCAGTATTATTCCATGTTGGAAGTTACTGGGAATATCAATTACAACCACACTGGAAGGAAAAGCAAAAATATCAACTCCATTTCTTTGCTCCTTATATCCTGAAATCTTGCATTAAATGTCTCCATAAGATTAACACATTCCTGGACATATTAGGCTGTTGTAGAAGGCCAGAAGTCCAATCTTCCTGGAACATTATGTCTTCATCACTAATCCTTTCTTTTTTCCAGACGCCATTCAACGGCGTAATATTTTACCAACACTGTGCTCTACAAAACAATTTCACGAATAGCCCAACTGACCAGTTAATAAGTTGATTAGTTATCGAAGGCCATTTGCAAAGTCACAATGTGCAGAGAATGTGGGAGTATTCCTTTTTGATTTGGGACAATGAAGAGAGAAAACTGTGAGAAGCTTGCAAAGCAGCTTGTTCTTTGCGTTTGAAATAAATTTAATGTGAGTTGCTTCAGTATCTGCTTATCTTAGACTTTGTTTTGACGTGCTTTAATTCACTGTATATTGAGGTTATGAAATTTTGACATGGGCCGCAGGTTCCCCACCCTAGTCTACAGGAATCTTGGATTCAACATGTCCCTCTTCTACCACTTGTGGTCAGTATTGCAGTACGCACTGATTTGGATTGTTGTTAAACAGTTGCCGACAATTTCGTCGGGCGGGTCGGTTAGTTTGTGCGGGCGTCTTCGCACTGCATTTTGTTGGCGGGCACTGTAGAGGGTTCCTTGTTGTTGTCGGTACCGGTATCGTTTTCCGTTTTTGTGTACAGGGAGTGCGTGTGTAAGTTGCTTCTGTTGTTTAAACTTAAAGTCCTAACTTTAAATTCAGAATTACCGTTAGTTACCCGGTACCATTTTCACATAGGATAGGATTTCCAATTCAGACCTACCGTTAGTGGGTCTCATGAAGTTTAGTACCATATATCCGATTATCATAATAATTTCCCATGTTGCAAGCGACTCATCCTAACTCGGGAGACAATGCCAGATGCTTGCAGCATTGGCGCCCCCTAGTTAGGATGAGAATATTCTGCCAGTTTTTATTTTAATGACATTCGGGGAATATGGTACTAAACTTCACTAGACCCCGTTAGTTACCATATTGAGGAATCCTGAATCATGTGAATACTACAATGTGTTCACAGTCATTTGCCATAAGAGGAATTGAAAACTGGAATAATCTTCCTGATGATGTTGTGACTGCCAACTGAACTGTATCAATAATTTTATTCCTCTTATTATAAACATTGCAGAAATTTAACATTGCAAAGTGATGTTGCCCACTAATGAGTGTATCTAGGGCAATCTAGCGTTAATTTTCGAAGTCATACCAATTTTACATAGGACAGGAGAAGCGGGGAGAAGAAAGTATGGCGAACCACGACCTCTCATGCAAGCACCAGTTTCCAATCGTGTGAATGTTTTTGTCTTGTCATATTTCTCGTTTTTCTTGTGCGTGGACCTGGTTGATGGAGGAGCCCTATGCATGTTTGATTTTACAATCTGATTATCAACAGAGTCGATCGAATGGTTTTTCTGTTTTATAAAACACTATGGAATCTGGAATAAATGAGCTGCTGCTGCAAAGTACTGTTGGATGTTTGTAAACAATTCAATGCCTAGATAAACAATTATTCGCACTCTAGCAGCCAGGAAGAACCAGTACAGATTATATTAAATTAGTCCTTAAGTGCAAAACCAACAACAACTTTTACTGTTAAAGGCCAGTGTTGTGAAGTGTAATGATGTTTGTTTTGACTTTTATTAGTTCTGTCCCTTTAAAATAGGATAGACATTAGACCTTACGTTGATAGACATTGGCATACACACTAGTTGCACAACCCTTTTCATAGCATAACTTACACCTGCACTTTTTGAAATGCACATTGGTCGCTAAATGTTGCAGCAGTTTCATTTTTCAGTCGGATTTGTGTACTCCCACGACTCCAGTATGAAATGCCCGAATTTTTTTTGTATAATGTTTAGCTAAAGCCTACCGGTAGTCTATCCCTACCATCAGAGATGCGTAGCTTGAAGCGTATTAGCAATGCTTTTATCGATTGAGCTAACCAGGGACAAAAGCAGGGGTACTAGTTCGGAGTTAGCAGCACCTTACTGTATACAAAATTTGCCCATAAATACAAATCTAAGTTAAACTAAGTGCCGGTACTGGTATTACAAAAATGTCGAAATTGGTCCACGAAGATATTAATTCACCTCAGTAATTGTCATCATTATTAAATTATTATGATTATTAAACTCCAACAGTAGTAAATCCCTTACTGCATATGCAGTACTGAGTATGTCTAATATTGCGACAATAGTATTTCGAAATTGTTTAAAGTACGGTATTGTCAAACCATCGTATCATATTGTAAATGTTTTATAATCCATTTATGTTACAATGGCTGTATCTTAAATACCGAATCAGTATATATATTATATATATATATATCATATCAGTAACAATGAAAAGTAAAATCAGCATTGGAATTTGGCCGTTTCTGAAAATAATGCATGTAAGAATTTGCCACTCTTACAGTGTATTTAATTTGGCTGAAGAAATTTGGCACAAAACCGTTGTCTATCATGAGGGGCAAGCGCCATACTATTTTGAGGTAAGCCTGTGTTACTCTCTTTGGATGTTTCTTTGAAACTTATTCCCTGGCATGTTTTTAAACTTTATTTTAGGTTTTGTTTGCTTTCCTGATAGATGTAACATGTAACTTTTTTTTTTGTGTGGATGTCAGCAAATATAAAGGGTACAGTACATAACATCCTCATCCTAGGTGGCAGTCAATTCATACCCTGGTCAAATCCTACTGTCGTGTATTTCCTCACCCTCAACAATTTATAGATCGATTTGCTTTTCCAAACTTGGTTAACCTAAATATTTAATATTGGTGTTGTTTTTAGTCCATACACTAAACTAAAATTACTGAATTGACCGAAAACTTCATAAATGACCATGAAGTGAGTGAGAACGCCCAGCCTCCCTTCCCCCCATTTCCCAGGTTGTACTTGGCCATTAATAATTAATCTAAAAACATAAATTTCAAAGTAATCCCATCAGCCTTTCCTCTCTCCAGGGTCAAAATTTGAAATCTGTGAAAAGTGATTATAACACTTTGAACGATAACATCAATACAATGTTATTATTATTTCCCCATTATCCAGTACACATCGAAAAGTATGTTCTTCTTTTCCAATGCCAATCTGGATTTTTTTTATTTGATGATGCCAAATGTTTATGTCCAATTCCAGATTGATTGACCCAACCATATCAAACAAGCCTAATAATAGGGGAAAATAAAATTTAAAAATAAAATATTATCAAGTACAAAAAAAGTGTCACTTTGTCGCATGAGTGACAATGCCAATACCGATGCTCGAATATTGTTGCGCTACTAGGTGGCGTTATGGACGCTATTTTTTTTTTAATTTTCATTCCATTGAATGGTTAGAGTCGCCTTATAACTTTGATTTCAGCATGATCTTACTGAATGACTGGCCAACATAACTACAGGGCCGTTTCGTAACATTTTTCACTTCTTTCGGGTCGTTTCTGTACTTTTTGTTTGTTTCGGTAATTAGAGGATGTGGAGTGGCATGCAATACATTTTCAAATTGTTCATAATTATCAAGAACAAACAAAAATATCACTGATGACATTCATTTTACTTTTAATAAATTTTGTAATCTATTTTATTGCTCACAATGTTCCAACTTGTTATATAAACTACTTATTAGGTTTTGCACTGACGAAATATAGCATTTCTGATCGTGTAGTTTTTTTAATTTACTGCTTTTTCTTTTTTGTCCCCAATCCAGCTTTATTGTTGCGCTCTCATAAATCTAAGTTCTCCTTGTAGCAAATTTAGATAAAATTTTTGATCAGAAATTGTTACCATCAAATAGGGTATGAAATCAGGTTTTTTTAGACATTGGTTTTGATATTTTTCTTGTATTTTCTCTGATTTGAAGGTTCTCCAAACAATGTTAACTAAATATGCATTACCAAGGATGGAACCAATTGCCAGTGAGATATGGTCTATATGTGACTCGTGCTTGTCGATATAATGTTTTGTATGTAACTATTTTTATGGTCCTTCAGGAATTTGCTTGTCACAACGCAGGGCAGGAAGGATGCAGTTATGGTAGCATGCATGCGGTAGGCTAATGAGCCTGGTTTCAAGTTTTAAAAGGTGTTGAACGAATTTGGTACTTGCTAATTTTTGTTAGAATTAAAAAAAAAAATAGCAAAACTGTGCTATGAGCAGAAAACATTTAACTAAACTACTATAGAATATCTGAATGTTAAACTGATGTATATTATGAATCAGTGTTTTTGCTATATTGGAATTTATTCTTAATTTTTTAATTTACATTAAATTAATGATCCCTGTTTTTTAGCTTGGTTTAATTTCTTGCAATGCCAACTTGATTGATAAAAAAAAAACACTTGCTAAATGCTCGTTTACTAATTTTATTGATTGTTTCATTTTGTATTCTAATATAATTTGAATTTGTTCAGTGCCATAAGATTTGTTTAACTGAACTGCTTTTATGCTATTTTTTAAACCAGTCCCGAAGAATTTGTTTAATATTCTACATTTCCAGCAGATTTTAGAATTAATTATATTACATATATTAATGCTCGATCAAATATTGTAAATTCAACCACTTTGACTGCAAAATCCAGATCGTGGCTTTTTATATTGATCAGGTAAGTCAATATCGAAGAATATCTATATTATAATGGTTGCAAAGCAGTTCCATACTTTTTTCACTGGTATCTAGACTACTTACTGACTTATAAATTCCTGACAACATATTAAACATTGCAATATCTCTATCAGAAACTTCATTTTGTTAGCCATACACCACAAATTGATAGGTTTCAAATATCTTGTTGCATCCTAGTTGAAAACGACATAATGAAGTGTGAGGGCTTACATCATAGTATGATTGAAGAACAATTCTGTTCTGATATGATTGATTTGTGGCATGATCGAAATAATTGTCCCTTACGAAAACTAGGCAACTATCAGGAGGAAAGCCGCTGTGCTGATTGCAATGCGACTGCATTAGGTTAATAATAAATTGTAAAAAGTTTAATAGGCAATATATCCAACCACTTGAGATCATAGTTGCCCATAACCAATCAAAAAATTTCATTTGATGTATTTTGTTGAGTATGCTTCATTGATGGATTGCGTCGATGAGATGCAGTCACACAGCCCATCTGTGACACATGCTTGACAAAAATTCCTGATGGAGTGCTTGCATCACCTTTACTAATTTTGTATTTTATATGGCTAAAGCGATTTATTTGCAAAGATCTTTAGTTATTTACAATAATTCGAGTTGATTATCATTGGTTATTGATAGGTCCCGGCCGCCTTTGCGAAAAATTTGACTAATTGGAATAATAATGACCTCGACTAAGTTTTGACTTGAAATCCTTATATATTCTTGAATTGGCAAATGGGTTTGTCATTCTTATATGTGGCAGCATTGGATGTTGGATGTATGCAAGACATGTTTAATGCATGTGATCAGTTGTATTCCCTAGATAATACCCAGTTATATATTTGATCAATATCATGTCTTTGCTCAATTTCCTTAATGAATAGTGAAGCCTGAAATTGTCAATATCAACTATATGGATCAATTTCATCGAACCCTTTCTTTCTGAATATTGCTCACATCCACAAAGTGACACAACTAGAACCCAAAGATGCTCAATAATTCATGGAAGGGTGTGGAGAAATCAATAGCTTTTCAACTGTATCCAAGATCTAGAATAGGCTAATCATGGGCCCAAATAGAACTTTTATGTTCAAATTACCTGATAATTGATGGGATAAAAATGCAGAAATGGGTTATAGTGTTCCTGTTACTGTTATTTTAATCAACTTTCTTTCATCATTATTTAAGCTTCGAGATACTTATGAATTAGCGATGTATAATGAAAAAGTCACCATTAGGAATTCGCAAGTATAATATTTAGTAACTTTGAGCAGTAAGTCACTGTTTTAATTTTATGTGAATTTAGAGAAGCTCTTGAATTTTTAAATAATATACCAATACAGGGTGGCAAAATCTTGCTTATCTTTGTTTGTCCAATATGTCTGTGTCATTTTCTTCTGGTGAGCTTCAAAATCATCAATACCTATGGAGCAGTATTGATAATTTTTAAACTTTTTGTTCAATTTGGTTACGGTACTATTAGGCACTCGAAAGAAGGTATTTCTATCTTCCAACAAGAGATGTCATGAAATATGCTAAATTTTCCAATTAGTACTAATATTTGTGATTGTCAGTGGTTTCCTTTTTGCAATCACCTCAGGTGTAATCTCCAATAAAAATCATGTCTGAGGGAGACGAACATCTGAAAGGTTTTGCTCGCAAGGGTGCTTTAAGACAGAAAGTTCACAAGGTTAAAGGTCATGAATTCACCCCCAGATTTTTCAAACAGTTCACATTCTGCAGTCATTGCACCGATTTCATCTGGTTAGTACTGTTTCTAATATATTTTCTTGAATCAAAATCATTTTTTGACATTCCTAGCATGTGCTATGATAAACTTTTTGTGCTTGCTCTATATCCTAGTATATTTTGATCTCTGTTGTTTTTGTTCTATCTATTGCATTTGTTACAACAAGCTTAATCTGCGGTTTTACTATAACAGCCAGTTGCCAAGACTGGTTTTACTTTATTGTATATTTTTAGTTTCGTGATTATGCTTATTCTGTGTTTGGTATTTAGTTTAATTACCAGTATCACAGAGACATTTTCGTTGGAAATATGTATGTATGTATGCTCATTTTAATTCCTGCTTTACTAGAATGTATTTTGTACATTGCACATGTGCAATGTCATAGATATATTTCAATATGTATATTCAATATTCATATACAGTATTAGGTGATTAGGGAGGTCCTTATCCATCCGAATAATCGGGTATTCAGAATTAAAGGTAATATTGTTTTTCGATTATTCTTAAATTGATCTTTTTTCAGTGAAATCATGATATATACCAAATTTTATGTTGTAATATTTGACAGAAATCATGACTTGTTGCTTGGTCAAAATATGATCAATTTATTCACCTAGTAAATTTTGAATATTGTTCGCACTAAATTATAGGAAAAATCCTATTTGTTTTTGGTATATGTCAGGATTCATATTCATGATACCGTACACTGGAGGAAATTGGTTGAAAGTTGACACATTCTTATTCTAATTCTTGACATCATTCATTTGGATAAGAGTCTGTTAACCATAGTTACTTCTTTAACTACTTAAGTCATGCTATTAATTATTAACTAAGTTACTGATTTTTGGAAATGATTGCGATTGCGAATTCAGTAATTATTTATGTGGTGTGATAGGCTCTTGAATTTTAACCCCTACACCCTGGGTTGAGTGGTGAGCATTGACTAACGAGCCGGACTCTCCGGGGCTCAAACCTGAGATCTTCAACCCGCGATGCCAACATGTTTAACCACTAGGCCATCGCGCCCAAGTTGTTCATCTTTCATTTCCATCCTTTTTATCTTTTTATTGACTTTGATTTATAACAAAATTTGGTTGTATGTCGAGATCATCTATAACGTTTAATAGAACATTATATACAAATGATCTAACTTAACCTTTAGCGCATATATATGTTCATTGATAATTTAAAATTTGACTTTTTTGACATTTTCGAGGCAAGTGGGTTGGCCCATTATGTGTTTGAAAATGCATAACTTCATCAATCCCATTTGACCTGTTCGTAAACCTCAAAGAAGTTAATAACAATATCATTGAACAGATTGACATTCTAAAAACCTGTTTGTGGTATTTTAACCTTTTTGTATCTAGCACATATGGGATGTGTAATAACATTGTTCATTGTTCAACAACAAACTTGCATTATTATGTGACAAAGATCTATGCAAACTATCAAATATCAAAACTCTACTACTTGGGAACATGGTGGAAAAACGTAGCCAATTAAAAAGGAGGTCAAAAACTTAACCGATTAGCAAGGATGTCCAAAATTAATTGAATATTTGAATCTGAATGCATTTCAAATTAAAAATACCATATCCGATAAAAAAATTTCAACTTATGTATTCATGCAGTGATATCAGCATGTGACTTCAATAAAATTGATACTTTCTCAGATTGCCCAATAGATTTGAATAGAATATTCTTTTAAAGGCCAAAATCTTGTTTTTCAACACCAACTTGGCTGTATTTGAATATCTATTCAATATTCAAACCTGGTTTTCCAGTATTCATTGAATTGGTTGAATAATAAACCTTCTAAATAGCTGATGCTAAACACAACACAAAATTGTGAACACCCCCAGCATACACAGCCTGGGTTGCAGAGAATTTTTTCGGCAGTATTTTTAATTCAATTTAGTTTATAGAATAATTTATCAGTGACTCATACTTGATCAATTATTCATAAGTGGCTCACACTTGATCTAGCTTTGTTGTAACAAATTTTCACAGTTAAGCGAATAAACAGTTTTAAAATTTTTCTGGTTTTGTGACTTTGATTAAAGGTCAATTTCGACGATATCGAATTTCTTCCATTTTATGTAATCCATTATGCATTTCCTTTTATTGTGTGCAAGTTCCTTTATGTCAAACGCACTTGTCCGATTTTGAATTATGGCCATAGCTTTTTATGTTATATCTAATAAATCTACGCGATCGTTTTCAACAATTCTATCTCCGACGTAGGTTTCGATAAATTTTGGCCCTGCTCGAAATCGCGCACATACGGAATCTATTTATAGTCACATTCTTTCGGTTGGATTGTTTTACGTTTTATGTTCATTTTTGAATGTCAACTGCCGCCTAATTTCAAATAAATATCCTATAGCCATATCAGTAATTTCGCTTGATCAAGCTTATGTGTCTGATATATTGCGACCTGATTGCGTGGTCTGTTTTGGTAGAAGATTTCTTCTGTGGTATATGGTATTTTTTTCTAATGGTTCTTTACTGTATTCCCACCAATATCATGTTCGATCATGTGCTTAATCGTAATTATGATATTTATTTCAGGGGTTTCGGAAAGCAAGGATATCAATGTCAAGGTACGTTTTACTTAACAAATATTATTACATCTACAAGTTTAATACATTATCAAATTTTCTCAATTTTAATTATTCCATTCACAGATATTTCGGTTATTATCAAAACATGACAACGACATAACGGCAAATTCTTTTTTCAGAATCTTTCTAGTGAAGTTTATGTTTAATTAAAAACCAGTAATTTTACTATAAACGATTTTATTACAAACACGCTCATTTTCGCATATTTACAATGTCTGTTCAGAAATCTTGTACCTTAAAAACTTGACGCAACACAATTTTGTACTTTCAATTAACATGACCTTTGCCTTACTATGCTGCTACCGGTCAATCAGTGTAAACAATTACTAGGGCATTTCGCTTTTTCGTTTTTCGTGCCCAGAAAGTCACTCGTAATTATTATTATGCTGTAAAAGCAGTGAAATGGAAAGACACTGAATGAAAGTCAGTTCATTTATAACACTGGTAAATCGTTTGGTTTGAACTGTTTGCAAAATATTATTGTTTTTTCGCAAGCGATATTTCAGAAGCCACGGGCGTAGGAGATTGGTTGACGAAATTGGTATATCTTAACGTTTCGGTTGTTATTAAAAGGTGACTTCCGTGCGCATGCTCTTCAGTTCACTAGAATCCCTATCTGTCCATGTTAGTGCAACAGGCCTACTCATGTGACACTTCCTGCATTATGACAATTGCCTTAACTATGTTAGAACTGTACCTTACAGTTAGCCCGTTTGTGCTGCGCTTTTTCCGTTGTGGTGGTTACAGGGTTAATTTCCTCTTTATAATGCTCTGGTTAAGCGACAGTCTATGCACATAATGTAGTGAACCTTATATAAGAAATAGGCCTATATACTAGTTACAGTGTTTTACATTCTTCATCATCACGTTCTTTCTGCACCATCAACACCATAAATTGTCGGTTTTCCCTATTGCAAGAATTTAAGTGTTACAAAAATCAAGCACAACGCACGCGGGCAATATATATTAAATTATATTTGAAGCTTAATATTTTCGTCCTTCACATGGCTATAATTTATCAAAATATTTAGTTCTCCCCGCCTTTATAATTTTAAACGTTGTGTATTTGACGTGGGCAAATTTTATTTTGCAATAAACTATGCATCGATATCAATAATGACAAACGTACAATAAATAACATAATGGTACAATACCAAACGTACAACAAAGGGTCGATAGGCCAATAGGAGAAGCATATTCCTAAATCAGCATTGGATGTTACACATGTCGATGGTGTTTACTACCTATCTATATGCCATTGGTTGAATGGGTTCAGCAATGTATTTAACAAGTCTTATCCAAATAAGAAATTTAATTTGTACGAACACTATGGGATGCGTCGCATACGAGTCATAGTGGGATCGCGCCTCGCCTCGATTTTGTGACTCATACTTAACAAAATATGTTAGCTTAGATCTCTTCTGACCGAGATGAATCCTTTCTTTGGTTTGTAATGTAAGTCTGGCGCGAGAATGAATATGTGTGAATCGTTACTCAACTTCCGCGTCTAATGTATATTTCCAAGCGCCAATGCCTTTCCATATTCAGAAAATGTACACGTTTAACCACCAAACATAAAGTATCTATTCATTCAAATAAGTTATGTTTGTTATTTTTTGTACGACCAACTAACTTCAACTTTAACAATATGATATATATATTTATGAAGGTATATACAGGTAAAGGTTACAAACGCTACCCGTTAAATACTATATATGTATTTCAGAAAATAATAGTATCATTTTCACCTAGCATGAGCCATTAGTGGACTTCGTGATCCAGCTGTCACCTACACTTAATGCAGTATGACTAAGATGAAGTTTTGAAGAAATTTCGACCAAAATAGTAATAGTAAAATATATAGCGCATATCACAGTGGTAAATCGCGTCTTGTCGGCACTATCCATCATTACAATGACTTGAAACGCCAATTTTCGGATTGTGAATAACCTACATTTGTGTGCTATCGTCGTCCCAACCAGAAATTGGTTAACAAAACATGTTTGGATTGAATCTTGACTGGGTAGGACATTTAGCACATAATAAAACTGAATATTTTTTCTGGTGTTCGCGTGCGCTATTGACTGATGATAAAAATAAACTAAGAGATCAATTTTAATTTAGTTAGGCCCGTGTTTGGATTGCTATCGGGTTTAATTAAACCCTCTGTCGATCCGGAAATTTTACTTCCTCACGCTCGTGGTACAGCGATATTGATTGATCCAATTCGTGATCGATCGCAAATGAGTCTAGAGGTCATTAAGTACTGGGTAAATTCCACGGCACAGTGCTAAAAGTGATTAGATTTATTGCGGTTGTCCATATTCCTCGCAAATTTTCATTATTGGAAATCGGTTTTCAGTTGTTGATGTCGATGCGCGTGAAATAAGAAAGCGTAAAATCTCTCGGTGTCGGAGCCTCACAATATTTATAAATAACTTTGCCATCGTTAAACTTGAGGATGGCCAAATCGAAAGTTTTTATTGTTTGGTCATTATATTTTATTGATCAGATCTGGGCCTTGCCCTTGATGCATGGTTGAGGTACCACTGTTTTGTCACCTATTTATGTATAACGCGTATTGGTGAACGCGCATTTCAACGAGAAATGCACAGTAGATTATGCATTATATCTATCCGAAATTAGCGTGTAGAATTTACTCAATCACTCTCTAGCACGGGTAACAACGTTCAACTTTTTTTACTTTAACCATAATTAAATGAATAAATACGATGGAAATATGAGTGGAATGCAAATCTCCAAAATATATATTCACTGATTCGTTCCGTTCAGGTTCAGAATTTCATTAATAGCCATTAATGCACAGCGTCTCTTAGGCGCGATTTATCATTCGCACATAAAAAAAAAAATTCCGAATGGAAGGATAAATGTCGGTCTATATCCCCAGCTCGATTTAGTTATATTCCCCTTTTCCGATCTTCGGCGCAAATTGTCGCCACAAATCTACTATTCCAAATTATTCGCTACCCTAGACTCCGTCACGTTCGTCCCTGACGCGAAAAGACTTGGGAGTACAAATTGAGGACAATTGTTCCTATATTGGTTGCACCCCAATAAGAAATTTTATTTTTTAATGTCAGCGAGCCACAGATGGACCGCGCCTCACCGACGTGATCAATCAGTCATTCGCACTTTGCAAAAGATGGTTTGGAATTTTTTCCCCATTGGGACGTGCGGTGTGGGGTGTTTACTCTGGCGATGATTATATGTATATTATATGGTTATGTCGATCTGAGGTTCGTCAACGACAACTTCAAAGGTTCAGAAACCAAGTTCTCACGCGTGCGTACGTGTGGGAAAACGATTTCGTTAACAAATCGAATTATTCCATTTTCGTATAAATGAGGTTGCCATTTCAAATACATCTCTTTTCTAATCGAATGTCGAAGCACACCATTTCGGATCGAATCCAATATTATTCAAATGGCCATTTTTTTTATATCGCACTCGAAATATCAAATTATATTATGGCCAACAACGAAACAATGCTGGTAAAAAAAATTATTTCGGCAATCGTAAGTCTCATTTGCGTTCTATCAGTGACACATATTTAAGAAATTATGCGCTGATAATTATTCCTGATGGAGCTTTGCGCACCCATGTTTTTTTCGTGAAAACCGAACACTTTTTTCGTATCTGAAGTAGTAAACTATTGAAAACTACTAAAGACGCGAGTGTCCTTTCCCAAACAAGAAAATTTAAATCATTACGGACGGACAGATTTGTTCTCCAACGAAATAACAAATCGCATCATTTCGACTTTTAAATCTTTCCAGTAATCTGCGTGTCATGCTCTGCAACATAGCGGCGTATACAAGTTTTAGACTTTTGTATTTTGCGGGGACAAATTATCACACAGGGGCCTTGATCGTGTTTCCCTCGAGTGAAAATAATTGTTGAAGTTCTATCCCTGTCGATGCAGGGTATATTTTTCACAGAATTACGCTTAATGTGTGCTATCTGATGGCCATTCTATATGTCAACTGAATTTGCCAAATCTTATCCATCGAGAATCAAATGTTCCGAATTGCTATGTCGAATAAATCGATAAATCGAGGGCGAACAGAGACGTGAGATTTATATTTAAAATCTTTTACAATATTAGAATGAGAAAAGGAAAGACGTATTTTTGCTTCAGACTTCGTTTGGAATCTATACTATTACAACACCTGTCATTCGACTTAGTTTGAGTAGTCGAATTTCCGCTGGCCATAGCTGTGAACTGTTACTAATTTTAATGAAGTGTAACTCGGTTCAGGTTCAAACTTTGTGAAAAACCTGCATTATCTTTGTTAGCGTGTCTTAGAATGTATGGTACTGTGGGCCATTATCGGGGAACAAGTGCAGAGAGTGAGCTAGCATGGACCACCCCCGTACAAGGCAAAGCGCACTTCGGCCATGGGCCGATATTCCATATGATAAATAAAAACGTAATTTAGAACCCGAGCGTAGATCGTTACATTGCCAAACGCAGCGTGACTCAATTATGGTGTGCTATTAAACAATAACCAACTGTCGCTGAACGAATCTCCGACGTCGGTTGTCCATTGAATTGTTTGGTGAGTTAGGTCAGTACCATTCAACAAATATTGATACTATCGGCTCCACCGCTACATTCATCACATGTCTGTTAGGTATAATTCATACTTGAATCAAAATTGGCATACCAAATTAGCATCTATATACCAACTACGCAATCAGAAATTTCATTTCAAGAATGTGTCACAGATGGACCGCGCCTCAGAAATTTCATTTTGTCTAGAATGTGTCACAGATGCACTGCGTCTCGAGTTCCATCAATGACCATATACTTAACGAAACATGTTTTATGAGATTTTATGACCTGAGCAACACTTTTTATATGATCTTGTTAACCTGAAGTAATGTCCTTTCTGAAGTTATGATGACACAATAGCAAACATGACATACCATACGGTAGCTTTATTTGATACAACCTAAACCATAGCTGTGCCAAACTTGTTATATAATTAATGAGAAACCAATTATAAAGTTGATATCAAAATATGATATTATATAGTAATATATAGATAGATGTTTGTGTCCATTTTTTGCGGCCACATGCTTAATATGGATTAGAGTTTGAGCTGTCTTGGACATCCTCAAAAATGTTTTTTACCCATACCTTCCATTCTGAATGATCTTAACAGGTTTTGTCCAATAAGCATCATTGATGGATTGGTCTGTTGTTCAAGAGTTTTGTCTATCGGTGCTGCATACATGATAATATGCAAATTGTAATTGAGCTATTTTATGCCTCATAAGATTAATTTTGAACCTGTATTTGTTTATTGATTTTTACTTTTATTGATTTCACATAAAATTTGAAACGTACAATTGCAATTAATCACAATATTTTGATATTTCTCAGTATGCAGATTTGTGGTGCACAAAAGATGTCATGAATTTGTCTCATTCGAGTGTCCTGGCAAAGATAAAGGACCACAAGCAGATGTAAGTTATGTGCATTCTAATATCAAAATATGTGTTCTTCTATGTATAGCTCGTATATCAAAATTTAATTTCTTGTAAAGAGGCACATTCCATAAGTGATCTATACTTGACAAAATAAAATTTGATATCCATCTAATTGGAACTGTCATGGTCCGATAGTTTGGTATTAAAAACTTATTATTGAAAACATTCCAGGCTCATTAGAATCAAAAATTATAAACGCCATTATAAAATTTATGCCTCAAAGTTTGACAAATATTATGATTTTCATGTACAAAAAGTTCATTAGGCTGAATTGTGTGGAAATAAAAACTGTACTAGACCACTGCTGTAATTATATTTGGCATAGCTTATTGGCATTTTGGGTATTGTCTGCTTGCAGTGGTTGTTAATTTGTTGTGGCGGTGATAAAAAGTGAACCATCTTGCACTCATATGCCATTTATGTATCATTTGTCCTGCATTTACTGAAAGAGCATGAGATGATAATTATTTGGTATCTCCATGGCCAAGCATTTTTTATCAATCGAAGCATCATCAGATTGATGAAAATTTTCTTTATAATTGGGCTATCATTACATTCCTACAACACCTTTACTTAAAATCATTGCTATACTAAACATCCAACGTAGCAGCATTTAAAAAAAAAGGAATAAAATTCGCCAGCTAAAATTTGCTTTGTTTGTAGTCAAATAATTTTGTAACAAGCTGTGTCAAGTTTCGGTGGTGGTGGAGTTAAACCTTTCAACAATGCTCTCCTCTATCTAAAAATATATTTTGATGGGCATGAGCTATAGATGTACCGCGCCTCAACTGTGTGGATCCATCGGTGACCCATATTCACAAAGCATGTATGGACATAGTTTTTCTGACTGGGTCATCATGAACATTGATTGCTCTCATTTCACTTTTGTATGTTACTGTTTGTATTTTTCTCCTCAGGGAAAAGCATCAAGTAAGGTGTGGTTGCCATTTTTGCACACTAGCTCTGCTCCAACTTAAAGTCATTATCATTGATTTTTCTTAAATGCTAGAGAATGGCGTTTTAATCATGCATGACTTACATGTAACAGTACCCGGTATTCTGGCTACTATCTAAAATTCCTAATCTGTTTGCAGCATGTTCTTTGAATCAGTTCTAATTAAAAAAAAAATTAAAGTTTTCCTGGAACAAAAATAACCAAGAAATCGAAAGATTCAGGTGCTAAGATTTATCATGTGCAATAAATACCGTTCTATAAATCGGGAGTAAAGAAGAATTTTCGACTGCAATTGTCACAGCGAGGACAATGAAATTGATGTGACCTAGAGTAAATTGTTTAGCATTGCTAAAGATAGTAGCTTGGTTATCATGGCGGCTCGTTCCAGTATTTAGATTTTTGCTCTTCAGATTAATCATTAAATTATCAAAGTTTTATTTTTGACTATTTGAATATGAGTTGTCTGATTTATTAAAAGTATCTAAGCAGAATTGCCGACACGCTAAAGAATTTATGTTTATAAGGCACACTTATATGTGGCACTGTTAATTAAACAGGGTTATTTGACCATGGTGGTCTGTTTTAGCTTCTTCAATGCATTGAATTACGTATCATCAGCTATTGATTGTCTATTGATATTTTGTTTTTCAATAATTATTCACTTCACCAATATTAATTGGTATTTAATTTTACCAAATGAAATAAACACAAATCCAAAGTCTAATGCAAATTAAATTTGTGTGAAATTATTATACTGGTATACACACAATTTATTACTTTAACATTTTCAAGAGTTGATTTTCTTTGAAATAATGAATTCATTGAGTCATTGTGCGACACTTTTATAGAATTTTGCTGTTTAATTGAAAATGTAATATTTAGCTAATGAGCTCTGGCATTTAAGGTTATAGATTATTGAAAGTCACATGTCCTCAACCTATCCCAATCAGTAAATTTTATTTTGTCAAGCATGAGCCACAGATGGACTTTGTCTCATTGACATGATCCATCAGTGTCACATGCTAAACAAAAGATGTTTTGACGAATTGTTTTTTATTGGGCTGGGCCATTTTTTTGTGAGTCAATGTAGTTAAAACATAAAATCAATAACACAAAGGCTGCAAGGCAATAATAATGCAAATCCCTTAAATTGTATTCTAAATGCAAACTCTTGTATAAGATTCTGAGTTGATAATGCGACCATCACTGAGGGGGAGAAATTTCCCAGATATCTATACCCTTTGTGCCTAGTCTGGGGTATTGCAATGCTTAACTGAGTTGCATTTTGGTGTCAATACCGGTATTAAAAATTTGCAGAGCCATTTTGAAAATAATGTTCGTTGATTTGGTATGCAATAATAATTATTCCAATACAATTACTGACATGTATTCTTGATTTTCTTACATGATTGGATGTTAGTACTGGTGATGCAAGTTTTCTTTTCATTTTGAAAAGCTGTTCAATTTTACTTTTTCAATAATAGCATTGATTGCATTTAAAATATTTGTCTTCCCTCGGAATTCTGTTGAAATAATTTTCTGGTAAAAAATTAACATTTTGTTACTAGTTGGAGTTTTTTAATTCCAATGAGAAATCTATTCCTGTTGTGTAAATTTGGTTTTGAACATGTTAGAGTTGCCATGTTTTACTTGACGAAAAAATTGACGTTAGAACATCCTTGACTTTTTATGTATTGAAACAACCAGTAGAGCTCCAGATCCTGCAAATTGTGTTTCCTTTTCAGAAATTTCAATTCGTTGAGCATGAATTACAGATGAACATCAAGGATCCATACTTTGAAAATGACAGAAGTGTTTGTTTATTGCGACCATGGGGACTAATATTGATCTTGTGTATTTACAAAGCAATTCCCTATTCTAATAAGTTTGAAATTGTTTTTCATGTAGTTCATAATAAGTTTATAATTAACATAACATTCATAAGGATCGACTTGATAATACTTATTAACAAGATAAAAATGCATAACTTTTGTTTGCAAAATATTAACTTAGTGCATGGACTTGCCACATTACCAAAATAGCCACTGTTTTTACTAAGAGATTTTTTATAATTTTTTGTTATTTTTCCCGTATTTTAATTTGATTTTCGACATCATTAATTGTCTAGGTATCTGGTATTAATCATCTACTCCCCTTTAAAAAATTTTTAGTTTCGTTGAGCATGAGCCACAGATAATTGTATTGTACGACCATGAACCATCAATGACTCGTTAAGTAACAAAACATGTTTTGAGTATTTCTGATTGGGAATTAGTTTCCTAATATAGGAGTGGTATTGATACTAGATGCAATTATTTATTATTCTATAAATCAGCTAGCTTTTTATTTTGCCAACCATTAGGCACATATTTGCGACTTTGTTGCCACTCCTTTTCCAGTCAGATTAGTTTTTATGCCTCCGATGAGGAAGCCCGAAATGAGAGAAATTGTTTTGAATTTAAAAACAAAGTTCCATAATATTGGTGTTATATCCTGAAAGATTTTGCAAAACACATATTGTCATGCTTGATAAAAAATTTCATAAACATGTTTTTGTTTAGCGCTAAGCTGCAATGATAAATAGAAGTTTGATTTGGATGTCAAAGATGATCATCAGCAAATCCTAATTCTGGTTGACCTTGGTAGCGGCTCATATTTATACGAGTTTGCAAAGGTCATAGGCCATTATCAACAAATGAATGAATATTTCATACCTCGACATGCAATGTTAATCAATACCATTAAAAAAATACATGCATTTCATTCACATGTGTATATTATGTACATAATTATTGATCATCGATAATTTATAAGATATTTTTAGTTAAAATAATATTTAAATTAACAGATGATATTTTGTTTGCAATGTATTCTTGTATTGAAAGTAGGGATGATCTCCATCTGAATTTAGTTGAGTAGTTTTACTCTAGCCTGACCCGTTATGCAGCAAAATTGTGATATTATGTGCCAAAATTTTGCAATATTCAAATCTTTTTAGCTACAATATTTGCATTTTCTTAAAGACGCCTTCGATTGTTTTCAGTCACATGTTATAACTTTTTGTTGAATATGGATCACTGATGGATCGTGATATCAGGGCACAGTCCATCAGTGACTTATTCTCCTTCTACACTTTATATGTATGAGTGGTGCATTGACTGTGATATATTGTGTTAAGTTTTGGAACTTTCTTGCTGTAGCTTATATTATTCAACATACCGGTAATATTGTTTGGCCATGCATCTGGAATTGTGCAAAAGGGATAGTTGTGTTTTTTTGAATATTTTTTGTTTGATATCGATGTCAGCTTAGTATTATTCGTTTCAGTGTCCCAGTTCACAGCACAAATTCAAGATTGCAAGTTACACAAGTCCCACATTCTGTGATCATTGCGGATCTTTACTATATGGTTTAGTTCGTCAAGGAATGAAATGCGTTTGTAAGTTTTAACTTTTATTTTTTATATATAGGCTAATAATGATTTGACATTTTATTAGCTTATCGAGTTGATACATCGACACAATTATAAATATATTCAGTGGTGTGCTTGTGCATAAGAGGGCATGAAGGCGGTAGGTAGTTCACACTAAAAATGGAGAATTGTTCTTTCCGGTACTAAGACCTACAATGTAATGTAGGAAATACAAAATCGGTTAAGAACATTTGATCTAGACTGTGTTTACTTTAGTTGAAAAAAAACATGGTTTTGGAGCCTATGTTATTTTATGCTACGTATTTTTAAATCTTTGGTTTCTACTATAGACTTATGGAACTATGGACAAGTTCACTAATGAAATAATGTCCGCTTGTGTAGAAAGCTCAATTGGCTTCAAAATAAAAATGAACCTCAGAATTCAAATGTATTATATATTTGCTTCCCTCTTATTTTTTCAGCTTGCAATATGAACGTTCATAAAAGGTGCATCAATTTTGTACCTGCACTCTGTGGTCGTGATCACACAGAGAAACGAGGACGAATTCAACTGAAAGTAGAGATATGTGATGGGAAGCTATGTGTGACAGGTAAGTGGCTGCACTCTAAAATATGCAATGAAAAAAACTCTAACATCACAAGAAAGTCATCAAAAAATAACAGTAATCCCTAATCATAAAATGTCTGCCAAACACGTTCTGTTCAGTCTGCGTCTCTGATAGATCGTGCCAACGAGGCGTGGTCCATCTGTGTTTTGTACTTAGCAAAGAAATTTCTGACATGACCTAGCATAGCTTAGTGTTTAATATATTGAGCAACACAGGTTGAATATTCCAGGTTCAAATCCTGGTTTTATGGTTGATCGACTCAATCGCATTATGTTATCCACTATGTTGGGTAGGGTTAGGTAAAGCTTTTTTCAAACAACACTAACCATTTTCAATTAATTGACTGACTGGCTGCTAGCATAATCTATAAATGCATCTACACTCTAGTGTTAAAACATCAAATATGTACTATGTTTTTTTTAAATTATCAAATTTTGATGTTAAATTTGAGATCGATTGAAGTGCTTCTCCAAGAGCAATTTTTGTTCCAATTGTGTTACGATTCATTTACAACTCATACTCAATGCTCGAGCATCCTCATCAGAAATTTTATTTTGCCAAGCTTTAATCTCAGATTGACTGCGTCTCATCGACGCAATCTATGAGTGACCCATGCTTAACCAAATGGACTTTCAAGGTCAATTTCTGACTGGGTAATATTTTCATGAATGCACTTCCAACAAAAACTTTAATTAGTAAATATTTACTTTTATGAGTTAGTGGTTGAGTGATATTTTATAACAAAGTATGGCAATTTTGAGGTTTTACTGTACAAGGTAGTTATGGATCATTGGCTTTCAAAATATCTGTTATCCGAAAATACCAAAGAAAAGTTGTTTTGTGATATTTTGCATAGACTAAATCTAAATCATAAACCATTACAAAGTTTCAATTTCTCAGCCATGGGCCACCGATGGACCACATCCTGGAGCCATGCTTCATCATTGACTTGTGCTTGGAAAAAGTGATTTAACAAATATTTTCCGATTTGTCATGGCGACGATCTTTTTTTATACTCGAAAGGTTTTAAATTTAGAAATGGATGGTTGCCAATCACTCTAATACATTGCTTTCAAACATTTATGGATTTTAAAATTAGTGCACTTAATTTTTTGGATTTTAAATTTGTAAATTCTGGGAAATTATTTGCCTGTATGCCTGGTAGATAGTATTTTGGGGTGTTAGTTGAATCCAGATTGATCCGTATTAGAAAATCAATTCGTTTTAAAGAGACATGTCTCAAAAAATGAAGACAAACTTCTTCAGACAAGCTATTTAAAACTGTCACATTTTTAAAATTTTTGTGTGAAAAGTTTCACTTGTTACAGAAATATTTTGTGTAAATGTGAAGCAAGTATTCAAACTTCTCTGGAAACACTTCACTAATGTCTGATTTTACAACATGAAATTTCACATATGTCATGATCTTATGAAAAATAAAATATTTCAACGGAGTTCCAAATTACCGGGCTATTCGAATAAGAATATCCATTGTTAGCGGTAATAGTATGACATTATTTACTTGCCCTTGAAATAAAATATGCCAGATTAGACTAACAGAATAATAACTATACTTAAACGCTTAAAAAAATAATTTTAATTTCAAAAATGTAATGGTTCCAGCATAATGACTTAAGATACATATTTATTAAAAAAAATTTTTGCAAGTTTTGTTCACATTTTGCAAACAAAGTTCTGAAAACTTACTGGCGGAATAAAACTTCTGATTAAATGTCTTTGAACTGTAAATAATATCCCAATCCAATAGGACTGCGTATTATGTTATCTTCACTTTCCTTGTAAATAAGTGTACGATAGTATGAATTTTTGTAAAGAATGCCACTTTCAGATTCATTATTCGAGTCGATTCGGATACATGTTATATTCTGGTGAATTGAATACGCATTTTTAGGATTTGATATGATTCGGTAAAGAGTTTCCAAATTAAAAACTGTATTTTTTAGGCACAGATGAAATGCGCATTAGAGTGGTGACCTATTATTGACTCAAGCTTAAAAGCTTAAGTGTCCGACTAGTTTAATAAATAAACATTTTACGCAATATGCCAAAAATATAATAAAAAATTGGCTATTCATTTAATTTTTGAATAAAATCAGATTTTGAAATGTACCAGGCAAATGATGTGATTCAATATTCGATTCTAAAATAACTCTGAAGGCGGCTACTAGTCTTGAATCGGAATATTTTCATACATGTCGTGTAGTGTAGTAGATGCTTCATCGTTTCAAAATACTCATAAAATGTTTCAAATTTGATCTTGCGGCTAGTATATCAATAATTTATAATATAAAGAAGATTTTTTGATTTGGATTGAAATGTTTTATAAACTACTGGATGTCTTTTTCCCTCTTTTACTAGTCTTTTTAGTTTATTCAATTAGCCATTTTCGCATCAAAACTTCTTTATCTCGTTATTTTATTTGTGCTTAAAATCTCATCTATTATGAATGAGGGATACGAACCTCCAAAAAAATATTTATTCGTTTCTCTGCGTTAAATCCGCAATGTTTCGATTAGCTGCCGTCGGCCGCCTCTGATATTCAGGTTTTATTTTTATAAACCTCTTTAAAAATCTCTTTATCTTAAACTTTTAAAAACTTGTGCTCGGACATTATTCTTGATTTGGCATAGTTTATATTTTGGGATATTTGATTTTTTTTCAAACATGAGTCAATGATGGAACATGCCTTTTCGGTAAGCTCCATCTGTGGCATATGTTTGACAAACTATACCTTTTGGAATAAGATTGTATGCATATTAATGAAAAAGAATACAAATCGTATGCTTGTCACTACTCAATCCATAAAATCAATAGTTTTGTCGAAACTTTTTCTTATGCTATGCAATCTTAGGCTCCACTCCACATAATATCCTGTCAATGATTTTGTTCCGCTTTGCGAAAGTCACGGATAGTCACATAATTAATCAGTAAGCCATGCTTGATTGAATCATTCTTGAGATCTGTTAATAAATAAAAAATAAATGAAAATAAATTCTTCATAATGCTGATCATAAAAAGTTAAATCGGTTTCATCTGAAGGAGTTTAAAGCTTCATTTCTTATTGCAAAGATCATTACCGTATATCTTTTTTTTAATCTCTAGTTCAAGCTGCAAAAAATCTCGCTCCGATGGATCCAAATGGACTTTCTGACCCGTATGTTAAAATCAAGTTGATTCCACCACAGAAGCAAGATAGTAAAATCTCCAGTGGCAAAAGAAAAACAACAATTGTAGAAAAATCTCTCAATCCTGAATGGAATGAAACCTTGGTATTGTAAGTTGAATTTTGATCAGCTTTTTAACAGGGTATTATGATTCTTTTTGCAACATTTACCGGTATCCTTGAATTCGTTTTTGAACCATATACATCGGAATCGAGTGTGCATTTAAGTTTTATCTAAAATTGCACACCCCATAAAAACAAATGTTATGTTTGGGTTAGTAATTAGTAATTTTAATGCATTTGATATATTTTATAAAATTTTTCAATGTAAATTCAAGCTTTTATCATATGTGTGCTATTAATTAAGGATAGTCAAAAGCGAAATTATTTCAATTGATCCATTTTTATGATGTAATTAGATTTATGAGGTTCGATTTGAAATGTTATTTAATATTCGATTTGAGAAGTAATGTGTCTGAATATAGCCATCCTTGCTGAGCGAGGTACATTGTTGCAATAGTAATATATTCAAAATTTCTATTTAAAATTTATTTTGCGCTAAAGGTTACTTGTCTTAACTATAGGCAATCTCTTTCGTAAATTCTTAATTTGTTCCACTTTCATGTTTATTGTTTAACACTTTTGGTTTGGTAATACTGGTATTATGAATTTTTATGTTTTGATCTGATTACATACATACATTAGCTTCAACTTACTGACTGACCCTCAGGGCCTTGCTACAAAGATTGACATTTGCTCAATGTTTTACTGCATATCCTTGCTGCATACTTGTCATTCTTAAATAACATTGTTGAATTATTGTCATTTTTAGATTCAAAATTTTAATCTATTTGAATACATGTTTGGGTGATTCATTTACATAGTTCTGTGATTCGATATGCTTTGAAAAACCCTTCCTTCAATCCAAAATTATATTTTGTCAAACATGAGACACAGATAGATTGCGCTTTGGCAACGCCATCCATCAGTGACACAAGCTTGCACCATGGACTAAATATTTATGATTGGTTTGAGCATAAATTTTTTTTAGTATATTGCAATTTTATGTTTTTCTTTCTATTGAAATTCACTCTCAGCAAGCCCGGGAGCAGGGCCTAAAATAAAAGGAACTAATTAATGGCGACTTAATAGCAAAAAGCTACTAAAAGATGTAGCAACTGCACTCTGAACTGAACCATACCGTATGTGCAAAATTTTGATGAAAAAGGAGAGAAATATTCATTAATTTTTCAAATAGATAGAGATCTGGAAGAATTTGATTGGAGATGACCTAATTTGGTGTTCGGTTCGTAATTAGATATATCTGAAAGTGCCAACCTCATTGAAAAATATCAAAAAAATTTTCTGAAGATTTGTCAAGTAGATGTCACTCAAAGCAAAATTTTATATTTGCATAATTCGTATACTTTGATCATGGCACTTTACAGTGGCTCAATATGCACGTGTGAAATTAATCTTAAATGTTATATATTTTATTAATACACTCATTTGTACAGATCAATGTTTCTAACTATTGATATAGATATTTTAATTACCATACTTTAACTCTAGTAATCAATCAATGTATTATGTTTTAGAATTTGGTCACAGGTTAGGTTTTTTATGAGATTAAATAATTTATAAGGGCTCATGTGGTGTGTTGCTTAAATCAAATTAGCATTTGTGTGGAATTCATGTGGTACATGTGAATAGACATTTCCACTGAGAAATGCTTCCAATATAACTTGCCGGAAAAGAGGGCAATGTCTGAAGTTGGCACAATTTTGTGTATATTTGGGGAATTTTGTTCTAATTTGCTTATCATTAGTTCTGTTATTGTCGTATTCGTTAGATGGTATCAGAGGTGGGCGGATGTATCGGTATCGGCAAGTATCAGTGATTTTTGAAGTATCGGTACTCGTATTGGAAAATTTTCATCACCGATACAGTCGCTAACAAAACCCTTCGAATACACTTTATTTACGTAATAATAAATGGAAAGGCAACTTTTATTACGCAACAGTAAAACTCTCTAGGAATTTTCGATCTTTGGACCCATGTTTTATTGAACGCAGCATCAATTCAGTATATTTTCATCCATAAAAGTTTGCACTCAAATGGATGCAACGGTGCAAATATATGCAGGCGCACACATACGTGGGTGCAACTATACCAAGTGCATGCGTATGTGGATACAAAAAGGCCTTTAGCATATTCAATAAAGTACTCGTTATCGGCATCGGAATATAAATTACGAAGGTGATATTGGTACTTGTATCGATGCTGTGAAAATTTTGGTATCAGCCCATCTCTGACTGGTATATCAGACTATGTCTGGACAAGGTGATTTATCAAAATGTTCAGACAATACTTTAGTGACATTATGAATTATGATTGCTAAATGCTTTATTAATGTATGTTATTCTAGTTGAGTATTTAAAAATCTTGAAGCATTTGCAAAAGATGCATCATTGGTCTGTAATCATTTTGACATTTTTCACCACCGACAACCGATATTTTATTTCATTTGTAAAACTCATTGAAAAATCTCCCATATTTCTAACTTTTTGATGCATTACTAGACAATTTTTTGGGAGGGAATGAAAATTCATCTCATGCAAATAACAACTGCGGGGGATTTCGCCTCAAAGAAAGCAAAAAATATTGCGCTATTTTGACATGGGAAGAAAAACGCATTCTTTCAGAAAAATTTATTGTCCATAAGTGTAAGTGTTTCGGTTGACCGATACTATCGGTTGATTTTGTGATCTGCCGATATATCTCTAAACAGCATGATTAGGTCGATATATCAGTCTGGCTTTAAATTGTAATATATGTTGGTATTCGATTTGATTACAAACATCTAATTTAATTAAGAATCACAAAAATATTTTTATTAGAAAAAAAATTATTAATTTGAAATGCTGAATGTGGATGTAGATTCTCAATCAGAAATTTTTATTTTGCTAAGTATGAACTACAGCCTCAGCGGCACGAACCATCACTGATTCATAGTTACAAAACATGTTTGATCAAAGTATTTCTGACTGGGTGGTCTGCACTACTGGGGCGCCCCATCTTTGGTTTGCACTTGCAACAGGCAAACAAGGATAATATTTATTGGAAAGACAAGTACTTTCCAGTTAAACCATGCTTATCTAAGGTATTGCATCTAAGGTTGACTTGTGGGTGGGAATTTAGGAGCGGTATATACTGGCACCTAAGACCGTAGTATCGTGATATCGATGTGATAACCACTAGGCCATGGCACCTGGCCGATTTATAACCACTGAGCCATGGCACCTGGCCGATTTTTAACATCTGAATGAGTTATTTTATCAGTCATATACTGGATGTTTTCAATTTCAAATCTCAAATTATGCCATATTTCAGTAATATTAAATAAATCTATTTTCTGTGTTCATTACAGTGATTAAATTTCTTAAATTTGACAACAATAATCCTAATTTAATATATTTGTGACATCTAATTACAGTGCATTACGGGACTCTGATAAAGATCGAAGACTTCTAGTTGAAGTTTGGGATTGGGATCTGGCATCTAGTAATGATTTTATGGGATCTTTGTCATTCGGAATATCAGGTAAAGATTTCAATACTTTTATGTATAATTTTAGAATGTTGGAAAGAGTGATATTATGAAATTTGATTTAAGATTTTATCTGAATAATTGGGTGTTCTGGTACTCCTAATAAAATGCTTTTTTTTTTCTTCGATAGTTAGAAAATAACTCACTCCTTGAAGCTCTACACCAGTATGTTCTTGAAAGCATTATTTTATCATCATCATAGATTTTTTAATTGAGTACCATTTTAATTCTTTCAAGCCTTCAAAGGAATTTTATATATTGTTGGAAGTAAATAATAATACCTTGAATTCTTGCTCAATATTTTCAAAAATTTGGACTTGTATCCATTGCGTAAAAGGATAATTACCTGTAGGAAGATAATAGATCATGAATATATTTCTAGTTTTGAGGATATCATTTGCCATATTGCAAAATGAATGAATCCAGAATATTCAGACGTTATTTTTCGCTTAGAGGATATTTCACAAAAAAGCATTTTTCCAAATCTGTATAACTTCTAAAAACCATAGATGCACCAAAATTTTTTACCTTAACATTAGGAAAATTCAACTGTTTGGAAAAGCCATCAGAGTCTATTCATTCAATCCATGTCTTCAAATTTATGCTCTGAATTGCCTTGTTGTCATATCCTCACCTAACAATGATCATATATTTGTGAGAAATATTCATATTTGCAATTTGTTGAACTCAAACAATCCAATGTGGTAAAAACCAGACGTCAGTGCCATTGGAAATGCAAGAGATCTGTCTCAAATTCGAAACAAGAGGACATTATTATATATTTTGTGATAGCAAGCATTGGGACCATATATATATATTGATTTTTCAATCAAAATCAAATCTTACGTGCCAATACCAGATTACAGAATCATGTTTTCTTTCAAGTGTCCAAAATTTCAATGTCACTATCTTTGTATGATGAAAAAGCTCTAAAACTATTAACATCGCTATGAAATAGCAGTGTTGATGGTTTTAGTTTTAAAGTTTGTTTTTATTATTTCATAACTATGCACATAAAGACTTTTAGTCTCATGGTGAATGACTATCACGAAACCTACTGATGGAGGCCATGTTCATTGACCATCTGACTAGCTGATAAATGTTTTTTAAGCTGATATTCTGTAATGCAGTGATGACCCTCGCACTATTTCATGTTCAAGTTTAAGAAACATATGCAGAAAAAAGTCTATTTAATCTCTTTCCTGCGATATTTTATTTTTGAATTTCTTCGAATTCACTTTGGTTGGGGCATCCCTGACTGAATTGAACACGGTTTACATATACTGGTGTTTATGTTACATCATTAACATTGCTATTAATAAAATTACCTCATTTTGGTTTGCCACAGAACTGATGAAAAATCCTATAGATGGATGGTTCAAACTTCTCACTCAACAAGAAGGTGAATTTTACAATGTTCCAATTATTGATGATGAAAAAGAAGAAGAGGTGAAGAAGATCACCAAAATGTTTGAAGTGAGATATATAAATTTATTATAATACTGATAAAAGAAACTTGTCAGTTACCCTAATAGAAATTTTGTCGCATATTGTTATTTTTTCAGAAAAATCTGTCGATAATGGATCACACTTATGCGTAAAAGAATAAAATATGAGATTATATTCTACTCATGAAAATTATATTATTTACATATTTTTTAAAATCTGTGACTTTGGGTTATTGGTGTTTGTGATTGTGTAAAATAGCAACTTGTCTTGTGATTAAATAATGTTTTGAATTATTTAAAGTATCTTAGGGCTATCGTTCAGGTGTACTTAGTGTTGGGAAACTGTGTCTTAGGACTAGTTGACATTTTGAATTTTTTGAAAATATTTTTGATTGAAATTAAATCTCAAGATCAAATTGTATAACAAGGATTTTTTCACTCAACGTTAATGTTTATTTCTGATTTTGGAATAATCACATTCGAACGTATATTTTATGCAAAGAAGAGATTTCTCATGAAATAATGTCATTTTGGAATATTTTTTTCGAGGGCAGTCATGTTCTTAAGGTGATCCCAGTCTAACATACTTTAGCAATATATTATATGTCAAGTATTAGTTACTGATGAAACGTGCGATCAAAGTGCAATTTCATCTGTTGCTCATATTTGACAAAATTATATTTCTGCTTGCATTATGTAGCATCGCTAACTTTTCATCAGTCCACTATTACTATATATTCTTTCAGTACATGGACCGCCACAAAAGCGATTACCTTTCCATTGCAGTAAATAGGTGGCGCATTGTTGTGCATTAACTATGCTGTCAGATAATTTACATGACCAAAGGCAGGAGGTTAAATTGTTAAAATATGTTTTGAAACATTGTTATGGTCATTGATTTTAATGGGAGCGATATGATTGTTTCAAATTGGTCGTGTTAGTGCATTATTAGTTAATGTTCAAAACTCCTTTATGCAAATGCATTAAAATATAAATTATTCTATATTAGGTAAATGTTATTAAATGTTTATTATAGATGTAGAAAGTATTTTTTATAGCATAATTTGGTCTATAAATACCGGATATTCGATATCAGCTATCACCAAGTCTAGGGTTTCTGTTTTCAGATACATTTATTTTTGATCCACACATTAAACAACTCAATAAACACCAAATTTATTCCTTGCTAATTAGAAAAATATGAATAAGTATGAACCACTGATGTATATCACCATCTAGGCGTGGTCCATCAGTGTTTTATGCTTGACAATATTAAATTTCTAATTTGGGGGTGCCCTTTTGTAATGAAAGTGAATTAAAACAATGTTGATGAAAATTTTGTTTAAAACTGTTGTTAAATTATACCAAATTACCAAAATCAGTTTGGGAATTATCAGAACCGGACATTCATGCGAATAGATTCGAATCTTGAATCCAAAAGTGGCATCACCAGACCCTAGCCAATTCTAATAATTCGAATCTGAAAGCAAAGGTATTAGATTGAGTACAAAGTTTGTCAGAAAATGTTATGTTGTTAAAGTTTAGTTTAAGAGCCTAATTACAGAAATGGGGAATATATATTGCTAAGTAGTGGAATTCTTCATTTTGTCATGGAAAGCCAACAAAGGTATAGTCAAGAAATTTTAATATTTGTGGGATTTTATTTCCTGACATTTTTCTGTTAATTAATATTTCGTTATTGATTTATGAATCATTCTAGATGAAATGCGTTTTTTTTTTCTAAAATTTGAACAAAATTACGCAAAAGAAACTGATATATATTAATCATTCCTGAAGTTGGAAAATGTATGTCAAAAGAAACTATATAGAAATCGCAATAATAGAAGTTCTGTTGACTCATCAGTTTCTTCCACTGTCTTGCAATACAGGAAGTTCGCATTAAAGAAGCGAAAGAAAGAGAAAATGAAAGGAGAAAACAAGAAAGACAACAATCTTCTGCTGGGAGTGCAATTGTCAAACAAATGAAACCCACTGATTTCAATTTCTTGCATGTACTTGGACGTGGTAGCTTTGGAAAGGTGGGTGAATTTTTTCTATCAATCATTTTGTTCAACAAATTACCTTCATCTGGCTGGCACTGTCCAGCCATTGCCCTATATAACCTTTTTATGATTCAGCTTTCTAGGGACATGTCAGAAGGTTTCAGTTGTGCTGTACTATTTTCTATTTAACATTGACATGATATAACTTCGATCAGGCAATGTTTGTCTTTAAACAAATCATTAAGTTAATGAGCAGTTGAACAGGTTTGAAACATTATGTTCCTTGTTCGGTGCTAGGTAAATTTGTCAATGTTTATTTTTTTTGTCAAGAAGAAGATATAAGAAACAAATAAATGGGTTTGGACAATAACTTACAGAAAAGCAATTGCATAATCATTTTACCGGTATCTTTAGGAAGGAATAAATTATATGATTTTTTTTATTAATAAGTAACACTTTAGTTGTTCAAGTTAGGTATTTCAAATTTATTTCCATTTAAACTGAACTATAAGCATGACCCTTAGTCATTAAAGGTTTCTGGAATACTTTCTGGAATAAGTAGTTCTCGAGCGAACTTATTTATATAAACAATTATTGTCTTAATATCATCAATGTCCCGAAATCATTCATTCTCATCCAGGTCCTACTAGCTGAAAAGAAAGAAACGGAAGAAATCTATGCGATCAAAGTATTGAAGAAAGATGTTATTGTGCAGGATGACGACGTAGAGTGTACTATGATTGAGAAGAGAGTTCTTGCGTTGAGTCAAAAACCACCGTTCCTCACTCAACTTCACTCATGCTTTCAAACTGTGGTATGTTTGTTGGGAACTAGAACAAATAAGATCCTATTCAGTCGCGGACCTCAGTAGTCCTAATGTTATTCCTGCATCTTGTATGCTGCGACTGAAAGGAAACAAAGAAGTGGTAAATTGCCCCATGATAGATACTACTCACTGCACTTTCTTATAGCGGTTAGGTTCTGTTTTTGGGATGTTTTCCCAAGAGTGAAGTTGCTGGACTAAATTTTAAACTTAGGCTGAAGATCTCAGGTTTTTGGCCAGAGGTGTCCGGCTTATGAATCCACAGCCACCAGGTCAATCCAGAGTGTAATAACTTGGGTAAGGTAGGCCAAACCAGAGCGATCATATCTTTTTTTTGAAGTGTTTTTATTGAACTACTGAAAAATTCAGGAAATGGGATTTGTCTTGTAAACATAATATTATAATATATATATTACCTAAGAATTTAGATGCCCGTGGTAGAAAGTTATAAATTTCTTCAACACCCATAAGTGATACTCATAGCATCGTTAGTAATTATTGTCTTACTTAACTCGGAGGAAATTACATAAGTATTTCACACATCAATGATAATTTTGTTACACAATGAACAGGAAAATAGGGTTAGTGTTAATCTTGGCAACCAAACTATTCATGTGTATATGATCAATTTAGACGTAATGTTTATTTTGGTGTTTGTTTGTCGAAGAAAACCCAACCTATACCAACATTTACATTGCCTTTGCGCCAATAGTCACATTTTTATACCAGTTAAATGATCGCTCCTTGGAAATGTCGAAAATTCTTTTTGTATCCATGTCCATCTGTGAATCGTGCTTGACAGAATAAAATTTCTAATTTGCCAAAGAACCAACAGATTAAACAGTACTAATCAAAGATTTTGGTGTTATATTTTTGTTAGTTGTAAGGCACGCATGTACTGCGCCACTGTTCCTTGGCCACTATTAGAGGCTCTTTTGTGATCAAATTAAATTTTTCATTAGGATTCACGTTAAGGTAAACCAATAAATCGGCGGTTATTGACGTTTGACTGATATTATATATCTTTCGCCTACGAGCGATATAATACCCAAAGCATTTCAAGCAGAAAAGAAGAACTACATTATGATGACGGGTGTATGATTTTGCAGGGCAAAAGTAATTTTCTCGGCGTTGACATTTCATTTAATCACTCCATTGATAGTTCGTCCAAAAATTTTTACCTGAACATAACATTGGGGGAAAAACACTTCACATCTTCTCGCTTGGAACACAGTACTTAAGATTAAATACTAATAAAATGCTCGTAGCATATTGCAAATATTGATTAAAATTCATTAATGTAAGTAAGGAAATGAGACTTACATATTGGCTTATCAATGATTTATGCCTGAAATATCGATATCAAGATCAGTTCCATAAAAGTGATCGTTCAGTCTCCAATTCATATATATATGTTTATGTCTATTTTCTTGTTTTTTTTTTCAGCTCAAATTTATAATCATGTAAAAAGTTATTTAAATCACTATGAAGCTTTTTATTCTCAAGCAAAGTGTTTTTTTTTATTGAACCATGAAATTTTTGATAATGCTGCTGAAGCTGAGAATATTGTGTAATATCTTGTATAACATTTCAGCAGAATGGCATAATTCTGTTTTCTTTGACGTATTTGCCACTCTTTGAGGTCATTTTCAATTTATAACAAGTTACTTGCACTAATGCTTCAATAATAACATGATTTAGTAGTTGAACGGAAGACCTCACATTTCTCCAGCAAAAGTAATTATATGCTTCTTCAGTGCTTGTGGTATATAGATCCTTACTCATGACTTTGCGTCTAAATCACTCGTAAATTTCACATGAGTAGTTCGGGGTTTCCATCAATAACAGGCAAATAGGTGACAGTAAATCGACCTAAGTAATTAATTCAGTCAAAATAAACCTTGTAATGTCTTTGTGCCTTACGATTACAATTATTCTCCACAGGATCGTTTGTACTTTGTTATGGAATATATTAATGGAGGTGATCTGATGTATCATATACAACAAGTCGGAAAGTTTAAAGAACCTCAAGCTGTGTAAGATTTTTTACATTTTATCTATACTGCGTCTTTTACCAACTCTATTCTATTATCGACCATTTCTGTTGCTGGCTGACCAGTGGAAATATGTTCAAATTGATTGCTATTCTGGAATGGAAATTTTATTAAGATATCTTATTATTCTTACTTGTTTATACAATGTGCAGTAAGATATGCGCATGCCAAATTTTACGTTGTTGCCATATATCATCATGTTGGTGCACAATGGCAAAGTAAACCCTAACTGTGTCATATTTTCATTTTAAGTGCTGTTCACTTAGAATTTTAGATCTGTCTTATCTGTAATTTTGTCTTATGAGAAATCAATTAAAGCCATGTTGTCTATTAATACCTATGTATCAATAACAATATTTGGTAGTTTTTCCAACATCTAATTTGACTCCCAAGATTTTCTCATGTCATTGTTGTAGCGGATCATAGAGATAATTATATATTTATTTTTTTATATTTTTCTGTTGCAGGTTTTATGCTGCTGAAATTGCTCTTGGTCTTTTCTTTCTTCATGATAGAGGAATTGTGTACAGGTAATTACATAATTATATTGACTAGTGCTCAAATTAATTATGTTGGCTTGTGGGGACGATCAATATGTCAGTTTTTCAGATTATTGTATTGCAGGACATGTCTCTTATTACACCTAATTCATGATCTTAGTCTTATAAGAAGTCATTGTACGATATTTCGATAGGAAATGCTGTGAATTGAACCGAGTAACTCTAGTTATTGATTTCTCATATTATTTCAATATGCCATTAGATTCTAATCTGTTTAACCTTGGTGACCAAGCTTTTTGGAATGAAATCTCTCGAGTTTTTGGTAGCAGTAAAAAAGGTTCAGAATCATCAATACTGCTATAAAATAGCAGTATTGATAGTTTTGAAGCTTTTTCGCATATTCAAAGAAAATGTTATGAACATTTCGGACATTCGAATAGGAAAATGATTCTGCCACACTGTGTATGTGGAGGTTAAAATCTATAATGAATATGGTAAATTTTTTTAGTAATCATTCCAATCTATGATCAATTATTTTTTTCAACTCTTTTAATAATATAATGGATAACAGTGGCAATATGATTTGTAGTAGTTTGCTATATGCTAGAATGAAGTTCAGATTTGATAATATTGTAAAATTTATATTCGTTATTCTTACTTACACAGAGATTTGAAGCTTGACAATGTTATGCTTGATGCTGCTGGCCATATAAAAATTGCAGATTTTGGAATGTGTAAAGAAAATATTAAAGATGGAACCACAACCTGCACATTCTGTGGAACTCCTGACTATATTGCTCCTGAGGTAAAAGGACCAGTATTTTAGCCTTTTTCTTGGAGCACTTTATTTTATTATGATATTTCGGAATATTCATCGGCAGAGTTAATGTTTGAAGCTAATAACATTTTATTTACATAGAAGCAAATTATTATATTATAAGTCGTAGTCTGAAGAATTTTACAAACTCCTCTACTCCAAAAAGATCAAACTCCGACTCCACAGACATGAGATTCAAGGCAAAACTGGATTAACCGGCTGTGCGAATATTTCATAACTCCTTTTTTCCTGTAATTGCTCCTAATAATCAATAATACGTTATTAAAATTTCTTTCATTCTACCCTATAACTCAATTTATTTTCCTGCACAATGAATGGGTTTAGAAAATTTTTGAAAAATAAAACTATTTTATCCAGAATTGCGGTATTGATCTTCAGTATGAGACTCATTATTCATACTGGTACTTAGATCATGTCTTTTTTTATTGAAATTCGCCCAGAGCAAGGAGACGAAAATTCAAACTTGAAATCAAACTTGAAAATTCTTCTGAAGCTACTGAAGTGCAAAGAGCTACTTGAAATGCAGGAATAGGAACTAAGGAATCCCCATCTCTGATAGATGTCTATTAACGCGGGTTTTAAAGCCACAATCAGGAAACTAGCAAGAAGGCAAGGAATTCCAAAGTTCAGAGATTCTTGGAAAAAAGCTTCTTGCATAAAACTTGAATAAAAATGATATAAAAAAATTTACCTCTTTACCTCTGAGTTAATTTTTCATTATTCAAATCATTCAATATTTATGTTAGGGTTTTATTTATTTTAAAAAAATCATATCAGGATCGGTTTTTTATTTTTTTTTCAGATCATTGTTTATCAACCATACGGAAAATCTGTGGATTGGTGGGCGTATGGCGTCCTGTTGTATGAAATGCTTGCAGGACAGGTATATTATAGTTAATTCAGGTTTTGAATTGCGTATTTAAATATTATTTTTTGTTGCTGATTTGTTGTGTGTTGAGGTACTAGTTATTTCCAATCAGAAAAAAAATTGCCTAAACATATTTTGTCAAGCATGTTAGAGTTTGACAACACATTTTGGAACATGTAACTTACGGGAAAAGGTAAAATTTATAGGTTATTTAATATTTTTAGTGTTTTACAGTTATTAATTTTATTATATCTCCAATAATACTTGATTTACTGGAAATTGTTTACGAAATTTGCTGTCATATTATTCGTGGGGTTAGAAAAACACAGATCGAAAATAATATTGTTATAGGATGTAGTAGACTGTTTGACTCACATGAGGAAGTACCGCTATTAAGGATGTGTGTCATAATACTAGTGTCAGACATTCAGTTAGCATCGATCATATTGTATTTTAATAGGGAATAGGTTGTTTTTTTTTTTTGTTGAAAAATTTCATTACTCTTGACGGTCCCAATGAGTTATGTGATTTGAAAATGTCATACCTTTTGGTACAAATTCAACTTGACATCAGTGTGGATGTCAGCAGTGTAGCTGACATTATGTCAGCTTTATCCATTAGAAATGCACTAGACATGGGTAACAGAATCTTAGCTTCCTACTCTTGTCTGAAACTTTTGTCACAAAGGAGTCAAAAATACCTACTATACTCTTAAATATTATCAGTGTCATCCAGGGAGGCAGAATCTTGGTTTATTCAGGTGCCCGAAATGTTCATTTCATTTTTTTTGGATTGACAAAAAAACTTCAAAACCATCAACACTGCTATTTCCTAGCAGTATTGATGATATTGAACCTTTTTCAACAGTCTGCCTGCTACTGGACATTCAAAAAGAGACATCTGTTCTTCTAGCAAGAGATATACCATAAAAATATTGTCTAATTATTAAATTTTCTTTTGATACAACACATTTTTTGGTATCTGCAGAGTAGCTGGCATTCTGCCAGTCTGTTGTCATCTTCCCCTTTTTTTAATAATCTTTACATGCAGAAATTTTATTAGGGCAATTCTAAAGCCCACCCAAATATACGCCCATGCCACTGCCTCTTTAGTGAAATATACTGCTAGCTGCTCCGCTGGGTGCAATGAAACGTTCTTTTTTAAGTGTTTATTACTTAACTAATTGCCCATTTTTCAGCCACCTTTTGATGGTGAAGATGAAGATGAATTATTTCAATCAATCATGGAACACAGTGTTTCATACCCAAGATCAATGTCTAAAGAAGCTGTAGGAATTTGTAAAGGCGTATGTTGATTTTAATATTCTGTTTATTCATCTTTCGATTATACCACCTAATTCTTTTTAACAAAAAATTTTCTCTTATGTACCCATGAATATTTTACTATGAAATAGTTTATTTGCGCACGTTTCTGAAGCGTCGGACAGACAGTATAATGTGTAATGCGGGATCTCTTTTTCGTAAACCATCGCATTGCCCATAAGATAGTTCTTACATCGTAATTTTTTAAACATCTTTTTGCGTCTCACATGACACTTATATCGCTATATTTAAGTCGATACAAATGTTCAGAACCCCGGTAGATTTATATTTAAAAATTGGACCTTAATCAAGACTAATTGATTGAATCTGAATTTATGTTAAATTTTGCAGCGCGAGTCTTTCTTTGTAAAACGAATATATATTTAAATCAAAATTAGAGACTACCTCACTATTTGGATGCAGGCCTCACTATACAGTTATTTTGTCAAAAAGTGATTCGTTAAGTATACGTTATGAGGTCACATCATTTGGTCAATTATATGGATCATACTCGAAAACACGAAGATTCTGTCGTGCATCCAATAACACATGTCCCTTTTTTGTCACTGTTTCCTAACTTAAAATTTTCTGTTCCTAGCGTAGATGACATATTATGAATAATTTATTCAGGCTGTCAATTGCTTGTTTATTTTAGCTATTCTAAATGACTGATAACCAAAATAAACAAATACAATGCATATCTGTTTCTTATTGTGCTAATGGATATACGGTACATATCTGTACCCTTACTTTTTCCCTCGTCTAATTTATGGAAATATATTTCAATATCATATTCATTTTATAAATAAATATCGCACAGTTCTTTTACACGGCCGTTCCCAATCTGAAAATCAATAGTTAGATTTTACTCCATTATCGACGTACTGTGACGAAACAATATACATCGGTCACTGATCGATCATGCCGAGAAGCCACGATCCATCTGTGGCGTATTCTTGACAAAGTGAAATTTTGATTACGTTATTTGATATCTTTTTGAATTGGGTCAGTTTTTATATATCAAACTCTAAACTATGAACTCCATGAAAAGATAGAAGCAGGGTATGAATGCACCTAGCTAGCTATCCATGGTGTGCAAAGAGTCAAATTTCATGATCAGTTCACATCATTAGAAGCTATCAACATGTTTTGAATGATTGCAGAGTTAGGGCTCTCATACTCTCTGGTTATTTGCACCTCTAAACCTTAATATATTAGCAAGCTAACAGAACATTGATTTCAATGCGATTGCTGTCTTTTGGACAGCAAAAGAAATTGAAATAGTTGCCTTAGAAGTCTGAAATGTTGTAAAACATACATAGTTTCCATCAAACAACCATACATCTAAAAGTCACTTTTTGATATTGTTAAGTGCAAAATTTGTTGAAAATGAACAAAGCCCCAGTCAGGAGACATCCAGTCAGCCAGATATCATGCCAGTCTGATCCCATTACTGGAAGATTGAAACTCATGAAAGTAATATTTCAGATAATTTGCATCTCAATTATATTTTCCAGTTGCTTCAGAAACATCCCAGCAAACGACTAGGATGTGGTGAATTAGGACAGAGAGAAATTACGGATCATGCATTCTTCCGTTTGACTAAATGGGATAAGATTGCTGCTCTAGAGATCCAACCTCCATTTAAACCGAAAATTGTAAGTTGCAGATTTCTTTTTGGTGTTGTCTTTGTGTTTTTATCGCTGTTATGTTTGAATTTTGTGTGGAATCTGTCTGAATGAATACATTCCGATTTTGGTGTTTCATGGGATTTGCTTAAGAGTGGGGTTACCACTTTCAGATACATTTTCAATTTTGGAATCACATGGTTTGGAATCGTATCTGATTCTATAAAAAAAATAATTTCAATTTCATTGGAAATTTTCCAAAATATATGCAAAATAGCTATATGTGCAGTGAAATCTTTCATTATTACTGTCAATAATACTTGGTGTAAACATTTGCATTAGGCTTTGAGTCACTAATGAAAACACGGTCAGCCTTTCGGTCCATCTGGGCTCATAGTTGAATCAAATTAAAATCTCACGATGAGAAAGACTCTAATTGAGTCATATGATTCACCAAAAAAAATCAGTCAAATCAGCCATTTGTTTGAGTCTTAAATCTGAAAGTGGCCGCCTTACTTATGAGGGCACAATGAGAAATAAGTCATGAAACAGGAATGCCTATTTTCAAAAAGTTCAGCGTTTATGAATTGAATTATTGAAAAATTCTGAATATTTTTCTAGCGAAAGTATTCAAATAGATGTAGATGGAAATATATTTAAAAGAAATTACCCAATTTAAACAATATCCACATTATTATACTAGATAGAATTATGTTTCAGGGTATCATATCAATATAAACCTTTCAAAACTATTTGATGCACTTTAACAAGAGAACTGCAGTTCATGTCCAAGTAAAATTAATCACTAAAAAATGATGAAATTTGGAATAGAATTAGGAAAACCTAAACAAGGTTTAGTCAGAATTTTCAAATACCAAGCCATTTGGATGAGCATGCGACATATTCTTATCCACCGTCTCAGCTGGTTGGTGTATTGGGGGAATTGTTGTATATAAAATAAATAAAGTATTTATCTTCATATCTGAACGATGAAACTTTTAGTTTAACTCAACTGTCTGGCACACAAAAAATAATGTTTCATTCTTCTTGCCTACGATGATATATCAAGAAGTATTATATAAGTGAAACTCTTTCTAAGTCTCCCATTGTGTGTTTGTCAAGGAATTGCCCTGGTAGCTTCGATGTGTTATATTTTGGTAATATTTTCTGAAGAAAATGAGTGCTTTAAAAGAAATAGAAAAAATTACCGTTGTTCAAGATATATCGCATGCGAAAAGAATAAAACGTCTGTTTTGGGTGTGTGCTAAAGCCACACAAAATGCTTTAAAATCATCCACACTGCTATGCTGTAGCAGTGTTGATGGTTTTGAAGCTTTTTGCTTTGTAAGAAGAGAACACCACTATAATGGTATTTCTCCTTGGTGGAAAGTTTTTAATGATGAATAAATAATCTGGATTCCCAGAATATCTCATCGAGTGTTTTTCTTTTTTGCTCATGCTCATCATCTCGTCTTCACTATGTATCGTCCACATCTTTGCAAATGCTGCGTTTTTATGTCGTTTCGTCTTCACTTGACAAATATTATGGAATATCCGACACTTCGTTCTCTGAATACGTTCGTCATCACGACAATGCATCATTTTGGACGTCTGGCAAAATATAAATATTTATATTTATTATTATTTTGTATTGAATTTCGTGCATGTTTGTTATATTTTTGTGAGTTGGTTTGTTTGTATTTATTATCGTATTGTTTATATTGTAAATTTGTGTACAAATGCAATCGCGACTGCTTCGGTATACTGTTAATCACAGACCGGAAATATTGCCGAGAACTTCGACAAATTTTTCACTCGTGCTAAGCCAACGCTAACCCCGATTGATATTCTTTTCATTAAAAATATGGACCAAGGAGAGTTTAGCGGGTTCAGTTACTTTAATGATGACTTCATCCCAAAATCTCGCAAAGATCTTGTGTCGTAACCTTGCCATATATCTAGTACTTCTTGAGCTGTCAACATTTGTAAGAAAAAATATAACTTAATGACTGTGTAGAGATGTGTATATTATAAATCAACTGTTAAATGCAGTAAATATATGTTATTAATTGTTGGAGAGTAACTGAGATTCATTTTGAACTAGTTGGTTGATTGTACTGTAATCATGTAATTGATTGTTTGATTGTTGAGGTATCTGAATGGAGAATTTCTGCCCAAGTCTCTCTGTTAAGTATGTTTATTAAGGGTCACGTCAGTGGCGCATGCTTGACAAAATAAAATTTTGTTTGGAATGCACCACAACTTTAGTATGAAGTAATATACATTTTCGCATTTTCAAGTTTGAACGACAAATTAATCCAGTTATGTGCTGAATAGAAGATAATTTCACTTAAACAAAAAGAATGTATGGCCCTTTTTAGGCAAGGTTTTTTAAACCATTGATTTCACCCATCCTATAAAGGAACGTAGCCAATTATTCACAAAGCCATTTCCAGTGAGCAAGTACAATATAAGGATGTTTGTATCACATATTGAACTTAAAAAACTTCATTAACAATTAAATTGAAATATAAGACATTACCGGTACTTGGTAGCAGCACACAAAGAGTATTCTTTTTTAATAAACTATGTATATAATATTAATACTATAATATTTGTATATTACATTGAAATGCTCAGCCCTGGTGTTATCAAGAGTAAATCATTAAAGTCATTTGAGACCAAGATATGTAGTTCCTTGAACCTCAATTTCTTTAATTGATGTTCATAATTTTATTAATAACTTCAATCTAACTAACTGCTAACTTGATATGGATATTCTGCAATATGTAGTCCTTCAACATTTTATGTCAGTGGTTCCCGACCGTTTATAAGTTCAGGCCCCCTCAACTGGGTATTTGAAAGTAGTCCTTGATCTACAAATTATTTTTTAAAACAAGAATAATGTCTAAATTGGTTTTTAAAATTTCGTACATGTGAAACTTTTGTTCGATTTTCTTTCAAGAGACTTTTTATATTAGGTTTCATCCTAGATATAATTACTGTAGGTAAATGTTGCATTCAAGCGAGTATTACGGCATTTGTTTGATTGTTGCATGATCAGATGAAACAGAGTACGCTTGTGAGGCCACTTAAGTGGACAAGAGGTTTATGGTTGAGAACTGCTGCTCTAAAAATTGTGCTGCAATGTGATGGTATGTGCGTTGTTATGACTTCAAGGAAACAATCATCTTCCTCGTTAGTGTTACGTAGTTATTCACTCGAAAAACAAGGTTTTTTTTACATGTAGTTTTGATAGATAAACTGAATTTATGACAACAATTCAATGTTCAAAATTGTATGATATAGCCATATACAGATTAGAACTAAATTAGATTAGTCAGCTCTGACCCCTTTGGGTTTTGCTAACATTTAATTACAGTAAGTGCAGGAGAAGAAAAAAACTCTGGTTAGTCGGTTATAGGATTATGGCAGCACTAACTATCTGCGGTCCTTGTCAAGAGTATGATATATATTGACCCATCATGCTCGTTGGTAGATATGTACCTGCTGCTCAATTCATAACAGATTTTTACTTTTCAAAAACAAGAACAAATTTAAGATATGTTTGCTGATAAAAATATTCAGTCATGTTTCAAAAACACTTGAGTAATTGAAATGCCGTGATGAAGTCCATTGTACTTTCCAATATACCCTGCATGATCCTCGTTTTAATGTGCGATGAAAACTTCAGAAAACGTAACCTTGTTGCATATACAATTGAAAGGTTTTCGACTCGACTCTGCTTGTTTATTCAGTCATTCGGATAATTTAGAAAATTATTTTTATTTTATGAAGTACAAGTCACACGTGGGCCACACATAATCAATCAGTAGCCATACTTACCATGTTTGGTCATAAAATCTAACCTAGTTTCCATTTGAGTGTTCGAAGATTCTTGAATAGAACTTTATATACTTTTTTGCTGTCGCCATGAACTGCATTCCAAGTTAAGTGTTGTTAAGCAAAGAGCACACCTAATCAAAAATTCAATTTTGTCAAGTATGGTCACAGATGGAATGCGTCTCAATGACAGGATCCATCAGTGAACCTTACTTAGCAAAATATGCCTTGACAAAAAAATTCTTGTTGGGTAGCAGCATCGTATCTCGTAAGTGTGATCCATGCTGTGTGAAACAACCCCAGTAAAATTTTTTGTTTACAGCTTGTCCCAACAGCCATGCATTCCTTTAATAAAGCAGTAATTAATAAACTTACAAGAATGATGCAATTTCTCAAGAATATTTTTTTTATTTTGTATGATATTTTTTGTTTGTTTCAATCAAATATTATCAATGGTATTGTAATTAACTTTCTTTATCAAATTGCTTCAGAGATTTTTGAAAAATGTAATAATTAATGTGAAAAAATTATTGTAAACTTGTCATGTCGTGCTCTTGTTAGTGCTTATTACAATATTCGCATATCTAGTGTTGTAATATTTTAAATAACTTCGGGCAGCAAGATTTTTTGTTTCTTTTTTTAATTTTTTATCTTCAAATTTTATGTTTATGCATTTTGATAGAATTCTACGATTCACTCATGCTCTCTGATCAGTTGTTTTTGGTTCCCATTGCTTCCACCAATATCCATCTGTTATATACTCGAGAGTGAGTTTTCCTTTCCATCAGAGAGCCATAGAAATCTGTTATATCTCACCCAAAAAATGCAGACCGGAATTAAAAAATGAATATAGACCAGCTGTCAATAAGAAAGGGACCGGGATTGATTGACCTGTCAGCCTAAACCTTATTTTCATTTTACCCCCACTCCATGCTAAATAAAACCAATTTAAATTGAAAATAATTTTTGCAACTGGGAGGCTCAAACAGAGCAATAATTTCATATCTTTGCCATTTTGATCTACATGGCTTGAATTTAGTCACGTACAGTCCACTGCCTGACTCTCTGAAAGATATTGGTAGCAACTTTTTTAGTATTGAAGTTATCCCAATGAGAATTTTATTGCATGGGATCCGATTCGGAATCAACAAAGTATACATTGTCAGGAAATAATTATTATTTTTCTCGTTTTTATACTCCCAATTCAAATTTTCTAACATGATAAATCATACTATTCGATTCTAAATTTGACGGTTATTTGATTTTGGCCACCCCTGGTATTGAGATGTACTGCAGCATTATATACAGCAGAATATTATGAAAGCCATTAGACTGTATGTATCTAAATTATTTGATCTAATTCAGAAAACAACAAAATAGAATAAGTAATAATGTGGTTGGTTCAATTTGGAGAAACTACAAAGCTGATATCATTCAGAGTACTTTCTTTTACTAGAAATACATGCTCTTAGCATATCTAAAGTTCAAAAATAAATGTCGATGAAAAAGAGTTTTTGGTCCCGATTATTTTTTTATTTCAAACTCATAAGGGAATTTGTTCATTTTTTATTTGTGACTGACAGAGAATTGACTAATCGAATCAGTGATTGCTGGCATATGTCAAATTTTCTAATATCCGGTCATCGTCCTGATTGGATCCAATCATTGCCCGTTACTAATTTTTTTTTAATATTATAGTGTATGTGATGTTGCTCGATCGTTTGATCCTATTTTAATACTGGATCGAAATATGCATTGCATTAATAATAATAGTCCAAACGGAAATATCTTGTTTGTGATCCATCAGCGATCCATGATTAACTAAAGATGCTTTGATCGAATATTTCCTATTGGGTTGTAAGTATTCGAGATCAAATTTTGTCTATAAAGTCGTTTTGATTAAGAATCAAAATTTCCATTTTTTAAGCATATTTTGCTCACAGTGTAGTAAAGTTTTGTTTTACGCCAAATTTTGGGCTTCAGATAGGATGATCTCTCAAGCAAAATGGGTTGTTTTATAATTAAGCTCAAACTGAACGATATTTTCGGATAGGACCCATTTCAAGTATGATATTCTCTTGCAGCATTGCTCTGAACAGATTTTAATAAAAAAAAATGGATGAAGACATCTCATAATCCGGAGCAGGTAGTGCAATGCTCACAATGCCACAAAATTCGTTTTCTCCTGTACACATTGTAATGCATATTTCTATCCATATCGTTATAATTAACACTCAGCAGTCTTTGAAAGTAATTGTATTTTAATATAAACTAATTAATACTATATTATATATATATAAATATATATCTATCTATAAATAGACCCTGTAATTCCTATTATTATTTGTTTGTGTGAAAGATGTATTTAAAGTGTATTGAAAAGTACATTGATTTTGAAATAATTTTTTATCGGACCTTGATTAGTGAGTATAAAAAATTTTAAGTTATAAGTTTATGAGATATTTGATGGCTTCTAGTTTATCAATTGAATACGACCGGTACTTTGTTTTCGCATGGGCTAAAGATGGAGCATGCCTTTTCGGCATGATCCATCAATGGCCCATGCTTGACAAAACATGCTTCGATTTGAAAGATTTCTAATTAGACCATTTGATTTGATGACGTATACTCATTTCTGTTATTATTTTTATTTTTGAAATTTGTAGTATAGGTTTTTTTTTTAATCCAACAGCCATTTAATATCATGACTTGTGACAAATTTTCTTTTATCAGAAAAGATCAATAATAGTCCTTTTTCAAGCATTTCCGTTTTGACATGGAATGAGGTTTAATTGTAACTGCTCAAAATGAACAATGGTCTCCTTAATTGTATCTAATTTTTCTTTTTTGGAACACCTTTGAGCTGTTGAACCCTCTATCTCAATTAGTCTGTGATAATTCACAGCTGCTTTGGAAATCGATATATCCATTCCAATCTTATTTTTTTCTCTTAATTTTTATTCAAGAATTGAATATGTTTGAAATTCATAAAAAAGCTGCAATTATATTTTAGTGTGAATGAAATTCAAAAGTTTTTTAGAGGATTTTGATGTCCTCTTACTGGAGTTGAGTTGAGCAAAATTCAAAATCCCTATTTGACTTTAAGCATTATAAGTGCCCCAAGTGTCGATGTAGATAGTTTTATCTTTGCCCAGGGTAAATGCCAGCTACTTAGACACCCCTACTTAGTCATCAAAATGTCGGTTCCCTAAGAAGAAAATTAGCAAATCGTCAATATTCCATGATATAACTCTTGCAAGATATTAAAATATCTCTTTTTGTATGTCTGGTAACAACCAGCCTGCAGAAAGAGGTTTATAATTATCAACACTGCTATGAAATAGAGTGTTGGTGGTTTTAAAGCTTTTTTATCCACCTGAAGAAAATGAAAGAAACATTTCGGGCACCCGGAAAAAAATACAAAATGCTGTCACCCCACAGAGGTTTAATTTTGTATGGAATGTTTTTCACTCTGCCGCTCATGGTTTTACTGAACAGCTAATTACCTGTATGAAAGGATTTTCAGTTTACCTAGTGTAGATTAAGCATTAAGAATTGGGCGTGCATGTTCCAGATGCCAACAAAGTACCACGTACGTCTCTAGTACTAGAGAACGAGGGAGGGATCGTTACTCGCCCCCCCCCCCCCCCCCCCCCCCGATATAAATCTGTTAGTACATCGTTTAAGCTAGTTGTAAGCACTGTTCTGGTTGCTGATTCTAAGCATTTTTACATTTAAGAGATCGCATTGTAAGAGCGACGAAGGGTTTTTGTGGAATTTTGCACACGGCGAATTCAACTGAACCTGTTTCAAGGTCGAAAGTCTTGATATTTCGAAGTTTACTTGAATTTTTGTCATAATCCAATTAAATTTTAATTAACTGTGGGCTGGTAAGTTTTCAGTGTTAAAATGGCACGCTTTTTCACAGTTGCTAAGGAAGGAAGGCTGAAGTATGGATCACCAACGGAGTAAGACAACTTAAATGCTAGTGAGATGCGAATCGAATTCGAGTGATCTGGCTATACAAAATAAATGGGACATATAGCAAAGTACATACCGATGCGCGGAATTTGGCGTGTTCTTATTTTATTTTGCCAGGCATTAGTGATCTATCACGAATGGACCGCGCCTCGGCGACTATCCATCGGAATTCATGCTTGAAACATGAGCATAATTTTGATTGAACTTGTCTGATAGGATAAAGTCACCGAAAGTGCAGAGTTGCCCAATCAGAAATTTCATTTTGTCAGGCGTGAGCCACTGATGGACCGCGCCTTTGCAGCGCGATCCATCAGTGACTATTACTCGTCAAAACTCTTTCGGACAAAAGATTTCTGATTAGGTTAGGGTGTTAGCTTGTGTTGATTATTGAGTAAATCCGGGCATTTCACTTAATCAAATTGATGACTTTAAAGGGAGGACAAAAGTGAGTTTTTTTAGTAAAGTGATGTCGTAAAAAAGTGAATAAATCTTCGTCCAAAGAACTGTTTACAAACGACTTGTCAAACCGAGTTGATGTGATTAGTAAACGTGATCAATGAATCTACTGCAACGGAATTACATACTAAGTTTATTGCGTGGTAAAAGTAAACAAATCTTCGTGAAACATGATGTGCTAGCGTTAGAACCTGGAAAAATTGTCTCGAACATTTGGTTCAGGCGTTATTTCTTATTAAAAAAAACGTCTTCATCCATTTTTTCATAGTTTTGATGAATGCTTCTAAACATCTTTAAAAACATGACATGAAAATTTACTCACCCCAGAAAAAAGTTTGTTTTATTAGCCATATGTGTTATTCGTTATCGGAAAAACATTGTCTTCGGTCCGAATTTGCATGTAGCTTACATGTCATGTCGAATCACAAATGTAATTTTACCGATAATTTTGATGTAATATTCGATTTGATGCTTCATTTCACACCTATTTACTTTGGTTTCACAGTGTCACAAACAGTTTTATGCAAGAATTTTTTTCCATGAATCCCTGCACTTCATGAGGCTCTTTGCACACATGTGGTTTCATGTACTTTTTCAAGTATGCTGTCTCTTGCGGCCCTGCTATTAGCGAATTTAGAAAAAAAAGGGTATGTCGTACGTACCCCTCAATGAGGCGGACTTTGTAGTCAATTCTAATTTCAACGTCATGACTAGAAAAATTCCTTCAATAACAGTACTCATCTATTTTTAGAGCAATCAACGAGACACGAGCAATTTCGACCGATCTTTCACACGAGAAAAACTGGCATTGACACCCTGTGACAAACTTTTCATTATGAATATGGATCAAACGGAATTTGACGGATTTAGCTACGTTAACAAGGAGTATGGCCAAACATCTTAACTAGATAGAAAATGGACACTTGCGTCGAACAGGAAGATTATATGATGGGCAAATGCAAAAAAGAGGCAATTGTATGTCGAGCATTAGCCACATTACATAGTTTTACTTTTAGGTAAAAAATATTACGTGGTATACATTTCACAGCGTTCGGGCGCCGTTTCATGTAACCGGCATACCCAAACCACGCTCATGTTTTTTTAAATGCTAATTTCATTATTTCGCGTGCTGTTGTAGTTGTATGTTAGTTGGTTATATACAAAATTAGAATATTTTCAATTTTGACGAAAAAATACTTTTGCCTGCTCACAGCGACGTGGTTCGTGACTGAAATTTCAGAAAAAGTCATGTGGTGGTAGATTTTTCTTTTGAAATATAAAGATGATAACTAGAGTGATAAGGGTAACGCTCTGAAGCATAGCTCCTTTGACATTTGTAATTTAGAAGCGAACAAATAGATGTTTATTGAGTACAAAATATGATATTTTTATCATTATTAGACTCTACTGCGTTTTAAAAAGCATTTATACGATATTATATACATATACGTTTGTTCCGTGTTGTCCAACATAAATCCTTCCATAACTTCATATTAAAGTTGGAATGCTGTGCAGTTATACAAGTTAATATTGACATAACTCAAACAGTGCTTACTGTCCATCAGTATAGCACGCCGACCGGGTCAAGTATGAGCCACAGATGGCCCGCGCCTCATAGGCGCGATCCACCAGTGACTCACACTTAACAAAAGATGATTTGTAGAATTTTTCCCGGCTAGAACTGAATATTGAATTAAACTGGTTTGTCTGCCGTTTTTTGGTATGAAATATTTCGTATACCATTTTTTTTATATCTAATGGAAGTTATTTTTTGACGAACCTCCCCATTGTGATATTTTTCTAGCTCTCTGATCTCTTAATCCTAGGTGGCACACTGCTGATGGGTTCTCTTATGTAGCTCATTATATATCAGTGGTCACTCGTTGGATACTCTGTTTTGATTTCGACTTTAGCCTACTTCGGATGATTTTGAGAAAAAGAGAGAAAAATTTGAAATATCCTCTTAACTTTTATTTAAAAGTAAGAAACAATACCTCGTTTATTCTGGTTTAGTTTAGATATAATGTAGGCCTGCTGAGTATTCCCATAATACTCGGCAGCACTTTAGGACTTTCAGCGGTATGGACTGTCTCTCTTTCCAGCTTGAATTTTAGGATTGTTTGATAGTTATGACCCCCTAAAAATATTTGCGGCCGTGGGCGTGTACCATACATTTAAATGCACGCTTCAAAATTCGAGCCTTCATTAATGTGAACACCGGTTACCTTATAAATTCATCAGAGACCGTGTTTTGGATATATTTCACAGTTTCCGTGTCGTATTTTGTCTCCCCTAAACCTGGTTTCGACGATCCATCAAGTGACCCGTACCTAACAAAGACTGATTGGATCTAATATTTCTCATTGTGTAACGATCACGTATTGTATTAAACTGTCAGAGAGCTTGGTCAAGTTAGGATGTATTTTATTAATTTTCGTCGTCTGATATTATCTTTCCGTCGACCAATGGTTTACCTATGGTTTGAACCTCATGAATAAAACTGTACATTCTGGGCGATATATTGTTTGTTTCTTGTATCGCAAAATAAGTAGCGGGAGAATATTACAAATAAGATTACAACGACCCGTCTTCACACCGAGACATTACAATCCCATCTAAGACAATTTATACCAGAAATATTTTATTACGCGACATTTTTTCCCTTCATATACATTTTTAATATGTTTGTTTTAAAATAGCAAATTTGTGTTGAAATTCGACGCAAAAATGTGTTTGTACTTCCCGCAATATTTGAGACTTCATTTCGCTACTGCATTTTGGAATAAAGTATGAATCTGACACTCCCAATTAACTCGCTTCTCATCAAATTTTTATACAATAACAACTCAAAATATGGTTTGACAATTATTCATTTTTGTAGTTAATACCTTTTGTGCACGATCTTTCGAGATCTGCAGGTGGATTGAATAACAAACTGCATGTTTTGCGGCGATGGCGTTCCATGCTGACAAATGATATTGAAAGTATAAACAATATACAAATTTGCCAATACATAAATGGAGAGTTAGCGCGCGTTTTCTTCGTTGTTGTTTTGTCTTTACTGATATCGTTTAAATTTTAATATTTATTCAGCTACATCCATTTCTGTGACTAACGTTTGTAGGACGAAGATAACACTATCTTATTAATATCAATATATTACTAAATCTTCGTAGTCGGCCTGCAGCAATGTTTGATCGAAATTTCAAAACTAAAACTGAATATAAACCAAGTCGAATCTAACTGAATAATACTTTCGTTATAATAGATAGACATTATCAACATTTGAGGATTTATTAAAAAGAATGAGGATTGAATTATTATAAGTCCCCCTTCTCTTCGATAATTTATTCATTGTTGGTAGACAATAATATTGCAATGGGTATTATTGCCATTGACACAAGGTTGAAATACAGTATGGTTGCTCCATTGCAGAGATCTGAAAAATAGTTTGAATTAATTTCTGAACATAAACGTATTAAAGATAATTTCATATGAAAGTCAAATAGAATCTCCTCCTGCCCAAAGATGTAATAATAAATTAATGAGCCCGAAGTCTATTATTTAGATTCGTTGCCTCATTGATTATGCTAATCTATAACTGAATATGTGACAAAAAGTTCAGATCATAACTAGCTACCAAGGTGAGAGGTTGGTGGCACGACATGATGGCATCTTTTAAGAGGAATGGTGCGCAAAAAATATCGATTCTCTCTATCGAACAAGAGTTAAAAAAGTAGCTTTGCATTGGGCAACTCACCGCTGGTTGCCCTCTGCGCTGCACAGGGGAGGTTCGTTCGTATCCCTTGGAGAATGTGCCGCAGGACACAATATTGGCGCTTTGCGGCTCAAATTTCTCCAATCTCATGAATGTACGGGATTTCCAGTTGGAAAGATTTGTAGGTCACACATGACCAAGAGCGTTAGTGGTAATGTTTTCCCTAATCGAGTAAGCCGTCTTCTCACCTCTTAGGTAAGAAAAATCATATCCTTTTCCATTTTTACATGGCCATAAAATCTTAGTACGGATAATCTAACACATGCAGATATTTGAGAAAAATTTTGTGACTGTTTTGCGGGAATGAAGATTTTTTCACACTCCATATTCCAAAACGTTGGTAGTCAATTCACAAACATATAATAAGTTGAGTTACCTTTGTGGCAATAACACGATTCCCCAGTAACGTTGAATTGCTCTGTAGTAACTACTTGCTCGATGCAGGTGTCACCATTTCCATAACCACACATTCTGGCAACAAACGGGTTTCCTGGAATAATAAAAACTACTTGATGTTTGGTGAAAAAATTGTTTAATTCCCGTCCTTATAATCTGAAATAAACAAATTTTTTGTAAATTATAAGATCAGGTTTCCGGCCAACTTTTCAGGAAAAAAGTTGATGCTCGCTTGTATATATTTTGTTGGTTCATTCATCAATTGACTTTGGTAGTATATATTCAAAGAAATACAAAAAAATATGAACAAGCAAGATGAACCGGTACATTGGATATTATGGAAATCCCTAGAAAACGCAGACTCTATAATTCGACTAGTGGTGTGCTAAATGAAGTATCCGTGTATTTTATACGCACAAAAACATTATATATGAAAAATATAAACATATGAAACATAAACGTAAAATGTGTATATACTTTACACTCTGACTCAAGTCAAATTGAAAACTTATATAACTTACCGTCAAATATACCATCAACTTTCACACATGCCGCATTAATTCCCGGTGCTGTAATGGGTCGATCTTCTGGACAAGTTATCACCTTTGTAGCGGTTTCGTTAATTGTGGTACAGTTAAAACAATCGTAGCATTCAAGTCCCCATCCTGAAACAATTAATTGGAAGCCATTCTTTACACAAATGACTTTCTCAATAAAAAAAAAAATTATTTTACATGTTTGGTCAAATATGGTTCCCTTGCTGTGTCGCAGAGGCATAGTTCATATATGAGCGTCCTATTCTTCACAAATTAGAATTTCTGATTGACTTCGGAACTCATCGAAACGAATCGACTATGATTAAAATTTTTAGACGCAATCGAGCATGGTAAATTCGGCCCGCGGTAACTGATATACCTACCTTTTTTGAAATGCGCGAGGAGAATTAAATAGCAACCAAACTTCAAATTATTCCGTTCCTACAATCGATGTTATTGCCGGGATTATGGATTTGTTGATTCGCCGTCTTTATGTCAGCTAGCCACAATCCTTGAAGCCTTGGCTGCGCGATCCATCAGTGACTCGAGCTTAACAAACCATGCTTGGTCATTTTCTGACTGGATTGATTTTTTTTTGGCATAACGGCAAATAGGTAAATATCTCAGTAGTCATTCATAAGAATTTATTATTTAAGATCCAAGATAAAAAAGAAAAGCAAACCTTTTGCAAATACTGAAACTAGCAGAGTGACTGCAAACAATGTCCTTTCCATATCTTTATTAACGATTTCTTTCTTTACTATATCCAATTTTGACTTTTCTGATGACTAATGGATGTTATTTTAACTTTAAATAAAAGTAATTGATAACTCGGGATAAATATCCATTCGAGATAATATTTTCCCAATAGTTTGTGCATAAAATTGATATGGGCGCCCGTGGGATTATTTCTGGTCAGATATTTCTATTTTCTAATTTGGTTGATTCGAATTCTCCCTGTTATTGGGCATAATTTGTCAAAGATTCAAGCAAAAACTTCAATGAATATGAATATATAGTAAATGTTGGCTAACATATTGGAAACGTTTGTCATTTATTAAAATTTTACCCATGAGTTTCTTAAAAGGAATCAGGCTCGGAAATATTCGATTTGAAATAATATAATTCTAGATTTGGTTTGAATATAAATGACCCTTCGTCAGCACGATCGGAAATACGCATCCTAATGCTTTACCGATTGAGCTAGCCGGTACCCTAAAACATTTACAATGCTCGAGCAGGTACGATTATCTAGCATCCTGTCGAGGCTGCTTCCCGTAAATCCATATTATACGCATATCACTGGCGGGCACCGTAAGTTGTAATCCATATCGAGCCCGCTCAATATCGATAATGGTTCACTTTGTTGAAGCTGCTCGATCCTAGTTGTCGCCTGTCCGAACCTACTCTCACAACGGACTTAGTCAAAACACGTGTTTTGCTTTCACGCAGCCCTCATTTTCTGGTCAATTTTAGATGAGCGGGTTTTTTAGTTTGGTTTTCGATGCAGATAGGGTAATTTTGCAATTGTACTATTAGTTTGAAGTACATTACATAACTATTTACCTAAATTAGGACACGTGGCACATGGTAATGGTACAGACAGGCAGATCCCTGTCCGGACTATTTTATGGCACCCTAAAAAAATCGTTATGTATTGTTCAAATCGCTTCTTTCGAAAGCGTATGGCAATAAAACTTTAATGTGTGGTCAATAGATTTTTATTATTATTCATATCACATAGCCGCATCCAGAGCAAATGTACATCCTTCTACACCTGCTGACTTTTCCAAAAAGAGAGACTGTTAAAAAATTGCATTAAAATACGAGGTATTCTTTTATTACTTGATTCCGTTTTATCAACGGGAGGCATCCCACAAAATATGCCTGTCTAGATTAAACGGTAAACATCAAAATAGCACTCATTAACAAATTTATGCTCTTGGCTTTATCTTAATTACATTGAAATCACTGGATGTGAAATAAAATCAATCAAAGAACCACGACTCCATTATAATTCAATTAAGACGTGTTGTCATAAAATAGAATCAATGACGATGAGAATGTCATGCACCCGGCAGTTAAAAAAATCCTAAAGGGATTCTGCACGATTTCTCGATAGATTTACGCCAACTCGAAGAAAACCAATTTTACGTTGCTTTTTTCAACAAGATTTGCAATAAAAATGTTACTCCAAGCAAAAAAACTTTGCCTGAGCTGCACTTCATAATTTAACCGTGGGCTAATTTAAAAATGTTGACCCCTCCTGCTAGCTTTTGAATGTGGCATTGCTTACGTGCACACAGGCTTTTTTTTACCATGAAATCAAGAATTTATAAACTTAATGTAATCTTCAGACAAAATTGCCACATATTTTGCATTTTTTAGATCACTCAGAGCCCGGATTGTTGCCTATTTTATGGTTAATTTCCGCAGCAACAGCATTATGAGCGGAAAACATCCCACATAGAACTGAACCGCTATGTTAAAGGGCATTGAGTGGTATCCGCCCTGGGTGATGGTAAAGTTATCCACCACGTCTTTGCTTCCTTTTAGTCCATTCTTGCGTCACACGGGATATGCTATAGGACCATTCGACATGACTATCCTAGATTCCACCAATATCACAGTAGTTTCTAATTACGTGCTAACAAATTGTCACCTGGTGCGTGTATTCTAACATTTCCAAAAAGCCTGTTAGATATAGTGAAGACACTCGGTAATTTTTTGTATATACATACAAATGGTCATAAATTAGCCTATTTAATTTTCTATATATTTTTTTAAATCTGTGTGGAACTAGAAATATATGTCTAGATGCAGCTATGCTTTAAGCAAATCAAATTTATTGGAGAAAATTGTCACAATATAATTCCATGAAGAATATCAACATAGGGTAGGTACTCAAGAAAATCATAAGTTATCATAATTATTTTCTCAAACTATTGAAATGGATAATATAATACACCACTCTTTGACCAAAGACGACCCCAGTTCTCACACCTTAAAATTAATTGAGTTCCTATCTGTAATCAAATGTTCACCACAAGGCCTTATACTAATCCCCCCCCCCCCCCCGCCCGCACACTATTTTACCCACCTCTTTCCCCTAGCAAAAATGGTGCTATCTATAGACTGCCAGCTCATCCCAGTGGCTTCATCCACCCTGGAAAGGCTGATATAGATATCACCAGTGTACTGTAGTCCTTACGCATATTTCTGTAGCCTTATATGTTATCCGTCCTTGTTATATTATTGTTGTTGCCACTGTATATGTCCGTTTCTTCTTTTCATTTTGCTTGTTTGTTTCCTTGCACATACAGAAAGTTTACTTCAGTGAAATTGCACATGGTTAAATTGTACACATAGTGTATTTGCACCATGTAGAATTGTACCTCGTGGAGTTGAATCCAGAGAAATTGCGCCGGGTGAAATCGAATCCCTTGGAATGAAACCCAGTGGAATTGCGCAGTGGTGGATTGCAACATGTAGAATTACAACTAGATAAACTGCATTCTACTGTGTGCAATTCCACAGAAATTATTCCACGGAATGAAATAAGCCTATACCACGTTGTGTAATTTTAGCAAATGCAATTTTATGGAGTGAGATGAATATTAAATTTAAGGAAATTCCTTTTGGTGCTCTTATTCACCCAGATCTAATTTTGGGTGTAATTCTACCTGATGCAATTATCTTTGTGTGGAATTCTATCTTTGTTTGTGGTCTGTTCAAGATTAGAAGCGCCATATTTTCATTCCAAATCGCGTCGGATTTGGATTCAACAAGAAATAAACCTCTGATTTATTCACAGAGTAAAAGTAAGTTTTATTCAGATTTCATTGACATAAGCAAAATCATAGTGAAAACAAACTTATCACAAAAATATACAGCAATAGAACCGAAAACTATGAAAAGCGACAAAACCTAGGATCAATTTCGAAACATGGAATAAGTACACGTGCTAACTCACTCGAATAAGCTACAATCACACGTACACACGCATACAGTCATAACGAAGAATGCGAAACGCGAATTAGTTTGCACTATCCGAACGTTTTATCTTTACTGTGACAATGCAATCAAAATAAATCAATTTATTATTTTATTTATTTTTAGTTAAGGAATACTTACTACAATGTATAATGTAATATACTAACTATTGTTAAGGTTTTTCATTTCACGCCTTTCAATTATTTGTTCGTTAGCTGTCGCTAACCAGACGTATAGTCATTTCGACATTTTACTACGGTCTGTTGAACTCACGTTGATTCAGTCGGTAGCCTTCGTTTGCTGGTTTGCTATCTTCTACAAGTAAAGTTTATTTTTCAATATTTCGTAGTGTTAGCATAATGTTGAATATAGGCGGTGGGCTATTGATAACTGAAACTGAGAGCGATACATTGGTGATAAAAAGCTTTATTTAATGTGAGACTATGCAGTATAGCACGCTTTTTCACGGGGGTGCCTGACACAGGAAAGCGCTGAACAATTTGTCCCACTAAATGTACTTTTTCTCTTTCAAGCCATTGACCATATTTGGATATCGACGCTCAAATTCAGAGATAACAGCATTTTATGTATACTGTATACCGGTATTTGATAACACATATTTATACAGGTATGAAATATGACCAGCGACATATTAAGAACCTTGAGTAGGAGACAATTTTTGAAAATTTTTCAAAAATGAACTATTATATCATAATCAGCACCACAGGGGGAAACTTCTTTCGATAAATGGGCTGAATCATCGAGAAACAGCTAAAAAAAGTTGGAGGCACAGAAATTGGGATTTCAGAGCCTAAAATTTGCAAATTTTTTAGATTTCCTGCTTTCAAAGGCATTCAAAAGGCCATTCTATCATTATTTATTGGTCGGCGAGAGTGAGGTGGCCTGGAAACATAGAAAGTACAAAACCATTGGCGATTGAAGAGTTAATAAACACTAATATAAATGCAATAATATACGATCAAAAAATTTATGCACCGGCAGTGATTGATGCTAAACTTCTGTATTAAAGTACACATCCATAGTTATGCATGTTCTGTAGAAAGCTTAAAAATGCAGGGGGTTCTGTTTTCTAATATTTTTTGAAAATGGGGATTTTGTCGGTGGGGGTATTGTTCTCCCATATTCCATTGGGGGATTTTGTCCTTTCCTTTGACAAGTTACTGTCATCGATTCAATTTTTCCAGTGATTCGAAGTCAGCAGAACCAATTTTTCAACTTTTTAGCAAATTCCAAAAGATTTTTAAATTCAATTTCGAAACAAGAGATATTCGATTTTGGGCTCCCTTTAATCAGCTTGTTTGTCATTACCAGCATATTTTTTTGTTCTTGTTCTATAAAAATTGTTTTAATTTGGCGATAAACTTGGACGTGTCTGACAAAGTTTTATGGGGTATATATTAACAAACATATATATACATAATGGTGAAAATAATATGACATGTTTTATACTTTCAACATGTTGAAATTCTATGTAGAAAGTCTTCTTCAGGACGATGGTAGGACGTGAAAATTGAGGATGTAGACTACCAGAATATATATAAGCAGATCAATGCTTCTTTCATTGTCATACGATGTATATTTGACACACATTTACTAATAAATTCTGAATAGATACATCAATATAAGTGTATAATTATATACAGGATCTACGTCATTCTAGATGCATATATTATAATTTTTATAAATTTCTTGCTACATAGTCCACGTACATTCATGGGAAATCATCCTTCATCAAGATTTTCACCCGAGTTTCAAGAATTACGAAAGAAAACGTTCAGACCACAAAAGCCAAAATTATCCCCATTTATTTCGGTGGTTGACATTGTTGCTGGAATAGGTATATTAGCAGTGTTTGCATATACAATTTATACAGAGTAAGTCCTTGTAGTTTTTGTTAGAACGATATTCGCAGCGAGATGATGATTTCTGTCTAATTTTACAACCTAACATTTGCCATATATCATGATTTCACTGCATAATGAATCCATTTAAAATTCATTTAAGAAAAAATATTTCTAATATACTGTATTTTGTGGCCTATAAGCATCTCCTTATTAATGGTCGCAGAAAGTCATTTTTCCAAAATTTTATTATTTTGTGCTCAGAAATGACGTGACAAAGTGATGGTTGCAAAGTTAACAGAGTTTATTAGCACTCAAGTTCGTCAAAGAGCCTGTGAATGACTCCTCAAAAATGGAAGTGCACGCTACGCGTTATCGTATGCTAACGTTACTGTAATTTATTAACCCAAACGCATGGACAGTATTGTATTGACCGAAAAACATCGTTTTCTTGAAGGGTTCTGATTTAAGTTTGACATTCCATGTTGTAATTATTATTTATCGAGATGCACATGCATTTTAATGCATCGTCTACTAATACTAAGTCGTTTATTTTCCCTAAACTTCAAATCAACGTTTAATCGTTGGCCAGTTGGTGTGATTGGCAAATCGTCTATCTATCCTTGGATCAAGATTAGACACAAGACATGTTTTGAACATAAACAGAACCTACATGACGAAATGGGTTTCCACAATAGTACAAAACAATATCACAGTGTGAAAATGTACAATTTTGAAATTTCCCTAATCAATTATTAAAGGTACGACGTGGATTGGATTTGAGATTTCACAATTGTAGAATTTTGCTTGCTTAGTTATTAGGGTGGCTTCGATTGCGTCATTTTCGAAACGTCAAAGTGGTTCACCTCGAACTTGCTAAGTTTAGATCGGTTGGAAAGATATTTCAAACAACATAACATTGCTAATAAAATAATTCATTTTTATTTAAAAATCCAGCTAATAAATAACATATTCTTCGATTCGACAATTGGGGGATTTTCAATTTGGCGTTTTTTTCAAACAATATTCGACATCATGCACACGTTATCGTTAGACCGATGGCATGTGCTGTCCGAAACAAAAACATACTCCTTTATTGTAAGGTTATGCGAAATCTGCAAATAATGCATGATTGGAGCATCATCACTCAAGGCTCTTGTATGACGGAAACTTGAACTGTTCATGATACTAATATTGGCAATAAAAATAAAATCAAAACATGGGCACACAATCGACGGACAGTACTAAGGGGGGACTTGATGTATTTTACTCAAATTTATTGTGCAAATAAAATATGAACATGTAAAATCTGTGAAACATATCAATCAGTGCAAAATAACCTGGGTCTCCATACAACCGCAAATTTGACACACCCTGTACGCACGTCAACTTAACATCTACATATATGTTTAAAAAAAGTCTTCACAATTCGCAGTGGATCGGGTTGAATCGATACATAGGTTGAAACAGAATTAAAGTATAAGTCTCAAAAGGGACGGTTTTGGAAAAAGTAGCTATTTGTAGTGTCGAAGTACTGTAAATGCTTCACAATACCTGACTATATGAATATCCCTTTCTGTTGATCAAAAATAAATGTGTGTTTAAATCTTTGCTCTCACACGAAACTCGTTGAAAACTCTCCCGAAAAAAAGCAATTAATCGAAAAACATAATATAAGAACATGTGTATTGCATAAGAAAGGCAAATGAACATATAACATTTTTGATGAGTTACTAAGCAATTTTTGTGGATGGAGGGTGGAATAAGATTTCATCTTAAGGAAGGGATTTCAGGAAATCTTTATAATAAATTCTTATAGTTGCCATTTTCTGGGATTGTATTGGAACGGAGCGGAGTAGATGATATTCTGCCAATCTTGCTTGCAAAACTATTACTAAACATTCCTCATTCAGGCATAGTTCAGCTTGATGGGGAAAACTCCAATTTGGTGTAACTAGATATTCACCTAATCGCTCATTTCCCCCATTTCAGAGGTTGGAAAATTGATTACAAGGATAGACAAATATACACAGTTGACAACCCTCCGCCTACCCTTTATGAGCGAGCGAAACAGTTGTGGAAAGAGGGGGATTCTTCTAAAAAGGTAAATTTAGAAATAATATTAGAAATAACTCTGTTCATTGATTTATTTCTGCAGTGTTTCATCTTATCAAGATGAAAAATGCTGGTCCACAGAGGTATGGCCGAATGAAATGCCAATGAGATAAGTTCACCAGTTCATTTGTTCCAGTCTTTATATATGTATAATGTTTTTATATTTGCTTTTACGCATATGCATATTTTTAGCAGAAAGGCACTGAAGAAGGCATATGTATTTGGTTATTTGCAACTAGGGTTTTCCTTATGGTTTAGTTTAATGGATATTTGAAACTTGATATGCAACATTGCAGATAAATGAAATTGAGCTGATATTCAACTATAATTTCTCCACAAAGAAAAATTTGACATATTTCATGATTTCACTGCAAAATGAATCAATTTGAGAATATCAAGAAAGGAAATTACTTTTGATTGAAATTTTAGAAAAAAGGCATATATACTCCTCACGACCCTCGACTATAAATATACAATTCAAACAAACACAATATATTAGTAGCCAATGATGATACTTCCACTGTCATATATTTTTGATGACTTTCTGGGTGAGTTTCTGAGGTTTTTTGCAACAGAAGTCTGATGTGTTATGGTGTTGGAAGTCAACTTCAACCCTTGATGATATGCCAATGATTTTGTTTATATTGTGTTATCGTCACTTTTAGTGTGATTAGATAATATTCGACTAATAATATTCTCCATTATTTGCGTCATAACAACTAAATCGGGTGTTTTAACTTTATTTGAAAACTCTCCCACAACTTTCTAGCAGTTGTAATAATGATAATCATTTTCCAATCTTTATTCAAGTGAATAAATTAATTTGAATCAAAATGGGGAGACGAAATAAAGATTCAACAACACAAAAGGTCAGAGGACCAGGGAAGAAAGCAAGACGACAACAGGATTTTGAGATGCCAAAAGTATGGAAAGGTACATACAGCAGTAATGTGGTGAAATAAAATTTTTGGTAATAAAATTATGGTGGAATATTTTTCTAAATTTCAAGATATAAAGAATTTAGACAAATTCATTCCATGATATATTTATTTCAATAAACATACTTGTAGAATATTCAATTTTTGTTTTTGCATCAGTATTTCTTTAGTATTACCGTATTGAGGCAAAATTTCATCTTCTGTATATAGATGAACAAAAAGAAGGGAAATCACTGTCCAGCAGAGCAAGAAAACGAATGAAGATACGAGAACAGAAACAAAAACAAACTGAACAAAAGCCTATAAAACTAGATGAAGTTGGTAAGTTTAAGAGGATATTGAATTCCACTTCATCAAAAGATATCAGACTTGTCGTCATACTTTGATTGGATTCTGGAATTTTTAGAAATCTCTCTTTGTGTAATGCAAGTTTGCAATATACTCAAGTAATTTCTGAAGTATCCGGGAAATACAAGGTTTTTTAAACATTTCTAGGTGAAGAAGAAGATATCGAAATGATGGGTGATGATTTGAGTGATGTAATAAATAACAATGAAAGTAGCGGACTGAAGTTATTGTCCGATGATAGCGATGAAGATGATTTGGATATGGTTTGTACAAAGTTATTACAATTCTGGCTATTTACATCAATGTTCTTGTGTTTAATAATGTGTTAAAATCCTAATAATATAAACAGACTCTCAACAGATGTTTTTAGATTAGGACTGATTTTTTTTATATTGTTTCATCCCTGTTTGTGGAATTATGAAAGCATGTTTTGAGCATGTAATATGTGTCTGATAAGAACCTGTGATGAAACTTCCACAGTCTTAAATATTACACTTGATGACTCCTGGGTGAGTTACTGAGGTTATTATCAGTCACTTGTACATTTAATTTTGAATTGTTTCCAAACGAGAGTTGTATTTTGTCAAGCATGCTGATTCGCCAGATCATAAGTGAGACAAATATCGCTTTGTGCAACCGATATCAATACAGATATTTTGACATTTTTTGACCACCGATAACCAATGTTTTATCTTGTGTGAGACCCATTGAAAGATCTTCCATCTTTCCAACGTTTTGATTCGTTACTAGAAAATTTTTGCTGAGGGAATAGAATTTCATCTCATGCGAATAAAATCGGCTGAGAATTTCTGCCCAAGAAAAGTGAAAAATATTGCGCAATTTTGGCTTTTGAAAAAAAAGCATTACTTCAGAAGAATTGTGCACGTCCATAAGCGTATTTCGGTTGCCCGATATTATCGGCCGCTTTTGTGATCCGACCGATATATCGGTAATTTCCTGTCTTCTGCGCGTCCTTGTCCTTTCCGTTTAAAGTGCAGTTGCTGGTAGTACATCTTATAGTAGCTCTTTGCTATTGCGTGGCTGTTTCCTTTTCGGCACTGCTTCAGGCTTTAATCAGGAGTTTTTTAATAAAAAAAATTAAAATTTGTAGAATCTATTAAAGCAACTGTGAAATAATTCATGAGTAGTCTTAATATGCTTCCGTTCCTTTATTAAGTAAGTTTTCTTCGACGATTTGATGCAATTGAAATATTCATTTCTTCGACTAAACATGTAAGTTTTATAAAGGAAAAACAGATTCTATCACTCTGTTTCATTCTATTCAGGATGATGATTTTGGGGATGAGATAGACAGTGAAGATGAAGAGAAAGCAGCAATAAAACAGAAAGTGTTGGGTAAGAAATGGGGTTTGGGTTACGGTGATATTCTGTCTAAAAATGGAAATTTAGTTTCCTAATATAAATGTTTTGTGATTTGCTGAATCATAAAATATTCAATAGTTTATAAGCAACTCGAATTGAAAAATTGAAAAAATTTTATGATTAGATGTTCCAATCTCTATTTATAAACTAGATTTAATTTTGATTTGAACTTTCTGTGTGAAATATATACATCTTGTTTTAGTGTAAAGTGTTTAAGTGTTAAAGCTACTGCAGAATGTGGCACCAGCAGTCTAATCGAAAAAATAGAAGCGTCTTTTACCAAATATGCGTCACTGATGGATCGCGTCAATGAGACGCGGTCCTACTGTAACACATGCTCTGCAAAATAAAATTTCTGATTGGGAAGTTCACTCTTCAGTGGAAAATATTTCATTCATAACCAAAACACAGTAAAGTGCAATGATTCATATCTGCCTTGGGAGATATTATTGCAATAGACTTTTCTTGTTATTCTCGTGGAATGCAGGAAATACATTGGGATAATACTAAAACATGCACCTGCAGAGATGAGTTGAAAAGTAAACAATGAATTTCACAAAGAAAATGGCTGCTAGGGTTGAACCCCCAAAAAATATGGTCGCCATTGGAAAAAATCTCAGCTGATATTTCGTGGTATATGAATACCTCTGCAGATTATTACAGTGCCCCTTTCGAGTGTCTGGTAGCAACCCAACTGTACAAAGAGTTTCAAAACAAATAGCCGTGTTATCAAATGGCAGTTTTGATGGTTTAGAAACTTTTTGGTCACCGAAGAAAATGACATGAACGTTTCCGACACCCGAAAAAAAATCTGCTATATTGGCTCTGTGATTATTTCAAGCGTCAGTTATCATCAATACCCTAAGTTGATCATTTTTTATAGAGGAAATGTTGAGTGAAGAAGAATCGGATGATGATGATGATGATGATGATGAAGGTGATTCTGGCACTCTTCTTGATGTTGAAAAGAAAACAAAGGCACTGCAGAAAAAGAGAGCTGAAATAAACAAGTATAATGTTTGTTTTTTTTATTCTAATCCTTTTATGTAGTTTGCATGTTATACAAAAGTTTTTTGATCCTAATAGCAAGGTATTTTGCTGTTCTAGTTAAACGTAATTTTGTTTTTTTGATTATTCTTAACAGATTGATTTTGAATAAAAACGTGATATATGTTGAGTTTTTGTTGTAGAATTTGACATAAATTAATATTCTGCTATAAAATGGGCAAAATATTGTACCATTTAACAACCCTAGGGATGGGTTGTACCACATAGTACATTAGTGCATGAATGTGATTTCATTGTCTTGTTGTGGTTGATGAAATATTTTTGAACTACTCTATAAGAGCTACTGGTCTGAGGGAAGTGGACTAACTACTTTATCCTTCCTCTGTACCTTTGTGTTTGCGGATCCATATGCCTTACATGCAAGGAAGGATACAGTAGCAAGAGTAACTATGAGTTTGGTAAATTCATCGTTGAGTTTTTTCCATTTAGACCGGTTGATAGTTCATAGTTATCCAGTTACTCTGTAAGAGTATGTCTATTATTTCCATATTTTGTATTACATTTTAAGTTGGCAAATAATTCGAGTTTATAGTAAAATTTTGTTAGACAATGTTGTAGACTAGTAAAAAAAAAAATGTTGTAGACTAGTAAAAAAAAAAAAAAAAGTAGACTGTTAAAAAAAAATTGTTTTGTTCAGAGCTGTGACAGAAGATGATATACAGACTAACATTCAAGAATCTGAAGCCTTTGTACTACCAAGTGGTCAAGAAATTGAGAAAGATAATATCCTTTTTTAAACTGAATTTCACAATGTAGTTGTAAAAATCGTTATACATGGTGGGAGAATTTTGTTTTCTCTAATATCCAAACCTTTCATTAATGTCATTTTATTTGGATAAACCAATTTAAACCTATCGATATTAGGAAGTGATGATATCGATTGCAGTTTTTTGGCATAGTATTGTAAAGTTACATGGATTTAAAACTTTATCATTCTGTACAAATTTATTGTGATATCCTTGTTTTTCTACAAAGTTTTCTTTAATTCCGGAATTTAAACGTATCCCAGCTGCAGGTCTTGAAGTAATACAACAAAGAATCAAAGATATTTTATCGATATTATCTGATTTTGCCAACAAGAGGGATCAAAACAGGTAAATAAATCAAGTTTACTGCAATTTTATCCATAAATGTTCAGATACGGTTCGGAATCTTATGTTTATTACAAATATGTAGATAAACGATAGATATATATGGTGTTAAGAGTTGAAAAATCTGTATTTGTAATTCCTGCTGGAGTTCTTTAAAAAAAATGTAGTTGTGCTTCCTGTAAATATATGCTTCTCGAATTTATATGACCCAATACATGCTTGTATTAAATTGCATAAAACACAAGGATATGATAATAGAAACGTAAAAAAACATGCAATTAACACAAGCTTGTATTGTAGCCTTTACCCTGTTCCAGGGCAGCAAAATCTTGTTTTTCTTCGGGTGTCAGAAACGTTCATGTCATTTTCTTCGGTTGACCAAAAAGCTTCAAAACCATCAACACTGCTATTTCATAGCAGTATTGATGGTATTGGAACTTTTTGTACAGTTTGGTTGCTATTATGCTCCCAAAACAGAAATTTTGATTCTCTGAGCAAGACATATTATCATGAAATGTTACCCATTTGTTAAGTTTTCTTCTGATGGAGCCCGTTTTCTTCAGGTGTCCGAGTACCATAATAGTAGCTGAGATTCTGCCAGTCTGCCCTGTTCTATTCCTTACTGGTGTAATCCGATAGTCTGTGTTAATAGAATGCTTATCCGTTTATTTTCAACCTCTGTATCAGTATTGGATTCAGTCAATTTGAAACTTTTGTACCTATTTCTAGGAAAAGGAAAGATTACATCACTGTGTTGTGTAAAGATTTATGCATTTACTACAGTTACAATGAATTTCTAATGACCAAACTCATGGAGTTGTTTCCATTGTCTGAGGTAAGGCGACGATTTTTACCACTGGAGTAGGAGTTTCAGAATAAAAACCTTTGTTTTACCGACTCAAACTGGGAAAGTTAATATGTTAATATGTAACCCTTTCAGAAATAATATTTTTTGTCAAGCATGAGCCACAGATTGACCCCACTTTGACGGTGTGATCCATCAGTGACTCATATGAGAAACATTACTTAGGTCTTAGTTGAGCAGGTTAAGAAAATTCAGTTCAAACCATATTTCAAATACTATTTAATTTACATAATTGAATTCCGAAATTTTCTGAATTTGGTCACAAAAATTTCTGCTTCCTGTGTTTATTTTTCCATTTTGTGGAAAAAATTGAGTTCATGTCCAATTTTAAAGAGTCTTGTCTAAAGTCTTTTTGATCCTCTTACGTTCATTCACTGATCATGTTCTGTTCATGCTCATAAAAATATATCATTGACTGCATAATAACGAGTGTAAATATATGATTGAATACATGATTTGCAGATCTTGAATGAAATTGTTTGCGTTAGTCAGGCTCTTTGATTTATGATCTTGTTTTTTAGCTGATTGAATTTCTGGAGGCGAATGAAGTTCAGCGTCCAATCACAATTCGAACTAATACATTGAAAACCAGAAGACGAGATTTAGCTCAGGTATTTTGGTTTCAGTTGTTTCAAAATCCATGGTTTTTCTTCTAAATGAGTTGAAATATGTAAGTTTCGATAAGATTTTGAAATACCCCTTCCGGTTAGATAGCTGGCATTGACAACCCTAGCACACTAGTTCTTATTTCAGATCAGTGGTCGCCTTGCCTGTGATGAGAAAATCCACTGTCAGAAATATATTTGCTGACTGCTGGGTGAGTTCCTGAGGCTTCTTTGCCAGTTGCAAAAAATATGTCCGAACATCTTTTGCCAAGCATGAGTCAGTGATGGATCGTGCTGCAGAGGCACGATCCATCTGTGACTCATGTATGACAAAAGTGAATAGCTGGTTGGGTGGCGTGGTCTTAAGAATCGAATCGCCTTACCAGATACCACTCACTGCCTATACTATGGACGTTTAGTTTTGTGTAAAATATTTTATGCTTAAGGTGAAGTTTGCAATGTGGCATTATGTATTCAGCGTTTTGTCATATCTGTAATTTCGATTTGGCTTGTTCGAACTTGCATTGAGTGAATCTTAATTTGAAAAAGATCTAGTGATATACTCTAAAATTCAAAAAATCTTGATTCTATCAATTTTTCAGGCATTAATTGGACGAGGTGTCAACTTGGATCCACTTGGAAATTGGACTAAAGTTGGCTTGGTTGTTTATGATTCTTCTGTACCGATTGGTGAGGGATGTCTTTCATTTCAAGAGTGAAGGCTTTTTTTGCACAAGCAGTATATGTGAAACATATGTTGCATGCGGGAACATAAAATACATTTTAAGGAGTAATAAAATCTAGTTTTATGCCAAATTTCTCAGCAATAAGATGATTCTACTGCAGAATTCAAAAATCTGCTGAAAAACAAGAATCTCGTCAGTCTGAGATCGTGTTTCAAACTTTCAACTCTTCACACTTTGGTCTTTTTTTTTCTCCTGCTTGGCGCCGATAAAGTGATTATTGTATTGCTTTATTTTGCATTCAAGGTGCGACACCTGAGTACTTGGCTGGTCATTATATACTACAAGGTGCATCCAGTCTCCTACCGGTGATGGCACTTGCACCTCAACCAGGTGAAAGGATACTTGACATGTGTTCGGCTCCTGGTGGAAAAACTTCCTATCTTGGTGAGTTTGCTCTGTTATTGACGCGACTGTGCAGCGATTCGAATTGATCGAATACTGTGGTACTCGAGACCATATATCGTTGAATATCTTTAATTATGCAAAAGTAGAAAATGGTCTTGGCAGCAGCTGGATAGAAGTCATGGCGTCCTAATAGCGAATGGTGTTAAATTTGCAACGAAAGAAAACATAAGTAGCGTACAGCATCGCATTCTCTACTTAATCAAAAGCACACATTTAAAATTTAATATAAAATGGGGACGCGCGAAATGTAAATTTTATCTCAATCGAGTATTATGAATGAATTGAGAAAATTCTACTGAATCTTTAGTACTGTTGTGTCAAAACTATGTTGCAAAATTAATTTCTCTACTATAAAACCTTATTCAATTAAGCAAAATTAGCATGTTGTATTTTCATACACTGATTGAGGGTCTTTATTGTCACTGTATAAAATGAAATTATTTTCGAATCGAATATCTAATCGAGACATTTCAAATTGAGACATTTCAAATTGAATTTTTCTCCAAATTATTTGATTACAATAATTGACCGGAAAATTCAATAAGTGGCAGATTTATCCCTTTCCAATCAGAAAATATGTGTTGTTAAGACCGCTTCATCCAGGCACGGTCCATCAGTGGTTCATACTTGACGAAGTGAAATTTCTAATTTAGGGGAAAAATTTGAAAAAAATATGTGAAATTGAAACAAAAATTTTCTTTGATCAACGAAATGGTTATTCGGATGATCTGTGTTTTAAAATCGATTTAAATCTTAAATATAGAAGTGGCATCTCCAGCAGAATAATTTTTTAATACAGTGCATAAGCTTTGTCTAAGCTTTCTATTGCTATGCATTTTTATTCAGCTCAATTAATGAAGAATACAGGACTTGTCTTTGCGAATGACGTTAATAAAAATAGAATAAGAGCTGTAGTTGGAAATCTACACAGGATGGGTGTCAGTAATTCTGTTATATCAAACTATGATGGAAGATCTTTTCCAACGGTAAGAATTGTGATAGTTATGATAGTTGGTTTGTAACGCTAAAGCGCAGGCTGAGTACCGTTCTCTGTTTATGGCATTATATCACCGGTCTAAAAAATTTCGATGTTTGCATGGTTTGATAGTACAATGCAGAGTGTCTAAATCAAAATTGTATGGATGTCAGCTCACGGTTTATATAAAACTTTGTAGCAGTTACTACTATCTTGCATATCACTATCAGAAATTTTCTTTTTTAAGCGTGAACCTCGGAAGTATTTCACACTGAGATTATCAAAAAAGTAATGTTACTCCCAATCAAATAAAAGCAGATGAATATGAAACTACTCACATTCATCATGACCCTTTGTCTCCTATAAACTTCCTTGCAGTTGGTGAATGATGATGTGAAAACTCATCTCACTTTTTATTTTTTTGCCAGCATGCTCATCAGAAGGATTTAATTCTTTTTGCTCAATGCTGGATAAGTCATGGACAGTTTCTTATTTTTGTTATTTTTGCCCTAGATTATGGGGAATTTCTCCAGAGTATTGTTGGATGCACCGTGCAGTGGTACAGGAGTTATTTCTAAAGATCCTTCAATTAAAACAAATAAAGATGAAGATGATATAAGGAGATGCTCCCATTTACAGGTGGGTGTGACCTTCAATGGGGCAATATCAATGAAAGTTGATTAGTGTTCAAATTTTGAAATTATGGAAAGATCTTGTGAACTTATAATTTATTAAGTCAACTTTTTCAATGTTTTATTTGCAACACTTCACTGGGAAATGAACCGAGCCTGAGTATGTCTAAGGGAATAGGTGTTTATCTCTTGTCCATGCTCGTTCAGCCATCGGCTTAATTAAATTCTATAGAAAGTAATACAATCGAGCGTCATTCTACTCAATATTTCAAAGATAAATAAAAACACGGATTCACTTGTCAAGACATTAATTTAATACAAAATATTATTCGATGCATTTTATGAACTTCAATGCAACAATTGATGACTTTCAATTGCCAAATATTCAAACTCGATTTTTGCGTTTTTTGTCATTGCTTTTTTGTTTATGGCACAATGTGTTTTGTGCCCATATTCCGAAATAACGTACATGATAGATGCGTATTTATGAGATTATAAATCTCGGGTTATTTAGACTTTGGCTACGGGGTGGTTGGTACTACCATGGACTCGGCACGGAGTCCGAAAAATAGGCGGACCCGACCCGAAGTCGGAATACTCGTCCATCCCTGGTGGGAAATTCAAGTGCTAGTCACTAAAAATTGTTTCCCTTTTTCAAAATTGCTAGTCTGGTGGTATTTTTTAACATTTGAATTATTGTTTTTGTCCAACAAGAATTTGGAAAAATTCCATTGCTTCGTGCTGATTGTAGCTCTAGCTGAACCACCCTATTTGTATGGTAATATGAATGAAAATGTGTACTCATTGTCTAAGATTACACTGATTACTAGTCATAGCATATTATTGGAATTTTTGTGAATTGAACCATAATTGTTACAGAAAACTTATTCGTACATTTCGAGTTTAAGCTCTAATCCTCTGCAACTTTTTGACTGCTTCTCATCACGCTAACTTTTCAATACATTCATTTTAGAAAGAATTGATTTTGTCAGCCATCGATTCCTGCAATGCAAAATCTGAAAGTGGTGGATATATTGTATATTGTACATGTTCAATACTGGTGGGTTTATTATAAGCTAAGATTTTCCTATTACTATTGTCAACTGTCCGATTCGATGTGTTTGTGAAGCTCATTGTTCTTTGCTTTGGTCAGATATAAATTTGGATAAAAGTGTAGAATATAATAGGAATCTTGAAATTTCGTCACTATTGCCGTTTTGTTTCCTAGGTTGAAGAAAATGAAGATGTTGTTAATTACGCTTTGAAAAGAAGGAATGTTAAACTTGTGGAAACTGGTCTGGATTTTGGGAACGCTGGTTTCTCAAAGTGAGTTTTGCTTGAGTAGGAAACTTGTGTATATGGCGCTGTCAGCACATTTTATGAAGTGAAATAGGGTTCTAATATGTTGGGTTCAAGTCACATGCCAGTCATGAATAGTACAACAATGAATAGATAATTTGCCGCACGACACATCTTTTGACATTTTTACTTGCTAGAATACATATTTGCAATTTTCATCAATCTCATCTATATATATATAACTTACACTGTCTTATTTGTTATTGCGTTTTTCCTCCTCACATAAGATATCACGTTGGGGGGGGGCTCAATGACCAACTTAACGAGTATGGAGGCTCCATATGCAAAATAGAGACACCGAAAATCAACGAACACTTTAAGCGTTGAGCAAGATTCTTTTCTCATTTGGTAAATATTCAATGAAAATTGAGTACGTTTGAATGTTTCATATAATTTTTTTCAAGCAATTCAACTTATAAGCCAAGAGATGCGTGACATGACAATACGTGGCGAAGCTAGACTATGCTATAGCGAAAGTTTGATTAGCCAGAATGCTTTTTAAAAAGTTATATTTTCTGAATTCCCTGGAAGTATCGACAGGGCTGAATGAATTTTGTTCTTTTTTATCAGGTGTCTGAAATGTTGCCTTCATTTCATCATAGTCTCAGTGAATGCATTTTTTCTTGTCTATTTTCTGTTTCACTGTAAGTATTTTTATTTGCATACAGCTATCGAAACTTTCGATTCCATCCTTCGTTAAAATTAACTAAACGAGTTTATCCACACACCCAAAACATGGATGGATTCTACATCGCTAAATTAAAGAAATTTTCAAATACGATTCCTGTAATAAAGGATGATCAAGCTGATGAGGAGGAAGATATTGAAGGTCAGTTTTATTGAGTAGCAGTTTATTAGAAGTCTTAGTTCCTTTTTTTGTTTCAATGTCATTGTGAGACTTTTACAACATTCATTTTTTGACAATAAGAAAGATTACAGATATTTTCACTCTGCTAATTGAAGAAAATAACTCTCATAAGGAGAAATCAAAATACTTACATTTTTGGTTTAAGAGGGAAAAAATTGAAATTACTCTAACACTTTTTAAAATTTTACAATTACAGTGTTGATGGAATTGAAGTATTTTTGAAAAAAATTGCATTACAATTCACATACTTTGAAAGGACAAGATTGAGCTATGCACCATGCTCGGGAATATCCTCATCCTTAATTTTCCTAGATAGAATGCGATTTTATGTCTTGAATTCGGCATCATTTATTGTTTTGCTTTAGATACTGAAAATATTACTCCAGAAGAGTCCGAAATTGAGCAACAAAAATCTAACAAAGAAAAGGTGCCAAAAATATTTAATAAAAAACCCGAATCAAAAAAGGCTCAAGACGTGAAGGAAAAGAAACAAAAAATCGACACCATGAAACAACTGAAAAAATATCAGAAAAAGAAACATAAACCAGGAGCTTTGGTACGTCCGATCAGTGGAGTGAAAGAAAAGAAACGCCGAATAACGAAATATATTGAAGCCAAACAAGGCAAAATTGCACCCAAGGATATAAAAAAAGATAAGGAAGTGGAAAAACCCAACAAAAAAGTACAGATAGCTGCCAAACAAAAACCAAAAAATGGCAAATTTGATAAAAAGAAAAAGGTGGAAAAAGAAAAAGACAGTAACAAAAGTGGTGACAATGAGCAGAAAAAATCCTCTCATATGGAAAGAAAAAGGGAACCTGAACATTCTCCTAAAGGACTTGCTAAAAAAATGTCTAGAAACCCTGAGCAAAAGTCATCAAAGAAACTTGTAAATGGTAATCCAAAATCTGATGCAGAAGATCGTCAACAACAAACACCTATAGTTAAAAAGAAACGTAGTATGAGTATGAAGGAAATTATTCGTATGAGACAGAAGCTTATGGATGAATGATGAATTTTCATGCAATAAATGCGATTGAATATTGTATCTTTGTTTCAGTACCTTGGGCTTCAAGAGTTGCCCCGGCATATTTTCTCTCGTGTTGTGAGAAGTGAATAAAAGGAGGCAAATAAGTTGTAGATGCTTTTGCTATCGCTCTGTGCAAATACCACGCAATGCACTCTAATTATATCATTTCAGTTCTGTTTGGGAGGTAGTTACCAGAACTACACTTTGCAGTAGGACCTTTATATTTAAATATTTATACTCATTGAAAATGTTGTCAAATCTTGGGCTGGTTCCTTTGCCTAGTGATCTATCTGGGATTCTTACAGACATCTTAATTTTGCTTATTCCAGCATCCAACCCTCTCATGCAGAATTTTCGAACAAATATTAATACTGTATTTTATTTCAAAAAAAAAAAAAACGTCGATAAAATTAATAATCAAGATGGGACTGCTGCTACAGTCCTGAATATGCTTGATCGTGTTCATAAACGTGTAATTTACATGATCAGTCCAAAAGTTTCTTTTGGTCTGCTTGTTGCTTACCTTTGTTCGAACTGTCAACTCTATCAGCTACCCATTCACTCTGCAAGTTCCAGTGTCAGCCAATTTATGGGGGAAGTTTTTTTTCCTTCTGCCCTCTTGTAGCTCTTCGCACAACAGTGGTTTTTAAACTAAGCTTAAAGTCGTGACACCCTGGTTTTACCTGGGGATGGCCTAACAAATTGGACTCTAACCAAAGATCTTTTCAACCTGCGATCACAACATGGTAACAGCCTTTTTGCTACCAACCATTTCCATGCAGTGGAAATTAAGTGCACAAAGTAACACTATTTCATATACCCTCCTAATGTCTTCGGCTTCCCTTACCAATCAGAAATTGTTTGGACCATCCAATTTTTTTATGATGACTAGTATGAAAGCGATGCGATATATCAGTGGCCCATCTATTCGATCCAAAAGACATAAGATGTACATGTTAAGCAAGAGTTATGTATATATTCAATCGAATTCAAGGAAAACAAAAAATAATGCACACAAATGTCAAACATATTCTGTATGTAATTTATCCTTGCATATTCCATTGAAGTGGATATATAGGAAATTGTATTTATACTAGTTGTTTTTACGACAGGAATTAGACTACAGCGGAAAAATTTGTTTTTGGTCTATTGTCGATGAATTAAAGGAATATATTGTCCTATAACAACGTATCTTGGACCATGGTTACGTAGTGTTCAATGCAGATTAGAAAAACCTTAATTTCTCTGTCTGCTTGCTACTCTGATGTTGAGCGTCTAGTAGCAACGAAATAACAAGTAGTTCAGAATAACAGTGCTGATGGTTTTGAAGCTTCATTGCCAACCGAAAGAAAAACAAAATTCTGTCAACCTGGACTTCAATGTATGGACTTTTAGTTTTGAGTCGATGTGAGTGTCGTAATCAGTCTGCTAATAAGTACAAGCTTAGATCGATTTGACATGGAGTATGGAGTAACTAAGCAGTACACAATAACTGATATGAATTATGTTTTAAGTCTGATTGAATTCGGGTGAAGTCACACAAATTGTGATCAAACTCACCAGAGTCATTTTTTGACAGAAATAAAACTCAACAATTCGCACACAAATAATACATAATTTCAATAAACTTTTAAAACCCATGTTCAAAATTTGGAGTACTGGTATATATAACTATTTCTCAGTCAATAATTTTATTTTGTCAAGCATGCGTCACAGATGGACCACGACTAACGTTGTGATCCATCAGTGACTTATACTCGACAAAAAATGTCACGACTAAGATTTTCTGATTGGGTTATTCGTCATAAATATGAAAATGCTGTGAAAATAAATAAAAAACAAAAAAAGACTCGATTTAAAGATGAGCGCTACTTCAGAGATCTGCTGCAAAAGCTCTGTATACCTATGGATACTCATATTTATAACTAGTACTGTATACCCATAGCAAACATAAAAATCTACCATATCTTAAATTTGTTTTTTGTCAAAGCATGTGCCACAGATGGTCTGCATCTCATCGACACGATCCATCAATGACACATACCTACTTAACAAAAGATGTTTTAACAAAACTTTTTTGATTGGATGGTCTGGACATTAGAAGCAAATGCACCACAGTGTTGAATTTAATTTTTCTAACAAAAGGTCATGAGATTCCCATGCTATTCCAGCACATAACTCTTATTTTTCAATTCGGCAAGCAAAAATTGGTAATAGATAGATTTGTAACACAAATCGAGGGGAATGGATCATCATGATTGGTGCACACAAAAGAGGAATAATCAGTCATGCTGAATGTGAATAAGAGAAAATTTGTGATGGTAAAGAAACCAAATTGGAAAAATTCCGTCAAAGATCTTTTGGTAAGTATGTGTCACTGAGGGATCACGTCGAAGAGACGCGGTCCATCTGTGACACATGCTTGACAAAATGAAATTCTTCATTAGGAATATGATATGATATCGCATAATTTAAGACAGTTAACAAAAAAGATCTTTTTATCATTTGATAAAGTCTGGATTCCAGGAGATCCCTAAAATATTTTGCTTGTACCATATCTAAATTCATTGGATTTACCTATGAACAATCACAGACACACAAATGGTTTAATTATGCTTGTGCGTGGAAGGACTATATTAATTAGGGTTCCAGTTTCAGATGTATTCATCTTTTTCAACATATTGGTGAAAGTTCTAGAAATAAATACAAAAATCTATTAAAACTTGATAATTTTTTTCAAACTACAATTGACAAGCTCTAATATATTTTAATTGGTATGACCTACCAGTCACAAAGCATATGTGTATGTTTCTGTCCATAAAATAAGCCACCAAAAGGTCAGATAACAAAAAAAATTCGCGCAAGGCATTTCTCTTTGTGACTATATCACGGCTAATGAAGTGTTATACTAGTGCGGGCATTAGTGAATGGAAGCAGACACATAAAATATAGTTGAAAAGTCAGTGGATTAAATAAAGTGGACAGGTACTATTAATAAATTAAAAAATAATTATATATTTGTGGAACTTAGGGAAAGAATTAGGTTTTGTTAATTAAGTTAATTAAACCTAGCACAATAACATTACTTATGAAAAGCACGACAAAATATGAAATTTGACTAGAAAAAAAACTTAGTTCTACAGCACCAGTCAACCAGTAATCTAAATGAACGATAAACCTCGTGCAAAGTTATAATAACAAAGAGTGACAATGAAAAAGGAACAATATTGAAGCCATAAATAAATATAAAAGCACTGAAGCAATAAAAGATTAAAACATGACAAGCAGCAACACTAGCATTAAATCAAAGAATCAGTTCGAACAATTAAATTGATATTATTTGTACACTCATGTTTTTCTTGCACTTGACGTGCATCTGTGCCTCAAGCTTGACAAAATAATGTTTCCTTTTGGGATCACTAATCTAATTAAAATATATTCTATGTACAAAAAGGAAATAATTTTTGCAAAGGATTACAGAATGAAATTGACCGTTTGAAAGTTTTTTCTGGAGATCCCGAAAAAAGTCCCGATGGCATGGTTGATGTTTATGTTTTTCGAAATGCGACTATTTGAAAATACTTTGTATTTGGCAATAGTTCATAGTATTACAGATGGCGAATAATGAATTAAAAGTGGCGACCATTTTTGTGCAAAAATAATTCTATCGATCAATCCATGAAATTGCATCAAAATATGTTGAAAAATTGTCAGTAGTTGAAATTTTCAGATTGTCAGTACTACAAATAAAATAATTGCGCAAATATTAATGAAAGAAAGTATTTCTTGACTAACATTTAAGAAATGATAAATTCGTAGGTATACAGCCAGGATTTGGCACATGCTACTCTTTCAATGCATTTAACACTCATTAAAGAGTCTATTAACAGGGATTCATACCCTGATACCATTTTTGTACCATGGAACTCCAAAACATTGGCATTAAGAAATGGTAGATAGTTTTACCATCACTCAGGGCAAATATCAGATATTACAGTGGTTCAATCCTATGGGATGCTTTCCACTGTATGCTTTCAGTGCATTAGGGGGTTCTATATTTTGAAGCAGCTCTTTGGAGGCCATTGGTGGGCCCTTTTTGGCACTAAAAAAGTGGGGAAACTTTCTAATTCCGATAAAATCGAAATATTTAAACCGTCATCATCTAGTAAAATAATTTTTGACTGAGAAATTCAATGACCAGACTCCTGAAGCAAAGAACTCTTGAATAAACATGATTAAAACTTCAATTCACTGATCAGAGTGGGACTTCCTTTCAAGTACCATCAGTTTTTCCACATCCATGTCGAACCCACCGAAGTTTGATGAAAATTCACCATTTAGCAAGCGGAGAACATCTTTCCGCAAGCATTTCTGTGTTTGTATAATTTCCTTGCCACTTCGTCCGGACAGTGTTGAACAGCCTGAACAATAGAAAATCTCAAAAAAAAAACTGAGCGAACACAATACATTTTTGGGTACATATACTTACGAAAATAAAAAATTTCAGCGAGTCGATGAGAACTTGTAATGAACCACCTGTACCTCCTTCAACCTCATTTGTCTCCTTTTGGTCCTGATTTTGTGTGCAGGGGGATTCGCAAGGATACACGAATGAGATAAAATAGAGATAAACTTATATTTCAGTAAATCAAACAAAATTACCATGTTTTTTTATATTTTGTTTTCAAGTTTGCTCTAAAAGAATCCTCCCATGAAAAATCCCCCCCCCCCCCAAAAAAAAATTTTTTTTATTGATGGCCGAAATGCTTTTTTATGCAAACCAAAGCGCAAGAGTCGATAGTCACTTTTAAATTGTAATGAACCAATTTACCTCTTTCAACCTTTCATTTGTCTGGAGTATTTGGTCCTGATTTAATGATGTGACTGAAGGGGAACGACTCAAATCGCAAGAGATTCACAGGAATGAGATAAAATAGAGTAAGCAAAAAGAAATTACCTCAACATCAATGTTCTGTCATTGCAGAGAATTTTAAGGTTTCGCCAGATATAAGAAGGGACGCTTGCAACAAACTTAATATACAGCGACAGTCGATGGGAACTTGTAATGAATTTTCCGGATGGACCTGTACCTCCTTCAACACTCATTTGTATTGATGCTTTTGGTCCTGATTTTGTTTGTGCACCAGGGATTCGCAAGGATACACTAGAATTTGATTTGGGTGTCTGATAAAAGTAGAGTAAGCAAAAGATTAAATTGAAGTATCTTCAATTATTTATTTAATTTACCGTATTCCGCGCGGAGGTTTTTTTCCATTTTTTTTTTGAAGTTTGCTCTACTATTTAATCCGGATCCCAGCGATGAAAAATGACCCCCCCCCCTTTCAAAAAAATTTTTTTTTGAATTGATGGACGCCGATAATGGCATTCATTTTTTTGCATCAGACATTAGTGAATTTTATATTGGTACAAGATGTCTACATCGTCACTTTTATATTTAATTTGATGACGATTTTGTGTGAAATTTACCTCTTTCAATTTTTTCTTCATTGATGGCAATGGAGTATTTGGAACATCAGGTAAATGAAACAAGGAATTTAAACTTAGAAGTTCGAGAATTACTTTGACGTTTTGACAATCAAATTGACTGGAGATTCAGAAACAAGGAATTTAAACTTAGCAAGTTCGGACGAGGTGGTGGTGACTGTCTCCAGTTTAAGGGAAGGCTGAAAACATCGAAAAATATATTTGCATTGAAAAGCTCAAAAAATAATAACAATGTTATCGCCAATAATCAAAAAACCCCCTAAGTTACTCGGAGTACGGAGGAATACTTTGACGTTTTGATACGCAGTACGGCATTCAACAAAATCAATAATAAGAAAGTTCCACAATTGTACATTTTCCAGCTGTGATAATGTTTTGTACTATTGTAGAAACTGCTCCCGTTAATTATGTTTTGTTTATGTTCACGACATGACAGGCAATGTATTAAAATGCTGTGTATTTAAACAATAATTACAACAACAAGAAATGGCGTCGGGTCTGAGGAAAACAGATCATAAAAGGTGATTATGATGTTAGAAGCATTTTCAATTTTGTCGAAAGGACGAAAATATACCAGCTTTCAAAACCAGTCACTACACTCCGGGCTCATTTTCCCATGCTTATTGCGACACTTTGAAGGGAGAAAAAAACTTGTTTTACGGTCAATTTGGATTGCACACCTGGCCGAACGACAAACAGAAAAACGACATTGCACACCTACGAAAACGATGCGCTCTTCTATGCGTCTGAGTTAAGATTTGTATTTGGGTTTAGCGTTTGATAAGCGTAGAGGAGTGGTTCACGGACGCTTTGCGACTATTACAGTGCTGTGCTAGTATCTGTGTGCAAAAATAAGATTAAATTTAGAAAAATAACTTTGCACCATTATTTGCTTATTTAAAATTTAATGAAAATCCCTTCATATTTACAATGTTTACAATTTAATTGTACTTACTGATGGTGTTGGTGGTTTGACTGAACCAGTAACTTGTTCAATGATTTCACTGTTAAGTTCATCAATATGATGACAAACTGAACCATAAATTTTATCATCTTCCCCTGTGTTATTTTCTAATTCACCTCTCGTACTGTATGTGGATCGAATTGACCTATGGTTATATACAAGATTAAATTGCAGCTACTAACCACAGAATCTAAAATAACTACTTTATTATACAAATAACAGGGAGATTTTTAGCGGCATCTATGTGAGAAAAGCTTTGTCGTAACATGTTTATCAAGTGAGCTGCATTCATCTGTGGCCCATACCTGATTAAACAAAACTTCTAACTAGAGTACCAGTTATCATATTCGTCTACACAAGAAAAACGGGTTTGGTTAATTTGTTCTGCTAAATGTACTTTTTAAAATCCATTTGACTTATCATTTCATCTTGGATCAAAGTCTGCCATATAGAATTTCTAAAAATCTAACTGGTTTTTAAGTTTGTTTACCTTTCAGACTAAGCCTGTTTTTGGCAAACAATAAGTACAAATTGCGATACAAATCTGCCAAGCCATTTATTTTTTTTTTTTCGGTGTAAACGGACTAATTAAAGAGTGGACAACACCACTGAATAAGGGGGAGTCAAAATCTGATCTCGTGCTGTCTAAATTGAACCGAATAACTTCTGCGATTATAATTGAAACAAAGACGTTTTTCCAGGAAATTACCAAATAAAAGAATAGTCACGTATGTTAATATTATAAGTTTGCTAATCACGAATGTACATATTTTCTGAAAATGCACATTTTTTGATTATGTTGATTTCGAGTCGTTAAAAAGCAAATGAAATAATTTATGAATTCGTGAATCACCAAGAGATTTAAATCCTTTGAACATCGCGAACAGAAGTTTGCTAAAACATTTTATACTGTTTATTAATTCAATTAAATTCCAGCTTACATTGCACGATGAATAAGCTTTTTATGGGCATCTGTTGTAAGTTTCGCATCTCGAAGATCTCCATCTAAAACTAGCTTTGAAGCGAGTTGAGAGGCATAAGTGCCTATAATAGATAAAAGTTATTGTTTGAAAAAGGTTTGCCTGAATCAATAAGGACTTCCTTAGATGATGTCAGAAACAAAGGTGACAAAATCGTATTTTGGGTTTTCAAAACATCCAAGCCAATTTCCTACAGTAATTCAAATCACCTCAACAATACTTGCATTAGCCTTTTTATTGGTTTTTGTGGTGTATCACAGAAGGTTATTTTTTTGTTAAATTTTCTCTTGATAAGATCTATTTATTTTGGTTATCTGGGTAGCAGAGCATGAGTTCAGCGTGTGGTATCTGCCCTGAACGATAGTAAAACTGTTCATCACATCTTTAGTCATTCATCTCTTATGATATGCAGGAAATATGTTAGGGTAATTGTGATCTACAGTGCTAGGTTGTATTTAATTAATAGTTTACAAAAGTTAATTACCAACTACAAGTGGATTTAATCCTTGTTCTGCAAGAATACGATTCTCAGTCACAGGTCTGGATTGAGTGATGACTCGTAAACATGTACAGCCGTTACGTAATACATATCTTGCTTGAAGTTGAAACATCGCACTTTGTGGTGGTGGTTGATTATCTAAAATATGAAGTATTGAAGTTGTCAGAAAATAAAAATATATTTATATTTAGATCTAATAATATTTAGAATTAATTTTGAGTTTCACACCAAGATGTATGAATGAAATCCCATAAGACCTCAACAAAATGCCAACAATTTAGAATTTTACAAACATGAAATATTAAGATATCGATATATCATTTTGTTAAAAAGAGGATGGGATAGCGAGCTAAACCTTTGTGTGGGTACACCACTCTATTGTAGTATTCAGAATATGGTACTGAAATAATGTACATTCAGTTTCTTGAGACATTAATAATAAAACAATACGGGTACACAAAATATACTATAATAATAAATATTGTTATTAGAGCAGAATCCCTATTAAAAACAATGGGTAAATGATAGCGATACACATCAACAAGGCCCCTGCAGTAAGGAAAGCCAAAAGCACTAGTAAAGCCTTGACAGACTCCTTAAGTCTAGTACTTATTCATTCATCCCCTCTACCATGATAGCAGGATATTGTTTTCCTACGTCAATCACATTAAAGTCATTTTTCTAAGATAGTAGCATAGGTATTGTGTACAATTTGAATGGTTCGAATATATACCATTAATATATGGTAACTGGAAGCTTTTATGTTCAGCACAGGTTTTTCTGGCAAATTCTTTATTATAAGAGTCATTATCTTAAGATGCCTAGGCAGCAATCTGCCTTCTGCATTATTCAAACCAGCAAAAGGCAACGAGAAAAATTATTATAAAGTATTGCTTGCGCTAAAAAATTATCTTACCATTCTCGTTAATTCCGTATTTGAAAGTAACTTCTGTATCTTGCGTTGCATTTCCAACAAAAGATGAAACCAGACTTTTACAGTATGGCCTCCCATCATCAAAATATCTAGAAAGTAAATTATATAAGAAAAATTCTACTCGACAGGCTTCACATTAGTCATTTCCAACTCTAAGTGGGTTTTGAAGTGGAATATTTGAATATAAGAACAGACATTATGAAACCACCAAATGTTTTTTGTCTAATATTATCAACACTAAAAATAGAAAAAAAAGCATTTCCTTCCCAATCTATGACTAATCAGAATTCATTGTTTGATAACCAGAGACCACAAATTGATCATATCACAATCAGAAATTTTATTTTGTCAAGCATGCGCCACAGACAGACAGAGTCTCGTCGATGCGATACATCAGTGACACATACTTAACAAATGATGTTTAGTTAAGTTTTTATGATTGGTGTAGTGTCCCAATGTTCCATCGACTTTTTGACAAAACTTCTCCATCTACTACAGTATAGAATTGGAATCCCGTCCTGAAATTCAAATAACTCCATCATTTAGTCAGGGTCTGACTCAATGTACATAAATTCTGATAACGTAAATGAAATAAAACCTCGGAGCAAAAGCATATGCAGACTCAATTCATTTATGCAATATTAAGCATAAGCTAAGTATCACTAAAATATTGATTCCTCAGTATTTTAGTCTTGGTCGAATCTAAGCTCGCTGTACACAAAAAACCATATTGCATAGGTGCACAAGATCTAGCCAGCATGCTACATCAACTAAAAAATGATGCATTTAATTAATATCAAAATCAGATGATTTTATACGTCTATACACAAATTTGGTCTCGATAAATGAAATTCAATATACATGCTCATCTTGTTGCTAAATCTAAGAGTATCTTACAGCATAAAATTTAACATATAACATGATTTAACTGAAAAATGAATGGAATTTGAACACTTGATTAATGAAACTGACTCTATTTGGAATAAATAATTATGATTAGGACCTTGCTACACCATACCATGATATAGTTTCATGATCTGATCAATTAGAAATCTTTTTCATCCTAAAATATAAGATACAAGTTGGGGAAAACTTGTGTCAAAAGTATATCATTTTAAAATCCGGAGTTTATTGTAGATCAATCAAATACTTTTGTTAAATTGACACTGATCTCGATTAAAAATGGAAAAAATCACAAAAATTAAGAATCGAAAGTAATGTAACATAACTTTTCCGCCATTAATTATTCTGTTGAGTGTGAATCACCTATGGTCAGCAACGAGACGATACAATCCATCAGTGGCAGATTCACTAATCAAATATAGTTTTGTCAAATACATTTCACTGATCAACTGTGAAACATGTTTGGCAAAATAAATGATATAAGGCCAGATCGATTCGAGTGACTGATTGAATTATGCTGAGTTTCTTTATGTACATGCTGATGGTTAATAGAAATTGACTCTGAAAAGTCATATTAATCTCTTGCAATATTATAATCTGTTAAATGTACATAAACAAAAACAACTTACAAATCCTTTTGTGTTACAATATTAACGTTAACTTGTGTTGCCATAAGTGAACTTGATAAAATATCTTCAAATTCTTTGTAAATATTTTGACTGTTTGCAATTTTTACCTGTGTAGAGATATTTGAATATTTAAAGGAGGAAATAATTCGAACAGGCGCCTAAGCCACCATGCGCTGCCGAGGTGTCCAGTAATCTTCACACATATAATTATCTTGCACATCCAAACCAGTGTGTAAAGTTTCAAATGAAATAACCACTTACTACTTCTCTGATGACTATTTGTGTTTATTAAGAGTGAAGGTACTTACATGTGACTTCAAATGTTAGTATATGTCAAGTGATTGAGACATGCAGTAGAGCCGGATTCGCATTCATGCACATGCAGCGTCATTTCTAGAGCTATGTTATGTTAACTATGCTCTATAAATATAAGCAACAGAGAATATTAATGAGAGGCAACAGGCAATCAAGTAAATTCCCAGGCAATTCGTTCACTATAAATTTGTATACAGATAAGTAGAGGAGGCAGTAGACTGGCAGATACAGCATGCACTTCAAAGGTCACAAGCACAAACAGAATTATCTCAAATGAAGTTCAACATAGAATGTTGATGCCAAGTAAATCAGCAAACAGTATTAACAAAACAGCAAACAAACATTAAATCTAACATGTGAGCTTAGCTAGATAAAGATATAAAATACACGGTTATACATGTTCCCTATTTTGATCTAGTAAGCTAAAGTGAGTAACAAATTAGTCTTCTACAACATGCAAATGATGAAAATATAGATTCTCATGCTCTGCCATTCCTCTGCATATCTGGGATAAAGATAAAACACATGCAATTATTCTCTACATGATAATTACAGATTGGATTGCATGCAAATTATATAGACCACAGAACATCACTGCCAAAGTTAATAAAGTGTCTCCTGTGACAATTAGTAAAGCATATAGCTTGAAGCATGTTCCTATCGCTTTCGTAGGCTATCTCTATTACACCAACGAATGAATTCACAATAAATGCAATATTATTATTCCTTTTTACAATGACTAGAATGACTTTTGTGACTTACTTTCCCAGCAGTTTTATCAGCAACTTTTCCAAGTTCAACCAATCTACAATCTGATCCTTCTATACTGAGGATCGATACAACAGTTCTGAGAAAATAAATGTGATAAACTTCCTGATCATCAGGTTTCAAAATTGCTCTGCCTCAGTTTGAAAAGGATAATTCAGATTTGTGCACTATTGCAAAATTAGTACTGAAAACTTAAATCCTATTCCTAAATTCTAACAGCATTTAGAACATTGTAAGCACAGCTGAACAGAAGCCCTTTACAATAAAACTTAATCAAAATCTCCTATATATATGTTCTTTATTATTTGAAATCATGGGTACATAATAACCGAATCATCTTATTCTTATCAAATTTCAGTTTTGGATTCTGATTGGTAATATTCTGAATCCTTCACATACCCTGTCAAAGATATTTTGAAAGCTTGAGACACTGATGGAACACACTGTTGAAGCTCAGGTTGACTGAGCAGATTCGGTGATCCAGTCTCTTGCCTAAATCGTTACAAATGGTATTCATAAATTCTTGAACTTTGAAAATTAACTCACCCTGCCAAAGAACCATACTCGCTCGTTTCTCTATAAAAATTATGACACATCTTGTAGTCTGACTCGGACTCCAAACTTCCAATACCAACATTTGCTCGACCATCAGTGCATACAATCACCTGTTACGAAGAATTGGAAAAAATTTACATCTCAAAGTGTCTTATGTGGGTCTCAGATAGTTGCATTCCATTGTGACTTATCCTTACTACCGGTAATCAATATTACATTCTGTTGTCAGAGCGGCTGACATTTTGTCACTCTGGGTTACAGTACCTCACCCAGCTGAAATCTGCATATATAGCTATTCAAAGCCTTTTTGTCATTAATCGTGACCATAATTTCGAATCCCCGTCATTCATCAGATGTTATCGTCACTTCCACCATGCCACTATGGTTCACATGACGGATTTTTTGTGTTATTCTTCAATAACTTTGCTTCAATTCAACTTTATTTAAAAAAAAAAAAGAATCAAAATACACTACCTGTGACTCCGGTTTCCTTGATGCAAGAGCAACTGAAAATGATAGCGCTGGACCTAAGGCTGTTCCTCCATGTTCTTTCAACCTTTCAAAAAAGAAATATTTACTGTCTCATTAAATACTATTGTAGTTCCCGAATACATAGTATATATTCTTTCTTTTCTGTACACATAGTACATGTTCATGTACATGTCCATGTTGACGTAACAGTTTCTCAAAGCTATTATAATTTCGTACCAAATTCAATATTTAAATGCAAAATTCTACATGAAAATTTTGACATAAATTATTATCTTCCTGTTTGATAAATTCAAACTTGCTAGAAAATGATAAAATCTCTGATGAAGTTGTACAAAAGGCCTAAAAATTATTGAAATTTGTAGTCAAGAAAATGGTATGAGAGTGTCAGACACCTGATATAAAAAAAATCTGTTACTTTGAGATAGGCTAAGTTTTTATACAGCTATGGCGAAACACAATCTAATTTTATTATGTATCAAAATATTTCTTCTAAAATCAGGTAGACAATATATAGAAGAGAAAAAATAAATTACTCACATATCAACAGTTTTCAAAAGCTGGCCATGGGTATCGGCAATACAGCCAGGAAGTACTATATTATTTGCAACATTTTTCAAGAAATCAGTATCATATAATTGAGCATCATTTAATGCCATGTATTGAGAAGGTGAACCATCACCAAACATTGTTACCTGTGATAAAATATGGCATATCGACATGATAATGCTGCACAAGTGAAAGGTCATAAAAAGTGGGAATGATTTTAAGATAAAATAGAGTTCCAAATTAGTGATATTATGTAAACTCCAATAAAGTTTTAAAAAATGATAAATTTGTATTACATATTAAATATGGAATAATAAGTCTTATATTATAATATAATATATAATTTATAATCTAAAATTTTTTCAATTTTGCTTTGTTGTGCATGAGCGAGTAATTGATCGCCCCAGCAGAGTACATCAGGAGGTCGCAAACATTACCAGCTCGTTTAAAACAAAAATATTGTATACATTTGAAGGATATAAATTTACAAGCGTATTTTACAAACTTTTATTATATTAGTCAGAAATAATTTGCTCAAACGTGTTTCCTTAAGCATGGGTCGGTCACTGACAGACAATGCCGCCAAGGCAGTCAGAGACAAATGCTCAACAAAATAAATTTTCTGATTGGGATGGTGAAAGCAGTCGAGTGTTTTCTGGCAAGAATTTTTTTATTCATTACTCATCTTTATATTACAGTACTCAGCAAAAATAATTTTTACTTTAATAAAAAGACAAATTTGCCACTGAATTTATGAAAAAATTAGCCTCACCTCAATGTTCAATATTTATTTAATTTATAACGACCTATCATGCCGAGAAAATGGTATCGGATTAATAAGTCACCATCTTAATGATAAAACAAATATGACGAAATCGAGCATAATTTCATCTCATACCGGTACTTGACTAGGTTAAAGAAATATTTCCAGCCTACTTAAGGAGTAAATGATTTGTAGACAAAAATGTTTTCCAAACACAATTCATCTACGAGGAATGCTCAATAAAACTAATTTCTCAACTTAATTTTGTTGTAATTTGGTTGTTTTAATCTAACAAAACGTGTTTATCCAAATGTACAAGGTACACTCATTTCAATTTAGTTTATTTTCAAGCTTTCGCTAGATTATATTCCAGCTTTATTAGCTGAAGTAGACTCATTGCATACAATTTTTCTTACTGTGGTATGTAAATATTTATTATAAGTTTTTTAATTCAGTTTTTCGCTCTCAGTTAACAATGTTGCATCAAAATTTTTTGTTGAGCATAAGCCACTGATGGATCGTGCCTCGAGGCACGATCCATACATGGCTTATGCTCAACGTAATTAAATCATCGATAGATTATTCTTACCATATCACTGAAAGTGACTATTGCAACTCGAACTTTTGGTCTTGTTTGTTTCAAGTGATGTAACTGAGTAATTAATCCTTCTTGAACACCCTGAACGTAAAGAAACAAGACATTAAACAAATACAACACCAGCTTTCAACCTATTTTTGGCACCATAAAGAAGAAGAGAGTTTCACTGATAAAGAGAGGCTAATATATCAGAGAACATTTTTTGGAACGGAATATTGTGGAACGAAATTATAGTGGTAACAGCTTGCAGTCTTTCCTATCATTGCAAATTCAACCCTTTATAATATTATTCTTCAAATATCTGCAACATCTTCAAAGTTATAAACTGCCTCCAGAAGAGAGGGAGAGATTTTCGAGAAAATAATAATTAGAATATTATTGTGAATGCAATACCCTACCCTCAATCTTGACATGAAAGAGTGATTTCCACCTGAAACCTGTAAAATTTACAAAATAAAATATGGTTGTTATTATCATGCTATTGAATAATTTAATAAATTTGAAAGGATTTTTAGGTAATTTTTTCATTTCAAGACATGAATTTCAAGGCCTACCAATAGCACAGCTCAGCTACTAATATCAGCAAATATGGACATGTTCAAGAGTTGAACAAATATTAGATTTCACAATATTCAAAATTCAGTATATCGTTACTGGTACTTAATAGAATTTTATTCCAGATATTACAGTTATCACTCTTTGTGTTGAGTGGATGGAATGAATTAGAGAAACAAAATACCAAGAATCAACCTACAATAAGCTTCGTATGCAGGACTTGGTATATCTACAACTTTGCATACATGATGGAAAAATTACGAACCTCTGATGTGACGCACATGCTTCCTGATGTATCAACACAAAAAACAATAATGGGATCATCCGAGGTCAAAGGTGCTGCTTGGTTTAGCACGAACGTGATATCACTCTCATTACCGACCAATGGTAACGTAGCTTGTGTAATATTGTCATTGTCTACCCCACAAAATCTACAAACACCAGTCTCCTTCAAAAAATAAAACGTACAGAACATCAATTACAAAGTCAATAAAAATGGTCTCAATTTTGCAAAACCCATTTTATACAAATGGAGAAATTTGAGATGACAAGTTTAGTTTGCAGTTTAGTTTGCAGCAAAGTTATAATTTCCTGTATTAAATGATGTTTGCGCCAAATGTGGCTTGGTTCATTTTTACATAAAGTGATACAGGAAGAATGTTTCTACCAACTAAAATGTTGTTTTGAAACGAGATTCAGGCTCCAATCTCCTAGGGGATAATTATAATGAAAAGATTGCTGGATACCCTTATTGGCACACAGTAGTTCACACAACCATTGGTTAAAGCTCCCTCTGCCAATTATGCCCATGTAAAGGAAAAATCAGTACAACATTAGGCAAAAAAAACATCTAATCCCAAACAGAACTTCCTATGAGGAAAAAAGAAAATTTTAAGATAACCTCTCTTACAAAAAAATGAATTCAAATAATCAATTCATAAACAGCAACCTGAGATTCTGCCAATGCATGATGCAAAAGTACAGCTTGGCACTTTTTACATCGAACCGGTGGCATTGCCCAGACCATCGAGTTTTCTGTATTTTCCAGAATTCCCAGCTTCACAGATACTATATTTGTATCAGCTGTAGCATATGCGTTCTTGGGTTGCCTGTTGATTGGAATTCATATTAGTTATTGAACAGTTCATACATTAAAAGAATTCAACCAATTTTTTTTATAGAAGTTAGCTCTGAGCAAAGCCGAAAGCAGTGCCTGGAAGGTGCTAACCAATGGCCACTCAAATATCAAAGAGCTACTACAAGATAACGTGCCAGCAATTGAACTCTTGAGTGGAAAACAACCCTTACAAAACTGAACCACCATGGAAAAGTGCATTGAGTTGTATCTGCCCTGGTCGATGATAAATCCATCTACCACTTCTTTGTTTCCTTCGAATCACCTCTTACGACATGCAGGAATTATATGTCAAAACCTTTCAATGCTATTTGAAATTCAATATAATGGGAAGATATAAACACATTCGACACTGCTATTCCTTGCGTATTTTGCCTGAGTACATCAAATAATGCAACATCTTTATTCAAGGTATCAGTATACTTTACAAATTAAAATTTCACTTATAATCATGATTTTGTGGGAAAATGAATTGATAACCAGAAAATCGAACAAACTTTTTGCGAATTCCAAAATAGCAGACTATTTGCATTTCAGAAATTATATTTTGTCAATCATGAGCCAGATATGGACCGCAATCTGGTGGCATAATCCATTTGTGCCTCATACTTAACAAAAAATATTTGAACAATTTTTTTGACAGGAATAAGGAACGCTCAATCAACAATTTCCATAACAACCACATTATATAGAAAACTACCAATTTTGTACTCAGCCACGCCCTAAACTACTCGATAACAAATAAGTGAATTTTATTACTCAAGGGAGTACTTTTTCCTTAAATGACTTTCGCTTCACAAGACACCACAACTATGCGTTTGAGATAACCATAATTGTATGTTAACATTAACATATGGAGAAAAATTTGAAGCCACTCATATGTGACAAAAATTAATCATCTGGTACAAAAATTTTTTTATTGCAAGTTCCAGCCAATTTGAGCAACCATGACCTAAAGATTAGAATTTTGACGCTTTGTAAATATACAAAAACTTTGGTGCACAATAAATCAATTATTTCAATCATGATCTCAGAAATCTCCAGAGCATATTTTGCTCATTTGTGGAGTAAAGGCATCATGTCCTTATTTTTTCAAACCATCCCAACGAAGATTAGTAAGAAAAGTGGATTTGATTACCAGAACAACGGGTCTCCAACATGAATGAAATATTCAAAAATGAACATATTTGATAAATGTGAAATTTCTTAATTCTACTTCAGAATAGTGGTTTAGAGAAGTGCATAAGTTGGTACAAATTAAAAAAAAACAAATTATAAATCTGAAAAATCCAACTTCACTCAGGTATTTTATCTTTATTTTGAGAACTATTTTTTCAGAATGTATTTGAAATAGTAAAATATAATATATTTCACCACTTCAAATACAATCTGATAAAAAAAATGCATAATTAGCCATCCAGAATCAGAATGCTATTTATACCCATAATAACTGATACGAACAAAAATCAGGCAAAAGAGAATGAAATTAACCAACCTGACCTGGTGTCACGTTTCACCATACTTGCAGACAGCGGCATGATACATCAGTGACCCATACTTAACAAAACATTTGTTTGTTCATTATAATCCCAACCTTTTGTGCAAAGTACCAGTAATGAACGAAGTTAATATAATTAATCAGAATATACTCATGACAAGACAATATATTTCACCACTTCAAATGTAATCTGACAAAAAAAAATTAAATGCATAATTAGCCATCCAGAATCAGAATGATATTTATACCCATAATAACTGATACAAACAAAAATCAGGTAAAAGAGAATGAAATTAACCAACCTTGACCTGGTGTCACGTTTCACCATACTTGCAGACAACTTTGGTGCTGATGGTGCTTGTGATGTTGGTATCGGCTGTATAATAAAAATCGTCCTATATACTACAGTATACATGAAAACGGCATTACAATAGGATAACCCTACACGTTACTAATTTGTTGCCTCATGCAAAAGATCTTTGTTGAATTGAAATATCACCACCACTTTTCTCTACTCAAAAACTTTCATTATTAGATATATGAGTGGCTTATACTTGTCTAGGAATCCCTACATATTCAAAGAACTTCCAAAAGATATAATATCCAGAGTAATCTAATACTCAGATAAGAGAAATCACTGCTATTTATCATGTTTGGTTGTTTTCGCTATCGAATAAAATTCTGATCTGTATCGGAGATAAAAAAATGAAGAAAATTTGGCATGACACAATTTAAAAAAATATTTTGCAAAGCATGAGCCACAGATGTACCATGCCCAGCGGCATGATACATCAGTGACTTATACTTAACAAAACATTTGTTTGTTCATTATAATCCCAACCTTTTGTGCAAAGTACCAGTAATGAAAGAAGTTAATATAATTAATCAGAATATATCGTTATCCAGATTAAGACATGCTCAGTGCCGAGGCTGTCAATGCTTCAACAGTGATGAAATGAAGATAAATAAATTTGAGTAGTGGCGGAAATTAAAAATTGAAATAAACAAATGTTTCCGAGCCACCATGCGAATGAACATGCATATTATCATATCCAAAACAGAAACATTGCAACAAAGTATGTTTAGTCAAGTATAAGTCATAGGTCAAATTTCTGATTGGGTAGAAACGTTATCAGAGTCCGTTATTCATAGTGAAGAATAATGCATTTTCCCAGAATATTGCTGCAGCCGACAATTTCAGCAATAGATCCTCAAAACTAGGTTCATCTAGGGTTTTTTTGAATATCGATTTACAGAATAACTGAATTTTAAAAATCATTGTTATGAGAATGTTCTGAAAATTTAAAATAATCAACACACTACTAAGAGAGAGAGAGAGCAATTTGAGCCCCAATTTTGTCAAAACTCAAATATAAAATCATAAATTTATATTTTGATCCAAATTATGATTTGACTCTAGGATGACACAATCCAGAAACAGGGGCATATCAAGTTTTGCCGAGTACGGAAAACCCTTATATAGTGTTGTCAGGTATGGCTTAACTGTGGCCCATATTTGACGATTGACATCTGACTTTTAGATATGGTCACAATACATTCAATACTAATTCAGAACTTGAACAGATCTATTCATTGTCATGCTTGACTAAAGACAGGTGGACTGTGGCCATTAAATATATACGTCACTGCATTTTTTTTCAAATTGTCGTGTAAACAAGGTTCCGAAACAATTAATATGAATGGTTTTAAAATATACCAATGTGGTATGATGTTTTAAAGAAAGGAAATTTCAATGACCTAATTGAAATTCTTCAGTGACTATACAGTTCATAATAAAACATCACTTTGAGTTGCCTTTAAAAAGAGATACCGTTGATTGTAATTCTATTTTTCTTACGCAATAAGAAAAAAACTGAAGATGTTTCTGCCGATATATTCAAATTATGTGAGAGTTTTGAGTACTCAGTGACTATTATTGAGTAAAATATGCACCCAATCAAAAAATAAAAAAAAATAAAAACATTGTTGTAATGCATCATGCTTTTCATGACAAAGACAAGCATCATGCTTTCCAGACAATTACCAATTTCTTTAAATTTCCACAAAAACTTTTGCTATCGGAAATTCCTTTCGAAGAAAAACATAGAGCAGGCTGTTCATCGAAATTTATCAAATCAAAATCAAATTGAGAATTTACCGTCATTGTGTTCGAAGGGGGTGCTGTTGCTGTTTTTCGAGGCCCATCAAAATTCTGGTTGATATCTCCATAATCATTTGGAAGAACTGGGTACAGTGGCTTGGGGCTTAGTGGCTTGGGGCTTAAAACAGTGGGTTTTAATGGTTCGGGAGCAGAGTCATTAATTTCATTTGATGATAGCATTGTCACAATTTCATCAATTGTTGAAACCGTTTTTGGCAGTGGCTTTTCTGGAGGTTTGGTGCGAATTGATTGATATATTTCTGGCTTGCGTGGTAGTCTTGGTGGAGGAAGCTCCGGGGCTTCATTGTTATTAGAGGGGTTTTCTGTGGGTATGGGAGGGAGAGGTTTATCAGTTCTGCTTCTTCTCAGAGAAGGCAGGGCAGGAGGAACAATATCATTTGCTGAATTTTCAGGCATTGAGCTGTCAGATTTAATTGGCTTGTTTTTCTTATTTTTCCAATTTGTGACTTTCATTGCTTTCTGCAAAAATAAAACATAACGGTAATCTATTTGAATATTTTATGTGAATTCTTGATAAAAAAAATGTCTTTCTATCTTAATAAAACATTGGTCAAAGATGGACTGCACTCAAGCAATTCGAACCATAAGTGACCCATACAAGAATGGAAGGGGTAATCAACCTTACCATACACAAGACATGGATGAATTACAGTGATATAATAACCTGGCTAATATGAGTCCCTTCAGATAGAAACTTGACAAATGGGAATATTTCAAGTATAAATGTCTCTTTCAAGTGTTTTATAGTATAATTGATAACTTTTATCTACAGTTTGCTTGCTACCAGACACCCAAAAAGAAAAATTTCAATCTTTCATCTGGTTCATAATTTCACATACATGCAAAACGGCTGAAGATAGGCTTTTCTTGGGTGGAGCGTGTTTTGCAGGTTTCTTGTTATCTGTTGATTGTTGCTGAGTGATGCCAGAGTTCAGGTTAGGTTCATAAGGTACCAGGTCATAATCTCGTCTGAGAAAAAGATAGGTTTATTAAATGATTATGACCATATTCAGATAATTATCATTTGGTGTAAACTTTATAAGCTTTAAAATCAACAGATTTAACAAGTTTATCTTTGAAATAAATGAGGTAAATTTTGATGTATTTTAACTTTCTGAGACCTGATTAAGTCTTATGTTTGTATATAATTATAATAATAAGGGGTAACCAAAATGATCGACTACCTCTTGGTTTCGAGCACTGAATTGAGGCAGAAGTCATATAATTAACAAACAAAGACACCTTTTATTTGCTTATTTACGGTGTGACAAAATCAACACTCATTTTTGAAAACGAACTCAAAATTATCATTTTGCTGATGACGAATTGTTGCAGAAATGGAATCGAATAATTTATGACTCGAAAATCTTGAATCGAATATTTTGAACAGCTCTGAAAATAATGCTTTTGATTTGAATAACTGTTCAAAACAATCATTCGATTCGATTCTGATATCATACCAGAGTTGCAAGAAATCATTATCTGATACAGGAGACATTTTGATGCCAATATCAGAAATGAAACAAATACAAATACATTTCATTACACTAGATTGAGCAAAATTATTATCATAATAATAGGATAACATAGTTACCTCGTATTTCTTTCTTCTTCATCGAAACACACAGGATCATAGACATGCTGGCTGTCTGATACTTGTGAGTCAACCTGCAATAAATAAATGCATTTTAAGCTACGCTTGAAGTTCAGCAAAAACAATACCAAAATACAGTGATCTATTTTATGGATAACAACAAACCAAACTTTCAGAATGGCAGCTGAAGCAAATTGTTCTCACCAGAAAAAAATTGGCTAAAAGTAAAAGAAGAACTTTTCCTTATAAATCATTCACTTAAAACATTTTGAATTCTTTTGAAGTGTTCGGTAGAAATAGAACCAAGCAAAAAGCTTTGGAAACATCAACACTGCTATCAAAGCTTATATTCACCCGAAGAAAAACATTTGGCAGTTTTGTACACCAAAAAAAATCAAGATTAGTCAATCCCCCTGAAATGGCTATAACAATACCAACATTTTTTTTGCAAAAATTCCTTTTTTTTCTCTCTATAGATATTCTTCTTTCTTCCCTGTATTATTTGCATGTTGTGCGATGATGTATTAGACGCTCATTAAAATGCTTATTAACAAAAAGTAGTACGGTATGTCTATTCTAGGTACCACTGATTAATTCTATTCACATATTATTTTGATCACAGAATAATTACTAAATGATTGATATTGCCATTACAATGAATCACCTGTTGATACATTTCAGGTACAGCTTCATATATTGTTTCTTGATGCTGTTGTTTCTGAATAATTGGAGGAGTAGATACATTTGCAGTCGACTCATCGTTTGGAACACTGAAAAAAGACAACAAAAGGTCTTAAAAAATACAAATGATAGCAAATAAAATCTATTTCCCCATGTAAGTTTGCTAAACTAAGGCTACAATGTTTTTCATGCTTGTTTTATTCTTGCATGCTATGCAACTATGCTAATACAATAAACACTCAAGCAGGGGACATATCTTTTTTTTTGAGGTGTCCAAAATGTTTAATTCGTTTTCTTTGGATAAACAAAAAGCTTCAAAAACTTCAACACTATTTCATGAACCATTTTATAAAGCTTGTTTGCTAACCACACACTCCTAGCAACAGATATGTCACAAAATTTGCCAATCTACTAACTTTTCTTCTAATGGCTTGAGAGTGTCTGAGTAGCTGACATTATATCAGTTTGTACCCTAAGCACCACAAACGTGTATTGGGTTCTTAAATAAGATTTCTAAACCTAATAATATGCCTGAAAGCACCAAAAACACTTGTTACTGTACTATATTTTTATGGTTTAATTCCATGCTGTTGTCGATTTCCATTTCATACCCAACTCTCAGTGCCATATTAGTCAGTTTTCTTCAGATGCTGCTTGTGGCTTCAATCAATGTAGAAAAAACCTCATAGCAAGCAGGTTCCGTATTATCATGAATATTTATAAAAACATTTTGTCGCAGTCGCAAAATTTGATTTTTTACATTTTTGAGCGTAACATAAAAAAATTAGAAGTCGAAAGTAGACAAAAAAATAATAAAAAATGCATTTCAGTTTTTAGAATGTCAAAAAAATACAACGAATTAGTAGATTATCAGATCAAACCAAGTTATAATTCGTAGCTGTTATGAAATTTCAGCACCAGCATAAGCACAAATGATTTGGTGTTTTAGTCTTGATCCAAAAACAGTCCAATTTTTGACAAAAAAATGCATTTCAGTATTACTCAGAATAGTATGGAGCACCAGCATACACATGGCTTGATCCAAAGTCCATTTTTGGAAAATGCAGTATTCGAGGTATAGAATATGAAAGAAGTATCAATTTTTCATTCTTTATAAAGTAAAACTATGAATAATCACTGAAAAACATACAAAGGATGAAATCCAGAAATGAAATTGTCACCAAAATTGAAACCCACAAAAATAGCAATGGAAAACATTCCGAGAAAATGAGACAAGACTTGGATCTGGACACAATTTGTAATGGAATATTTTTTCTGGTCTGAACTTTGATTGATATACCAGCCTATTTTTGATTGATTCAATATTCATTGAAATATTTAGATCAGATTGATCAAGATAATATCGAGCACATGGTTTTCCGTTTGAAAAGAAAAGTTAGCAAAAAAACAAAATTTCAAACCATATTAACGAATAGTGAGAGATAGACATGAGATGAAAACAATATTTTCTTGGGTCATTCATCATCTTCATATTTCACCAATTTGAAATATTTTGAATTAGCATCTGCATCATTATTTGATAACATTATCTGTCTTTGTAATTTGGGGAATGGGGTGAAAGATTTTTTTGCATTTAATGTTAAAGAAAATCCTGATATTGTTGGAACTAAGAGTAAATTTGTTATTTTTCCTGTAAATTTCAATGTTTTCAAACATTGAAGACTTGAAACATCCCAGAATTTTACTTCGCAATCTTCTGATCCAGTAATAATATTTGTCCCATCCAACCCACATGAAACAGACAAAATCGATTTCGAATGGGCATTTTTTTCAGTTCTTTCTTTTTCTTCAGTGCTCGGGACCATAGAATTTTTATGATCACAATGCAATAGATTGACACGATGAAGAGAGCCATTTGAGCAACCAACAAATAAGAATGTCTCGCTAGGTGTGAAACCGAAACTTGTAATTCCAAAATCCATAACTATTGTCATTATAGTCTGCTTTGACGGAATATCATGAATTTTGATCGAACAGTCCAAGGAAGATGAATATACTCTATAACGCAATCCAAATTTCAGATCTGAAGTTGAAGCTGTGTGGGAAGTCCATGAATGATAAGGTTCTATTGATCCAGTCTCAGAACTGTCTTGATTCCAAATTAAAGCTGCATCCCATACAGACACGATTCCATCATCTCCTGATGCTGCTAAATAAGAGTCATCATGCGAAAATGACAAGCAAGTAATATTTTGGTAATGTCGTGATAATATAGACAACAATTCTCCACCAGCTAATTCCCAAACGAGAACATTGTTATTTATTCCAGCAACCAACAAAGCACCATCATTACTAACAGCTAAACTTCTAACTATGCCGGGCAATGCGACTTTTTTTGGTTGTTGATTTTTCCGAATTATCTCATAGACTTGAATTACAGGTTTGTTCGGTATTGATGAAATGATGTATTCATCGTTGATCAAACATAAGGTATGAGACTGGGATGTGCCTCCTTTGAATGAAGTAATACTTTGTCCATTACTTGCATTGTATGCTCCAATATTAAAATTTTGTCCAGATGATTCCGATATTATAAGTACTTCAAACATGATATGGCACATAGAATGATCGAAAAAACCTGGAATTAAAAAAAAGAAGTACAATTTCAAGCATTTTGAAAAATCATGGGAAAATTTCCCTCTAGTTCACTGCGCCTTAAAATAATATTTCAGCAAAGTAGCCATAGTCAACTACACTGTAAGTATAACCAATAGTAAGGTCAGATCATGTTTTGTTCAAGTCATTGTTCAATTTTTCTAAACAATATCAATAATTACTACAGGTTTCATCTAGGATTTTAGACAAAATTTGAAAATAAATAGAAAATAGTGCAGCGGGGTTTTAAAAATCATCGGTTCGACTCGCCAGCACAGTCAGATAGACTGCGCAACCCACAAAACTCTCTCGGAAAACTCCTGTGTGCTGCAGAAACCACACAATAAGGTTTGTTGAGGGTGATGAGGATGAATTGAAACGGCAACAGATAAACAGTAAAACACTGACCGAAAAAGAAACTGGACGACCCTATCGCCAAGGTGGCAGGGACAGAAAGGGAACGTCGCTTCCCAGCAAGATGGCAATATATGAAGTAGTGACCTTTGAATTCTCAACCACCATACAGCACAGTTTAGTAAAGAATGGACCAAAATATAGATAAGTGTCGCCGCAACATAAACTCAAGACGGTAATGAATAGACTCAAAATCCAGTACAGTCACAATAGTGACCCTGGTTTTCTTTGCCAACAGGGCTAAGGTGACTTTGTGATGCCTAGTTGTAAAATCAATGCACAACACCTTACACACCTTCTTGTTCAGTGTCACTGGAATTTGAAGAACGAATGTGTTTCATAAATTAATATAGCTGCATAGCCGCTTAAACGGGTAAAGAGGTTGAGATTAAGTTATTCATGAATAGAAGGAGTTTGGGCTGGACGTTGACAAATGCAGACATGTATTGTCGGGAATGACTATGTCATTAGTACTGCTAATAAAAGTGCCTCAATGAAAGTTGTTTCTTTATATCAAGCCTGACATTAACTTCTGACATTAACTTTCAGTCGAAATTATACTTCATCTGTACAGGTCTTGTATTCAACCAAGCATGGGATTTTGTTGTCACATCTGGGACAATTTTACTTTCTACTTTATTCTTATACCTGTTTTTAACATGAGTAAATTATGAAAAAATTGGAATGATTGGATTGGGTCAATAAATTTGGCAACATAATATTTTTCTGGGGAGGAAAAGGCAACAACAAATACGTACCAAAAACATAATATTTGATATTAGAACTGTTTTAAATAGTATCAATTTAGTGTTTAGATTTATTTTTCTATGATATGAGGCTTTCCCATAAATGTTTATATTGCGCAGCACTTGTAATGATTGGAACACCGACAATGAAACAACAATACAGCATTAAACCCTGGACAGGATATTTCCTTTTTATCCTGAGGGAGAGAAAAGAGAATACAGCTTAACCATATGCGAACCAAGACCTCTCGTGCAGATACCAGTTCCGGATCGGGGTGAAGGTTTTTGGATTATCCTATTTCTCATTCTTCCTGTGCATGGACCTGGTTGGAACTGAACCACCATGCACCGGCGAGGCGTCCAGCAGACCTCTCACATATATTCATCATCCCTCACGGCATTCGAATCTGCGTCATGACGATCAGAGATGCGTAGTTCGAAGCGTATTCATAAGGCTTTACTGATTGCGCTAACCGGGCGCCCCTGTCAGTTGTTGTTGTGTCACATGGCATTTAGTTTACTTTTCGCAGTTTAATTAATTTGATAGTTCGAAGTTAAATAGTGGTAAGAGTAATCACTTTAATTTCCAGGTCTTTCCATAAGCAAATGGCTGACTCAATGCATCTCGGCACTAAATTTCATATCAGAATCATCGAAATTATTTTATTCCATTTTGGGTGGGAAAAATACACTGTACATGCAACTTGCATCGTTGCCTGCTTGGTCAAAATATTACTGGTACTAATACAGTCAGAAAAATTCCCTGAATACTCTGTACTGGGACAAACAGAAGTCCTGAATCGGTAACAAAGTCTTCAAAGCGTGAAACCTTTTTCTTTCTTAGAATAAGAAGAACAAACAGGTATTATTGTCAAAAAATTGGAGCATTTTATAAATAAATATGTGAAGATCGTTAGCATTCAGGGAGAATCGAGTATGTGACGCTGATAAATCGTACCTAACAACACGATTTATCAAAGTGCATAGACAAAAACAAAAATTAAACGAAAAATACAATCCAATAAACCATTTTACCCATATGTTTATACAGACCAATATTGATGATGATGTTCATGAATGTTGTATATTCCGGAAGATTTTAATGTTATCATAATGATTATATATTTTGTTTTAAATTAGGTACCGGTAGTTGTAGCATGAGAAAATAAATTTTCACAAATTAGACAGATCAAATATTCCTACAATATTGTGGTGAAAAACATCACTTTTCCACCCCACCAAACCTGCAGTGTAATTGAAATGGCCAGTAATAATATCATCTTATGCAATTAACTTAACATACCAGATTTATCTAAATCAGAAATGTGCTAATTAAACCAGAGGAGAAAAAAAATCGTGTTGTGCTGTCATTGTCAGTTGAATAAATTACGAACATACTCATCCCGTAAAAATGCCTGTTTATTTAAAAGTACCATCAATTGTGCTAATCCAAAAATTTTACATTCCATTATTGCTCTTATATCAATCCGAGTTTTCTCTATTTCATCATACTTGACTGAATTTCTATATTGCCAAATAGTTGCTTTCCCGCATAACACAATTATTAATTTAGCTTTTACTGATATGTTGTTACCTATTATTTCATTAGGAGTTAATGATTCAGCACCACACCACCTCCAAAAGTCCTTAACAAAATCACATGCATAAAATAAATGAAAACAATCCTCTTCAATTCTAGTATTGCAAAGGATGCACTTTCCTGATTCTTCCTCATACCAGTACTTGAGCTTACTTCCTGTGGGAAGTCCGTTATGAGCAATTTTATAACTGCGTTCTTTATACTTGTTTGAAATATCTGATTTGACAATATTGTTCCAATTACTGTTTTCGAATAATTTTGTAGATATTTTTTGTTGTCAAATACTCAGGACTCTTTATATCTTTCTATTTCATGTCTTGATTCATTTTGCTGTTGATTTTGAGCCAATACTTCTTTCCAGTTTACTGGAACGCTCATCCAAATTTTTTGGAGTTCCCCAGAACATTTGATTATAAAATTTTGCCTTCTTCTTTGGTTAATATTCACTGTGTAATAATTTAAATAAATTTTTTCTGCCAAATCATTTAAACTGTTTTCCACAATGTCACCCACTGTTATTATTCTTATAAATACCCATTTTGGCATGACTGCTAAAGGCTCATTTGAATCGGCGTCAATGATTAGGTGGTTATTAAACAAAATTTCCATTTTAATTTCTGAAACTGTTATTGGGTGATTTCTTTGCAAGCGCATTTCTTTGAAAGAATTAACTGTACTTGTGTAAAACATTGGTATTGCCGCACTTCTTTCAAATTTAAAATTTAAATATAAACTTTCAAGATGGCCAAGCGTGCAAACCAACAACAACTCCGAACAATTTATGTTTGCTGTCGTGTTCGAAAACTCATTGAACCCTTTGAATCCACCACCAAAGCAAAAGTGCGCATAAAAACGCCACCATACTGCCACGGGTGTCAGCGATTAAACATAGCTGATTGGGAGCTGGAGCTTAACGATGAACGGAAACCGAGAAAGACGAAAACTCATTGTATTTAAGAATATCGACCATTTTAATTATGACGTCATCAGTCCTAATAAAGGGGATCCCCCTCGTCAACACACGTGCTTGTTTTTTATTTTCGTGACGCAGCATTACACACGACATGTCAACAAAAACTGAAAATATCGCGCATGAGTAGTTTTGTGCAAATATCAGAGTGAGGTTGCATTTTTTATACTGTGTAGGTTACCTACTCTGCACTGTATAGGTCCGAACTTTGTGATGGGCTTTATTTTTTCCGTATATTGCGCTTATTCTGCCAATAAGTTGTGTGTAATATTGCGATAATGTTATTAAAAAGTAATGTTGAAAGAAAATAAGAATAAACAGCCGTTTTTGATCTCATTGATTGTTCAATCAGTCAGAAGAACGATGTGGTTGAAACGATACTTTTCTACGAGTAAAATTCAAACACTGTGTTTGATAACTTCTGCTCTGGGTGAGTTGAGTTTTTACATTAGATAACGGTACCGGTACGCTATCCGAAAAATCTAAATATGTTTGTGTAAGTATGAGCTGCTTTTGGAACGCACTGGCTGGGTGTGGTACCATCAGTAACTAACTAACTCATGCTAACCTAAACTACTGGTACTGAATAAAATTTCTGATTGACAAATTGGTGATACAAGTGCTGTTTTATCTGTGTAAAATAAATTATCTAATTATATTCGGGTCTAGTGAAGTTTAGTACCATATTCCCGAATGTCATCAAAATAAAAACTGGCAGAATATTTTCATCCTAACCAGGGGGCGCCAATGCTGCAAGCATTAGGCATTATCTCCCGGGTTAGGATGACTCCTTTCCAACACGGGAAATTTTTATGATAATCGGATATAGGGTACTAAACTTCATGAGACCCTTATATTCAATATTACCACCTTTAACAGGAATTTTGTACATCATTTCAAGCCTATCAGAATTGAAAACTCTGCAACATAAATCATCCTTTTCATCTCCACCAATAGTAGTAAATAATGATAAAAGCCCTGTGTATTGGCTTTCTGCAAGCAAGTGAGTACAATTAAACCCCAGTTTTTATGCTTTTACAGTTCAAGTATGTCATTTTGAGATCATTTTGAGAATCTATCTAATCATTTCCAATACCATTTTTACTGTTGATATTCAGTATTGGTAGTTGTATGAAAGAATATTTTTCAAATGAAATGTTAGATTTCGCCTCTGATTGTTTGACTTTATAGTTTTTTTTTTAGCCTGCAGTCTTTAGATTTATGTATATATTTTGTCAAGCATGCGCCACGAATAGACCATGTCTTATTAATGCGGGTTGCTATTGTGTGAAAATCTTTTTTATACTCTGATTAATGTGAAAACCATGTTGAAGCAAACTAGATTGCAAAGTTTATCTTGGATGTGCTCCATCTCGTTCGTACCTGCACACAAAGCTTTTCATATTTAAAAAGGCTGCACCTTTCTTATTGGCAAAATAGCACGTACCAGTAAATAATTGACGGCATTGTTTTTATTCGCTTAATATTGAGATGTAGGTGAAGCGCAAATTATGGGGATGAACACGGGTGTAGCGCAGCTTGATAAGTTTAAGAATCTCTGCTTCAGTTTTTATGATTTTATGAATACCAGAACTCTTCAAAACAAGAAAATTTTTATTATGAGGTATTAAGAGCATTATTGGATTATTGCTAATCATTGTATTAAATTATTTCAGTGCTGATTCCGGATACATGGAGCATGTAAAACAAACTTTTAAAAGAATAGGATTTGATAGATGGAATGAGAAGACAGGAGATTGGGATGTCATGTGGTCATATGAATATCCATTTGGGAAAGTTGTTACAACGACGACATTGAAGCCACATCAGAGGGTAGTTTTCATTTATTTTCACATTCCATTACATCATCCAAGTTTTATTATTGCCAGTATTGATTGCTCAACAAAGATAGTGGCATTACAAAATTATAAACGTTACTAATTAATTGATAAGAAGTGGGGATGCCGCTTTAAAGCTTCTAATTCCAGACTTTGCAATGCCATGCTGCAGGTAAGTCCCTTTCACTTCATTCAATCCTAAAAATAACTGTCTGTCCATGTGCCAAACTTCAGACCGAAGTGGTTACGTTGTACTGTAAAATTAGCATCAAAATTGATCTACAGAACCATTATTAAAATCTCGTTATATTTTAATCATCTGTATTTCATGTCTTTTTGCGGCATAATTTTGCTTTTTGAAAGTCACTCCAATCATAGTGTTATATCAGCTCGTATTGTTCTGTATTACAGGTGAATCATTTTCCTGGGTCAGGATATTTGACAAGTAAAGGATATCTTGCAATGTCTAAATCAAGGTTTGTTTTTGCCATTTGGTTTTAAAATTATTGTTTAAATACATGATCTCTACATCATAAGTTTATACCAAAGTATAATCATGTGGTAAACCATGACTCTTTGTCCAGTTATTTTTTCTGAGCTGGTCAGCTTGTTGAATCCATAATTTTATTCTAACCCAACCTATCATGTGAGGAAGGGTAGGCTCTACTGAACAGAAAGTCTTTGATTTTGTGTATTGAGTCCTATTAAAAATGACTCTTGAAAGGTTGAAATAAAATAAATATTGTGAAGTGTTTTTCTGAACAATCAGCGACAGTATTGTTTAATAATCTACAGATTGTATTTTGAGACCTCAAGTATGTGATGCTGATGAATCATGATGTTTTGGGCATGATTTGCGCACCATAAGCCTATCTATCATTTTCACTCAAACACAAATTTTGTTTTGTTAAGCATGCTCAAAGATAACCTAACCTTCCATCTGTGATCCATACATGACAAAACAGAGTAGAATTCTTATTATCGCAATAGGTTATTGTGAATTAACATATGCATAGGTTATTGTGTATTAATTAACATATGTTTAGTTATTGTAATTAGCATACTGGTACTATGCAATTGTAAGAAAGCAAAGTAGGTCAAATCTGGAAATTTATACATAAAAGCTTTTTTTAACTTTAATCACAGCACCCTAGTTAAATTGAAACATCCTTAAGAATAAAAGTTCGATTTCCAAATCCATTTTTATCAAGCTTGATAAGTCATTGATGGATTGCTTCGACTAGGCACAGTGCTTGATAGAACAAAATTTTAATAACAATAATGAATGTTTCTCATTACACTGTTATCTATCATTGTTTCAGGTACATTCCGCTTGCTTTTTCTCTGCCGCAAAATTTAACTCACTTCAAAGCATATGTGGAAAAGCATCCTGAAAAAATGTGGGTTCAGAAGAATAACAAACACAGGGGCATCAAAATAAAGACACAGAAAGGTAAGATGTGTGTGTTTGATTACCTTTTTTATTCTATTTCTGGTCCCGGTACTCATAATTGAAAATAATATTTGACATTTCAAATTCTTTGATATTGAAAGTTTGAGATTTTTTTCTTAAGAGTGCGTTTGTTGGCACCGGTACATTTTACAGGACTCTTCAACATATTAAGTGGCACCTAATTGGTTCTCTTTAGGTGTTGATTTCAGCATTTCCTGAAATGAATTTCAATGAATGAAAAACTGAAAAAAAATGTGAAACTGAGAGATGATGTAAGAGGATTAAAACCAACCTTCATACCCCAGTATTGCTGTATATTTTAAAGATTTTTAAATTCAGAATTATATATTTGTGTTTCAGAACTTGACTTTAGTGCTCCTGACTCATTCATTCAAGAATTCATTCGAAAACCTTTTTTGATCGATGGTAGAAAATTTGACATTGGAATCTACACTGTGATAACTTCCATCGATCCACTTATTATTTATGTCCTTGATACCGAGTGGCTGATCAGGTAAGACTCCAACTGCTCATTAATTATATACCAACATTAGTTTTGTTTGTGTGTGAGGGAGAAAGGCAAAAATTCAGCAACTCCTTGGTTGAAAAATTACATACTTACGTTGCTTGTTTTTGTTAAGCGTGAGTCACTGATGGTTCGCGACGCTTAGTCGCGATCCATCTGTGTCTCATGCTTCACAATCAAATTTCTGATTGGAGTCTTTTCATCTCCTCATCCAAATACTTTTTCAAAACTTATAACATTTTGAATTCCATTCAAACTTAAATATTTTAGATCTCTCTACCATGGCAGTAAGCTTTTTTGCCGCAACTTTTTAACAGATATTGCCCCGAAAACTATGAACCGTTTGATGCATCAAATGTCAGAAAATACGTTGTGGAAGATGATTATACACCGACATGGAAGGTATACTGATTTATTTTTATTATGTTGTTATAGATAGTTAATTGCATTTGTACTGAAGTATATATTTTATAAAATTAATATAGATTTTGGTTATATTGCGCTTTGCAAGTCATTTTGTGCGTAAAATTGGTGAGAATGTCTGGGAGTCTGGTCCGAGCGGGATTTTGTCTTCGTCATGCATGATCGATCAACAACCCAGGAAAGACAAACTTTATTTTAAATAAAGTTTCATGATTGGGAGATCCGCCACCTATTTTTTGGTTTGAAACGACTTCTCTAATTTCTCTCACTCTATGTGCTTGGAAATATTCCAAACCATGAGAAATCTGATTGTTTCTATAAAAATGGGATTGCTGTCGAGATCACTGTATGACATTTGGGATCAAATTCTAATAAAAATATTGCTGAATTTGGCATGATGCGCATTTGGATAGAAATTCCAGACAAGGCATCTGGTAAAAGTGAAAGATAGTAGCTTCCTAATCAATTTTAGCTTAGTTCATGCCATTTTTTGGATTGCATTATCATAGTAACTGACTTTTTGTCGGAATACTCTACAAGGCATAATATATTTTACGCTTACCATATTTAAAAACATTGTTGTTTGGTTTTCATCAGATGCCATCTCTGATGCAAGGTTATCAAAGAATGAAACTATCGCATAAGGAAAGTTTACTCAACTATTTGAAGAAATCTGGTCATAACGAGAAGAAAGTAACTGAAGATTTGTACGAAGCTGTGTCGGAACTAATATGGGAAAAACAACCAAATATAATATCATCTGTTGCATATTATCCCTATGGGACAAGGTAAGAAGGAAATAAGGATGTATGGTCCTATCGAAAAATATTACACAAGCATGGGATACTGGTGGATCATATGTATTTTGTGTTATCCCAGTCTAGAATTCTATTTTGTCAAAATGAGCCACAGATGGATCATGCCTAAAAGGCAACATGTCTAAGGAATTAAGGATGGATCCACTGACGAAACCAGGTCCGTCAATGACTTGATACTGATATAATTGATATTGAATATGAAGCTGGGGACAATACTTCATAGGAACCAACTAACCACCAAAGAGCTACGAACTAGCAACTGCCTTTCCAATGAAAATGTTCGGTACAGATATGAACCACAACTTCAGAGTGCAGTGAGTGGTATGTGTCCCACTACTTTTTTTTGTCTTAGTCATCAGTTATCATATGCAGCAGATATGATAAGACAATTCTGAAGTTCGCACCTACAGCAGGGCTAATGTTAATCAATGCTATATCGATTGCAGATCCTTTTTTGAGCTCGTAAGATTCGACTTCGTTCTGGATGAAGATTTGAATGTTTATGCAATGGAGGTAAACATGTCACCAAATTTATCAAGCGGACATTTTGCTGACAATGCAAGAATGTATCGACAAGTTGTTTATAATACTTTATCATTGGTTGGTGTTGCTATGCAACGACAGCACGGTAACACCAGGTAAAAAATGATTGAATATTTTATTCAAAATTTTCATCTTTTGGCATTTTTGATGTCCTAATAATCTTTATGAATTGCAACAAAAAACAAAGAAAAAAAATTCTGCGGCTTTTGAATATTCGGATTAATTTTATTTAAAACATCTGAATTAAAGCTTGTGAAATTTTACGCTGCAAATATTTCCCTGATTGATAGATGAAGGGGTGATAAAGTAATAATTATAATTTGATATACATTTTGGATTAATTTTGAAATCAAAATGAATGCAACTGATATCGTAGTTCTATTTTTGATTAGCTATTACTGCCACACACAACAGACCAAGAATTCATCAAGTCAAAAAGAAATGTATTTTTCCTAACATAGGTTCCACGAAAGTCGAGATTCAAGGGTTTCTGTTAGCAAACCATTTTACCAAGAAACATATTTCTTGTTGCAACCAAAACAATTTAAGTTTGACTAAAATTGAATTTATTTGTTAAAATATGTTAGGTAAAGAATTAGTAGCTTCCTTAAATATAATGAAATACATCCATTTCAGATATTATGTGATTTCTATATTACTTTAGAAATCCAATTGAAGAAGAAATGTCTGTCAGTAACCAAGATATCGTGGCTTACCCTGATGAATGCTTGAAATGTACATCATGTATGAACGTAAGTCAATACTTCAACTACAGTAATCATTCTCTCGTACTTAAAACCTTTGTTTTGTGAACTAGTGAAACAGCTCTAGTGAAAAAATTCCTTGTTGTTTCGTAGGTCACAGTTGAATCACAGTATGTGACTCATGATTAGATTATCAGGAATAAAAGTGCTTAGAAGTAGGCCACTGGAGACAAATCAAACTTGGAAATTCTCCTGATGCTCCTAAAGTGCAAAGAACTACACGAAATGCAGGAATAGGAACTAAGGAATATATAGGTTGAATGGTTCTATCATCGCCCAGGGCAGATACCAATCCCTGTGCTTTACCAGGGCATTTTAATCTGTATGGGATGTTTTCCACTTGGAATGCAGTTGCTGGTACTTCATCTTGTATCAGCTTTTTGCCATTTAAGCAGCGTTGTGTAGATTTTAGGTGCTGCTTGTTACAGTCTTGCTCAGAACAAAGTTCTAGAAAAAAATATAAATGTAATGTTATTTCTGTAAAACCTGTTCAACTGTAGCCTTGTATTTGAATCAATGTTCCCTCTACAAAGTTACTATTAAATATTTTAGTATTGTATAATTTAAAACACGCCATAGACTTACACTTTCGTCTACACAGCTGTTGAACATTTAATTAACAATGACATATTTTATTTAATCCACAGTCAATATGTAAGTTATGTAATCAATGTATGATAATTCCTGTTGAAAAGAGTTTGAAAGTTGCGTACAAACAACATGTTGACAGAAGAAATTTTAAGAGAGTCTACCCAAGACCTTTGGTAAGTTTCCGCTAAAATTTGCCTTATTTTTTGTATGTCGTAAGAGCAGGCAAAAGGGAAGCGCGGAAGTGGTACAGGATATCGATGGTGTAGGTCATCCAGGTCAGATACTGTTAACTGAGCTCTGCAATTGCGGTTCAGTTTTGTATGGAATATTTGTTGCTCGGAGCAGGGTGCTTTCTACAACCTTGTTCAGAGTAGGGTGACAACATTTTCTTTTTTCTTCTGGTGTCCGAAATATGTCATTTTCTTCATATGGACAAAAAGGCTTCAGAACAATCAACACTGCTATTTCATTGCAATATTAATGATCTTGAACACCTTTCTACAGTTTTGCAGCTACCAGAGATTTGAAAAAACACATTTAAATCTTTCATTGACAGATATATCCTGAAATATCGCCCATTTTTTTCTGGTGTAACCTATTTTCTTTAGATGTCTGTGTAGCAGAGTACCGGTAGTTGTCACTTTGCCTGTCTGACCTCAGACTGCATTTTGATTAAATAATAATAATAACAAACTATGAATTATATTAGAGTAGTGTTTCAGAAGCATATACTGTAGGTTCATCTATGAGGGCCAGAATGTCTTATTTAAATTGTTAGTGATTTGAATTTCTTTAGTTTTCACTAATTTTGCTTTATTAATATCTGAAATATACATAATATTTGCTCAAAGTTAGTGCATTTAGGCAGTATTCCTATTAAATATCAGAAAACAAATCACACAGGTGGAAATGCTATATCAGAGATATAGCATTTCCATCTGTGTTGTTTGTTTTCAAACCCTATCCTGGTTTAAATTTTAATTCCTGAAGTCTATAAAGTATGTACGCATGTATAATATAGCATTGGTCTAACATTGAGTTCTTGTCCGTATGACCTAGTGCAAAATTTTACTGGGAAATTTTCACGTTCTAGTTAAGACCTCGGTTTTATGCTAAGAAATAAGTCCCTATATAGCAGAAGTTTTATGACTAACTATAGATTGTAAATAATATGGTTGAGCTAGCTACAAGCGGCCTCATATTTATTCATCTCCTGTTTGAGATTATTCAATGCATTCATGTTTTCAAAATTTGGATTACACTCAATTCTTTGGTTTACATAGTCTTTAAAATGCGTCGACTATTTGGGCATATCAATTTCATTCAAATAAGAGTGAAGATAATTGACTTCTGGCCTCAAAATCTTTTAGCCTGGATTTTGCTCGATTTAGTTTTCTTCTGTGGTAATTTTAACTGTGTCTCTTCACAAGAAATTTTATCCCACTGTAAAAAGTCTTCAAGCAAACTGATGAACTGGCTGCTAACCCTAATACTTTTTCAGTTGAGACTCTGAAATGTAAAAAAAATCGGGACCTAAAGTTTACACATGAGCATTGAACGTTCATGAATGTTGTTGAATTCTCACTCTGTCACACTTTTTTTCGATTGCACTGTTATTCCATAGCAGTATTGATGATTTTCAACCTTTAGGTACAGTTTCGCTGCTACCAGAATCTCAAAAAAGCATTTCAATATTGTAACAAGAGATGTATCATGAAGTATATTCCATTTGCTGAATTTTCTTCTGATGGAGCCCATATACTTCAGTTGTCTGATTAGCAAAGTAGTGTTCTCTTTATCAGTCAGGCCAGCAGCAAGTCTTATCCTATTTGATCATTTCCTGTTTATAATTGAGATATTTTCCATTACTGAATCTTTCATATATTCCCACATCATTTTTTGCATGTTGCAGGGGGACCATGAATCAGCATCAAAATACGACCCAACAAAAGACGAGAAGTTGAGAACAGACCTGGACAAAATGCTTGCTCTATGGTTTAGAGGGAAATGTATTCAAGACACATCGTGGTGTATTTGAGAATGTTCTTGCTGATCATCTTCCTTTCTATATTTTATATACTTCGCAGCATATCTCCATGAAGGCTAGTCATGTATGAATATTTGAGTCTTTAAAAAATTCAACTTGATGAAAAAGTCAATGCAAACATCCTCAGAGTAAATTTTGAGTTTACAAAAATGAATTCTCGTAATGGATTCTCATAGCAATGTACAAATTATTCAAGTTCTGGGAACGGCTTAATATTTGTTAGCACTAATAACAATTACACGAATATAAAAAATATTTTCTTCAGACAAGATCTACTTTCTTCTGGTGTTTCAGTAACAAGAGTGGCTGATATTTTGTCAGAATTAGATTAGCTAGTATAATCCCCATCAAAATTTTACACTGAATATGTTGTATTGAGTATGGATCACTGATGTACGGTGTTGCCAAAGATGGTTCATCTGTTTTCAATTGTAATGCTCGTTAATAAAAGGATTCTTCCTCGTTAATCAAATGAATATTTCAAAATAAATATGCACCTTTAATCGACCATGGCCTTAATTAACTGGTCAGTCATAGAATAACTTGATGAACAATTTTTGAGTGAACTGCCTAAACCTTATTCGTGTATGTTTATTTTTAAATTGAAAAAGTGTTCAATATTCATTTTTTTTAATTTGTAACATAATCATGAATGCTATCTTCTCTACCTTCTATTGTACTTTTTTGGTTAAAATATGTATTCAGATATATGTCACGAAGTTCTCAAGAAACTTATTTTACCTATTTCATTTTTGACTAAGAGATTCAGTAGTCTAGCAGTAGCAACCCACATTCAAAATATGTGGTATTTTGTATGCTTGTTTGAATTACTATATATTGAAATTAACATCTGAAATAAAAATTGACGTTATATGAATACTACAAGATTTGGTATCGGTCAAATTCCACATATCTCATTTAGTTGAACTATATATGCAATCAGAAATTTTCATTTGTCAAGTACGAGCCATTGCTGGAGCACGCCTCAGCGACACGATCCATCACTGGCTCATACTCAATAAAATCAGGTAAAGCGTAATTTCTCTTATTGGACCAAACAAAAAATCTATTCTGTCAAACATTCGCCACATATGTCCCGCGTTAGACGATGCGATCAGTAACAAAAATTGAGTTTTCTGATTCTGAATCTCCCATTGGTATGAGAAAAGATTAATGATTGCATGTTTAACGTGAACTAAATTGGGACATGAGTTTGAGTAATATTTTAAGTGAATCATTTTGAGCAAATATAGTTGAAAAAAAGAAGGGTCCCTCATCTTTTTTATACTAAGCAAACTTTCTATAAGTTTGTCATTGTATGTAAATATAGTTATAAAAAATAAGGCCCTGATCTTCTGATCTGTTTTACACTTTAGCAAACGTTCTTTAAAATTGTAATCCTATGCGATTACGTTTATACATATACATAGATATTGCATATTTCTTATTTAATAACTTTTTTCATTATGTTGAATTATTTTCAATGCAATTACAATATTATTATGCAGTGCATTAAGTTACTCTATGAAATATATTGTTTTTCTTATTCCAACGATGATATTAATATTATTTATTGATATATTTTATACCATGACCCTACAACAGTCTCCTGAATATTTTGGATTTTTTTTTCACAAAATTTTATTATAATTGGCATAATTTCTGCATATTGCGTAATTATTTCGGATTGGAAAAGAAAATCTGCTCTTTCTTGTCTCTTTCTGCAACCACTGCGTTTCGATATCCAATCAAAAATATTATTTTGTCAAGTAGCAGTCACTTATCGAGGATGTTTGATGACATTTTTTCGATTGGGCAGGGCCTTCTATTTAAATGTGTTTAAAAGAATGAACAGTGCATACAACTCGCACTTGCTAGCTCAGGTAGGAGAAACATAGCTTAAAATTTAGTTGTAGCATAGTAATAAAGATTACCTCTTATTTTCACAACCTTAAATAAACTCATCCTTGAATGCCCACTACTTAACCCAGGGCGTAATAAATTTTGTAAGATCTGCCATGTTGTAATCTTTACTGTTGTAAACATTTTTTATCAACTGTGGGCTTATGTGTTTGTTTATTTTAACACTGAAGCAAAGAGTATATGTTAATACTTCATCAAATGTCCATTTTTTTGTTTTCTTTGTAGCAAATCCCTCTCCCTTTCATATCTCATGTGATATAGTTATTTTTAAACTGAAGAATTATCGAATACTTTTGTGTGCTTTTGGCATCCAGACCCTGAAATATCATTTGTGAGAACATTTTTGTGACTTTGGCGTCAAATTTGGGTAGTTGGTTTTACCTTGACTTACAGTATATTTATATTGTTTTTTCACTTTTCTTGACTTTGGCAGCCTTTATGACAGAATCAAATTTTACCAACCCCCCCCCTCCTTTTTTTTGAGGTTCTGAATATCAAATGTAGACTGATACTAATTGCTCTACCAGTTATAGAGAAATGATTCTTTTTTTGTTTGGTGTTACGCAAGGATTGTAGACATGTCCCTTCGTAAGCGCCAATTCGAGCAAACGCTTTCCCAATCTTGAAATTTATTTTGTCAAGCATGAATTACAGATGGTCCACGTCTCTAAAAACATCGTTTGCGTATGGTCCCTTGAGCAATTATTTCCACTTTGGATATGAATATAGGCAACACCATAAATTTAAAAGGTAACTTGTTTACATCACATCTAACTTTCTGATTAATTCGAAACTAGGTAACCAGTTTCAATCTGTTGCAATCACCTATACGTTTTTCCAGTCATGCTTATGTCAATATTTCAGTACTGCGTGTAATGTTATTCCCATCAGTAATTTTATTTCGTTGAGTATGCGCCACAAATGGACTGTGTCTCATTGACTCCTTCCATCGTTGACCTATACTTTACTGGCTTTAGAATAGTCCTAACATATTTCTTGTGTGTTGTAAAATGTGATGCCACTCGCTGCACTTTACCATGACGATTCAGTTCCGTTTGGGAGGCTTTCTGTTAAGAGAGCAGTTCAGTTGCTGGTACTACATCTTTTAGTAGCCCTTCACGATCGAGTGGCTGTTGGTTGTTTCAGGAGCTGCTTCCGGCCTTGTGTAGAGTGAATTCAATAAAAATGAAAAAGATGATTCAGATAATTTTTTTTCAATTGGGATTAGTTTGGACTTGCCTTAACGTCGCTGTCATTCAGTTGGTTTGCAATGTATGATACACACTTAATTAGCATGCTCAGGTAACGACGTGGGTCGAATTCTGTGTAGATGATTATATGTTGGAGGATTGCTGGTCACCTCGGTGGTGCATAACCTCTGATTAGGCCTTCCGTGTTTCCCATCGCTTGTACTGAAATCAAAATTCCGTTCAGTTATATATACATACATATATATATTGCTGAGCTATCGAAAGAGTTGCACATTATTGTCTACCAACTTCAAGCAATGCTTTTCTGCATTAAAAAGCCTTAGTGTTTTTACCGTTTATTAATAGTTATTTTATACAATATTTTCTGCTGCCTACGTTATTCTGATCTTTATTATTTTTCCGTCGTGAATACATCCTTACATAAGTAAGGAAGGAATATTCTGTAACTGGTAGACAAGTGTACCTTGGAATCAGATACGCAGGGTATTATTTGGTTGACATGTAGGGAGTCGTAATGTAGAAGAGGTAGACATCATTTACAACCCTTACGAAAACTGTAAAGCATTGTGGGGAGGCACTAACCCAAAATTGGGTAGTTCGATATTGAAATTTTACGATACTGCAGGAACCCAAATTAGAAATTATATTTAGTTAAGTATGAGCCACAGATGGAGCCCGTCTGACGTGAATCATACCTAATAAAAGATTTTTCTGGTAGGAGTTCTTTTGACTACAGGACGCCTAAATCAAATTTGATTTGATTCAAGCTTTTTTACTCCATGTGTGGCTCGTACTTGGAAAATTAGGTTTCTGACAGGGGAACGGTCAAAACCATTCGGTCGTGCGATTTCCATTGTTCATAAAATAGTATGCGTCGGAAATCGGTGATTTTTTGCTGGGCGGTGACGTTCTTTAAATGAAATCGGCAGTTTTGCATGCATTTATATAAGGATAGCGGGAATAGTTAGGACGAGCTGCACGTGCGTAAAGGACATTCTGTCGAAAAGTAATTACCTGTACGTCAACTTCCGTCAACAACAGAACACCAACCATGCAACGTGATGAACATAATGTGTTATTTAGCGCGAACTTCAGTAAGCAAAGAGTAGAATACCGCGAATCCTTTGCCGCGGGGTTACATTGAGATTTTGTAAGCTAATTTGAAATTCACAAGGGAACAGGATAGGATTTTTATCCTAGAGGAAAGCTGAACAGTCAGCTTAATCGCATGGCGAACCACCGAGCATTCAGCTTAATCATATGGCGATACCATGCGTGCGGAAACCAGATCCGAATCGGGGCGAAGGTTTTTGGCTTGTCATATTTCCCAATTTCTCATTTTTCCCAACGCCTTTACCAATCGAGCTAACCGGGCACCGACGCTTACTTGTGTAGCTCATCAAAATATCAAAACACAATCAGCTAAACACGTCACGTAAGAAACAATAGCTTTATGATGCTGTGGGACTGAACTTATGGGTAGGCATTTTTTAAAATTAAGGAACCAATTTTTTCAAATCCACGATGTAAACTTCAGATAGAATCGCGAGATTCTATGCTGACAAATATGACAATTTGAAACCTGTCTTATAGAATAAGAATGGGTCCACATTTCCGGCCAGCAAACATTTTTCACGCAGGTTGGAAATCCCAGATCCTCCGATTAGAAATTTTACACGCCTGTGACATGCTCATTTGAATCTACTTCACAAATATTGATACTGGAAATGTTTCATATGCCTTCGTGTTAGTGTATCAATTGAGCAACATTTTGGTTAGGCAAGCAGTGAGAAAAGCGTCTGCTTTTTAGTGACACTATTATATCCCATATAATGTGTACAGCCGGTGAAATCGAAATGAAATATGTGCCTTAACCAGTTCGAAAATTTTGTGCACATGCGTTTTTGTTAAGCTTGAACCAATGTTGGGTCTATCTGTGCCTGTTGCTAAACAAAAACAATTCTAATTAGTGTCGATCAACAGTCAATGATGAGAGTCATTATTCAGTGAGGAAAATTCTAAACTGATGATGTCCAAACTAATGATGGCAACCTAGTTTTTATTGAGAGTATTCTGTATAACAATATTCTAATGAACTAGGTAACTTGGTTTAATTGTCCCTAAAACCAGGTAAACCTTGCAATGATTTTATTAAAAATATTGTTGGTATTTATTTCTATGGAATATGACGGAAAACTTTGAAAGTCAATATGATGTGTATTTGCTGTTTGGAAGGTAACGTGGCGAAAGGTTAACCAAATGTTAAATAAAAAAAATTCTCGGTGTACAATCAAACAGAGTCAAAACTTCAGTTAGTCAAAGATGAGCCGCAGATGGACCGCGTCTCGGCGTCCGTGGTCTAAAATTTAAAAAAATACGCGATGCTTAATATTAATGACGAAATGTTTCAACAAAACGAAAAGATGACAATAATAATATTATGAATAGGCATTCTAGCAGTTTACTGTCGACGTGCTTAAGCGCATTACAATGACAAAATGATTTTTGTTGCAAAATCGGACTAGAATTGCGTAGAAATCTGGCGTTGCTGCGTGCGTAATTTTGATGACGCTACTGGGTGTATACATACATACATGGGTTATGATTGTATTTCTTTCGTCACTCTAGAATATTGCGACATAACCATTAAATGCGACGACGTTCTTTCAACATGATTTAAAACTTAGTGGAACAAAATCGAATCTTAGGCATCTCCTCCGAGTTTTAATATGAAATAGGCCTTTAGGAGGGCCCAAATAAGACGAATATCTCAAATCTGTCGCGTATACCCTACATTTCACTGACAACTTGGAAGTACTGATTACGAATTTCCTGATTACAACTCACTGTATCAAAAAGGCTGTAAAGTGGCCTCTTTTGGTAGCTCTTTTACTTGGCCATATTGAAATAAAATCGACTACAATAGAGCTAGCTTTTTCGCCAATATTCAGCGGTTCGTCAATAATCCATACTTGACATTATTCTCGTCGAATTTCGAAAATATAAAATTGCCGTAATTGAAGCGTAGATTTACTTAACTTTTGTCACAGTTTTTTTCATTCATTAGTTTCAGTGGCTTGTCTCGAAACTTGAAAAGAAACGTTTTAATAATGTCTTAGATATGAGTATCCCAGTCCGAAAATGTATTTGTTAAGCTTGAGTCGCCAATAGGAGGCGCGATCCATCTTGGGCTCATGCTTGAAAATTTTATGACAGGATGATAGATGTGCGCCGAATACGTGCACAAGTTTTAAGAATGATGTATTTTTCAAAGCTAAAATTCATATTCTTCGAGATATGTTGCGCTTTAGGGAGCCGCAGCTTTTGATCAGTGATATTGAATAAAACTAAATTGTAATTAACACAGTCCTAAGTCTTTAGACAAGATTTTGTGTTACCATACCCTAATTGCCCACTGAAATATACTCATGTCCAATACATTTAAATTTCTGAGCACTAATTTTATATCAAAACGGGTAAAAGTGCATTTGAAACATTAAAATATCACTGAAGAAATCACCTCTATGAATCAATTTCTGTTATGCATGTTTTACGAAACTATTATTTCCTCATTGGAATCATGTTTTTTGTCATAGTATATGGGCCGGCGGTGATATGTGGTTCATACACGATAAATAAAAATATTTGATACGTATTATGTAAATCAAGAAAGTAATAGTAAATTTAATTTTGCATAAATATATTCAAATTTTCATGATGTTAATGACTCAAATATATCATTATTGTGGGCATCACAGCTATTTCCCCGATTTATTTTGAATTAGGAAATTAGTTATTTCCGCCTATACGATATTACGAGTAACATGATCAAATGCATTGATATCGCCGACACTCGATAATATGGTGTCTTGAAAACTTGAATAATTTGTTTCTGTCAGATATAATCTGCAGAAGCATATTGAGGACTTCAAATTTACAAAAAAAATAAAACACCCTCTGGTCCGGGAGCGAGTCCTTTGATTAAACACAAACGGTATTTTTTCCAGAAAATATTTTCAATATTTTTTTCATCGCTCCGGCGTGGATCGATAGTTACACTTTTTAAATCAATACTAAATGCTATAAGTAATGTTAGCTTGTTGTGATCCTTGTGTCGTCATAATTTTTCTGATTTATATATCTGTGACCTATGTATGGTAATCGCCAATAAATCCAAATTATCAAGTATTGGTTATTAAATTATAGATTATTGTATATTTAGATTGCAAAAAAGAAAACCGCGCAGGTCTATAGAGGAGGTAGAAACAGTAATCTCATCTGTATAATTAAAGCAGTATTATAAAAAAAAATATTGCTGTGCCGAAAATGAAATTAATAAAGCAACGCTAATAATGAAAGTTTTTTTTAAAGGACGTTCGCTCTAATGTCGGAGGCAAGCCCAAAAAGGGCTACCAACGACCACTAGCGCATTATGGGCCCCCTCGTAGATCAACAAAATCGCAGAATGCCCATGATTTAATTGCTTTGAATCGTATATGAAATCCCGATGTAATTCCATTTTCGCGCCTCCAGTGGAATATTTAAGTTGTTTTGTTTTTGCAATCAATGAAATCCCATTATTTCAGCACAAAACCTTTCGCCTATGGCACTCTTTATTAAAAAACGCCTTCCCTCCCCCTCCTTTCAAAGTTCTAAATACGTGTTGCTTAGAATGGATTAAAATTCGTTATATTTGTCAAAATTTAATATGAATATTAAATATTTAAAAAAAAAACAGCAAAAACATAAACAATTATAATATTATATTGGACAATACAAATGACGTAAATATCTTGTCTCATTGTTTTAAAAAACTTGGCCAGGTCACTGGGACTACATTTTTCCTGTTTTTTGTTTTTGTATTATTTATTTAAATCGATATTTGCAAAAAATTATTGTTCTAAGAATAAGCGCAGGACGTCATAAAATGATTCTCGTGACTGTACATTGTAGAGTAGAGTAATACCTGCGCCCGGTTTATGTATTACGCATTTTCACTATCAAAATATGAATAACTCATTGTCATATATGAGCCATAGATGGACCGCGCCTTGGATGCGCAATCCATCAATGGCCCACAGTTGATAATATAGGTTTCGAAAATTTTTTGAATATAAATTATATGAGGAAGTTTTTATATATGACTAACATGGTGGACTCATATCGGTTTTATATAAAAGCTATAAACATCTTTCCCGTGTAAGATATTGCAAGGAGACTTCGTACTAAAAGGACGAAACCATGAGCTGGTTGATATAGTTATAACCAGTTAATCGTGCTCACCTGGGTTTATTATTATTATTTTAAATACCGTAATGACATCCGGAAGTAAAACTATCAAGAAATTTGTAACATTTAGTAGTCATTTTGTGATAATAAGGTACAGTTCAAGACGTGGAACAGACTAGTGGCAATGGGGAAGACAAGGACAATTTTGCCAGTAAAGTTACGACGTCGCGAACCATAGGAGTTAATTTTTCGTGCAATTTTTTTTTTAAATTGCAATTGACTAGTAGTATGTTTTTTCAATGAAACGAAAAAAATTAGAAACTGATATTGGGAAATTTGATGTTATGGTCTAAAATCGACTGCCTTTTTAAATAACATCTATTAGATATGATATTTATGGTAGGGAAAGACCATGCATTTTTTGGAATTTATCCTTTTGATGGGTTTAGTTTAGATATGACAAAATAAACAATATGGATGACTTTAAAAATCAAAAATTGCAACTAATTTCTTCATCCTGAACTGAGGGAGTTACAGTTAATGATCACTACAATACCATTGAACAAATTTATAAGTGAGATATGTCAAATCTGTTTCATCTTTTCATTATTTTTCTGAAAAGAAACTAACTACTTTATTACCAGTGTATTATAAGAGTTTAAAATCATTGCTTACTGGAATTTACACAATAAAATTTAATGGCGAGTGGACTTCAGGATCACGCAGAAAACACTACAACATTATACATTTCGGAAGTCGCCGATTTGCTGAACTCTTCGGAGAAACGATATCCTAATGAAGGAGAACTAGATAATGGCACCTGCTTGATCTTTCCTGAAGAATTAATAATGGTCAGCCAAGTTGCATCCTTATTTATTGGAAGTATATCTGTGTACGTAATTATTTCACTCACTTTACACCATGTACGCGCAAAACGAAAACATCGAACTCTTGGCTGGATAAGCAGAAGAACTTCTACTATAAATCCAGATCAAGAAAAAAAAGGGAAATTTTATAAGAAAATAATGAATTTGCAGATGATAAACGCTGCGTTATGCATCGCTGTCAGATGTGGTTTGGATATAGGAATTTTACAAGCTGGACATATCCGAAATCCACATTATGTCGCATTCTCGCGAGTTGAAATTTTATTGAACATTGGTGCGCTATCAAGCATGTACTTAGTATTATGGCTCCGACAATGGTCCTTCTATAACCACCCTGCCTTGGACGAAGGAAAATTTCGGAAATTACGTATTGTGTGTGTTCTGCTTCCCATCATTATGGTGGCAACAGGTGTCTGGAACGCGGTATCGTTTTTGATCGACAGAGACATAAAAATGGAGGATAATGGATGTATAGTCGCCAACACAAACATGAACAAATTCTACATTTTGGGAGCATGTACTCTGTTCGATCAATTAGTACTTTTAACTTTATTTGCATATCCTCTCGCGATACACATAAGGAAGAACATATCATCAGAAAACTCCAGAAAACGATCAGTGATGCGGGTCCTTCGTCGTGTCTTCATAGCAACATTATTATGTTGTTTAACTGATCTTATTGCAACAACATTATCGGTAGTATTGGAAAATATTTATCCAGAATCTTCATTTATTGTTTATAATTTCAATATCGTGGGGAATTTTTTATGTCTCATGTATACATTTAGTGACTGGAGATTGAGGGTATTTTATCCATTCGTTATGTGTAAACAGACGGTACCGCCTTCATGGAAAGAATCAATGACAATGAATTCAAATGCAAGTTTCAGTCAAACGTAAAATACTATTTCACGTGTTTTTATCCATTATCATAGGGACTTATTTCAAGTTCACCTTTTCATATCGAAATGTAATCACATACCAAATTTGAATAACACACAGGACAGCAGTTTAAAAATTCAGTTTAATGGTGAAGGACAGCCCTTGTCATAAAAGGGCATATGGGAAATGGCCTGAATGTGAACCACTGCTGTAATATGCTGTAATATTCAGGTGATTAATCTTATTATTTTAGAATGTTTTCCGATGATGTCATATTTTGCTCCTAAATTACCAATATTTCCAATAAGACTGAATAATTCTAAATGCAAACCAACTGCAAAAATAGTGCTCCGGGCATGTTTTGTCAAGCACGAGTCACTACTGAATCACGCCGTCGAGGCGTGGTTCATTTATGGCACATGCTTGACAAAATAAATTTTCTGACAAGGTTTGTTTATTGGGTTATGAATTCGATATTAGTTACTACACAATTCGAGCTTTTTGTATTTGGTAAGCACGATCCATCAATGACCCAAGTCCGCAAATTTTTTTAAGTGTAAGTCATTGGTGACTGCAAGAGCGATCCCATGGTCACCGCACGGTCACTGTAAGAGCCCGATCCATCTGTGGCCTATGCTTGACAAAATAAAATTTCTTATTAGAAAAATAACTTGATGGAGAATACTTTTTGTATTCTCACAATTCTTGTATTGTCACAAAATAGTCCTCATTTGGTAGGGATATAATGCTTGTATTGTTTCGTATTTTCTATATTTTTTAACCACTCTGTCTCAGGCCACCTTAATGCACTTAGCCGCTGGTCTTCACGACCACGCCTGTCATTTTATATGTATCTATGCCACCATCAATGTAAGAGCTTTTAGTTATTAAATTGTATAACTTGTTGAAACAGAATTTTGTCAAACATAGAAATACGACCAACATATTTTGTCCTCGGTGTATGACTGAAAAAAACACGCTATATCATTTATGCAAATCTTGAATATGCAAGTTATTTGTATAAGTTGTCCTTATTCAAACAGTCAGTTATGCTAAAATTCTGATTAAAAATAATTAATTAATTGTTATAAATTAATAACTATTATTCTTAAATTGATTTATTTTGTAGCAGAATCGTGACATATGCTAAATTTTATGCTGTAAAGCTTGACATAAAATATACAATCGCTATAAAATGAACCCATTATCTAAAATCAGCCATTTCGTTTATCTGAAATGTTGGAACATTATTTTATTAAGGCTTTCGCTTTAGCGAAAGTCTTCTTGAAATTCTGCGTTTTTTTATTATAGATTATTAAGCCTGTTTTACAGGCCTATTTAAGAACTGACAAGTTTTGGCAGTTCTGATAAACAATGTGTCTGCGGGTAAAGTTTTAAATTGTTTGTATAAGTCCAGACAATGCCTTTCTCACGATTGATTCACTTTGGAATAGTTTTTTCAATTTCTCCATTCCGCCTCCCAGGCATCCGATAACCACAGGAACAATTTCAACTCTAAAACCTGGTCTCCGTTCTCTTATTTCAAACGCCAATTTTTTTCCATCTTTTTCAAACACGGTTCCTTTCGGCAAGTTCAATTTGTACCAGATAGTGTCAGCTGACAGAACGCCTTCCTGTTTTGCCCATTCAACAGCCAAAACCATCAGAGCGTTGTTGTCTTTTATGTATTCATTTCCCGCTAGTTTTTTTTACTTCCCGATACTAAATATATCACCGTTTTCTTTATTTCATTACACAATCGACATTTATCAGTTTCCACCATCAATCCACGATTCATCTTCCATCCTCTTGTTTCGACCATTTGTTCTTGTACACATATATTTGCAGCTGTTTTCTCAGGAACAACATTACCTTTTAACCAGTTGTGGCTTTCCTTCTCAAGTGATTGAAATATTTGACTTTGCATAGTTTTTGTTTCGTATTGTTCAAGTCTGGTTTCTTCTGTTTTGCTCTTCAAAATATACTTCAATTTTTTCCAGATTTCCTTCCAAGTCCCAGTCAATTCCTGATTGTCCTATTTTATGTGATTTTGTGCAAATTCGACTTTTTCACCGACCTCTTGCATTGCTCTCTCTGCTTCAAGCTTGATGAACCTTTCTTCGCCAATCCAATTGTTTTCAGACATTGCCATGTAACAGGCAATTTTGACTTTCGTTTCCGCATACACGGCTTTCAAACTTTTTAGCGATCTTCCTTCATTTTCATCACTTCCTTGTTTTGCGTGCATGTTATTTTTTCTCAATATGCTTTTGATTGTTTTGTCCAGATGGTCGAGATCCTTTTTCGAAGATATACAGGCATTCATTAAATAGCTTGCAACAGGTTTGTTCCGACATCCGCGATTTATTTGGGAATTCTTTATCCCACCTTTCCTTTACTCTCGTAGCCTTTACTCTCCTACCACTCGCAGATGCAGCGTTTTTCATAGACAAATTTTTATTTTTGATATTTTTATCTCCCATAAAGAATATTCTGACGCGCGGGAATAGCGGTCGACCCTAAGTTGCCCGGCTCATAGAGTAAGGCTTGTACTAGTAGGTTCGCCCAAGTCTACTAGAAATCGTTAAGCTTTCGGAATGTGAATCATGTGTGAAATCATAGTCAAAAGATTAAATCTAGAATTTATGCCGCGTACTTTTTCGTATTTAAGGCTCTGTTTTTCAGATATAATCACTTAAAAGTGGCCTAATGGACTGTCTGTCAAAACCACATTAAATGACGTCATGGCCACATGGTGCGTGAGAGATCATTGCCAGACACTTTCTGGCTCTAGCATCGAAGCTGCAAGGTCTAGTGATCTGCTGTACAGATTCTTAATTCATACCTTTGCTTTTACGGCACAGGAGCGGCGAATTGGCCAGTTTTGTCAGTTTGGAAGCTATTTTAACACTATCCATTCGGGCACAAACAAAGAATATTCAGTGGAGCGTGAGGTGATCTGATTACAGAGCATTGAATCGTTTGATTTTAGCTATTTGAAATAAAATATCGTTTTGAATCATGTTATATACTGTACTTGGAACGTATGACAAGTTCAATGACTTAAAAAAAAACTTGGGACCACATCCAAAAATTTTAGGATCCCACTTTTATGTTGGCATCATGTGTGTCCCACGTATGATTTCTAAAATTGGTTGTAAAACGGGTCAGGATAAGCTTTAAGATTGATTCGACATTTCCGATACACAAATGGTCTAAGTATAGGTATTCGTAGTCATATCAGTATCATGTATGGCCCGTACATAAGTTCCGAATACCCTTAAAAACATAGAAAGATGTTTATTAAAGGTGATGGGTAGTGGTTATTCTATACTTGATCCATCCACCTAAAAATTTTCTATAATTTCATTATGTCAGCATCCTGGTATGGGCCATACATATATCATTGGGTAGATCTAAAACAGTGTAAAGATGGACTTTCAAACTGATTTGACATAGTCCGGAGATGAATGAACCAAAAATAATCTCAAGACACCAAAGCTTGTCTGTTTCATGTATGGCCCATACATATATCACCGGATAGATAAAAAAGAATGTAAAGATAGGTTTATATACTGATTTGACATAGTCCTGGGATGAATAACTCAAATATAATATTTATACACCTGGCCTGGTCTGCCACATGCATGGCCCATACATATATCAGTGGATAGATCAAAAAGAATGCACATATGGGCTTTGGTGTTGATTCGACACAGTCCTGAGTTGATTGAACCAAATATAATTTCAAAACACAATACCTTGTCTGTTCCATGCATGGCACATGTATATATCATTGAATAGACAAAAAAGAGTGTAAAGGTTACTGATGATTTGGCACATCCCTAGGATGAATAATTCAAATATAATTTTAAGACTCCATACCTTATCTGTTCCATGTATGGGCCTCACATATATCATTGGATAAATCAGAAAGAGGTATAGATATGGGATTTGTTACAGATTTGGCACAGTCGGGAGTTGAATAACCCAAAAAGTATTTTCAAGAGACCGTATCTATCTATATCTTCAAGAGACCATATCTATCTGTCCCATACATATACCATTAGATAAATCAAAAAGAATCTAAAGATTGGCTTTCATACTGATTTGACCCAGTCCAAGCTGAATGGGTGAAATAGGAACTCAAGGCGCCAAACCTTGTCTGTCCCATGTATGACCCATACATATATCATTGGACAGATCAAAAAGAGTGTAATGATAGGCTTTGATACTGATACACCAGCCCATGGTGTACATGTGATTTCTTCGGATTATAGCGGTAGTATGCATGGCCTGATTTAATATCATGAAAGGTGAAATTTGATTTTTGCATAACTTTGTTTGTCAGCTAGAATCTCGGCCCAGGAATCTGTGTGCTGTAAGATATCCCTTAGAAAATATATGAGTACTCGTGAAAGATCCAGTGATGACAGTGTTTATCATAGTCAGGCGAAAGCCTTCGTAGTACTGTGTAACAGTTCTAGTTTATAAAGTAATTTTTGAATGTCGTCTAAACTGAACAATAAAGACAATTCTAGTTTTATTATCTTTTATCTTAAAATTGATCTTATGCACCATATTTTTTACATTTAACATAAATTTATTAAACAATGTGGTGCGCACGTGCACCTTTTAACTTCCATTTGCTGCACTGCTGAACCGCGTTTTGTGATTTAATCGATTTTCAGACAAATTAATATCTTTGTCGCCACTCAATACCACAGATGACGCGATTGTTGCATCTAAGGCTGGGCAAAACCAAATCATTTGGAGTTCGAATCTGATTCGAATATTTTTTCGTATCGAATCGAATCATAAATTCCATATAATTACCAGAATATTTCATTTTTAATGATTCACCTTGCCTCATAATTGTAAAAATGTATAATTTTTAATGTATTTTTAATTAATGTATTTCAATTAATTCACTTCAATTTATGTATATCCATATCTGAAAGCAAAAATTTTCATATTTAACGGCAAAATGTAATCTATTTTGGTCAAATTTGGTAAATCCCAATTCATTTAACAAGTCGTTGCTCCTATGAACGATCCAAGATTGATTCAAATGAGTGTGCTTCGTATCGATTCGAATCACCGAATCGAATTGCCAAGTTCTAGTTGCATCATAAGCCATTTCTGCCAATCAATGTTGGAATTGAAATTCAAACTTTCCTTTGGATTATATTTTATGCCTTGTTTTATATAGGCCATGATGTATTGCGCCGTAATGGCACGATCCATCAGTGTCTTCTGTTAAGCTAAACATTTTCTTTTGTATAAATATGCGAAAAACACAACAAAAATGGTAACTTTGAGAAGAAAGCAAATGTGCACATGAATCTTTCAAATTCACACATCTGAAATGTTTGATCATACCAAAATAATATGCACTTTTATAAATTCTTTCCTCAATTATGCACATTTTCATTTAATATAATTTTTATTGATAATAAATTATTTCTGTGGATTATATATTAAAAATAAAAATGTACTTAAAAATCCTCAGAGTTGAAAATATTCCATCAAGTGCACGTGAAGTATCTGCTTTTAGCGCTAAAAAGCGTTTGTGGAATATTATGTAGAGGCGCGCACAGAGAGAGGGAGATTGGGTAACATGTTTTTTAAGTACCTTAGAACGTAGGAAATCTCAACCTTTTTTGAGCCACCCCACTCCAAGTTTCTCATTACGCCACTGCACATAGATCAGTCAACTGATCCCGGTGACACAATCATCAATGATTCAAGTTTAAAATATTTCTCACTGGATAGCTCATGAGCAAAGATTTCGACCTTTTGTCCCACATAGTCTTGGTTTAAGAATATGACAATCGAAATTTACTCAATGTTGATTCAATATCGCCAAAACACTGAATAGACCGTTTTCGTGCCCGTCTCTATGTGTGTGAAAGTATATTACTCATTGAAATAATATTAATAACATAATAGTGAGTCTTTAGATGTCGAAATTACCATTTTTGCATTTTAAATGATCCGAAGATTTTAAAAATTCGAGAATATTATTTGAGTGGAGAAAATATTTAGCGAAAAAGTATGAAAAGTAAGACTTCGAGGCCTAAAACCGGCTGTATAAGCGTAATAATCACTGCGGGGCATGGTCCCCTAAATACGCAAGTGCTCGTCGATGGAACATCGATCGGTGCTCGATAAAGTAAAATTTCTGATGGGAAAGCACCTGCAAAAGTCGGAGGCTCCTTTGATCTAAGCCAACAAAGAAACGCCTATTGGGTATGTATCAAACATTCAAGACAGAAAAACTATGTTTGCCAAACATATTTTGCCAAGAATGAGTCACTTATAGATCGCGCCGCCGAGGCATGGTTCATCTGTGATTCGTGCTTGACAAAATAAAATTCGAAATCACATGCACATAGTGTATTGTAACACCAGAATAGTTATTTTCCAATTTGAACTTTCACAAATATCTGTTTCTGTGAATTTTTGTTCATTATTTTGCTTCCTTTTGAATACCTTTCTAATGGAATTCTTTAGTTTCGGGTGTTTTGAAAATACCCATACAGCTTGTGTGAGTTTAAAAGGTTACGTGCAAGAGAGATCGGGCACAAATAGAAACCATAGTAGAATTAACATTTTTAGAAGCTATTTCTGGACAATGACTGATGAAACTGAAGTCATACGTCTGACGTGTTGCGCGTAACAAAATAAAGTCCCTCCTAGCACTTTCGTGTACAGGGCACATGGTACGATACCCCCTTACGAGAAAAAAAAACACGGAATTGGTTTTTAAACGATAGAAACTCAAACTAGGTCAATTCTTCTTTAAGCTCATAAAATATTATTTCTATGAAACATTTTTGCATCTTCTGCGCTATTATTTGGTTTTTTTACTCTAGTTTGTGGGTTAATAATGATTTTAGCATTTCTGCCGTATTTTTTGTTACTATATTACAATTTATGCTACAAATCAAAAGCTCAAACCCTCCTTTTCAAATTTTTAAATACGATACGGCTTTTTAGAAAAATATTAAAGGTATCAGAATGAGAACTCCACCAATTTGTAAAATAAGACCTTCAAACAAGAAGAATGTAAAATTATGATTTACTTGGGTCTTTGATGCTTTGCACTGTAAATATGAGATCTATATTAGATTGCTATTTTACCATGCTTATCGATTAAATATTTTTATGTTCTTAAAAACCTTGGATAACTACAAAAAAATTTTTTTTTAAACTTGAGACAAGTTAGAAAATCACGAATGAATGAATGCACCATAAATTGGCCTATACTAATACAGAATATTTATTAATAAAAGATTGTGGGAGTATTATTTTTAATTGAAAGGGTGAAATTTGTGAAGAAACGCTAAAATAAGCTATTTTACATAGAAACGTGCTCTATTGCAATCTAGATTTAAATCATTGACCATGGTGTTGTCCCGAGGAATTGCACACAGCGTTGCTGCATACACATATATTTGCCCCTAGACGCCCTCTTACGGGATTGCCCCCACACAGGAGTGTCATCCGAAAGACTTCACCCCAAGCGGGAATGCTCCATGTCGGAATTTCTCTCGTATGGAATTTGACCCCGTACGTCATTATTGCATCCATACAAGATTGTCGTCCTCCCACGGAATTACCCCAATGCGAGATTGTCCCCCCACGCTTAGCAGTTCTTGAGTAACTGAAACATAAAACGAATGTCCTTATGTAGCAATTTGGCGTAAAAGTCCCTCTGTCATCCCAAGATGTAATAGAAAATGATTCGCCAAATCACCCGAATGCAATTTCAATGTATTCTATTCCGAGACCAATTATTACCAATCCCAACAATAGGTAATGTTTAATGGGGACCTGGTTGGTGGAAACTGTAAGTAGTGCTCAAGTGAACCACTCTACACCGGTGAGGCGTTCAGCGGACCTCTCGCACATAATCATCTTCCCTCATGGGATTTGAAACCTATACATCAGGACGATTAGAAATGCGTACGAAGCGTATTGCCACAATTTACCGATTGAGCTAACCGTACACCCAGATGGCGACCATTCCGTCCGGGGCAATCACGTGTGCCAGCAACCTGGTTCCACGTGGCGACCCTCCATGATCCCATTGTCAATCCCGTTAAGCAGTATTTGTTGAGGATAATTCTATGTGGGAAAAATTCCACATGGGGGTATTCGTGAGAGCAATTCTACGTCTGCCTAAATAAAATTCAGTTTTAGTGCAATCCTCCAGAGCACCATCCTGCGTGGGGCTGGCAATCTCACGCGGGAGCAATCCCTGTGTGGTTAATCTATGTGTGGTTAATCTCAGTGCGTCAGCAGGTCCGTCTGGGGCAATGCCGTGCGAATGCAATATGAAATGTGTGCAATTCTCCTGTGTTTGATTTCAATGTTGTGAAAATTCGTAGGGCAAGTATATAAGGAACCAAATTCTTCGATCAAATTTTCAAATATTCTCAATATTATATGAATATTACTTATAAATTGAATGATCAAATGGTCACATTACCACGTCATTTTCGGAAAATACATAATCAGTAGCACTGGCCAATTTTTGTTTACAACCCGCCAGCAAAGCACACAGACAAATAAATGGAAGTATACAGTGAATATAAGATGTAAGTCGAATATCACTAAAACACACCAAAAATCTAGCCGCACTATGGAAATAATCGGTGAACTTAGACGTCGAGTGTTGTGCCCAAAGTGAGGTATAAATTACAAAATAGTATTCAAAATACAAAATATATTATAAGTGGTAAAAATACCTATAAATACGTCTTGGATGGAGCGGTAAACACATTCTAATTCAAAAATTAAGGTTTGAAATACAACAAAATGATCTTAAATTTACATGTTTTTTCAGTGGTATACATGTACTTTTCGAATGGAAATATCTAAAAACGCTCAAGGTTAACGAAAAAACGTTTTCGGATTGTTTAGGCGCATGTTCAGGGCTACTGAAAACCCTCGGAAAAACCGATAACCCTAAATTGAGGCATTTGCTTTCGAGTATCGGTAACAGATGGATCGTGCTGAAGAAACGCTATGTGTGACTCAAGCATGACAACATAAAATTTCTGATATAGATTGGTAAAATTTTCACCGTTGACGATCGGCTCAGTATTGAAAAAACATATTGGAAAAACAAGCAAACCTTAGTAATATTGAGAGGTCACTATAGAGTGAATAAACTCAATCTAGATATTTTTCCCTTTGGGATTCGAATACTTAAGCTATATCAGTATAATATATAATTTGGTTTTCCCTAGCCGTATCCAGGGTGTCGGTATCCATGCTGTGGGGATATGCAGTTGGCATAGTAACGATTAGTCATTGACAGGTTAACACCATTAGCCAGTCAGAAAAAATAATGCTCAAACACGTTTTGTTAAGTATGAGTCAATAATGCATTGTGCGGTAACCGAAGCATATTAAATTTTATTCACCAAACTAAAGATAGACAAATATTGTTCGGTAGACAAATAGTAGAGGAGTAAACAAGTCATTCACCTCACTTCACGATGCATTATTCAAACTTTAGAATCATATGATCGAAGCTAGGTGGGCATTTATTCATTAGGGTTGACAGTAAGGCGTGTGACTATGCGTGTAACACTAGATGTCTAATTATGATTTATTTTTCACAATAGCGTTTCCAGAAGCTAATTGAATATTTCAGTAAAGGCTAAGAGTAATAAAATGAAGTGTTTAGTCTTGCTTTACACCTATACTCACAGATCAGCGCATTTATGGAGGTGTTGTGCCATGTTTATATTACTGTCATTCTAAACGTCAGAAATCACGAAATTTCTCACGCGCCTTGGGCGCTCTGTAATGATTGCTTATTTGACAAATTGCATAATACGAAATCCCATTTTTTGTTCAAAGCTTCCGTGTCACCAGCGCGAATTTGGGCTAAAATATCTTGTTTTACAATAAAAACGATATTTTTTATGATGATTGTTTGCCTTTGGCGCCCATTATGACTTCTTTATTTGAACTATAAAATGTTTCCCCTCGCGTTTGAACTCCCTCTAGTTAGTGATAGTTACTCTTGATACGGCTTGCGTTTATCGCGTACAAATGCGATACGAAAGTATAGGGGGTAGGGGAAGTTTGTCAACGGGATTTGTATATATTCAAGTAAAGCTAAACATATACTTTAGCTATTCCGAGTAAAGTCAAGTCAGCATTTTTATATGAAGCTTTATATTCTTAATCGCCCTACCAAAAATAGTTGGGTGAAGATTGCAGTTAATGGCAAATCGTTGACGGGATGTTTGTCACCTTATGTAGCTGATACTATATTTTGAGGTAGCTCTCTTCAATTTGAGTTGACGTTTAGTTAGTCAGTTTTTTCTTGGCGCAGCTTCGGCCTTTCTTAAAAAGAAATCCAATGAAAAAATACTTTCGAATTTTTATTATAAACGGTATTTTAGACAATGAAATTTATCGACCTTGCACTCTAATCGCTACCATTGCAACGGTATAGAATCACACAAGACATAGCCTAGGCACAGCTTGAAACGGACTGCAAACATATTCTACGCACATTAAATTCAATCTCTTGCGAATATATATTAACATTACAGAAATTACATAGAAAATCTTCGTTGAAGTAATTTTGCTCGTCAATCAATAAAAAATGAACGGTTGGTATTCCAAGCGGCAAAACAGTGTGAATTTTGTTAGCATGTTCCATCATGAATCTAACTTTTTCTTGGCACACGATGTATTCTGTTCTATTTTCAATCTAATATGCTCTCATTTTTTTCGAATCAAATCTAGATTCAATTTGAATTCAATTCTGGAATGTGTATGTATTCAATACTTTGCTTATTTAAAGCTTCCAACCAAATCAACACACGCCCAGACAAGATTTTTCTGACCGAGCACCCAAGTATAGTCACAGCCTATAAGTCGAGTATATACGACGAAACAAAAATTGATTTTAAAACTCGTGGTACAAATATTTTCATTAGCAAGTCACCGTGTAATATGGAGCTTTGTTGTTAATCTTTAGGACTTATGTCAAACTGAGATAAGATAGAAACATAATTTTTGACGCATATTACCTTGGGTGTTAACCTGGTATTCGACTCACCACTTCGTCGAATGCATGTGTCGCCTGATATCCGTTTCTTAGCCTACGAGGCTATTGCTATTCAATAACCTTGTTACGCTTGAGGTTTGTCGTCGCCAAGTAAAGAATGGGATTTAGTGAAGTTGAAAAAATTACTCAGAATGTCAGAATTGTATTTGAAAATTGCTATTGTTTTCAACTAATAATGAGCATGTGTATTGAAATCCGAGAATATACCATCGTCTGTGTATATAAATTGAATACAATCTCAATTATTTTAATATTTATAGCAGGTCTATGATAGAAAATGATTTCCGGATACTCCGTCCAATTTGTTTGTTTGATATTCTTTTTTCATGCCATTACCAATAATGTGGAAGGACGCAATGATGGAACATTTTGGCATATAAGTGATCATCATTTGGATCCATATTATAATGAAAATGCTGAAGATTCATCTGCAGTTTGTCCGTCATCGTATGGTGCTGAAACACCGGATGCTGGACCATTAGGGGACTACAGGTTAGATATTGTTACTTTGCCTTAGATTGATAATATGACAATTATCTGAATTTGAGATATTGTGTGTATCGGTCTGATATATTTATGTCAGAGTTGTGCTGACATTATGATGGGCCATTTGAGAAGCTTTTTAAGTCCTGCTACTCGTTGGTGAAATACTTAAGAATCCTTGTTTAGATTAGCATTTTTTACATATATACTCGCGCTCTTGAGAAGAGTTTGAATCATATTATGTTCGAAATTAAACTACTGCAAAAAATCTTACATACGTTATGGAAAAGATAATTTACCTCAAGAGGGAGGTGTATAATCGTGTAATTTCACTTAACAACCATACTTTATGGTATAGAAATAAATGATCTAATGCTTGTCTGAGGAAGTTTGCCCTAGGTCATTCCTCCGTTTGCTCAAGGTACGTTTCAAAGAACTTGGTTTATTCTATAAACCAGTGACGCACTTTGAGTAATTAAAACCATAACCAAATTGCATAATCCGAGCAAATGATAAATATTTATCCTCTTTGTTTCGCTTTTTGAGTGGTAAAAAATAACAAAAAAGGCCTAACAAATGTCTGGTAATTGGTAACCGTTTCAACCGACTATTATTTTAATGAAATAATTTGTCAACAAGGTAAAAAAAATTCGCAATTTGTCAAATTCTGAACCTTTCTGTGTTTTTTACTCCATATCACAGTTGGATGATATTCAATTATCTCCATGTTATCTCGTGTTTAGGCAAAATTTGGCGCATCTCGGACAGAAATTAAATTTTGTCAAGTATGAGCCAAAGACGGGCGGCACCACGGCGCGATCCATTAGTGTCTCATACTTAACAAGTGATGCTTTGACAAAATTTTACTGACTGGAATAACCCTACTCAGGGAAGTCATAAATTCCCATAAATTTACTCAGTTGCACGATTACTCCGTAGTCGTGGAACATGGGGACAATGCTATCTTCTCAATCATTGTTAAATATTGTAGAAGAATTTTTTTACGAATTCGATACCATAAAAATTTTCAAAAGTAATTTTGAACTACACGCGTTTAAAAAGACGGAGCCAAAATTTGAAAAATTTTGGTGGTAAAATTGAAAAAACCAGTTCCGATTATTAATTTTATTTTGTCAATTAGGCACCACAGATGCAAATCGCATTGCATGGTTTAGACTTACCTGAACTGGATATATAGGATATTTTATAGCGCAATGAAAAATGTTTTTTTTCTCATTTTCGGAAATTTTTTGTATTAACTTCCTAAAATATCGGGGGTACAATTCGTCACTTTTCAAGACCGTCGCCAGTGTTTTTATTCAATTTTTACCTATGAACAGACCAAAACAGAGAATAAACTGTGCACATAATTCGATATTTTTCAAACATTGATGAAGATTTGTTCGGCCAAGTCAATGGACAGAAATATTACCAAACCATGACATCCAAAACATACAAAAAAATACATTGAAACACGATTTAAAGTAAATCTTATTTTAAATCAATCGATAAAAAATCAAATCCTTTGTCGGTACGGTCAAGTCTGTTAAGAACATCAAAGCATTAACATATATAAAATTTGTAATTGCAGCTTACAATTATCTGATACAAAATTCGAATATTCGTAATTGAAAATTTGGACTTGCTGCTGAGATTGCTGAGAAGTAAGACAATGTTGCAAATGTATCCAGATAATGTTGCAAATGTGTCCAAGTAATGTTGCGAATGTATCTAAATGATGTTTCGAATGGACTCATTCGTAACATTACTTGAATTCACAAAAATTACGCGGATTCAAGGCAACATTACTTCGTTTTTTTTGCGAATATAAAGCAAAACCGAAAAACATGATATTTGCAGATAATTAATTGGGCGGAGTAACAAGCAAGTTTTGTAAGTCTGTAAAAATGTAACGACAACCAATGTCTATTTTGTTCTTGGAAGCATCCAGTTGTTTATAATTAAGGTTTTAACGTATAAATTCTCCAGTATATAAAAACTTCCGCATTTTTGATCTTTATTGAACGTTTTCATCATTTTTATCACAGCTTTTTAACTTGAAGGATTACTTGTTGCACATAAACCACTGACCGACCACACGCAAGCGCAACATTCTCGAGCAAGTTCAAGTCCAATATTTCATTTATGAGTTTTTGAACTTTGTATTAGATAATTTTTAACAGCAATTAACATTTTTGTGAATGTATATATTTTTTTTTGTTCTGCAACGACTTGACCGTACCGACTAAGGATTAAAAGCAATATTCCAAGCAATATTCGAAAGCCTATAGCGTGCAATTTTTCGTTTAGCACATTTGACTTTCATTACTTCCACTGAAAAGTAACATTACTTGGACACATTCGCAACATCGTCCTGCTTGGACACATTCGCAACATTGCTTTGACACATTCGTAACATTACTTGGAGACATTTGCAACATTACTTGGACTCATTCGTCGCATTACTTTGACACATTTGCAACCTTACCTGGACACATTCGCAACATTACTGGGAACATTCGTCACATTACTTAGACACATTCGCAACATTACATGGACACATTCGCATCATCACTTGAATCCATTCGCAACATCACGTTACCAACCCTATCGGATTTTTAACTTTCACTATTATTTCAAATTAAAAACATGAAAGCGCTATTGACACCTGGAGAGAACAAAATTATGTCATCCCGAACTGTGATATTTTACATGTTTAAAATTGACACATCAACACAAAAACGTAACATTGTAGATGTGATTCACCATGGAAATTGATCAACTCTTCGGTATACGCCATGAAAAGATTGAAGGGGGATCCTGATTTCATAGTGTGGACTGGGTGAGTTTTTTCGTTATAATATCCCCAAGCATTGTATAACTCTAGCACATATATTGACTTTTCTTAGGAATCAACTACCCTTGAGCCTAAAACTATTAGGCAATTTTGGTATGCTATTCAACTTTGCAGGGTATCTGACGGTCCGTGTCATTTGATTTTGAACATTTTTTCGTAAATTATGACGACGAAGTATCTAGCATGCCATGCTGCTACTTTTCAGCACTATTTATTGATTATATCGCAATATATGCAGAATATTTTCTTGAAGAATTTGCAGGTTAAATATCTTGATGATACAATGAAATCTTCAAATGTACGCATTCTCTGTTACAATTTTTTCACCCTATATTCAACTAAACTTGCGAAAAAGCTATCAAGTATATCGTTCGGATTCTAATGTTGTATCAAACACTGAAAACGATAAAAAATGTCCATAGTCAAAAATAACATCATCTACAGAAATCTTATATTGGAGGAAAAACGTAAAAACGACCATTAATATGACAAGGTCCAATCTAAAGTACCAAAACTAGTAAGTGTACTCTATCAGCGGAACAAGATATTTGCTTTCTATCATGCTACGCGCGGCATGCAGAATATCAGAATGTATATACGGTTATACACGCACAGATTCCTGGACTTGTTTGAGCTCGTGCAATGCATATGATACACTTATCGTCTTCGCCTGGACGACTTGTCCCGTGCTTAATAATGGATACGAATTTTCTAACTGGGCATATAACCTATCAGAAATTTTATTTTGTCAAGCATGAGCCACAGAAGGACAGCGTGTCATCGACGCGATCCATCAGTGACTCATACATGGCAAAAGGTAATTTGCCAATTATTTTTATTATGCACAGAGATGACACATTACATACAAGTGACCAAGAGACGTATGTTCCCGCTGATAAAGTTGTCGAAATTGTTGGTAATATCACCGACTTGCTAAAAGAGGTTTTTCCCGATACAAAAGTCTATCCTGTCCTCGGTAATCATGATTTTTATCCGAAGAGTCAGATAGCACCGGGAGGAAGCGATATATTGAGTGGGATCGCAGATCATTGGGAAGCGTGGCTGACAAATGACGCTTTCAATTCTTTCAAGAAGAGTATGTTTTTAACTAAAATATTATACGAAATTTTAGCAGTAACATATGCGACCTTAAAATAAACTGACTTGACAGCCGCTGACTATGCAAATATAAGTCTGGCGACATTTTGAAGTATTTAGGTTTGTTCAAAAGGAGATACTTAATGGTCCGAGGTGTTAATAAAACATTGCCCTCAATGGCTAGTTAAATATGTATTTCTTAATTTTGATAATGAGGATTGAGGGTATTAAAAAAGCAGAATATTTGCTATCTATGTGGAATTGATGATACGATCTGATTGGAAAAAAGTTTTTCGAATGAACAAAAAATTATAAATGATTTTGTTTTGCCCAGCCTTATACATAAAGATCTACAGTTAGTTTAGTTACGTTTATCTATGAAAATAGAGTACCAACATAATACCACCCAAATGCAGATACCACTCACTGCACTTTACAAAAGCGGTTCAGTTCCGTTTGAGATGTTTTCTGTTTACAGTACAGTTGTTGGTACTACATATTGTAGTAGCTCTTTGTTATTAAGTGACCGTTAGGTGGTCCCTTTTAGGCACTGCTTCCGGCTCAGAGTGAATTTCGATTAAAAATTGAATGATATAGAGAGACATGAGCCACGAACGCATCGCGCCTAGGCAGTATGAGGGACAGGTATTTTTACCAGGTTAAACTTTTTTTTATCATTTTTCATTATTAGTTGAAGATTCAAAAGCACTTCGCGAACGAATGCATCCCACAACCATGCAGGCTATAGACGAAATTGAAAAATAAAATAACTGTCGCTTTTCATTTTTAGATGGATTTTACAAAGAAAACTTTGGGTCTAATGACGAACATGTACTGATCGCACTGAATAGTAATTTCTGGTATAAAAGCAATGAACAAGTTGACGGAACAGGCGATCCTGCAGACGAATTCGCATGGTTAGAAGAAGAACTCGCATCCGCTAAAGAAAACGCAAAAAAGGTCAATCCCGACAACAAATTTCATTTTATCAAGCGTAAGTTAAAGATGGACAGCGTCTTGACAACGCGGTCCATCGGGGTGACTTATACCTTACAAAATTAGCTGAGCACATAATTTATTGACGTGGATAGACTGGTATTTGTGATTATTCTGTTCAGGCAGTAAATATAATATTCGTGAAGGCCTTTGTTATATTCGAATCCAGATCCGATCTTAAACTCGGATTTGGGTACACAATTCAAAGCTGACTGAATCAGCAAAAAAATACGACCAGATTCGAATTCCAAATGATTCGGTTTTGCCTAACCCTATTTTTAACATTCTTGCAGGTTTTTGTCATTGGTCACGTTCCTCCCGGTTACTTCGAACTCACAGCAGACGAACCTTGGTACTGGTTTTATCCTGAATACAGCAAACGTTTCAATGGAATCATACGATCATACTCAGATATAATTGCTGGGCAATTTTTCGGGCATCACCATACAGACCATTTCAAAATATTCAAAAGCGAATCCGGCGAAGCGGCAAGTTCTATTGCGTTATTTTAAAGACTGTGGTTTCTGTCAAAATTTATTTGCATTGATCATTCCTGTTACAGCATTTAACATCCCTGTCCGCCCAATATCACTCATTTCTTGCCACGGAGTAGAATTGGATTTGTATAAAATAAAAGTAGTTACAGACATTTCTATTGTATGAAAATTTCGCAATTATCAAGTTGTGAATTTCGTGAAAATTGCTTCAACTATTCGAATACGTTGATGAAATTTAAAAATATTAGAAACGGGATTCGCAAAAATTAAATTGTGACAGTTCTGACGTAGAGTATTTTTTTTGACAGTCAACCATATTATACTAATTCCAGATATCTTCAGTTTTGTTGGCCCCAGGAGTTACTCCATGGATGACAACATTACCGGGAGTTCATGACGGAGCAAACAATCCAGGAATTAGATTGATGGAGTTTAATAGAGATTCTCTTTCTCTCATAGTAAGGAAAACGTTGTGGTGTTTTTTAAGGGGGACTGTGCAAAACCGTTCAAAAACCTTTTGGAATTCGAATCTGATTCGAATATTTTTTCGAAACGGGAGTAAAGCGTTTATTCCGTACGTTTTTATCAATATTTTCACAAATATCGAAATATTAAAGCTATAGCTTGTATTTTGCCTCGAAATTTGTTCCGCTTTAATTCTCCAACTATTCCAATCCTGATCCAAAATGGGCAATTTAATTCGGTTATTCGAATCACAAATTATCCGAATAATTAGTGAATCTATAATTTTGTTCATCTATATGAACAAAACATATAAAATGAATCAGAATTATGGCAGCTTGATGGCAGAAAATAACTAGGATATTATTGATTTTTGAGGGAAATATATTTGTGCCCGAAGAAATAAAGCGGGAATTGAAATTAAATTGCCCATAACAATTGTTCATACCACTATTAGCGGCTCGTTGTTTGGACAATGGGGACAAATTGTAATCGCAAAAATGAAGCATTCAAAGCTTCATGGAGAATGAATGATTTGATCCCATTAAAAATTATCTGAATCAGTTTTCAAATGATTCAATTTTGCCCGGCCAATTACGCTTTGCTCTCAACTTTCTCCGTAAACACATTTCAGGATTACCAGCAATTCTACCTAAACCTAACAAACGCAAACGACGAGTCAGGATCTGAAGCTGCAGACTTATGGGAACTGGAGTACAGGGCTACAGAAGCATACAACATTCCCGACATATCAACCGCTTCGTGGGGAAATTTGGCTTTTGATATGAGATCAAAATGCGAATCTAACACAACAGAATGCCCTGAAGCCTTCAAAAAATACTTTTTGTACAATTCAGTTTCCTACAATCACGACCAATGTGATACCAAATGCCAGAAATATCAGTTATGTGCCATGAACGAGGTGGATTACGAAGCTTACAAAGAATGTTTCGAAAATTGGGGATCTTCAGGAGGAAAGCATCAACTAAGCGCTTTAACCCTGGTTTTCTTTGGCCTGGCCGTCTTTCTACTAATATAAATGTGAAGAGAATCACGTCTTTAAAACTAATTCTTTTTAAAGGAAACATTCCTGAACAAAATTACTGTTCACGAATTCAGTAAGCATGGCATATCAAAACGAAGAGGACTAATTATTTCGTGGTCACCTAAAGCCTGGGAAAATCGAACTATAACTGCAAGTAAAGTTTCACACAATATTATTATATACTTGTTTAAATAATCTGTGATAAACTTTACTATTAATTAAAGCTATAAACCTTGTATGCTGAAATGCTAGCTTAAATAAACGATTTTCTTTCGATTCATTGATAGAACATTTATTAAAAGGATACATTTCTATACAAAAATTGCTCTTCAATTCAATCGGACTAATTGAATAGCAGACAGATATCACAAAAAAATAAAACAAGCAAAGGATAAAAATGACCGAAAATGAAATTAATAAGACATAATGTCAATTAGGATGACCGATAACACTAACAACAACTTTTGATATCTGAAACACCAACGACATCAGTACCGGAAAATTTTGATCATTGATGTTGGTCAATTTTTAGATGTAAGTTCATATTTTGGCCAAATCAAATCCGTTTATTTAGGTCTTATTATGCCGGAGGACAGTAATACACATGCTTGCCTGTATTTATACATGTTTTGGTTTATCCTCAGCATCTACCAATGCATCTGAACAGAGTATATTTACATTCATGAATTTACCTGTACAAAAGACCAAATTTATACAGGTACATATATATATTAAGAGCAAAAGTTATGGCTCAAGGAGAGTCGAAATGCCCACTAGAAGAAGGTAGTATAAGTATTAGCAAAAAATTTGGTTACGATTCGACAGTATTTTTGGCTTCACAATATATATGTTACTGACGAGATGTGGTCACCCATGTTCCACTAATTAGAATATCTGATTCAGCGAGGAAGATGTGATGATTTGCACCCAAAATGCTCGACATTTTTCTACCACATTTTGCTATGAAATCGTTGTATGTTGCAAAACAGAATACTACTCCCGGTCAAGCTGGGTAATTAAATTCGATTATTCGAATCGATTTGCATCTTTTCTGATGTATCCATATGAACAAAACATATAAAATGAAGAATTATCACATCTCAATGGCTGAAAGTAACTACAATATCCTTGATTGAATCTAAGAGGTATTACAGATAACTGTATGATAGAGGAAACCAGATCAAAAACTGCTAGACTTGAAGTAGTGTAATGTCCTATTTCATATTCTAATCAAATTTTAATGATTTAAATTTCAATAATAAGCTCTTATCAAAACATACAATCATTTATTGAATCCTGAGCACAGTAATGTCAGTCAAATTTTTTCTTCGTGGCAGTATATCGTTCCATGTACTGAAATATAATACAAAACAATAAATAACCTAACCTAATTATTCAGCACAAAAAGGCAAAAAATTTTACTGTTAAGTATAAAGTTAAGTTAAGTTAGAGAGAATAGCTAATATATTTGTCCTCAGTAGGTGATGGATTAAAAACAAAATTAAGTTACATTAAAACTAAAATTAATTATGAACCACAAGCTTATTATACATTACGGTTACCAATTAGGATGAGTTTACTCGTTAACTTCTTTATTTTAGGGTATACAAATTTACACCTTAGTGACTATATTTGACCGCTATGACATGATTTATGGCAAATTTATCGCTGTAATGATTTATTGAAAACATAGGTCAATTTAAAATAATAGAAAACAAAATATTTCACTAATTCCTATTTGAATGGGAAAATCCTTCGCAATCACAAAATTATTATTTAAGAAAGAGCCGCAGACGTGCATTTGTGATGCGATCCATCAGCGATTCATGCTTAAATGTACTTAATTTTTTATTAGCATTGTCTGCAAACTTCATGTGACTGGTTTCTATGGATTAAAAATCCAATACTGCTATTTAACAACAGAAGTAGGCAGGGCATTTCCAAATAACTTGATATTGTAACATATAACAAAATAGATTTCCATCTATAATTATTTTTTGATTTGTCGCCATTAATCAAGTGACGAAGTAACAAGCATTCAGTCATCAGTCTTCCATGATTTACTAACAACGAACGAAGGAACTACTCATGAGGAAGGAAAACTGTACAAAATATACAATACAACCACTTACCTTGGCATACCCTGGAGCATCTTGAAAAGTTTTTTGATCAAACAAATTACCGTCAAACGCAAGTAAGGAAATTTTAGAATCTGTTAAAAGTTTTTCTGGAACTCCGCTCAGAGCAACACAGTTTTCTTCAAATCTCAAAACTTTTAATCTCGGACACTGATATAAACACTCTGGTATTGAGGATATCTAGAAGAGAAAAAAATGAATTAAAAAACAATGAATTTTCGGTACACAGCACCTGATCAAGAATTGGTTTTTGTTTTGTCAATGATGGACATGATGGATCTCACTTTTGAGTGGCCGCTGCTTACCTCATGAGAAATTTTGTTTTGTTGAGCCTGAACCAAAAATAGACCGCGCCTCGGGCGGCGTGATCCACCTGTGGCCCACTCTCAACAAAAGGAAGTCACATAAAATTTTTTCTGACACAGCAAATGAAACATGTTTGAACAAGATTTTTCAGGATGGGAAAAGGGCTTTTACACAGCCAATCAATCCCTTGTCACTCAGTAGTTGGTACTTGAGACTGGATGCTTTAAAAATATATGAAATTTGTATTGATCATACTTTTATTATCAATTATAGTTTTTCATAATTTCCATTAACAGGATACAAACCCAATGCCAAATTTAAAAAAATCACCTAATGCTGGGTTTAAATTAGTAATCCAGAATGAGTTGAGTTTGAGCCAACACAGGTGACTTGAAAATGCATGATACTAGCATTTTTGCAATACGGCTACAATATGAAAAATTGAGAAATTTAGGCCTATTAAATCTATTTCACTATAGAGTTGGACATACTAACCTGGTTTTGGTTTAAGTTAAGTTCAATCGCATGAAGATTTTTCATTTCATCAGGTATAACTTTGATTGAATTGTGTGATAAATTCAGAGAATCAAGATGCTTAAGTTGAGTTAGTCCTTCAGGTATGCTTGTCAGTTTATTTCCTTGCAATGTGATTGTTTTTAAACTTGATATGGATCCAATATCAGGAGGTATCGACACAAGGCGATTGTGTGACACAGAAAGACTTTCCAATTTCCGTAACTTGCATATATTGTCACATAAAATACCTGAAAGTAGAACATTGCTGAACGTTTGTCGAATATCTTTTCTCAAATACTGATCGACCAGATGTGTGCTTTGTAGGAGAGACTTATTTTCCAAACAGTCAAAAAAGATTGGACCACAGAGTATCAACTTAATATATAAATGATAAATTATTTGCTAACGACAGTGAATTGTAAATTTTTGCTGATATTTCCTTTTACTAAGACTAAAAAATATACATAATCTATTAACAGGTTAGCAATGGACTGCATAGCTTAAGGCATCCCAATCGGAAATTTCATTTTATCAATCATGAGACTGCGCATCAACAGCAAGATCCATCAGTGACTCAGGTTGAACAAGATGATATGTGCACAAAATATTTCTTGACAGCTGGGATAGTTATCAATGGTACACTTACTTAAAGAGTTATGATTCAAAATAATGCTTTTCAATATTGCAAAATTTCCAATTGCTTCTGGTAGACCTCGAATTTTATTATATGACAAATCCAGTGTCCTTAATTTGCTTGCTAATCTCAGGAGTTGAGCAGGAAACTAAAAAATAAAATATAGGTTTTGTGCAAATCGAATATGGTATTTAACATTCTTTAACAGTTTAATACAAATGAATTTTTAAAAAAAGGACATAGCCATAGTTTATTTCAACAACTCAGTCGACACAAAAGGAAATACAAATAAAGAATATCACATTACAGAGTTATCAGGAAAGCAAGCAAAACTTAAAATAAAATTTTAAAACCGTGCGAGAGAATAAGTTTCAAAGAAACATTCAAAGAGCTGAGAGAGTACGGTACCGTACGGTAGGTAATAAGACAGTTATGTTCGCTTACAATTGACAATTTGAGTCAGTTACGTGCTGTAACTTATATTGTTATAAGCAACAAGTTCCTGTCCTAATTGTGATTTTCTATAAATGAAGAAATAATATATAATATACTATAGGCTACGACATACAGCATAGGCACGCTTGCTGTGGTCTCGACTTACCGTACCTCGTCCAATCCCATGTTGCTGAGTTGACAAACACCAGTTCTCTCCGCATGCTCGATGTGTTTCCTCACTGAATTTTGATTACCCATAACTTTGACCATTCAATAATCAGATGCAGTACCAATTCTTAGATTTTGCTACTGCTAAACAAGGGAATACATCACAAACTTGGAACAATCGATTGATCTTGCTTGATTGACAGGCCATGAATGGGCGATTTTGATTGCGTTGCTCTCTACCTTGTGGATATGATTTTATCTTGACAAAATTGAAATTTCGTTTTGTGTACAATCGATAGAATATATTTTTCTGAACCAATGAAAAACATAGGCGAATGTTAAAACTCATGAATGTTTGGATAAAAATCGCATATTTTAATTTAATGTCATGCCAATTTCCCAACAAATCGATGCTTGGCATTCAACCCGGAAAAACACAAATAGTCGACGCTTGCGGAAGGGTGCAGCAGAAGACTACTATGACATCACAAAATACAACAGTTCAGCTGTTTTCCACGATTATAAACAAACCAGGTCGGGAGTTGGAACATCGGAATTTTGGGTTGAAACGTGACGGAATCGGTGTGCCAAAGTTGAAAAATCTTAACTAGAGCCAGCCTACTGTTAAGAAGTTGATCAAAACTAGGAATCGAATTAATTCGTACATAATGAGCATAGAATAGACTTCTATTGCTGTGAATGGCTCTCGATAAAAAACACAACCTGGAACAGGGATGCCCGGCCAGCTCAATCGGTAAAGCGTTGGGAATGCGTTTTGGGCTACGCATCTCCGAGGGTTTGAATTCCTTGGGGGTCAATGATTATATGCGCGAGGTCCACTAGGCACCTCGCAGTTGCTCGGTGGTTCACGTAAGCACTGCTTACGGTTTCTTTCTATACACAGAAAAAATGAGAAATATATTGAGCCAAAAACCTTCACTCCGGTTTGGAACTTCACGAGAGGTCGTGGTTCGTCATACGATTGAGCTGTATTCTCGGCTTAGCTCTTCCACAGGATAAAAATGAATTACTATTCTTGTACAAAACATTCCTCAACTTAATTTCAGGACGTTACGGCCAGTATTAGGCAGTGTCCTTTCTCTTTATAAATCATTATTATTTTTTTTTTTAAGTTGGCCCTGAAGAATACGCGGTCGCGCCGATTGACAAATGTTGAAGCCGGAAGACTAAGTAATCATGGCCAATAATTTCGCTCTAATAAGCATTCGAAATGGGCATTCTTTTTATATACTACCTTTTTTGTAGACTAAACTGTTAAATTATCAGAGTCCTAGCACTCAAAGGTTACCGACGAAAAAACATGACAGTTTTATACTGATTTAAATGAACGAAAGGCGGGCGCGCACTTTTTGAGGGCACTTCCACGAAAACAGGTAATGCCATATGCGGTCTTGAAGGTAGAGGATTGGTCAGAGAAAGGCGCGCCGAATAAACAAAATAATTTTCAAAACTTTACATTGTATTGGCAAATTTGAAGGCGTCAATACTTATTGTCATACTATTTACTCATTCGTTTATTTCAACACCTAAGTTTAATAGTTTGGCCAAACTTTCTGTATTTAGACAATATTCTTTTTCTTCTGTATATAATATATGTCTTCAGTAATAGGTGTTGTAGTATCAAACTCGTTCGATCATTTTTTTTTTCTAAAATTTTACATTTTGCTAACCCGCCAACTCTATTGAATACAGTGTTGCAAGAGAGTATTTACGAAAAATTGCCATAAAAACTCACTAGAAGTCGAAATGCATTTCAATATAGCAAAATCACTGATTCCAGCCTAATATGACAATGGTGGCGACATAATGACGTTCAATTTTTTCTGAAATCATTGTGCCACTCTGAACTAATTGCATTTTAAACTTTGAAGTGGGGTTTGGGCACGTTCGATGGCATTTAGAGTGAGTATCGGCAGAAAGAGTACATTCCTAATTTTGAGATTGTTTTTGTAAACGGGTACGGTGGTGGCTACCAAACAATGAATAAATTTGTTTCATGTACTAATGTAATATGATATGAATTTTCTGAAATATTATGCATAAAATTTACAAAATATTTGCTGGTGTTTAGTGCCGCTATCCCAATACAAAAGGATGCGACAAGATTGAAATGGGTTCCCAATGAATTGCCTCGTTTTCAAGTATACAGAAACAATAACAGCCCTGTAGATGTCTCTAAACGAAATCTTCTATCACAAATGTTTACAATATCAAAGTTATACAATATTTGCATTTTTATTATTTTCAAAATAAATAATGAACTATAACGAATAAATAATATAAAATAAAACATAATAAAATGAAAGAAATTATTTTCGAAAATATCAAGTATGTGAAGAAAGTGGCGAACTAAAACGACAAGGAAAAAATTCACGAATTAGGCACGGAAACTTTGTCAAAGCTCTTCTTTAATTAAGCGTTTATATTTTCAGGCATAATCGTCAGTAAAATGCCTGAGAATCTGCAATATTTTTTACAACGATTACGAAAATAGGCTGAAAATACGAAAATTAGAGAATTTAATGCGACGCAGTCATCAGATCCCCCGACGTTCTACGTCTCATATAATCAACAATAGCAGCTTGAAGATGTTGATCTGGAGGTCCGTATGTTGGTGCAAGTTGTATACCATATCCCGGAATACGCATAGGTTTGTTTGAATATCTCGCAATTGAAAAGCCTCCCTTTTTCAGTACGTCCTCTTCCTCTGAACCATTTCCACGTCGTTTCTCTTTTGTTCTTCTGTTTTGAAACCACGTTTTGATTTGACATTCGGTAAGATTCTGCAAAGATATTAAAACAATCAGTTAGGAATCGAATAAATTATACGCTCTATCTATACTCGGATTGTTGTGCACTTGAGGCAGTCTGCGCCAACGCTAAGAAATGGGAAAAATTATGGCGGCGGCAACAGTTTGTTTATTGTTAACGAGGTGCTTGCAATAACAATATGTTGTTTAAACAAATCGATTAAAGAAGACCCACACTCGACGAACATTAAGGGGAAAACAATGGATTTGACTCAATTAAATTATTTTAATGACTGACCATATGACATGTTGTCGCCGTTACAATAATAAACAGGGAAGAGATCGACGCGTTTCAGAATCATTTACAGTTTGATAATTGCCGCTCTTGTACTTTCGGCTCCTTGACTTGCAGGATGTCGCGACAAAAGTCGTAAAGAATAAAAGGTGTAATTTTTTTGAACTCCAATTAAGTAAAATATTCTAGCGCATCGTGAAATTAATTGTATCAACTGTTGGAATGAAAATTAACCTACCACTTTTTGTGAAATGTATGCTCTTTCCATCCTGTTAAGATAGGGTTTCAGAGCAAATGTCTTTTCCAACTCCAAAATTTGAAATCCAGTAAAGAGTCGGCGGCCAACACGTTTGCTCTTTGCTTGTTCTTTTTCTTCACTTCTTGATGTACAATTTTCCGATCTGTTTTTGGTTTCTGCATCGGAATGCATTTTTTCTTTCGGAAAGTCTCCTTCGTTTGAAGATCGACCAGGAGATGATGAAGAATCTAAGTGAATGGAACATTAAGGCTTAGGTTATTGTCATCGCGTTGATGATAAGCGCAAAATTAGCTCCATTTGTTTATAATATCAGTTTGATATTATCCGTCCTGAAAATACCACCATGAGTAGTACAACACAAAAGTATTTGTATTTAATTAAGCATAATTTATGAATGATTATATCGGATAGATTTTGATAAAAAGGTTAATATTTAGCCAAGAGTAAAATACTCACCGGAATCAGGGATGCTAAGTGAATCACTTTTTCGCGAACATGAGTCATCATTACATGATTCTGATGAAAGAATTCTCTTTTTTGTCCGGGATTGCATGGACTGGCTTTTCGATACGTTGTCTTCCTGCTGTGTTTCATATTGTCTATTGATTATTTTCGGGATTCTTTGTATACAGGAATACTGAGGTGAAAATATACCGGGGGTTATTGCCGGAGAATGCATTGAATGTCCCGGATGAATATATGGTAGTTGATACGGATAATGATGCGGATGATGATGTACTCGATGATTCTTTAAGGTCTCTGACGGATACGGCAGGTAGCGGGAAGCAAACAATCTTTTTTGGAGAAGTTTCATGCTGTGCATTTTAGACATGAAATCTTCTCTTGATTGATATTTCTCATCACAAATAACTTGTGCCTCATCTTTGTCTCTCCGGGGTACGACATGAGCGTTTGGTGGAGACTGGAGCAAGTATTTCGATCTGTCTGAGAGATTTTTCTTCTCGTTTTCCATTCGCGCACGGAAATCAGTTCTACACGACGATGGAGAATTTTTGCAGCTAGGTGGTTTCCATTCAATAGTGTGTGATCGCGGACTTGTGCAATCTTCGTTTTTCGGGGTAGAGCATGTAAATCTCGCTTTGGTTGGTGTATCCGGTTCGGCTAGCTGTGTTTCTTCCAACTGCTGTTTATTCCCATTTGAGGTGGTATTACCGAGGATAACGTCTATGGAAAAACTTAACTGCATTTTGGTGGAATGATAATCCGATAAAATTTGTACAATTAAGCTTTTCTTTAGTACCTGTCGCTATCGTGATAATATAGATAAATGATGTTCCAGCAGGTGCTCTCTCATTTATACCGACACGGGAAAGGTGTTCGAGTGGCGTTAATGAGTCGCCGATGTAAACCGTCGGCGCGTCGTTATCGCCAGACAAGTGAAAAGCAAACAATAACAATATACCCATCCAACAATAGAACAGAGAGAGGATAGAAAACGTAAAAGTGACGCCGACGTTGATTCAAAGTGTCCGCCGCATCAAATTTACTTGTTATCAAGGATTACAATATTTTCGATTAATACGGAAGAACTATGGCGCTCCAGATTATTATATCACAGCCAAAAACTTACATCAAAATGCTGTAGTGGCGTCGGCTTCCAGGATCGGGCGAAATATCATTGGTATCAATTATATGTCCATTTTCTCCAAAAACAGCCAATTTTAACTAATTGAACATTTCCAAATAAATCTCCTAAACGCTTTGCCTAATGTATGTACCACATATTTTATTGATATTACATGTAGTTCAAACTTTGTGTAAATAAATTTTACTTCAGCTTAGCTCCGCACAAAGAAAAATGCTTCAGTCGGATGTAAGTCACCAAAAAGATGAATGAAATCAACACGTCTCTTTAAAAAACACGCACGTTCATTACTACGCATAACGAATCCGTTAAAATATTCCTCGATGCATTTCAATTATGTTGAAAAACAATAGTTCAAATAATTTCAGTAGGCCTACATGCATTTATTCAAAAGGATTGTGTCAAAACACATTTTGTAAAATACGGGCAAATAATGGATCGCGACCAATAATGCTTTTTGTTCAAGTAATATGAAAACTAGATGCCAACATTGGTTCATACTTGGAAACGTTCAGTTCGGTCAAGAGTGCGGGAATTAAGGGGAATTTTAAAAGCCTGAAAAAAGTGCGACGGAGGTGCAGGAAAGAAGAAAATATCCCAAAGTTGCCATCAGTGGGTTTTTTTGGGACATTGAAAGGGGAGGGAACAAAATTTGAAAAAAACTAACTATGAAATAACGCTTTTTATTACATATGACAAAAAAGTAGCCCAAAACCACGCCGGAAGCGGAAATTTCATTTTGAAAAAATGGGATTTAGAACCGTAACGTAGCTAAATAAGTGAAATAACAACTGCAAAAACAAATTCCCAGTTTGGGCCAAAGGTCCGTGCGCTATCTTTTTTTTAAAAAATCTAAATTTCATTGTTGTGAATCCTACAGATTAAAGATATTAGACCTTGTCATTGAAACGTGATCAATAGTTCCTCAAACAATTGATCACATTGTGTACACAAACCATATTCAAGGTTTTCAGTCGTTGTTTCAGAGACAGAGGTTTTGGCAAGTATGCAATAATGTTGGCGATTAGGCGCCGATGAACTTGTAATTGGCTTTGATTAAACAATACTTTCACATTTCGATGGAGCATGATTACATCAAAACAAACAAAATTAGTTCCTCTGTGTTTACTTTCGGCACATTGTTAAAATTATATTAAATTAGCTGTGACACCTACGACGGCGCGACTTATTGATCTAATGTTGCAGAACAATTAATACATGTTATTGTTTGCTCAACAATTTTCACACCTCCGGGGTTTCTATCCTTTTTGAAGCGCCGGATCGGATGTAAGCTACCGCGTCAGATAAGGTGTGATGCATCGCTTTGCCGCAAAGGGATAAAGGTTCTATTGATGTGCAAACAATGAAAGAAAGTTGTTACGAAATGCTAACAATAACTCCGCTTATTATAAAGCATTTAATATCCAATATCATGCAGGAAGTCAACAGAATAAATTATAATTAAGCCAAAATAAAGTTTCACCTCTCCCGGATTCCGCTCTTGGTTTTATTTACTTCTACGCGAAGGTTGTTACGCATGCAGAAAAGATATTGACCCGAGATACAAATCAAAAAACATTAATAGTAATTTCTTAATATTGAATATGAAGATCGAGATTTTCTGGGTCGCCGGTAAGTCTGTTTCGCAGAGTGGATGGAGAGCAATCGGGTCAAATTGTATATTGCTTATAACTTCTATTGTGTGGCTTAAGGACCTTCGTCATTTCCATATAAGATTCCACTTAATTTCACATAAAAGGCGTCTCGATAAAGAATAATGAAGTAAAATATTTTTCTATTAAGGGTGGCGTGGTAAAATTGTTTGACAGTTTTGTGGAGAGAATATTGCATTAAGGGGTAAAAGCAACAAGACTGTATAATGTGGATTTTCTTTTCCTCGTCTGAAATCTTGTTTCCTGCGCGAGAGGAGGTGGTTCGCCATATGGACAAGCCGTATTCTGAGCACTTCCCTGGATCGGTAGGACAGAAACCGCGTGCAGCTTTCCAAATAACGTTGATCGTGCGTCGTGAGAGGAGACAAAGTGGTATATGGTATTAGCGTTGCCCACATCAGATATTATGAAATGTAATCCGATTGTTTCACTTTTTACGCAGCTATTTAATCATTCATACAACTGATAGTTGCGCACATGTGCCTCCCCGCTTTGAATGATATTCAACGAAAGATAAGTTTCAGCAACTTCTGTGGCCCACAGACGGTTGCTGAAACCTCTTTTTCATCGAATATCAATGCTTAAACTTGTTAGTAAGAGTAATCTATTGAGTAGACAGTTCTACCATCACACAGGTAAGATAATCTAAAATGCAGTTGCAGGTTCCACATTTTTGCTGACTATTTGATACAAGCAGTTCTTTCAGTTGTCGTTTCTGAACTTCCTTAAAGTCCTCGTTCCTCAAAAATAGACCAATAAGGATCACATTTGAAAAATATTTAATAATAATTCAATGTTGCATAAACTAGGACAGAGTTCAAACAGTGGAACACAAAAAGCGAACTATGAAAATCAGAGAATAGTAGAGCAAGATCAAGACAAAATCGAAACGAACAGAGTTGTAATGTTTGGACAATTGCAGGTGAAAAAATGCAAATCTATGGTTCATACTTGATGTACTAATATTTTGCATTGGATTGAAATCGCCTAGTAGTTTAGACGAAACAGATTGACAGTGAGATGAATTTGAAGAAATTTGTGCGTTTAAATTTTTTTTTCCAATGCTACCCTTCTGAATTTTGGTGAAGGGTGGGAAATTGACAAATTCTCGTCAGATTGTTGTCAGCTTAGAATTTTTATTTTGTTAAGTATGCTACACAGATGAACCACGTCTCATCGACACGTTCCACCAGTGACACATGCTTAACAACGTTTTGAGGGATGGACTATTTTATTCAAAACATACATGATGAGAAAAGCTTGTTTGCATCTCACGCTTCGCAAAATAATATATACTGACCAGGGTTTGTAGAAATCAGGAGCACTAAGAATTAGGAAGCATTGGTTAAAAAAGATCCTGCATATAAAAAGTAGCCAATGCCAGTATTTTTAAAGATATTTTACAATTATAACATATCAATGATATAAAAAAAAAATGGAAAGTGACTGAAGATAAGATGAAATTCTGGCATTATGTAACTGCAAATTGTGGGTTACAAATACTTTAACAGGAGCAATTGAATCATTTAGGTAATATTCTTACTATTGTGACTCGTGTAGAAAGATTTGCAGTAAAATATTTCCTTCTAGTTCTGGTAGTTTTCAAGCTTTTAAATGATTCATGAAATTGAACATCAAATTTTGCTGTAATATGTCTGTAATATTCAATATCTGACATACATTACTTGCTTTAGCACTTCTCATTTTTAACAATGCCATATGACAGATAATGATTTGACATAAAAACATTAAGCAATTACATTGAATGTCAACATGAAGGGAATATAGAAACTTGACAGATTCAAATATGTAGCTTGTTGCATCTAAAATTTCTGACAAAAAACATGCATTGAATACACATAGTTTAATATTCTAAAATTCTTATTTTTATTCCAGCATTCCTAGAAACAGAAAACACCTCAACTCCAGGGAAAGAACACACATAACATACACCTACCAGTTCCTGGTCAGCCATATCATTACTTGTCACAGCTACAATGAAATGAACATACTGGGTGTCTGCACGAGATGTCGTGGTTCGTATTCTCGGCTTTCGCCCCCAGCAGGATAAAAATGGAATCGGTCGTATTCTCGGCTTTCCCCCCCAGCAGGATAAAAATGGAATCCTATCCTATCATAATAGTATTTCTACAGACTAATTATATATGCATGGCAGATGGTAGTTAACTAGACTCTAAGATGTGTCTATGAACCCATTAATTCGATTCTTTTAAGACATATTGAAAGTAAATAAAAAAGACAGATTATGGTAATAAATTGTGGAGCAAAAACTGAAAGATGCTTATGATGAATTAAAGTAGTCAAGGGACCTTCATGTACTTATGTTCTAGTAAGGGTTGTCGTTACAGTTCAGTTTTGGAAAAGTGGTTGATGGTTTTACCATCGCCCAGGGCAGATACCTCTCACTGTACTTTATCATGGCGGTTCAGTCCAGTTTGGGATGTTTCCCATTTAGACCTGTATTTATAAAAAAAAAACATTTAAACAGTATTTGGAATTTACTGTTTAAATAGAATAATGCTTCAATATTTTAGATAAACAAATAGTTGATATTTTCCACATTTTGCTGCAAAATGAATCAATTGAAGAATAATCGAAATTATGTATTATGCTCAATCAGAATTTTAGAAAACCCAGTTCTGGCAACCAAAACCCTGTTATATTAGAACACAAATAATCTCTCATCTATTGTTTAAAAATAATCCAATTGTTCGAAACGATATAAATCATTTAGGAAAAATATTTAGTGAACTTCATGCAATGTGTTGGTGAAGAAATTGAACCATTTCATCCCTCGATATGAGATTATCTCTTGAATGTTGTTGACTTTCGTGAACTTTGACACCTTGTTCCCAACTCCAGTATAAACGACTTGACGCACACATCCTTGAAATAAATATTGGCATTATGTATTGGCAGTTGTAATTAGTTCTATCATCTGCCAGGGCATATATTACTCACAGTAGTCAATCATAGTAGTTAAATTATGTTTCAGAAGTGTTTTTTATGTTTAAAGAGTTCAATTGCTGGTAATTCTTTTAGCAGCCCTTGCCATTAAGTGTGCGTTAGTTGATGCTGCTTAGATTGAATTTTAATAAAAAATCGTTTTGTTAGTCCGGTGGCACCCCGGCTGCGTAATTCATTTGTGGATTGTTTTAAACAAAACAAAAACGAAGATACGAAAATGCTCAGATCAGTCACTCTAAAATTGCATCAAAATTTCTAAACTTTGAACTTATTCTAAGAAAGAGTCAAACATTACTCAAAATTCTCAGTAAATTATGTTTGAAACATTAATATTTGACACAGAATTTCAAGATTTCTTCCAAATATAATATTTTTGCCTCGTTCTTCTAACGAAGAAGCATTCTTTCAGCGTCCCACAGATAACCAAAAACGCTGAATTGGCTCCAAGTCGATATGATAACGTCAAATAAATTATTGCTTACTCGTAGGTTGCACAGAAATCTGGAGGACATTCAAACGACGATGATCGATTATTTGTATTGAAAAAATATTTTCTATTCCGAGATTTACTGAAAGCCATGGTCCATGGATCTATGATGTTATAAATAAAAATAGCCATTTATGAATAGGTTATATATCGATTTATTTTTGAGACATTCTGAAAATTAGTTTCCAATTTGATGATCATAGTTGTACACTTCCACAGGGACCGGTATACATTTCAAGGATACAGATAACTCATAGTCACTGATTTTTTTCTTCAATTAATGATTCTGAAAATTTCTGCAAATTAGCATAAACGCAGGAAACAAAAATAAATATAAAAAAGTAATGGTGCTAAGTCGCCCTTTAGAATATATTTTAGAATAGCAAAGAGTTAATATTGCTTTTCGTTGTTTTCTACAACAAAAAAACATCTAATTGTAAATCATGATTTTTCTTCATGATTTTTCAAAGTAGAAAAAATATGATGAAACACAAGTATGTTACCTCCTCATGCCTTGCTCAAAGCAAAAAAGTGTGATCCAACTTGAAATTTTAAGACAGAGCCTAACTCAATTGAATTGTGGTTATCTTTTAAAACATCAACAGTTTTGTTTCAGTTTGTTGAATTGACAAATATTCAATGGAAAGAACTAGTAATGTATGTTATACCCATATATACCTTTAGTAATTTTAGTAAAACATAATCCTGATGGTACGAATGAACAATCAGTATTTTCAATATCACAACACAATCTTGGTTCAACTCCGAATCCTTTCACTTTCTTCATTGACAAGCTAGAAAATATATTATACTAATGAAAATCTAGACAAACCCTAGTGTGCAACACTCTTTTTCTCAGGTATGTAAGGTTGAGTATCAAGGTCAGATCAGTTGTCCCTATATTTTTTTGTTAGCGCCACACAAATCCATGTGGCAGGCATATAATATAATAATCATTTTATTGGCAAAAGTTTTCAATTCGCTAAACATTTCCAAATTTTGAAGTAGAGATAAACATTTACGGCACATCCGAATCAGAAATTTTATTTTGTCAAGCATGTGTCACAGATGGGCCACGTCTCATCGACGTGATCCATCAGTGACACATACTTACCAAAAGATGTTTTCAAAAAATTCATTCGGAACGCACACATTCAAAAAAATTAAATAAAATAGTGATCACAATGGCTTAGTGGTTATCAGGTTGGTATTGCAGGTTGAAGTACTCTGGTTCGGGGTTTGAGTCCGGCTCGGTAATCCATGCCCACCCGTCACCACTCAATCCGTGGGTTGTGATAATTTGGGTAGGCTCCAAACAGAAAAGTTTTGAACTTTTTTAACTTTTGAATAAAACTAACCCTGTTTGGCTATAAAGGCCACTGGTATAAACTTTTGATCAGGGTGATTCACTCAGTTGAGTGACTATAAAAAAACTGGAACTTCAAATATAAGATATATCTGAAAACACAGCACTCAAAATATGTTCAAATATATAATGGAAATTTTATTAATCTGGAAACTCAAAACAATATTTCATTTGAATAGTGAATTTTGATGAAAAAAAATATATTAGATTTGGTTAATAAAATTAACAAAAAGATTTAAAATTTTCAGCACTGGTAAGATAGCCAACTAGGTAGTCAGTCTTACCAATGCTGATAACTTTTTTGTTCATTGTTACTACTGCTACTAAGGATAAGGTTTTCTTTAAATCGTATACTAATAAAAAAACGAATGCTTACAATTTGAAAACTTCTTCAACATGTTCACTTCTATAGGCTGGTTTCGCTCTGATTATATTCAAGTTAGGAAGTGAAGGTTTTGAAATGGCAGTTACAAACAATTGAATGTCATTCATTCTGAAATAACAAGTATATTAATTTTGGAAACTAATTCTAAAGTGGGTAATGGTCAGGCCTTGGGTGGAGATCCAAATTAGTTGGTTAAGAACATCTCTGGTTCCACGCAATGGCAGGCATATATAAGCCCAACTTATTGAACAAGGATAGGATTTTATCCTACGGGAGAGGATAGCTGGGATATATATAGCTTAACCATATAGCGAAACACAACCTGCAGATGCAGATGCCAGTTCCAAATCAAGGATGAGGTTTTTACTTCACAGATTTATCCTGCGCATTAACATGGCTGGTGGAGAAAACTGTAATCACCAGTCATCATCCCACATCATTAACAGAATACAAACCTAGTACATTTAGTTTTACCAATAGAGCAAACTGGGCACCCAATCTTCCTTATGCTCTTCAGTGGCTTATGGTACAGGGTTGATGGTTTTGAAGCTTTTTTATCCATTCGAAGGAAATGGAATGAACATTTCAGATATCTGAAGAGAACTAAGATTCTGTCACCCTGGTCACGTCAATAAAACGTTTGGCATATGCCACGCTTTTATTGAACAATGTATCATATAAGAATAGCAGAAAATCAACAAAACAGAAAACCACCCGCCTACCTTTCTGTAAAATGTTTTCTACTGATATCTTCTCCACTCAGAGCTATTGCATCAACAACATGAATTGCTAGATTCTTTCTTTGTCCTTTACCCTGGTTATTCATTGTAACAAAAATGAAGTAAAAATTAATGTTAAAATAATTGTCTAATTAAGTTAATTAGTCTGCAATGCACACAGTAATTGAATTCCGTTAGAAGAAAATACAAGATCATAACTTAATTTCTGAGAGATCGAAATACCTTGTTACGAATGTCAGTTGAGGATAAAGTAAAAAATAAAGCCTTCAGAATCATCCCCACTGCAACGAAAATGACAACGAAGAGTTCTATCGGTCAAGCATTGGGAATACGCTGTCAGATACAAATCTATGATCATCTTGATATAAATACGAAATATGTGAAGAATATTTTTATCCGAGAAGTCTGCTAGACACATCATCGATGCACGGTGGTTCAAGTACGCGCTGCTTACAGGTCTATGTGCATGAAAAAATAAGATGAATGTTGAACCAAAAAAACCTTTACCACGTATTCAGAACAGGTATCTGAACAAAAAATTGCGGTTCGCTATATCATTAAGCCATATTCTCAGCTTTCCTCTCCCGCAGGACAAGAATGAAATCCTATCCTATAAAAAGGAGCACTGCAAATACCTCTCCTTTTATCTCTTGCACCATTTCAACTTCCAGTATTGAATTTCTTGGAATCCGACAATTGATATCTGGGCAAGTTATCCATCTTCCTGCTGTATAATGCCATTCATATATCCGACCTCCCTACAAGTGAAAAAACAGATTTTACAAGCAAGATTTACTGCAACGGGTATTGCGAATCAAACTAACAGAATCTCAGCAAATCTGCTACCCAATACACTTGAAGAAAATGAGTTTCATCAGACGAAAATTTAGTGAATGTGTTACACCTCATTTCATGAAGTATCTCTTGAAGAGAATCAAAATAGCCTTTATTTTGCAAGTCTGGTAGCAATCAAACTGTACAAAAGTTCAAAATCATTAATAATGCTATGAAATAGATGTGTTGATATTTTTGAAGCCCATTGGTCACCTGAAGAACACCAAGAATTTGTCACCTTGTTGCATGCTATTGGTTATTGAAAAAAAATTGATGAAGTCAGCACAGATGTTACGAGATAAGAATGCAAAACTACCAAGACAGTAAAACAATCATGCCCGAAGGTTGAGTTTTCCAAAATACTGTATCGCGCTTATCTTACAATGCCGGTTTGCAGAGACCCCGGCATAGAAAGATTACATGTTAATGCAATATCACCCCATATAAAAACAAAACATGGACAGTTGAACCACTTACATCAGCTTATATGCCCCATTTTGAGCATTTGCAATGACATGAAATGAAAACCTGCCCACATTTAGAGAGTTTCTTCATATGCAGCTTGTTTTTTTTCATTAGGGCATGCGTCATACAACTTAAATTTTGTGTAGAGAAGTGATAAATTAAAAATAACAACTTGTGTTAAACAGAATTTGACAGGATATAAAAAAAAACATTCTCACTCACGCCCAAAGAAACAATTAATGCTCGTCTCCCAGCGCACACGAAACATCTGTAATCATAAACTCGTGATAATGCATTGAGATTCTCCCGATCTAACATTCTTGGTATCTTTAATATCTCTATTGGACTTTTCATATCTGTGAAAAGCATAAAGATATCCACAGTTGAAAATGATATTAAAAATCTAATGACACAGAAGACCTGACTTCCCAGTTCCCAATATGAAATTTTCGCTTCTTGCGAACTTAAAAAACAGTATTAATTTATTCGTTGGGTTGAATCAGACTGGCAGAATACCAGCTACTCTGTTGCTCAGACAACCGTAGAAAATGAGTTCTCTCAGAAGAAAATTTAGCAAATGGGCAATATTTCATGATATATCTGTGACTAAAAGATTTTAATGTTTCTTTGAGAGTCTGTTAGCAACCAAACTTCTATGATGTTTTTTTGCAAAACCCAGAAATGCGAAACAGTCTGTAGTATCAGTATTCATGTATCCTAGATCCCTATTTCAAGTTTCGAATTATCATAGATTTTAAGACTTGATATTAGCACTGCCTGCAGGCAATTCAGTATAATTTTTTATTGAAATTCACTCTAAGCAAGGCCAGAAGCAGCTCCCAAAGGGGGAAACAACCAACGGCCACGTGATAGCAAAGAGCTACTAAAAGATGTAGTACCAGCAAGCGCACTCTAAACTGAAAACATCCGAGCGGAACTGAACTGTCATGGTAAATGCAGTGAGTGGTATCTGCCCTGAGCGATGATTAAACAATCTACCACTTCTTTGCTTCCTTTCAGTCACCTCTTATGACACGCAGGAAATACGCTAGCCCGTATCTACAGGGCATAATAATATTTTTCTCTTACAATCCAGTGGATATAATGTTGGTATCGTAAGTTGAAGAAGTCAGGTTAGAGTCCAGGCAAGTCCAACTCGTCAATTTACCACCACCCGGGATAATATAAATTAGGCAGGCAAGCCAAACCGGTCATAACTTTCCCACAATACTAAGTCTGTCCAGCCAACAAGTGGCCAAAGGGGTGATCCACTCCAAAGAAAAACTATAAATTGAAAAAAAATATAAGCTTTTCAAAATCTTGAAAACTCTGGACTTTATACTAAAATGAAATGGTTCTAATTCAATTGGATGCTTCATATTTGATCGCTTTTTAGATATATTGATCAAAGTAGTGACAGATGTTCCATTGTGAATGAATACGTAGCCAGTTCGGACAAATTTGCTGACTACGTCAACATAATGAAAGAATCAAACCTTGAGTGAATTTTTCATAACATTCTTTAATATCGACACGAGGAGGTGCAGCACGTATTTCATCGGGTATTTGCCATAATTCCAAACATTCTTTTCTGATTTGTGCTTGAGCCATTTCTTTCAACCCTCTAAACATAAAAAAAGATCACAACATGTTTTTTCAAAAGATCCAAACATGTTCTTTCCCTTCGGTAGGAAATTTGTCAAACCATCTTTTGTTAAGTTTGTGTCACTGATGGATCCATTTGTGGCGCATGCTTGACAAAATAATATTTTCGACACCTTTCCTTGATGTGGAAACTGGAACAATTACAATTATATTCACGAATTATATATCAATCAATAAACAGCGAAACATTTTTGCGAGATATACCGGTGGATCAAAAGTAGTCAAGGTCTATGCCCTCGGCAGATGCTTCTTATAAAAATGAAATAAAATTCAGAATCCGGATTCATCTTATTTAGAAGATGGACGATCAACCAGTTCTTTGAATAACTTCAAAACAGTGGAATATTAATATCAAATTATAACATAAATGACATTTTTAAACTACTACTTATTTAAACTTTATGATATCATTCACGGTATATTAAGTGAATAAAAACGAGTACCTGTCTTTTGCAAAGGCATGTAACTTTGCTAATGCTTTACATTGTTCTTTGGCTATCCTGAAAAATAACAAACAAAATAGATTGAAATGGTGCCCAAAAATGTAGAATAGCTGACAGAAAAATCATGTAACTAAAATATAAAACCAAAATAACCATATGCCATCACTGCACTTTATCATGGCGGTTCAATTACATTTGGGATGTTTTCCTGATTTTATCAGAAGAAAATCTATTTAATAGGCGATATTTTATGATATGAACACTTTGGATACCCGAAGATAAAAACATGATTCTGCCACCCTGCATGAAATCTTGATTTTTTTTGAAAATTTCCTTTTTTGTGACAACTATTTCCATCGGTTGTCTGAGTAGATGAAATTTTTGACATTTTTACTATGTAAAAAATATGAAATATATGAAAAAAAAAAATACGTCTTGACATGGACTAGAATAAAAAGAAATATTTTGACAAACTTTTTTTACAAAAAATAAAAAAGATATAGCTTGTAATTTACCTTTCGTTGGAGTCTTTGACGTAATCACAGAACTCTGTATCTTCCATAAGTAAATCAAAAGGAACAACAGAGGTAACATCATTATCTGTTCCTTTCATTTCATTCAATGTTTGATTGATCGATAATAAATAATCGCCGATTAATCTTTGTTCATCTCTGTATCCTTTACATATAACATATCTGGGTGATAAAAATTTCGATTGTTTCAATAATAGAAAAAAATACACAACAATTGATACTTAGACATATTGAGAGTCTTGCTTCAGACTTACACAAATATTATTACATTTGTAGTGTAAGTGTGAAGCAAGACTCGGAATCTGTCTTTTTTATCATCGTTAATCTTGCTTCTGCATGCTTTCATTCAATGTATATGAATCTGCGAACATAATGAGGATTGGGTAGTTAGTCCACCTTATCCTGACCAATCACACAATCAGTACTATTCCAGAAAACCTGTGCACTACTAGGCATTCCTTATTGAACAGATCAGAATTTTTGAAAATAAAGTAGACAAACACTTCCTGGTTGAAAACAAAGAAGGCTGTGAGTGTCTGTGTCTGATTGAGCAGTGTTATTAAGTGTACATGTGTGAGTCGAGCTCGAAAAAAGAGGTAATACAAGTGGTGGACATGAAATGAGTCATGACAGTGGTGCACACAAAAACCAATAATACAAGTAGTTTACACGAAATCCTGCAAGACTCATCTTTGTGTGCCACACTTGCATCACTCTTTGTGTGAAAACTTGCGCCAATCATTTATGTTTGTACTACTTTTACCACTTGCACTTGTACATTTTAGAGTCACCCTTGAATGAGAGATTGTGGTTCACCTATGGTAAAGCCGTATTCTCTACTTTCTTCTTCCCTAAAATAAAAAAACTAACCATCTTATCCTAGGTTGCAGGCTGAATAAAACTTGAAGAAGGATTTATCTCTCATGTTAGATTTTATATTTTCGTGGGTTAAAATAATTATACAAAATGACCAAAAAGTAAAAAAAATATAATTCTTAGAATTAGATAAATTACCTTTCTGAATTAGCAGGTCTACTTGTCAGTGGTTTGAATATTGTAATTTCTTCAAATGCTCTCCTTAGTAGATAAACAAGACCAACAGAAAAAGGTGTGAAAAGATCGAATGTTTTGCACAAAAAACTTCCACCCATGCGAACCACACTCAAAGCACAAGCAAACTGACATAACAACAATTGTTTTGTCAATATTTCTTGAATATTTTCTTGACCTTCAACTGAAAATCCCTGAAATTAAAGTATCTATTAAAAAAAATTGTGTGGTATAGCTCCAAAACACTTCGAAACCTATAAAAGAGTATAAATTTATCCAGATGTGCCAACTTGTATTCAATCACAAGTTCATTTTGTGAAACATGAGTTGCAGATGACCATAATCTAGCAATCGACAGCATATTCTAGTTCACTGACTTATTCTGGACAAAATATGTTCAAAATTCACGAAATTCACAGCATAGTCTATGTAGGTAGTAAGAAACTGCATGATTTGACCAGAGCAACATAACTGCTTTTATTTGGAGTTAAGAACTATTACGTTATTTTTTTTGGTTTTGCCACTTTTTTAATGAGGTATATTAATGATTTTCTTTAAAGTTAATCTCTATTATCAATGAAAGCTATCCTTTACTTGTGATTTTCCCAGAAATTCTGTAACTTCCGCACTGAATGATACCGTATAGGCCACACATGAGAAGAAAACCATAAATTTTATACTTACTCCATCTGCCATAATGAAATGAACACCTTTCCCATCTGTATTTTCCAAAACAAAACTTTGGAATTCTTCTAAATTATCTGTATTCATAATATCACCATCACCATTCACTCCATTGACACCTTGAATAGAGAATGAATTGAACTTACTTTCACAGTATGCCATGTTTACAATTGTATCTGGTTACAAGATTGATTTTGTGTCTTTTCATTCCATTCAATTTGGAATGAGTGAAGAATCGGTGAAGTTATCGAGCATTGTCTCAATACTGTGGGTTACAGTGCCTTGCCCATGGACACATACATGTATTGCACCCTGAAGCTTTTTCATTAAACAATTTCATCCATACCTTGCCGGGAATCAAACCAGTCTTATTCATAAGGCATATTGAAAATCGGCAACAAAAATAAAAAATTGTGAGATAAAACCTTAACCCTAAATAATTTCTTCCAGGATATCTGATAATGATTGTTGATTTGAACAAGCAAAAAATAAATCAAAATTTTGTCGTATTGACCTATACTATACTATACTATCCTATACTATCCTATACTAATTAAATCTAATAATCTTGAAGCACATCATTGCATTATTTTTGGTTTACAAGATCCGATTCAACAAAGACTGCAAAATAAAAAGTCATTTCATAATAACCCTCTCGCAAGTGTTGTACAAATCAGAATAGTTTGAGAATTCTGCTCAAAATTTTCTTTTGTATCGGCCTAAATTGATATATTTATGGGCATAATCGGGATCAACACCGAAGTTTACTATGTACTTAACTACTGCTACTATAACGTCAATTTTATTCTGATAAGACGCATATTTACAACGTCTTTCAAGTAGGAGGGAGGTCAAAAAGGCTCTTTTAACAGGCTTGAATAATTGATTACCAGTTCTAACAAAATTAGTAAAAACGGAATGTACCATAATGAGGTTCAAATAATTCGCATCAGCAGCGTAGAAATTTTCTAATTTGAAATCATTTTGCCCTTTTAAAGTGAATCCAAATCCTTTAGCTCTCCATTTTCTTCTCCATAAAATATATTCTGAAAAGCCACCAGGTCCGGCACAAACATCAGCAAAATATAGAGTTTCATTTGGAGCAACATCCTGCAAGTAAGATTAGGAAATAATTGGCAAATGGCCAAGCTCTACCATTAAATGTAGTGCCAGTTACTGCACTCTAAGCGAAAGCACTCAAAATAAAACTAAACCTATGTGGTAAAGGGCAGTGAGTGGTATCTGTCTGGGTGGTGATAAAACATCTGCCGCTATCTTGTTTCATAATCAAATTTGACAATACCATAGACAAAAATAATAGCCTGCATTATATTGAGTGTATCCTATAACTGGAAAGCTGAAACTTCGAATAAATTTTTTTATGACTGAATTAGCATAAGATATAAAAATTCTTTTTGGTTTCAATGTGACGGCGCGATCCATCGGCGACTCACGCTGAACAAAACATGCTTGAATAATGTTTTTCTGACTAGGTGAACACTGAGCTGCCCTACTCTATGCGAAATAAATAAGTTAATAATGATCCAATTAAAATAAAATGCTACCTTTGGTGATGTAAACAAGTAATCAAATACATGGTCCATATTGGCCATTTTCATTGCTGCACGATTCAAAAATATAGCACCTCGAATTTGTTCGTATGGATTACTTCTTGTTCTTGCATGTCTTAGTTCTGTCCCTTCCAAATCATCAAAAACTGTCTGAAATGTAATAGTTGCATAATGTCATAATTTTAACACATCAAATTTTTTTGAACATGAACATGTATGATGAGGCATCTGATTATGTGATACGTAAATGGATCTATGTCAATAAGGGGGTGGAATACCGTTTTCCTCTGTGTGTATTACACATTCAAGTCACTTTGTTGTTGGTAGTAATATTTTTACTGCTTTTTGTAATATAAATTACAGAGGATTATATTTTCAATAAACTTCTTATAATAAGAGAAACTTTCGCATGTATAATAACTAGAGATTCATGAATGGGGGTTTAAAATTTTTTTCAAGTTAATGAGAAAATATATATTCACCGCATTACAAATATAATTGTTGTAAGCATGTGCCACAGATGGGCTGCACCTCAATGGCACAATCCATTACAATCCATAAATGACTAAACATGTTTCAGCAAAATTTTTACTACTGGAATATATCAGACTTTTCATTATTATTGTAGTAGCGAAGGATATCTACTGTGTTATTACTCGTGCACAAGTTCTCACCTTACAAGTCAACATTGTTTTTAATATTTCTTCATCACAGAAAACTGTCTCGTCATCTATAGTCAGTTTCCTCTAAAAATTATGAAAGGTTCCAGTTTTAATATTTTCTAAGTGGAAATGAAACAGAACCACGAATGCCGGAAAAATCAATTCAAGTGGTATTCAAAGTTTAATAAACAACGGTACAAGATTTAATATCTTAAGAAATGGTAGTCCAGGGCAGATAATCAGATCCTGTGAGGGATGATTATATGCGAGAGGTCTGCTGGGCATCCTTGTCGGTGTCAAGATTAGCCATATTGTTAAGCTGTATTCTCAGCTTTCCTCTCCCGTGAGAACCAAAATATATTCCTATACTAACCTAACTTCAATAAAAATGAAAATAATCTATCCAACTCCCAACCTATTGCAAATGACTCCTTTATCTCATATTTGAACCATAAACCAACCTTTCCTTCAACGGTCCAATCACACAAGTCATCATAACCAGGTAACGGTTCAGTGCATCTCGGCATCCAATCAACTGTTTCTTCAATAACAGGTAGTTTGCCATCATCCCATTCCACAACAACCTCCTTTTCCATTGCCTATTTAAAAGTATACAAAACAATGTCAGACGGGACAGATTAATATACTACTTCTCTTCAGTGACTAAAGGCACTGGATTGGCTGAGGATACTACCCATCTCGTTAAATCCCAATCCAAAATCTTATACTGCATAGCAACGAATAAATGGACTACGCCTGAACGCCAAGATCCTCGATGACTCACATTTAATAAACATTTCAGACAAATATTTTCCGGCTGGGAAAAGAGCAGAAAGTGTCTGTTAAGAAGAGGAAGGTCTTACCATCGGCTAGAACAGATATTGCTCACTGCACTTCAGTATAGTGGTTCAGCCATCTTGGGGATATTTTCTACTTGTTGGCACCACATTTTGTACTCCCTCAAGTGGCCTTGTTTATAGCGAAGTTCAACAAAAATAATAAGAAAATCCAAGAGCAGACAATAATTTTATTGCTATAGGAATAATGACAATAGGTATCACAACTTAAAATATAATTTTTCATCACCTTAATCGTCAATCCCAAACCTCTTCTCCCTCTTTGTTTTGAAGCTTCAACTGGCTCAACTATTCCCTGTTTCCTCGCTCCCAATCCTGTTCCAGCTTTATAACCCATCTTTGCCATCATACGACTTGCAACATCACTGTATTTACCCTAGACGAAAATTGTGTACAATAATTAGGAATGCTCTTATACAAAAAGTTGGGCGTTTCAAAATTAAGATCTATATCAACTTCATTGTTGGGATATTTTAAAAAAAAAATTGAACTTGCAAGGCAATATTTTATGTTAAAATGTATGATTGCAAATCAGGATTTCGTTGTAAAATCAGGCTGATGTTCTTGAAAAAAGGTGATTTTTATTACCGAATCTCTAAGCCATATTTCTGATAGCATCCGTATACTACACATAGTATGTGTTGTAAGGCAAGACCAGATTAAAGATTGTTCATACAATGACTGAGAGTTTGATCGTTGAGAATGAGGTTGAATTGATAACATACTGTAAATATCTTTAATTCTGTGAGAATAAGGTAGAATCAGTAGTTGCATAGTTAACAAAAGAATTTAACAACAATTTCCTTTATTATTTGCTATAATTTAGTAGTGAATTAAGGCCTTACCTTCTCAGCAAGATACATTGCAGCTTGCTTCTCTTCTCCACTGCCACCATGACTTGATGAAGAACTGCTTTCTCCCTCACCTAAAAATGTGCATTGCAATTTTATTGTGGTAAGTCTTGTGTGGATAAACTTTCCCTGGCGTGTATGAATCAAATCTGGACGAGTACTGTTATCTTCTATTGAATTTGTTCTTATTGTAGCAAAAACAAGAATTATTAACTAAAATGGAACGCTTTGAAACATTATAATCATTTTAATAATTGTGCATCACTCGTGCGTTTCAAAATATACATAATAATATTTTCTGTATCTTTTGAAAACCTAGAAGTGTTCTTTTGTCAAGACTGTGAGCTCTTAAGCCACAACCTGCTGACAGCTGGAATATTCGCTATAAAACAACGCATTTTACATAATATACAATGCAGGAGATAAATATGCTGCAACAGCTTTAAGACATCACTGCATTCATGAATCGTAATATTTTATTTGAAATCCTGGTTATCAATCAAATACGTACAATTCACAGTTTTAAGGAAAACAGAGTAGTTTTCTCAAAATTTTGAAATTTTATTTGAAGTTCTGATTGTCGTTGGAAATGGGCAAAGTTTATGCAAGTATATTATTCTATACATTTTCGTTGTTTAAGCTTTTGAAATCAGATAATGGTAAATCTCTATCAAAAAAAAAAAAAAAAAATCTGTTTTTTTAGCAGTTGCCAGTCAATTTGTACCCCACTGCAATATGCCATGGATTTACTGTGTAAAGTCACAAATTTCTGCAAATTTTTTTTCAATTTTCTTCCTGCTACTACACTTTTGCTTCAGAATTCATATGCAGGAAATTGACCATTGACGATTTTTTCAGGGTACAAATAGACCAATTGCCCTTTAATAATTTGATATTGGTATGATTTAACCACCACCCATTTTCGTCACTCAGGTATGGGTTCAACAAGATTATTCCCATTTTTCACACCACACTCTTCCCCAAGATAAGATGTGATTTTTATCCCATGGAAGAGTACAATCGAGCATATGGCTCAAGCATATTACAAGGCACAATGTCTCATGCAGTCACCAGTTCCAAATCATGGAAGGTTTTGACTGGGACTTGAACGCATCTTTCTTGTGCATGGACATGGTTAGTGGAGAAAGCTGTGTGCTGCGTTCACGGGAACCACCATATGACAGAGAGGTGTCCAGCAAACCTTCTTACATATAATCATCCCTCGCAGAATTCAAGCCTTCTACAGGGCAATGTCTAGAAAGACCTAACACCTTTACCAATTAGGCTAAATGGGCACCCTCGGATTTAACACTTTCTGCTACCACTGCTGAGAATTGGCAAAAAATATAATACACAATAAAGATACAGACAAAAGAGGTATTAATATTTTCAAATTCTATATTTGCATACCTCTGTGTCTTTTAATTACGGATGAAGTGTCATCAGAACTTGATGTTGATGATGACTCACTTGACCATGTTCGTTTCGACATTCTAATGATTTATTGTTCAACCTCAAGTGTTAATTCACAGTACAAAGCTCTTTTTATAGAATGACAAAATAGATGCTGTCACAATCACACACTGGACAATTAGGTCTATATTACACGAAGAAAAAATGGCAGCAGCCAGTGCTGAGTACGCCTCTGCAGTCTGCTCCACTTCACTTCTGTCCTGCATTTTTTTCCGTGCCGAATAATAATATCCAGTTTTATGATGATATATTTACCATATTATTTTAGTTGATACATGAAAAACAATTTTTTTTAATTAGATAAGTACCTAACTAATTCCATAAGACCTGGTATACAATATAGGCGCTTTCTAAATTCCATATCCAATATCATTCCTGATTCACACAATAGTACAATTCAATCTTTGTAGATTAACAGCTAAATATTATTCACTGATGTCATAATTGATTGACATGGTTCATCTGTCTGTCTGTGGCCCAAACCATCAAGAACGCAATGTTTACATTGAAAAAGTTTAAAATTGATTATCACATAGTCAGACAGTGCTCTAATATTACTTTTCATTTTAGATATATTATCATATATCACTGTGCTACGATATTGCCATATTGCTGATTTTCCATAAATTACGGTTCGGGGTTAACAGCGTTTCTTCAATTCATTTCATTCCTTCAATTTTATTTGCCTACAATCTGATCAGAACCAAAATAACCAACATATAACCAATCCCAAAGATGTTTTTTGCCAATTGAATCTTTCCCACATTTGACAAAGTAAACAGGTTTCCTCAATATATAAATTACACAAAACACTGAACACATATCCCAGCTTCGTCACCGAATCAGTAATTTATTTTGTCTGCTATCGGTACCCGCTTCTGCTTTTGCTCACCATTTAATCCAATGTAATAAATTCCACTAGAGGCGAGCGAGATTTGTTTGGTTTGCGATGGCGATGCAGCGTGTAATACTTGAGCGTGGCTTTGAATAAACACAGTGCGCGCTGACCTTATGGACAACGTGTCGTTGTAATATCGGGATTTACCCGCTAACCGAGGGGATTCCCCAGTCGTTGCATGAACGGAAAAGAAATTACTGATGTCTACGTCCGATTGACCTGTGACTGTCCACAGTCTCGCAACGGACTGAGGCCTATTCTACCATTGAAAGCAGGCTGGGGTGACTGGTTGGCTCGATTGGCATGATCGGATTGACCAAGGTTGTATCCTATGTACGGGTCCTCTTCAATCCTACTCTCACTACTTTTCTTTTTCTATTCGATTAAATTATTTTGTGTGTTAAGATAACAGTACTTTTCACAGCAGCCTTAAGGGATCCATGAAACGATAGTTTTGCAGTCGTTTAACAAGTGTAGTAATATTTTTTGATAATATTGACTTTGTTACTTGTATTTGGGGAACATAGACATAAATATTATCTCTTGCAGGTCTGTCTTTCCCACCAATGCACCCCAATCATAGCTCGACCCAGAAAAATATGTTATCGGGCACAAATTTTGTTTTTCAACATTTATAGCCTACATGCTGCATAGGTTTTTAAAAACGAAATAAAAATAATCGTTTCAAGAATGAAATCAGTCAGCAAAATGTATTTGCAAGTGTCAACTTTCATGAAAATAAAATGGGAAATTCTCACTTTATAGGCGAAATATACAAATTAATTCATGCACCACCCCCCCTCCCTCCAGAATCCGCTAGTCAAAACAGATAGACCATGTCGCATTGACGCGATCAACGGTGGTGCTGCTCCTTACGGTTTCCTCCTCCAAACATGTACATGCACAAGAAAAAAATTATTTTCCACGTATGTACCGTTAATGTATACATTGTGGATTCTATCATAAACTGGATTGAATGTACAGCACTGGAATGCTGAACGATCCTGCTTTTGGTGATCTGTTTATATACCGGACTCAGCATTTTGCTTTTTTGTTGTGTACCATATTATATTTTCTAATTTTTATTTATTATGTATTGGTACCTTTATTGGTGTTTTTGATCATGTAGACCAAACATAACTCTGCCCCAAAAATGTCTTTGTCTAATTTTAAAATTCGAGTCGAAAATGTTTTTATCTTGGTTTTTATTTGGCTGATTTCATACAAATCAAACAATACCTTATGATTAGGCAGTGTTCTAAACTTTCCTCTCTCGCAAGATAAAAATGTAATCCCATCCTACCTATTTTAATTTGGAAACATGAACTCAAATTCGATAAATGCTCTACTTACAACATCGAAAGACAAAAGAAAATTCTTGTTCAATAAATTTTATTTTGAATGGACGACTACATATGTTTCAGGTTTGGCAGATAACTTATACCTTTGTGAGGTGTTTTATTATTTTACTGTTGGTTTTCCAATACAGAATAAAATTTTGTAAGAGAGATAGAGAGAGTTATGTAACTGTTATTTTCATCAACCAGGAAAACGTAAAAAATAATTACAATCAGACATAACAAGGTCTAATCGACTGATACTAGCACTAGGTAAAAGTATCTAGTTTACTTAGTATACCTAGTTCACTGAGTTCATTTTGAGAGTCCTTTTTACCTAGTTTCAACAATATAGAACCTACCCAGATTAACTTTTACCAAGTTTTCTTTTGATATTTTACACTGTAAATTTACTAGGAAAAATGGATAAATTTACCTATTTTAAAAACTAAGTAACTGGTTGAAAAAACTAGGTACCTAGTATAAAAATCAAGTAAACAGTGTTTTCACTATGAAAAAAGCTGTCAAAATAGACTATTTGTCCAGATTTTAACTTTCAAATCTATTAAAAATGCCTTAAATATTTTTTGTTGCACTTGACCTAGAAATAAATAACCCGGTTGCCATCACTATCGTTGATAGCTGTATGCACCTAAGATTAGTAAACACCTACCTGTATATATTTTATATTAACCGTGATCGCCCTTTCTGCTTATCTTCCAATTTGATGCTTCAAAAAAAAGAAAAAAAAATAGTCTTAACCTGTTTACTTACAGCTATGCACATCATCTTGTTTGCAGTTTGAAAATAAAACTGTTTTGATTTTGTGATTCCCTGATTGTTCGGAGATCAACTTAACCCAACCAAAGTTCAATGGCTAATTTAAACTCCTTCATCGAAGTTGCTGACAATAGTCATTTTCCCATTCAGAATTTGCCATATGGGGTATTTTCAACTGCTAATGAGGTAGGTTCAAGTTTTTTGAAGTTAATAAAGCTCAACTTCTTCTAAGTGGAAATTTCGAGTTCTACTAAATTTGGTCAGTAGTTTTGAAACCAAATATTTAATTTAATGTTGATTCTTTAAATTACAAGATCTTGAACTACACTTCTATGTTTTTCTTACATAAAACTTCAGAAATGGTATTTTGACTTTATATTGCGCAATTTTTATATTTTCCAGGGACCTCAAATAGGAGTTGCAATCGGTGACAAAATTCTTTCCTTGAAAAAAGTGTCGAAATTTTTTTAATGGTCCCCTCCTAAGTGGACATCAAAAAGTATTTGATGAGGTAAGATATATGGAAATTGATATATTTTATATGACAGCTGCTCCTGTTCCCCCTTTTATTGTCATGAACACCACCTTTTAATTCGCCAGGAAAAATAATATAGAACTTCCAGACACATAATAGAAATCAAGTTATTTCACTTGGTACATGCTGCTCTTACAAAACCTTGATACCCATAAAGGTACAGAAAAAGAAATGTACAATTTTCTGCCTGAAAATAAGTCACATTTTGTTAGCACTGGATATGGAAATTGAATGTTTTATATTAACGGAAATTTGGGATGTTGGAAGTGGTCTATTTGTAATCTATATTAGACAAAATATTATGTTTTGCAATAATTTGAAAAAGAAACCAATGCATGGTTTTTTGATTCCATAATATTTTTTACATACCGTAATGTGTATCAAATTTTGTTTATTTTGTGCATATATGCTACAGAAACAATAAATTTGTCTGGTGTAGTGGTGGTTTGTGTGCTTCGGTATCATACATATGGCAAAACAAAGTTGCATGAAAATATTTTAATTTTGTATAGGAAACTTTGAATGCCTTCATGGCACTGGGTTATGATGCTTGGCATGAAGCCCGATCTACAATTCGACAACTCCTTCAAAGTGACAATGCAATGCTGAGGGATAATGCAGATCTTAGAGCTCGGTAAATAAAACTTGTAAGAACACAGATATTCTGCATCTCATCAGTACTGCTATTGGGTCAACTGTATATCATTTAAATTCAGTTTCATTTTTTATTGTTAGAAAAGTTTCAAAACTACCAAATGAAAAGACTGATATATAGTGTAACTAATATGTAAATCTTTACCATATACCGGTATAATCAGGAATGGGACAATAGCAGAAACATTCAGATTTGGCAAATGCCAAAATTAGTTCTTATATATAGTATATTTACTTTTTATGTGTAAATTTTTTTAACAGCATTACTACTTCAAGTATCTCAACACATAATTTTTTTTTTAGGTATACCTAAATTATAGTTACAAGTTCTCGCAAGACTAATTTTTATTTTCCAGAGTTATTTGAATTTTATAAAAAAATTTTCAATCTATAGAATATGAATCTTATTATTGGTTGGAATTCGGCACAAATCAAAGTCCGGTTCTGAATTTTGTTCCATCACTCTATTGGTACCGGTATATAATCGAAAAATAAAATTATTTTTCAGAGCATTTTATAATCAATCTGATGCAAGTATGCATTTGCCAGTCAAGATTGGAGATTACACCGATTTTTATTCATCTATTCATCATGCTACCAATGTTGGAACTATGTTTAGAGGAAAAGATAATGCATTGATGCCTAATTGGTGTGTTTGAAACTTGTGTTTGATTTGCGTTTAATAGAATATTTATTTGCTTAATTTCCAAGAACTGGGATGTCTTTATCTGAATGGTCATTCATTTTAGAATTCTGATTGAACGTAATTTTATTTTTCAATTGTTTGTAATTATCCTTTTTCTGGTCTTATTTGTTGAAAGTGATCATTTTAATTTGCCAATATTATAGGACCTCAGCCAATCTATTTGCGTTTCCCCCATTTATTCGTCTGTGTGAATGGATTGCAGTAATATTTGGCGAACAGGATAGAATTTCCACTACAAACAATAGAAATTTGTGAAATAGGATACCACGACTAACCAGTAGTTGACTATAAAAAGTGGTTATTTAAATCATTTCTAAATAGGAAAAGTTTATTAAAACGTGTGTGTGGAGTTATTAGCTTAAATAACTAATAATCGCACTGCCCATGTGTTGATTGTGCTTAACTAAGTAGAATTTCTGATCGGATTATGGTATTAGCATCTTCTAAATGAATTTCTTGATTCAGTTTAAATTGTGCAGACAATATAGCTGATGGGTATAAAATACATAGTATACACTGTCAAAATTGATTTGCAAAAATCCTATCAATATCTTACCAAATATTATTATAGGAAACATATACCAGTTGGATATCATGGCCGAGCATCATCTGTTGTTGTGTCAGGGACACCTATTCGTCGACCTGTTGGACAGACTAAACCTTCGGAGACTGAACCACCTGTGTTTGGTCCTTGTCGACTATTTGATTTTGAACTGGAAACGGTACTAACATTTTAGTTTTTCACTTCTTGAAATTTAGATGTGATCGTATTAAGCATTAAATTTACCCGTAAATAATATGCGACTACGCACACCATAATGCATTCAAATGAGTGGGAGCTTGCTAATGAATAATAACTGCATTATTTGTGACATGAATCCAAATGTGAAGCGATTTTGGAACTTTTTTTTACATAATTAATGCCTAAAAATTGTTTACAAAATGTATTTATATTATTTTGTCAAGTATGAGACACAGATGGACTATGCTTCAGGTCACAATCCATCAATGTCCCATAAATAATAAAATTTTCATTGAATGTAATAAATCAGAAATGCATTTAATTAAAATCCAACATGATTGTTCTGAACTGAAAGTAACATCTATTAATATCAAGGAGAAGTATTTGAATGAGGAAGAAATTGTTTAAAAGATTCTACTCTGCAATTAAGTAACTTCAAACAATATTTGATTACAGGCTTTCATAGTTGGCACTGGAAATAAGTTAGGAGAACCGATATCAATTAAAGATGCTCATAAACATATATTTGGAATGGTTTTAATGAATGATTGGTCAGGTGAGGATACTATAATTTATTTCGAACCATGCAATCTATATGGAAAAAAATACCAAAAAGTTAGATGTTTTGCTAGACAATGCCTCAAAAGAGGAACTGCCATAATTCACCAATTCTCGTACAATTCGTGTACTTGAAAATGCTGGCATGTTATGGCCATGAAGAATGACGAATACATTAGTATAAAGTGACTTTAAACTTGTTGAAGCTGTAAGCGGGAAACAAAAACACAGTAGCTGAGGGTAACAAAAAGTTGACAGTAATATTCAAATTAACAAATTTTTACTTATTTGGAAGAAATTTGAAATTTTCTAAGAATGAATGAGCTATAATTTCCCAAATGATCAAAAGGATAGATGAGAAGTTTGAAATTGGGCCATCATATCAAATCGTGTTCAAACAAGTTTTTGTCAAATATGAATCAATGGATATGCTGTCGAGACATGATCCGTGGCTCGCAAGTTTTTTTTCTGTTATTACATTTTTATCTCTATTTGAAAAGATATTAATAAAAATAAAGATGCTTTATAACTTACTGTGAAAAATCAACATCTACTGCCCTTAAATTATGATGCAATTCGAGATGACATTCTGCCAGAGAGAAATTATATTTTTGAGCAACCCAATTTGATCAACTCAACATAATGAATAGGATATTCATCGAAAAAAACTGCTGAATCAAATCTACTACCGTTACTACTACTACTATTATTTGATTTGAATTGCACAGCCCTAGTAACCATTACTTCAAATCATTTATTCCTCACTTTAATTATGTTATTATGGTTTTGAAATGTTCATCCCAGCAAGAGACATTCAAAAGTGGGAATATGTTCCTCTTGGTCCCTTTCTTGGAAAAAATTTTGGAACAACGATATCACCTTGGGTTGTAACAATGGAGGCTTTAGCTCCCTTCACTTTGCCGAACTATCCAAAAGATGTTCCAATTTTGCCATATTTGAAACATGAAGATGATTATGCTTTTGATATTAATTTATCAGTTGCAATCAGAGGTAAGATATATTTTGTTTTGTCTGTTCATAACTCAGTAAACAATGTATTACTGAAATATGGTGTCCCAACAGAAAAATATTCCCTATAGATCTGTTGTTAGGTATGTTTCACTGATGGGTCGCGCCGACGAGACACGGTCTATTTGTGGCACATACTTTACCAATTCGTAATTTGGGTCACATGGTTGCCTTTTTTTTCAATTCACAGTTAGGATGTCTTTATACAAATAAATAGTCCAGAATTTTGATTGAAATTAGTTTTGTTTTCCAATTATTTTCAAAGTTGATTCATTTCTCAGTGAAATCATATATCTCAAATTATATGTTGTAATGGGCAAAATACGATCAAACAACAGCGATTTTGTTTAAAACATTCTATTTATTTGAAAAATTTCGAATACCGTTTGTACATGGAAGAGTAGAAATATAGGTTATTTTCTTGAAGCAATGTTCTCAAGTCACAGACTTCTACACTGTTCTAGTTTTTACAATAACCGTCTTAAGTAATGGTCATTGTAACAGATCAGTTTTAGAATGAAATCATTTGGCACATTGACAGTATCAGAAAGATTACATTTTTTGAAATATATTTAATAATAGGTTATCTCAAATTGTGTTTCAATATTCCTCAATAACTGTCTTTGCTCTAGGATTCTGTGATCCCAGCAACAAAGGTGAGAAAGTATTTGTATTACTGTTACTGTGTTTTATTAAAATAATCTGTCTATTATGACTTCATTTTCAGGCCCGGATATGGTAGAACCAGCAGTTGTCTGTAAATCTAATTTTAAGGTAAGTGTGATCTATGAGTGACCCATTCTGGACAAATGTGGTTGCATGAAACTTTCCTGACTGGGTATTCTTTTGCCCAGAACAGATGGACGCCTCACCGGTGCATGGTGATTCACGTAAGCACTGCTTACGACTCCAGTAACTAGGTCCATGCACGAGAAAAATGAGAAATATTTTAATCCAAAAACCTTCACCCGATTCGGAACTGCTGTCTACACAAGAGGTCTTGGTTCACCATATGATTACTCCTCCACTGCAAGATAAAATGAAATACTATCCTTACCTAGTTAATATTTTTTTCTGTTGGTATTCCCAACCTGTTTGTTTGTAGTTAAATTAAGTTATGTCATAAAAAATTAAGCAAATGGTCATAATTTGAAAAATTGTATTTGCCTGACAAATTATTTCCGATCCATTACACTTTTTCTCATAGTCATATACCAGTATGGAATTAGCTTTATAATAAATGTCAGCTTGTCTTGGTGCTGAATGCCATAAATTCCTCTTGGTTTTCCAATAAAATATATACAATATTTTTATGGTAATGCAAGTATTTTTGGGGTGTCATAACATATGCAATATAATAATACTTCACTACAGTATATGTACTGGACAATGAAGCAACAACTAGCTCATCACAGCATCAATGGATGCAATACTCAGACTGGTGATTTGTATGGATCCGGTACGATCAGTGGTGAGGTTAGTAATGATAACTTATTTTCCTTACTGTGTCCGAAACTGCCATCCCATTTTCTTGTGATGATTTTAATAGCCAATTAATTGGGTAAGCGTTCAGATCAATTTCACTGCAATTTATCATGGTATTTCAGTTGTGGGTGGGATGTTTAGAGTAAAGTTGCTGCCACATGTTGCAGTATCTCTCTGATAACTCATAACAAAAATGAGTGCCATATCCAAGGTCAAAATGTTGAAATTTAGTTTCACTGGGCTTGCATTTGTTGTGATGTTTGATTTTTGGGAAGTTGAATATTGTATCTCACATATCTTAATGTGAACTTTGAGTATCCCACTATAAAAACTAGTACTTCTTTCTAAACAGTTGTATATATATGTCCATTAAGAGATTAAAATATATTTTGAAGAAAAAAAAAACCCCAACTTCTAAATCTGCTATATAACTGTGGTTTTGCCGGTTCTTAATATCCACTGTCCAAGTGCAAGTAACACATGCAACAAATCCCTTGTATGAGACAATAGAAGGAAAACCATTGCTTTGCTCATACATGTAACCCCAGGTTACACTATCCCATCACTATTTTTTGTTATTCAATTTAATACACTCTTCCTATTCTTTCTAATTTTCAAAAGGAACAAGACAGTTTTGGCAGCATGCTGGAATTATGTTGGAAAGGTACACGTGAAGTATCTTTGGGAAATGGACATGTTAGAAAGTTTTTGAAAGATGGAGACAATGTCATAATATCAGGTAGTAAAATAATCTTTTCAACCCAGTATCCGGAACCCAGCCCATTAATCTAGGTTAGCCGGATCCTTCACTTTTTCATGGAAAAAAGTAATCAACACCTGCTGTTCATTCACACTGCTGAAATATGCTCATAGTATTTTGTCTCACTCGTTTTTATCCAATCAGAAATATCATTTAATCAAGCAGTATTCGCCACATATCCATCAGTTGCACATACTCAATATTTTTCCAATTGGGTATGTATAATATATTGTTGACAGGTTTCTGTGATGGGGGAAATTACAGAGTTGGATTCGGCACATGCGAGGGCAAGGTTCTACCGGCCGTAGACGCATCTCAATTTTCATGAAGACCATGTTTTACTTCATACACAAAATCGTACTGGATGAAATACAGCATACTATTCATCTGTTCATTGGCCAAGTTTTTTAAGCAATTATGCAAAATTGTCTTTCTGAATCTATTTATTACACTTAAAACATTGTGATATTGCCTTAATTTTGATATCTGAAATTTCGATACACAGAATGTGCTAAAATACATTTATAATATCTAATCTTGTCATCATTGCCAAGGAGTTGTGATTAATCCGCCTGATCTCGCATCTCTATTCGTCCTACATTTGAATCTTGCGGTTATGATTATATGGTAGGGAAGAAGATTGCTGGTTATCTCACCGGCGGCGTATTTTAAAAATTGCTTGCTGAAGCAACCAAGCTGAAGATATGTTACGCTCAAGTGTTTTTGTGCATGAATTTGGCGATCTTGATCGTCGGTCTTGAGCATTTATTAAGACCAAAGAAAAGCTTTCAACAAGTTTTGTCAACTTCGTTATAAACTATGCCTAATTTAGTCCATAATGGCATTCAGTCTCCCAACATTAATTCCGGGTTTTCTGCGTTTAGAGGTGTTATCTTTGGTATTGCCGAGTCAGATCTGGAAGCCCTCGGTCCACCTGCTAAAATTTTTGTACAATAGACCTTTATCGTACAATTTTGTGTATTATTATGTGATATTTCGCGCTTATAGTGAGATTTTTCATTCCATTTTCACAAAAAAATTTCGCTTCAATTTTGTGGGCTATTTTTGTTTCATTTTATGACTTTTTGCTTTTATATGAAACTCGGTTTCATTTTAAAAAGAAATTTGCTCGCCAGCGGCACGCTGATTTTTTAAAATGCATTGTTTGAATGTAAGAAAAAAATATGCACCCTTAAATTTTTTTCTGGATCCGCCACTGGTTATATCAAGTATGGTTTTGACAGTATTATGCAAGAGATAATGCGCCCTGGGACATCAAAAGCTCATTCTATATTTTTATCCTAACATGTAGATTTGTGAATATTATTAAATCTTGTGGTTTCGGACTACGATGACATTATACCTGTCATTTCTTCTTTTTTTCAAGTTTTCAAGAAAATAGGTATGTAAATTATTAGAGTTTTCCAAAATTCTCGAACAGTGGGACTAGCCGTACCATCTGGCATATACGTTGGTAAAAAAACAGTTACTGAGCGTAAAAGAAGTTTCATTAGTAAAACTTTATTTATATACGTATACTTTTATTTCTGTCATTTTATTATAGTCATTCCTGTCTGTCTTCTACTCCTGCAGAAATCCATCTGCAAGAAAAAATGAAATCCTACCCGATATCCTATGTGATAAATCGTCAAATCATCCTCACATGGGCAGTGCGTATTCAGAACCTTGAAAAGATATGAGGCAATACGTTTTTAAAGCACTCAATAGGTCATTTTCAGATTTCTTTCAGTCGGCGAGGGGGGCATTTTCTGACCAAATTGTGCATTTCAAAAAATTGTAGATGTACGCTATGTTAAGAAAAGGTTTGTGTGATCAATCGTGAATACAATTCAATAGCAACCGGAATGTAATTTCGGACAAACGAAGGCCTACTGGCTTAATACAAACAGACTAAATTAAATGAACAACTTTACAACACTATAAAATCATTGGCGTCTCTACACTTCGGTAAGATTATTCAAATTTAAGCACCAGTAATTGGAGTGAACAAAACAAAGCAAGCGCTTCGCAGTCAGTTTGTTTGTTCAGTCGGCGAGGGGGGCATTTTCCGACCAAATTGTGCATTTCAAAAAATTGTAGATGTACGCTATGTTAAGAAAAGGTTTGTGTGATCATTCGTGAATACAATTTCAATAGCAACCGGAAGGTGCTTTCGGACAAACGAAGGCCTACTGGCTTAATACAAACAGACTAAATTAAATGAACAACTTTACAACACTATAAAATCATTGGCGTCTCTACACTTCGGTAAGATTATTCAAATTTAAGCACCAGTAAGTGGAGTGAACAAAACAAAGCAAGCGCTTCGCAGTCAGTTTGTTTACAAACATTCGGATAGAATTGAGTTGAGATTTTTCCATGTGTTCTCACAGAGTTTACTGTTTCATATGCTTCATGTCTTCGTTCGTTTTAAATAGTTGATTATCAGATTGTCCAATCAAATATATAGATATCTTCTGCTGCAACTTTAATCCTTAATCCGTTTTTCTTCGCCATCGAGAAGCCAAAACATGTATGATCACGGCGACCACGGCAACATCCCGCCGACAAAACGTTCTTCAGTTACTTCGCTTGGTAGCCCAATAAACAAAATTACGGTAAATATCCTGCTGAAAGCTCTATCGCCGGTAAAGGTCTTCTCTAGTCTGTGGGTAAGTCCGACTTCAATTGCTTCCTCCTTCAATGATATTTTCACGAACAAGAAACTCAGGAATATATCTCTCAACTTTTGACAATATCTTTTAGGGTTTTTTTTTCTGTCTAATTTTTAAAAGATTCTTTTTCATGCTACATCTACCGGTACTTAGTTAAAGACAAAATATAAAATACAGAATAGGATTTCATTTTTATCCTGCTGGAGAGGAAAACCTAGAATACAGCTCATTTTTCCTGTGCGTAGAATTGGGTGGCGGAGGAAGCCTTAGCAGTGCTTACGTGAACCGCCGACAGCAAGGCGCCCAGTAGACGACATCTCGCACGTAGGCTAATCATCATGGGCCCGAACAGCGAACTTTCGCCTTGACGATCAGAGATGCGTAGTTCGAGGAGTATTCCCGACGTTTTACCGATTGAGCGAACTGGGAACCCACTTATCATCATGATAACATCGGAATCTTATGGAATATTTAACATTCATGGAATCACAATAGGTTTGTATAAACATACGAGTAAAATGGATGGTCGTATGTTACCATCCAGTCTATACCGAAAACAGTATTCGTATCTTTATTTATATGTTATATTGCATTGTTTTCTGGTTCACAAACAATAAACTCTCTCTTTCTCTTGTTCTCGTCTATACAATTTTTGTTGTTGTTCTTCCTCACTGGGAATCTTAATTTATTCTGAATAAATCTATTCTCAAAAACAAAAATGTTTACGTTATCGATCTCATGTGATCCGATTTTGGACAACAATAATTGGCACGATCAAAATAAATAAATGAAATTAAAAAAGATTCATTGGCATTGAGTTTGGCAAAAAAGTTCTCTCAAGCCCTCTAGTTGTGCGGCGCTTAAGCTGAGAGCTTGACGTTAAACATAGCCTAGTTTGCCGGCCAGTTTAACAAGTTGTTTGCGAAGCGAGCCGCTGGTGGTGGTGCAAAATTTGAAAAACTGGAAGAGGAAGAACAATAAAGAATAGATACAGATAAGATAATGTGGATTTCAATATAAGTTATACTATTCAAGTCGCATTATTGTTTACCTATTTAAACTGTAAAATTTTGGCAAGGAGCAAACAATACGGTACGGTACCGGTACTGAATATGTAAGTTAACGTTACGTACTCTGTACTTACCGTAACTAACTGTTTAAGTTACAGGTTGAATTGAGCACTAATCTTGACAATTTATTATATTAAATCACAGATAATGCGTATGCAGTGACTACTGGTACCGGTAACTCCGAACTAAACGGTTACTATACCTACTCTGTACTGTATACGGTAATTATCGAAACGATGGAAAACTAAAGAAACGACCCTGAAGCTAGTGAAAACTGTACCCAAACAGCCGGCTCTTAATAATTTACATAAAAACAGAGTTTCAAAGTGGTCCCACCAAACTTTCCTCCACAGGGTCCACATTGAAAAATTATAAAAAAAAGTCAATTTACCAACTGCACAGCACAGGCGGTTGCTGTTTTCCCTGTTCTGTTCTCTATTATTAGTTGCCCTTGCCGGAAGCTTCGTCCTCGAGTGACAACAGCGGACAGTGCAGTGCAACAGCCGGAATCTAAAGCTGCGTTGATGGAAGGATAGGAATTTTGAGACAAAATTACTTGCCACTTGGCAGTATAGGTACAGGGTATGGCTAATGTCGAGGTATTTTGCATAGATGGCACATCAGTTCCATGGCTAAGAGATGATTATGGTACAATCATCGTATTATGAGTAATTATTTCCACAAGCGCGAAAATCCGAAATTAGTTATAAACTATTCAGTATTGACAACTATTGTCAGATTGTAAATTATCGTTAATTTATTATCGATATCTCAGAATGGGTCAAAGATTGAGATGTTGACACAATAGGATAATGGTGAATTGTGATTTGTTTTTTGATCACCTTTCTGAATCACCACATTCTCTACCTATAAAAATTTGGAGGAAAGCTAATAAAAATGTGCGCAATTCTGTCAGACACGTCACAACTACTGCCAAATGGTGAAAGATGTCGCCAGAAACTTCCCACCCTCCTGCCGTAACGCGGCCGTGGATTCCTGTCGTCGCGCTGCACATTCCATCATTGTCACTGGAGAAGGTAACTTCCAAGACCAATGCTTTCAAATCCAACCTAATTTTGGTATTATATTACTGACAAGGTTGTACACATTTTCATTGCTCTTTATATCATGTACCTGTAAATTTTTATCTTTAAATATAATCCTCCTATCCCAACAAACATTTATCGGGTCTAGTGAGGTTTGGTACTGTAATACATGGGGACTAGGAAGATATTTCCGACCAACTAAAAAAATCTGCTTTTCCTACACTTTTAATTTTTTCTCAATACTAATACTGTATGTGTTCGGAGCCTGTAAATAAAAAATTGAGAATTTTTGTGTGCTTTTTCGCTTCCAAAATTACCGAAATGTGACTCTTTTTCGATGGAACTCCCTGATGGGCGACTTTGATAAGATTAGCTACAAAATAGTTAATCACTATTTTTGATATTATTTGTTGCAGGAAAAGAATTTAAAATTATTTGGAGAATATTTCTATATTTTTTAGCTCCCTTTAAACAAGAAATTCAATCAGGAAAACCGTTTCAAAGAAAATATGAAATGGGGTTAAAGTACATGCCAAATGGCGTATTTTCAAAAAAAGGTCCGAAAAATTTTGCTCAACTTTTATTACAAAATAATTTTAATATTTTTCATATCCCCCCTAAGATTTTTACACCGCTGATTAGAGCATTATTTTCGTACTGTTATTACTCCCAACATTAGGCAATATTGCATAATGTTACGAGACTGAATTCATCTGGAATGTGGTAAAATTGAAAAAGCTTGAATATTTTTTTATCGAAGTCATTCAGATTATCGAAGTTGCCCAGTTTGCCAGTACTGTACCATATTCCCAAATGTCATCAAAATTGAAACTAGCAGAATATTCTCATCCTAACTAGGGGCGTCAATGCCGCAGTTTTTTAACTATTAGGATGGCTTGCAAATTCAAGTTTTTTTGTTTATACCGTGTAAGTAGGTAAAAGAAAGTATGAGGTGCAAGGTGATATTTTAACTTATCAGACAAAGACCATAAACAATATTGCCTTTTATTAGTTGACTATTTCTTGATGTTTTTGTTGTTCTATACCGGTATATGTTTTCTAGCATCTTTATGTATATTATGTATTTACCGCAAAATAAAAAAATACACTAGTACGGTATCTTTTTCCAGAACCACAGTTACATTAGCTTGAATTTGTTGTGTTTCATTATATTTTTATGTGTAGGCCCCATGTTTTATATTTTTGGCAAACGTTGAGTTTAAGAACCTTATCAATACATAAAAATGAAATCACCCAGATTCCAGTTTCAATTATGATGAATTATGATTCGTGGATATGGTACTAAAATTCACTAGACCCAAGTTTGAGACCCATAGGTCTAGGCCTTTCTCTTTCTCTTAATGTTATCAATTTTACGATTTTGAAATATTTAGAATATTCTTATCCCAACCTGAATATGCCAATACTGCAAGCTGTAATGTTCGGGTATTGGGAGTGACTCAATCTTGGCATCTCAGCTATAGCAAGCATTGACTATGATCGAATGGGTCGCAGCACTTCTACCCTATGGACTCTACCCTATGGACTTGATCACGATGACAATATTCTGCAAATTTAAATTTTGATGATGTTCGGGGAATATGGCACTGAATTTCACTGGTCTCAACCACTAGCGTATCTTGGGGGGCACTGGTGCCAATAGGATTATGTAGATGAGACTTAGTCCATTTGTGGTGAATGCTTATCAGAATAAAATTTCTGATTAGGCAGATCACTGACCCATATATCAAATCTGCATCAAAACAGCTTATCAAGGACAAAGAGTCTAACAGTGCATGCAATGCGCTTGCTGATGTGTAGGTTTATATTGGATTGAGCTTTCTATACCATTTTGTGGTAAAAGTTGTATTTCACATGTCACCCACAACCTTAAATGCAAATATATTCATGGAACATTTAAATCAAATATTAATACACACTATATTTTTTTGGTGTTTGTTTAGGTCCATTTCATATCTTGTTTTTTTTCTATGCCTAGTTTATATTTTTTCACTACAATATTATAATTTTTTATCTGTATCCTGTTCAATATTTTCCCATTATCCTCAATTTATGGCCTCATAAACACAAGTAGTACAGTACTTTATTGTAATTCATAATGTTGTTGGAAAAAGATTTTCCGTATCTAATAATATCTCTGTTAGGGTGTGGTGCAGTTGTGGATTTAGATCAAGTCAACCGATTCTAAAATATACTATTAAGATACCTAGAAAATCTAAATTCCATTCAAGTGTATTAGCGCATTCAGTAGCTTTAGTTATTAATAGTAGAGGGTGTTGGGGTTCTCGTTAGGATTAGGCCAAGACTAAATCAGGTCTAACGGTATTATTTTTCAATTGCCCATGAGTGATTAATATTGATTGGCATTGATATACTGTGGTTGTGAATATTGAGGAAAGGGGAAATGTAACTCTAACTCTACAGAAGAAGAAATAAATAGGAAACTTGATATGGTCCATATGTCACAAATGCCTTGAAGAGTTTCCTGGAATGCATACATATTCATTCAGTGTTAACTCCCTGGTGATTTAAGCGTGATCTGGATGTTATAGTAGTATCTATAATATGCTAGCATAAGTACCATAGTAAGGTTGTTTTCATTAAAATTTAGTTTAGGTAGTACATATTATATTACATTATTAGTTATTATATTTTGTCCATTATTGTCATTGAAATACAACGTGATCGAGAATTTTGTAATTTCAAAAATATTCAATGGAAATATTCAATCAGTGCTTTATAATTTCTAAAACATGTATTTTTCAAAATATCTCTGAATTACGACGCTTTCCAATGGTTCATATCTGCAATTTACTTCATAGTTCTATTGAAGTAGGTTTAGTAAGCTCTTACATATTTCTTTTTGCATAATGAGAGAGTCATTATATACTTTGTTCAACTCAACTTTCAGGATTATTGTGTACCTTTTTTGTATATTGTGTATTTTTTCTCATCAAAAGTTTGAAATTTTAGTATTTGTAAAAAAGTGTTTTAGTGTCCATATTAAAGATAATTTATTTCTTTTCGAAAAGTTGCTTACTTTTAACACTATTGTAGTGTTTGTTAGGGCTTGTGTTTGCAAACTGAAAATGTGAAAGGAAGAATGAAAAACAATAAAAATATGGTTTGAGCAAAAAACTTTGGCAGTTGAAGATTTGCATTTTTTTATATTTGGTTTTGAACATAAGCATATTGATGGCGTCATGTGCTCTACATCGAGTTTTCTTCCTCTCAACTGTTGTTATTTGGTTGTTTGCAACCATGTATGTTCTTCGAGCGGGATCTGGGTAAGTGTTTTATTTTTTTAAATTAATTTTGTTGGTCAATCAAATCGTTTCTATTTAAGTTGGAATGAAATAAATTGAAAATACCATTTTGTTGGATGCAAGCCACGAATTGACTCGACCTTATGTGGCACTGTCTAAGCATGATTGAGATCCAACAAACAGTAAATCTATAGTATTTCGACACATTTATTTTTTTGGTTACAAGATTTAAAATTTTGCCCTCGATGTGAATATATGCAAATAAAGGTTTAATTGTTTCAGGATGACAGAATCTTATTTTCAGTTGTTCGAAATATGTATGTCATTTTCTTTGGTTGGGCAAAAATGTTCAAACCATCAACACTGCTATGAAATATTTGATGCGTTTGTTGCTATAAGATAGTCAAAATGACAAATTTTTATTCCATAGTAAGAAATATATCACAAAACATATATTGGTCATTTGGTAGATTTTCTTCTGATGAAAACCGTCTTCTTTGGTTGTTTTTTAAGTAGCTGAGTACGGTAGCTGACATTTTTCTGCTGGTCAGATTTATTTTACCTCTCCTATGCTTCCAATGATCAATGTTTCTGCCCATGCCCCTTGCTATAATAGTGCCAGGGGTGTTAAAGAATTTTGTTTGGAAAAGAAAATTCAGATTAGCTGTTGCTTTTTTGCTGCATATGAAGCAACGTAGACATTTTTGTATATGTTAAAAAGCATATTACCCAACCTCCTGATTGAAATAGAAATAGTAAAACATTTAGTTTACACTTTTATTTCTGAAATAGTATGTCTTTTTCGATGAAACAGCCAGATGCCATTTGTTGTACTTTGTAAGTTGTGCACATTGACCAGAAGCCACTCGAATAGAAAATTTCATTATCAATTTATTGACTAAATTGATGAATTGTCTGCATGACTTTCTGGGAAAATTTGCTTCATTGATTTTCTGTAAATACATTTACCATTTCACTTTGTAACCACTTACCGGCTGTCTGCTAAAGTTTGGTTACATGCCAAGAATGTTGAAGCAAACAAACTAGGAATTTTTAGCCTATTCTATGCATGGTCACTAATTAACTAATATAGCAGAAACTTCTGTTTCTGTCAAATGTCCTACATACTTACTGTCTTTCGTTTTTCTAAGGAATTCATGACTATTAACACTTACAATATATAGTTTTTTAAGGACAGTTGTGATGATCGTTCCAATTGCGAGATTTTGTCATTCTGACTTATGGGAACACATCATTTTTTGTTTGTTTTTATTCTAATATGATATATATTTTTTTTTTTAATTGGTCTTTGCTGTAGAGTATCTCACTTTATGGCAATTAGTGATTAACCAAAAATGATTTGTGCCACGGATGCGCTGTAAGTAGGTAGTAGTTCTTTTAGGTTTAGGAACTGCTCGATGCCTGAGCTATTCTGAAACCTCATTGTTAGATTGTTTCATATAATGCATTGATAGCGATATTGTAAATTTCCTGCTTCCTCCATAGTAAGAGGTGTCAGATTTCAATCAGGAAATTTAGGTTGCAAATCATTATTTATTCATGAAGTCATTTTCAATTTTTGACTAATTGATTTGGGAAAGTATTTCACCAAAAAAAAAAATGGAAAAAACATTCTTAGCAGTGAAATATGGATGGTCTTCTGCTGTCAAGCATATTAATATTCATTATGATGTTTCTCCAGAAGACCGAAATGCCTTTTCAAAATTTGTTTTGTTATTCAAAGTTCTATTGTGTTGAAGGAATGCAGCTTGCAGAATGGAATCTTCAACTACAATACAGATTTTGAATAAATGTCATGTATACCTCTACTGGCTTAGAGCAACCTAATATGTGTCTGCCATAATGTATCCGAATTCAGAGAAAAGTACATTCATGTTCAATCCTGACGAGAACAACTCTTACTCTTTAATGCCTTTTATTTTGTTTTACCCGACCTTTTGAGATATGTTGAAAATATTCTCTATCATGATAAATTATTTGCTCAGGTTTTTCTAGTGCTTTGGAAAGAGCAATCCTAAAAATACCTGAATATTTTTGAAAAACATAGTTATTTGCTTTTTTTCCTATGTATTTAACCCTTTTTAAAACAATATCTTACAAAAAATGTTGATTTTCTTCTATTATACTTTGCATTGCACAAGATAATGCACAACATTGCAATAAAAATTGAATATACAATTCTATCCAAAAATCAAATGTCTAATATTTGATTTCGGCCTCTGCTATCCTTTTTCAGGTTGACACTGAATGTTAAATAAAAAAAAAATCTAAAGTGTATATGTCGATATATTAGCTAGTTTCCTATTACTTGTAAAAAACCTAGCAGAATATAGTAGCCACTCTGCTATTCAGAAATCATGGAGAAAATGGCCTTCTCTGCAAGGAAATTCAACAAGAAGAGAATGTTTTCATGATATAATACATTTAATATAAAACCAAAATGCCTTTCTGAATGTCTTCGAAACTAATGAACTAACTATTTAAATTGCATTTAAGAACAAAAACATTGCCATCAATTGAATACTTTTGAGTTTGATAGAAAAATTTGATTGAAATGGATAAAATACCAAAAAAGTTTTAGAACCCCGGAAGAGATCGAGATTATGTCACCTGCACTTCATGTTACTTTGATTCGGAGTTTTCATTCTATCAGTGTTTATTAATATTTCAGAACTTCAACAAGCACAAAAAATTCACCTGATGTGATCGAGTCTCTCAAGGTAATGGAAGAACTTGAGAAGCAGAATAAGCAGCTGAGAGATATAGCTGAAAAAATGAGGTTAATTTTACATGGCTTAAACTTTTAATTTGTTTATTAATATGTCTGTATATGCTAAAATTTAGTGTTGTCCGCATAGATAGTAATTTTCATATAATCCATTTATTGCCAGCGTGAAACGGGTATTTAGAAGCATTAAAATGAATTTCATTAAATTTTAATGGGTTTTAGCACATTAGGACCACATTGTTTGGAACTGGACTTTCTTTTGTTATTTTACTAGTGCTTTGTCCAGACCTTAAATTTTTAATGGGCTGATTAGATGTTGAATGAACCTAAAGCTTTCTTTGTCTGTTTTAATGTTTGTTCGTTTCTATTTTGTGATTGTGATATGTGATCCTCAATTTATAAAAAAAAAATTTGTTATATGATAATGGGGCTGGGTTGGCAGGAGCGTGGTTTCTTTCGGATATAGGAAATATCCATATTGTTTTCTTCCAATCCACAAAAAAGCTTCAGAACCATCAACACTGATATTTCATAGCAGTATTGATGATTTTGAACCTTTTTCTACTGTTTGAATGCTACACATTTAAATCTTCTAGTTACAGGTAATATCATATATTGCCCATTTGTTAAATTTCTTCAGATCGACCCATTTTCTTCGGGTAACGTAGTAGCAGAATGGCTGGCATTTTGCCAATCTGATTGGGCAAGGCTGTATATCCCTTTAGGATTCTTCTAAAAAGTAGCTTGCTGCACAGTCATGAAATTATAATGTTAAACTCAAAATTTCGTCATCAAATATTAAAATTATCTGTAGTTCTAATACTAAGAATGCAGTGTTACAAAATCTATTTCAGATATTTGTGTTAATTTTAAGACAGTTCGTTGTCACTTAATATTATACTTTGGACGAACCTTGAATTTATTTTTATCAAAATGCGCTCAGAGCAAAGCCGCAGGAGCCACATCATACTCTAAAATTCTTCTGAAACCACTAAAATAAAATGCGGGAATAAGAACCATGGAACCTCAATTCCTGGCCTATATATTGGTTAACCTGACGCAAATTAGATACCATTTTCCATCTGCAAATTGTGTATTATGTAATGGATCAGAATATCACCTGTTACTTGGGGATATAGTTCAAACAGAGAAAATTTGACCAAGGAAGAATAATTTTAAGATGAATCATATACTGTACTAAAAAATTAAAATGTTTTATCTCTATACAAAAGGCTTCTGAAGCTTCCCTCGAATTAGATCAGAGAGTTTGGGACAAATGAAGAAAAACAAGATTCTATCACTCCACATTGGTCAATGAGGTTGTTTATAAATTATTCTTATGAATTTTTTTACAGTAATTTTTCTTGTATCCCCTTTTTATATATTTATATATCTTCAAAACAACCTATTTTAGACATGTCGAAATGAAACGAATGAGAGATTCAAAGTTGCAGCATGGCGAAGATAATGATTTGTTACAAATTGTACAATCTCAACTTGCCGATTGTGAAAAAAAAAATAAACAATTGTCCAATGAAATAAAAGCCATCGAATTAAGAAATGGTACGAGAGGTTTTGTATGTATAGACGGACTTATTGTATGTTACAAGTAGGATAATTGTGAGCCGAATTTAGGTAGACTAGAATTGTAGATTGAAGTAGATATTTACATTTTTGTCGCTCAAAATTGAATCATTTTTTAGACAAACCTATAATGTATGCTGAATTTAATGTAACAAACACAAATTTATTTGTTATATGTATCAATATTTAATTTGGAATGAATTTTATGCACTTACTGGATTATTAGTACAGTAAAAATTTATTTTTCTCATTGCGCTTTTTGGGCAAGGATCGAAGTGCCCTTTTTCTCGAATTGCTCGTTATTTAAACCATTTTCAACAAATAATTATTGGTTTATTCCTACTGCTGGTCAGGGCTACAGAATCTTGGTTTTCTCGAGTATCTGAAATGTTCATGCCATTTTCCTTGGGTAAAAGAAAGCTTTGAAGTCATCAACACTGCTTTTTCTTCAAGGCAGTATTGTTGATTTTAAACCTTTTTGTACAGTTTGACTACTACCAGACATTCAAAGAGATACATTTAAAGCTTTCAGTCACAAATATGTCACAAAATATTGTTCTTTAGCTAAATTTTTATCCTGATCGAACGTAGTTTGGGTGTCTAAGTAGTTCGTATTCTGCTTGTCTGTCACTGGTAAAGCGTCTTATTTTTATCTTTTAATATTTTTTTTTTCAGCTAATACAAGGTCACTACTTGAAGAAAACAAGGAAAAATCTTCAACAGTAGAAGATACATCTGATTCGTTGGATTCCCTGACAAGATCTACCTATAATCAAATCACAGAACTTTGGTATTATATCAAATCGAGATTAAGTCATTTGAAAGATGAACAATCTTTATCAAAAGAAATATCAAGTCAAATTGATGATGTTCTTGAAGATATAAGATCAAGAAAAAGGTGAACTTCGTTGCAAAATTTCGAGGAAAAAATTTTAATTTTTAGTTAATAAAATATTCATCACTAGAAGATGATTTCCAAGTGACTGTTATTGGAAATCGAGCTAGGTCGTATACTTTGACAAATTAAAAAAGTGGTGTAAAAAAAAAGTATTTGCGCACTTATAATCGCATCATAGAGAAGAGATTGGATTGGCCTGTTCAGAATTCAAACTCCACAAAGTATTAGGCAACAAGCCAAAAAGGAAAGATCATATCTTTCCAACAACTTCAACCCTGTCTATATAAATTGGCTGCCAATAGAGGGATTGGGTCAGGGTGATTCACTCTGAAGTGGCTATAAAAAATATTGATTCACACCTTTTGCTAACAGAAACTCTTCAAATTTAAATATCTTCAATGAATTATATATCTCAAATATTGCTTTATTGACCCATTATTCAGTATTTGATTCAAAGTTTCGTCAAATTCTCTAAATTGTCCAGAGACACATTGTGCCAATATAAAAATATTGCATAATATTGATGTCAATTGTTGAATTCTGCGCAAAAACTCCAAATATACCTAGTTTATCTAATATTCATCAATATTGAACATCCCAAATACAATACTTGAGATGAATGGGACCGCATGGTATTTTTTGTTTTACCGTCAAGGATTTTTTGTTTTGTTTATATTATATGTACACGAGAAATGCTTGAATAATATGATTTGAACATTGAATATTATTCGGTTTAATTTTTCAATCTTGAAATATTCCAACTTTTGATCCTTCAAGTCTATGTAATTATTAAACCCTATATTGAAAATTGTTTTTCTCTTTCAAACTGTCCTCATGAGACCTCCATACTCCATCTTGAAATTGTTTTTCTTCTTCAAATGAGACCCCCCATAGTCATGTTCTATTGACCCGTGTCAATTTGCTTAATCATAGTCAATTATTTTGCACAGAGATTAAACTAAAGAAATTAAATTAGTAATGATTTTTATTCCCATAGTGCTGCAATTATTGAAGTTGAGCTAATGCAAGACCTACGACAAGAGATACAACAGAGAGAAATGAGAAAACTGGGAGAATTGGTGCAGAGAAGATTTCATTATTTGCAGGTTTAAATTTCAAACATAACGTCGTTGTTTTGTAGATTTTTAATATGTGAAACATCTATTTTGTTTTCTTTCAGGTATCTGAAAATTATTTTGTATGTTACAAAAGACCAAATTCGATAATTCATTATGCCCGACTGGCAGAATGTCTGCTATCTAAACACCTGAAGAAAATGGGTTCTATCAGAAAAAAAATTTGTCAAATTGGTAATATTTCATGATATATCTCTTACCAGAAGATTAAAATGTCTCTTTTTGGCAGCAACTAAACCGTAGGAAAGGGTTCTAAATGATCAATACTGCTATGAAATAACAATGTTGATTGTTTCAAAGTTCTTTGTTCATGTGAAGAAAATAACATAGACATTTCAGACTCCCAAAAAAACAAGATTCTGTCACCTTGCATTACACATTTCATTCATGTACAACTTTTCTATTGAAATGCTCGTGAATTTTTTGTGGATATTTTTAATATGAAAACTTAAAAGAGGCAGCAATTTTTTTGGAACAATGTTTAAAAACACTTGCTTAAAATGGCATGAACTTTTGCAGATTGTGCTGCACAATTGAATAATTTAGAATGGTTAACAAAAGTTTAAAGTGGCTTAATAAGTTATTTAATCCAGGCATTTTATCATTTGATAGCACATCTCTACCACCGGCATATTGCTTTTTTTGGAGCCTGCAATAATATATTAATTTTATTGCGGAGCGTCGATATTAAAATCGATAAATCATTGTTATCCAAGCACAATGTTATGATTTTATTGGATTTTTCATAGACGTAGTCATATTTCCTATATGTTTTCTCAGAGCTTCCTTTAAAATTAACAATGAATGGTGAAAATTTCCAGTCAAGTATGGGCCGCAGATAAGACACCTTTGAGGTGTGATTCATCTATGGCACATGCTTGATTAAATGAAATATAATAATAAATTTTCATTGAACATTCTTACATTGCTTTTAGCAATGTATTGTTCTCGTGTCATGACGTGGCTACAAGACTGATATTCCATTTGTATTATTCATGGACTTGAAGTCTAAATTTGACACTTTCTATTTCTGTTCATGCGGCGACGTTTTGAGTGACAACGGTCTGAAATTGGATATTCCTTACGCATCTCAACTCTTGAACTATTTTCCAAGGTCAATTGTCACAACTTGTCTAGAAGTTCAATTTGCATTTAAATTTTAAACTGTGACCATGAATATTTAAACATGCTAAGGTTTAGTTAAAAGCCTTGCATCGAACTTGAAATTGTTTTGTTTTCAATAATAACAATGGGCTTTATATGTTCCAGTATTGGTGGCGTAAATAGGGTTATTCCAAGGTCATACCTAAGATTTACGCCATCATATGATTATAGTCTAGTTTGAGAGTACAATTCTCAAATATTATGAAAAATAAATTTTTTTATGAAAAAATAAAATAAAACATCAAAAGCAGCTATTTTTCCTCAAAATTACTCTCAAAATAAAATGTTATCTTAATATAGGCATTTGATACATCAAAAGGGAGGATATTCAGTACATCATCACTATCCAATGGTGTTATTCATCCTTTAGATGCTGCTTATCTTATTAGTTTAGCTTCGTCCGGTATTGTGGTTCCTCTAATAACAAAGAATAAGATTCTGATCTTTTGTTGTTTAACTCGTGACCTCATCTTATTCGAGTATCCTTGCGGCATTGGTCGCACACAGATCGATCTTCACAAGAGGGGGTGAAACAGGATAGAGACATAGGCACAACACCTTACGCAATTATATTGAATTTGATTTTTAGAATCCTAAAAACTGTGACACAGCGAAGAAGCTTGTTTGTAATCTGAATAAAGGATGTGGTTTTGGATGCCAACTACATCATGTTACATATTGTTTTCTTGTTGCAATCGGAACTCAACGTACTTTTGTTTTGGAATCTAAGAACTGGAGATATTCTCATGATGGTTGGGAATCTGTTTTCAAACCACTGAGTGATACATGCACATACACATCAGGAAACCCTGTTATGTGGAACGGTAAATTAATTAGGTCAAAATAGAATAGGTGTTTTCAAATACGTTTATTTTCAAATCAAACTTTGAATATAAAATTTTGATTGGATCCAATTTTTTTTTTTTTAATCTGATACGCTAAATTCACAAAAGTGGTAAATTTATTCATTTTCTAATCAGTAAATATGATTTGTTAAGTGTTAACCACTGATGGATTGTGCCTCTAACAGAGGCGCATGCTTAATGAGTTGGAATTTCTTATTTCAAGGTAAATTTTTTACAAGAAATCTAAAATTGCTAATTTAAGGAAAAATTGGCTCAAAACATTTGTTGAATCACAAAAATTAGTATTCGAATCATCCTATCCGTTTGCAACTTCGATCTAATAGAGGTTCCCCTTGTGGTGATAGAACTGTGTGGTATGAAGATGACATGACTAGAAGCAATGGAATATAAAAAAAAATTTATCTGAAGTCAGTTACATTTTTATTTTCAATGTGTCATAAATCGTAAACTTTTTCAAGCAAATACTTTAATGAATTTCTAAAGTGTCTGTGGAACTATAGTTTATTATCTACACTATAAGATGAACCTCTTCATTAACATTAAATTTGTAATTTTTTTTTCAGAAGTTTTGATCTTTAGATTGGGAACGAATCCAAATATACAAATATTTCCAATGCTCTTGTTTCCATTTCAGGTGAAGAACAATCAAAAGATGCAAGAGTAATAATATTACCAATAGTTGATGGAATGACAAGAAGACCACCCTACCTACCTCTCAACATTCCCGAAGATTTATCTTCCAAATTAATACAATTTCATGGTGATCCTTCAGTATGGTGGTTGGGGCAGGTTGTATCATATCTAACAAGACCACAATCTTGGCTAGAAAAAAGTCTCAAGGATTTTGAGAATGCAATAGGATTCAGTCACCCCATCGCTGGGTTAGTTCTGTTTGTATATAAATAGTTGAAGGATCACAAGGATGCTTACTATTGAGTAAACAAACAAAAATATGTTTTCATTTCACACAAATATAAGTATATCGTTAGCTTTCGTTAGATCATAGTCCAACTTTGTTCAGACAAGATTAGAGTGCAAGAGATCTTATAAAACAACATTGAAGCTGGACTATGATCTAGCGAAAGCTTGTGGAATAGACTTGTTTGAAAATGTGGTTTAAGCTCTCCTCTGCTTTGTTCTCATTCAAGATTCCTTGGGACAAAAGTCCCCCCATACAGATCATTTTTCTCTAGGAAAGTAGAACATGGAATAGGCAGTTCGGCACACGACCCGACGAAACTTATTTTGTAAATTTGATTAAATTTGGATAACTTTTAAACTAAAATCCTTAACATCTATAGTCAAGGAAACAACCATCGGTAGGGAGAGCAAGAAACGTTAAATACACACGATTCAAAGTGCATAACCCTACCTGCAATGATACAATTTACAATTACAACTTTTCGTGTCTAGAATTCACATTCGTCGAACAGACAAAGTTGGATCAGAAGCAGCGTTTCATTCTGTATCAGAATATATGATTCATGTTACGGATTGGTTCGATAAAGAAAATATGAAACGTCAAAGACAAGGAAAATCACAAATTGAAACAAAACTTGTTTATGTCGCTTCTGATGATACGAATGTCTTGGATGAAGCAAGAAGATTGTAAGAAAATTGTTGTTTCTGGCGGGAGTTTCAATTAATATTTACTCTGTTAACTGATAGTTGACCTAGCATTCCATGCCTTTTACTAGCAAAATAACCTCCTCATTTTTAAACACGATGTCGTTTTAGTATCTTGATACGTTTTTTGCAAGATATTGTGTATAAATCATCCGAATATATATGAAAGGTCCATCCTGTATAGAGCTGGGCAATACAATTCAAAGAACAAAAATTTGCAGAAGAAATTCCAACTTAAAAATTTTAGTGGAAAATACTAGTCACAGATTTCATTATTTTGGTGATAGAGCTTTATAAGGAGTTAGAGCTGCGGTTCAAAAAATTATCCGAATCAAATGAATCGAAATAACGCACTAGGGCAACACAGCTGAGCCATTGAAAATTGAAAAACATTAATATAAACATTGAAATTGAATGTTTTTCAGATATCCTGATTTCAAGTTTCTTGGTGACACAGAGATTTCGAAAAATGCTGGAACATCGATGCGATATTCTAAGACTGGTCTTGTTGGGGTTTTAACTGATATTATACTTCTATCTAAGTGTGATTACTTAGTTGGAACATTTTCATCTCAGGTAGGAAATCCTGATTGTAAATTTATAAAATGCATACAAATATTTTTCCTTTATTTGTGTTTGTTGCCTGGTCAGGAGTCTTATATATTGTCAAGTATTGGTCACAGATGAACTGCGCCTTAGCGGCGCGATCCATCAATCTGTTGTCCATACTTGACAAAACTGGGTCTGACTGTGTTAAGATTTCATCATCTGGATGAAACGAATTTTGTTTCTCCAATTTTCGAAATTTGCTCATTTTGCCGTAAAATCATGGTATATGCAAAATAGCTGAAAATGACACTATTGGTGATGTTGAGTTGACCAACTCTGGATCAGAAATGATTTTTTGTTAAGCATGAGCCACAGATGGCCTGTACATCGGCGATGCAATCCTTACTCAACAAAACATACACTCAAAATTAAAAAAAAAATTTCTCAGGAAATTGTCGATTACATAAATTTTGCATATATTTCTCGAAACATGCCAGTAAGCATTTTGAAATCTGCTAAGAATCAGTTGGACATTCTTTTTTCAGGTTTCAAGAGTGGCGTATGAGCTGATGCAGACATTACATCCAGATGCTTCAGCCCACGCTCATTCTTTGGACGATGTTTTTTATTTTGGTGGTCAAGGAGCACATTCGCAGAAAGTTATTTATGACCACGAAGCTAGGCCAGGTTCCAGTGAGATTTCCCTTCAAGCTGGAGATCTTGTCGGCATTGCTGGCAACCACTGGGACGGTTATTCTAAAGGTGTAAATCGTAGGACTAATGTAGTAGGTTTATATCCATCTTATAAAGTCATTGAAGTAATAACGAAAGCTAAGTTCCCATCTTATGATGAAGCAAATAAAGGATCTTTGAATCAAACAAAAGGTGCCAACTGAAATTTTCTATTTTTAACGTTTTAAAATCGAAATTTGTGCTTGCTCCCAAATGCAGTCTATACATTCCAATTTTAAAATTTTGGTGTTATTTGCAAATCTCAAATCAAATCGAAGTATTTTTTACTTAAAAAAAATTTTTTTAGATAACTTTCAGAATTTTCATGTTAGAAAAAAATCCGAATTAATCTTTAACATGGGTGAATTTTTTCTATATCCCATATTCAAATTTTTTTTATATATATCATGTATTGGTATATTGAGTCTTTGCAATCCAATTTCAACACCATTACACAATTGTTTCATTTTCTCATTAAAGCGAAAATGACGCTAAGTATATTGTATTAAAACTTTCTTATGGGATGTAAGGTTGAAATCACTGAATATATATTACAGTAACTGTAATTGCAGATCCTGTATTTACATTTTCAGTCACTAACAAATAGTTTTTTCCAGTAGAATCTTGACGCATAATACTGTTGATTTTTTGCTTATATTTTCTCTACTACATGTGAAAAGCTATTTTTAAAATCATTTTTTTGAAAATTCGGAAGCGTAGCATTTTGTAGAAATTTTTACTGTGAAAAGTTTTAGCTGAGTTCAAGAGATATGTTATGTTTGACGTACACTAAATAAAACATGTTTGGGCAAAAATATTGCAAGGGGTTATGTAAGTAATATCCCAGCTTTTTGAGCAAAATTCTCTGGTCGGAAATATTTTGTTTACATACGTTTTTGTCAAGCATGCGTCACTGATGGATCGCGCCGATGGGGCACGGTTCATCGGTGCCTCATGCTTGACGAAATATGATTTATTTTCGGAAAAACCTTTGACCGAGTCATTGAGAATTGATATTGATCCATCGTTTCAAATTTTCATTACAGAGGGTCAAAGCTATTGATGTGCATGTACTTTTATGAAATAAACAATTGCACGAAGTTATAGTTACACCAATTATTATCATAAGCATGAAATTTTTTTATTTATTCATTTTATTTTTCTCATAAAAAAACACAATTGCAAAGTCTGCCTTACACGCATTACACAACCGTACTTTTGCTCTAGCTTTTTAAGCATTAAGTTTTTTTATTTAGTCATTTAGTTTTTTTGTTGCTTTTCATAAATATTATCATGTTATATTGTTTTGGTTGAAAAATATCTTCAGGATCATGTTTCTTATTGCTTTTATATTAAGTACTGATCTCTGAATGAAAAATGTTTTGGTTTAAATTTTTTCAAATAATTATGATTTGGAAATTAAATTGATTAAAAGGTTTTTAAAAAATGTTCAGTTTTATGCAGCAGTTTTGCATTTGTATTGTATTCTCTTGAAATAAACCTGAAAATGTCAAAACTGAAAAATCAACACTAAATTTGAACAACCCCGATCAGTGAAGTGATTTTTTTCAATAGAATTAAAATGTGAACCTGAATCTTTCATTCAGAAATTGCCTTCTCATTCATAATACGATCCATATATTAAAATTTCAGCTACATTTAACATACGAATGTTATTGTAAAACGTCATCACTATACACAAGTCACTGCAATACACATTTTTTCACTTGTTGAATATTTTATTGCCACTTTTGTCGTTAAATATCGTAATGTTTTAACCAGAATGCCTATAATTTGAAATTTCTGTGGCAAAGCTGAATCCAATTTATGTCAAACTGATTATGCCCTCAGTCTCGATCACTGCGTCATAATCTTCTTAGAACTTGACCTATGATTTTATCTGATGTAATTCCATATCTTTGTTATTGTTATTCTTCTGTTTGATTGTATTTGGAAAATCTTCAAAAATCATATTCAGCAATATAGGTTTATATATTATATCTTCGCAATCAGTTTTCAATAATTTTTTCTCTTCAAATTTCTTTGAATGTTCATCACGCTAAGCACTGTCTTGTTTTATAAATGTATATTGTTCCGGTTGTTATGTCTTACATCTTCAATTTAATTTATTTCAATTTTCTCATCTTTTGTATTACGGTATTTCTATATTATACCAGGACAAAGCCATTACCAGTAGCTGATAAATTATATTTAAGATTTCTTGTGATGTTTGATCTTTTAACTTCCGAATCAGAAAAAAAAATCGTCAAAGCCTTTTTTGTTATGCATCAGTCACTGATGGATCTCATCTATGCGAACATGAACCATCGATCGTTAGATAGTTCACTTGACAAAACCAGTTTTCACCTTTTTTAGTCGAATCGGTTTGTGTTCAAAGTATTATGTCCCATCTGATCGACTGCATATTCAACATTGTCACAATTTATTTTGCAAAATTTCATGTTAATTTTTACTTTGCGTTGGTATGAAATGTATCTGCTGTGGTCAAAGTTTTTGGTTTGTGTATAAAATAGATGAAATCATGAATATTTTTTATTGGAATTCACTTGAAGCAAGGCTGAAGCTGTGCTCAAAAGCCAATAGCCACGTAGGAGGACAAGAGCTACTACAAAATGTACTATTGCACTTGAAGCGGAAAATATCTCAATAATAAATGAACCACTATGATTGAGTATGGTAAGTGATTTCTGCTTAAGTTGATTGTAGAACTGTCTTACTTTTCGCTTCCTCTTAACTCTCTCTTCCCTCTGGAGATATGGCAAGTCAATTCTGTAGTATGTACCTACCAATCCCTATTAACACAATGTGTCAATATTCAATTTTATTTGCTCCAAATTAGCTGTGAATTCTTAGAATTTTGTTTTAATTTTTTTGTTCATTCTTTTTCCAATGTGCAGCAAAAAAAATCATGGTTCCCTCAAAATTAAGCTTTTGTCATTTTTCAGTTGTACTATGTTCCGTATTTGGCTTCTAGGAAAAAAATAGATACCAGCTTAAGTATCCTCTTTTGAGTAATTTAAATTCTCGTCTTCTCTTCTATAATGAAGGTGTACGTGCACCAGTATGTGTGTTCGTGACCAAAGATCGCGAATAATTTTACTTCAATATGCTTTGGCAGACTTCCTTTTTAAAATTCAAACAATCTGAATTATTAACTTACTTTACCCATTGTCTAGCAAAATCATCACTTAGAGAAAATTTTACTTCTATGTCACGATTTTAAGAAAAATCGTTAATTTATGTCAATTGCAACACCAGTTTTTGTCCAAACATTTTTTTTTCTTTTTGCAACCACCACTTCCTAGCAAAATCGTCTTCACTTGTGAATGAACAAACTGTTCCCTAATATCCTGATTTTTCTCCAAATCAATTTCTGTACGTATTTTTCTATATTTGTATGTACATATATATATATTATATATGCTTGCACTGTGTGTGGAGTAAACGTAGATTTTTAGCAAGATAAATAATATCTATTTAACGTAGCAATTACAATATTTTTTGATATCCTAGACTCGATATACTAGAGTAGATTGCAATATTTATTAAACAATAATCCATTGCAAAACTGGGATATGGCTTAGACTTTATTTGCTATCCTAATATTTGTAAATGTCTATTTAAAGTCAACCATCTATTAAGTGCCTTGGTTCGAACAAGTTCAGCAACAGAAAACCAAGTGTCCACTGACATTAAAAGGCAGGGGAGGGGGTTCATTGATAACATATGGATGAGTGGCAGGAAGCACATTACTATGACCTGATGCTTCCTATCTGAGGAAAATTTACTAGAAAAGATATTACTTCTGTCACATCACATACGCAATATAAAAAATGCAACTTTAAGAGTATGCTCTGCTAATAATGTCCAACGAAAAGATTCAATATCATCAACACTGCTATTTAATACTTTTTGAAACGCTCTAAACATGATTTGGAACTGTCGGGCCCTACCACCCTGTCACAGGGCCTATGTTGTAGCCAGTTCAAATTATGTTTGAGATGACGATATCTTGAAAATATCTTTCCGAATCGCTGTGAAAAAAAAAGAAAATCATATCTATCTTCCTGACATACACAATGGATTTAGATAGTATTTTTGCCCCGGATTTCTAATCGACCATTTTTCCTGCCCAAGTCGTCTTGCCTAGTTTATTTAAAGTTTTTGTTAAATGTCGTGAATACATGGTTTCCTTTTCTAATCCATATTATGCTCGATAGTTGTCTAATTCATTTGTTTTTAATTATTATTTTGGAATAAACTTAGGATTTCCGCTCTGTTAATATTGTGTACTTGGCCAAGTGGGCCACTGACCAATTTGAAGAATTTAGTTTGGAATAATGGCTTGGGGAGGAATTGAGATGTTTTGATATGATTGGAACATGGTGTTAATCCTGGTGCACACACCTTGCGGATGCAACAGGGATTACCCAACATGCATGCGAACTGCAATTGCATTTTTTTGCGATAAATCGTGCTGTACATGCACACTAGATGCGATTTTCAGTCTGCGACCGTTGCGATATTTTATAGATTCTTTCATACTATTGGGCAATGGATTTTCGTGCAATGAAAATGGGCCACGAAATAAAAAAGTTGAGAAGCACTGCGCAAGATTTTAGGTTCGCATTTTGCCATGACGTGTCTACTAGATGGGAGGTACGCAACTATTCAAATCTAAGCTGTCATGGGGTTTTTGCCAGAAAATACGTTGAAGTGTATGTCTAGATACTGGCCTTTTACCACGTTTAAAAACGCCATTGTATCGCTCCTAAGACATTCCCATAGTTGGCCATTTCACAAGACTGAGCTTTGTCAGAAAGCAGAAATTCGTTTTCACAGAATGATTGCCTGACGTATGTTTTACTCCCAACGGGCAAGAGAGATTTGACGTATTCTATTCTCGTTCAGTGTATTTTTAAAGACGGTGAGAGTATCCCTCAAAATATTGCATAAACTTCTATACAAAAAAGATTCACAGATATTCAGCAATTCTCAAATTTCTTGGGTCTAACACGCTGGCATCGCAGGTTAAGGATCTCTGAATTTTGAACAGTTTCGCGTCTCGCAAATCTGCATACAAAACTCCAGTCGGGAGTTTATTACCTAGTTGGTTACGAGTACGTCACGATGATAAGCAATATTTGAGATAATTTTCTCGCATACATTTCAAAGAGCTGGTGGAGTCAGCAACGTACACACCAGTACCACCAACAACAACTTTTGGCTATAGAATTAAATACTATAACAATATAAAAACAAAACCAACAATAAAAACAAGTCGGGAAATTTTCTCGGAACTGTTTGGTATTTTCTCTATTTCGATTGACATTCTTAACACCATGATGCTGTCTGCTTTCTACATCACACGTGTTCCGTAAAAGTCGTGTACAATCTTCTTAAATTCTTGTATGCGGCATGGTTTAGAATAATATTTACAAGAAATAAATGTACTCGCAGTGAGCTAGAACGGTGTATGAAATAATCTCTTCGTTATACGTCGAACGGTAGTTCATTTTACTTATAGATAGCTTAATATTTATCCTACTTGGTGTTAACAAATCGTTATGTTAAGTTCCACCCTGTAGGTACGGGCTTTGGAATTGCCCTAACGTATTTCCTGCGTGTCGTAGGAGGCGACTACAAGGAAACAAAGAAGTGGTAGATGATTTACCGCCCAAGGCAGATACCACTGCACTTTACCATGATAGTTCAGTTCCGTTTGGAATGTTTTCCGTTTAGAATGAAGTTGTTGGTATAGCAGATAACACTGCACTTTACCACGACAAATCAGTTCCGTGTGGAATGTTTACCGTTTAGAGTGCAGTCGTTGGCACTACATCTTTTAGTAACTCTTGTTGTTGAGTGGCTGTTGGCTGGTTTCCTCTGGGACCTGCTTTCGGTATGTGTCACCGACGGATCGCCTCGACGAGACGCGATCCATGATTGACAAAATGATATTTCTGACCGGACTGCTTGTTATAAAGATATGCCTTTTTCATAAAAGTGTGGTCAAAATAGGTATTGGAAGTTAAAACCCTAAGAAATGTGAGAATAGCTTCATAATTAATTTATAAACGGAATCAAATTGGTCAAAAAGTCAAAAAAGTGCGTAGGAAAAAATAAACGGGTCCATATGGAATGCCACAGAATAAAAATTTCATTCACATATTTATAAAACATTTTATATACCTAAAGATGATGGAATAACTTAGGCTATATAATTATCATACATTTATCGTGGTCATTATCATAATAAATAAATACTGGTCTAGGGAATTGGGAATGGGAAAATGTATTTCGAAGCGTTCGAGTTTTTTTATTTTTTTTATTGCAGAAAACGTTTCATACTTTTCCCAAAACCTGTACATTTTATGAATTTGGTTCGCCCGGTTAGTTAAATCGTAGGGAATGGAGAATATGAGCGTAGCGAATATGCGTAAGGAATATGCTTCGAGCTACGAATCCCTAACCTCTTGGGTTCGAATCTCGAGAGAGATGATTATATGCGAGACGCGTAGTGGGCGCCTCATTGAGGGTGGTTCACGCAGGGTTTTTTCACGTAAGCGCTCCCTACGGTTCCTCCACCACCCATGTCCATGAACAGGAAAAATGAGTAAAATGTTAAGCCAAATCCTTCACACTAATACGGAACTGGTGTGGTGGCCCACGAGAGGACATGGTTCGCCATATGGTTAAACCGTATTCTCGGCTTGTCTCTCACACAGGATAAAAATGTATGAATACACATAACGGCAAAATACGAACAAAACATATTTGAGACATTTTACATTTGTACGAAATTAGTCCTTCGATGAGAGTAGAAAAAATCATCCGAATTAGATTCGAATTCTAAATGACTCAGTTCTGCCCAGCTCTAACTACAGTGACAGCAGTGGGATATTTTCCGCTTAGAGTGCAATTGTCGCTACCACATTTGGAAGTACCTTTTTGCTATATAAGTGACCGTACGCACAACGTGCGTAATAATATTGAGGTAGGCGGAAAAAGATTTCATGATGATATGAAAATTTCTTGGTAAATGAATGGATTTTACAGTGATGCCCGCACGATGCCCGTAAATATTTCCCCACAAAAGGTCCGCTCGTCAAACCTTTGATAAATAACGACATAGATTGGGGAAATAGGAAAACTTAATCTTATGTAACATTTTCACAAAAAATTGTATTTTGTCGAGCATGAGCCATCGATAAATCGCGCTTTGACAGCACGATCCATCGGTGGGTCATACTCATCCAAGGCTGCAATGGTCAATATTTTATAATCGAGGAGACACAATGAAACGCAAACATGTAATTTGTTCTGCCAACAATGACGTCAAGCTATCATAGTTGGCATGCTTTTTTTGTGTATTTAGTGTTTTATTCGGCGCATTGAATCCTGAATGATTCAAAAGCTGTTGATTTAGTTCGATCATATTGGCAATATTTAACGTTTAAAACAGCACAAACGGTCATCAGCTTATTCGCTAAAAACAACATTACATGTTGTCGACCTCGCAATATAAACTGACTGGTTTTTCATGATTTAAGTTGACGTGCAAACTCAATAAATATAGATATATAAATACAGATTAGATTTGAAATATATTTAAAACCATAGAAGTTTTTAAACAGCGTTTCGAAATAACCACGTTCCGTCAAACGAAATTCAAATATACAAACAGAATTCCGTACACACCAGTTAAGAGAGTATGTGTTTAGCGATTTTTGTGGACTTTTTGCCAAAAACTTTAAATTTCTCTACTCTTGAAATAGAAATGATCGCCGCCTCTAAAAATTTTTGTATTAGTTCATATAAATAATGTGCAAAATAATCAGTCATCTACATAAGTAAAGGATGGCAAAAACAGGCCCTGATAAAGGCATTTACGGATGCATTTTCAACCATCAACACATACAGACAGTATTGAGAATAGAAAGATTCCAACGCGGGTGTAGGGCGGCGAAAGGAGATCTGCTAATATATGCATATTTGGCGAAAACAAGTCGCAATTCAGAAATATCGTTGTTCAAAGCATGGTCCAAAACAGAGCATCCATATCAGGAAAAATTTGTCAAGTCATCTTTTGTGAAGCATGGGTCACTGATGAATCGCGTCGTCAAGACGCGGTTAATCTGTGACCCAAACTTGGCAAAATAAAATTTCTAATTGGGATAGACTCGTACTTCAGCGACCCGTACTCGACAAAGCAAGTTATTCGCACAGATTTTTCTAGTTTGCGGGAAGTGAAATCAATATTTACGAATATGTTCTGACGGAAATATGTAAGCGGCGCAATCGAAATATGTAGTACACGATTTTTCAATCACGACATATGGAGGACGTAATCCACAGCAATTGGAATTGAAACCCTTTTTGAAACGCTCTTTAAACGAATTCGATAATAATTTCAACAGAAGGTTGTGGAAGAGTATAATTTTGATGGCTTTTAAACTCTTTGAAGCTTTCGCATTTAGTTTATTTCCTCGGATCAAGTTCCATTTCTATAAAAACTTCAATTTAAAAATGTTGAATACTTATACCTGACTAGTGCTGCAAAAGCAGCTATTTTTTGTAGTGTTTATTTTTGGATTCAAAATCTACCTTTCTCATTATCACCCTTTAATACATACACCAGAATCCACGGCAGCTGTTGCTTCGTTTCTCTCTTTTTATTTCTTCGATCTCGTCTTCTATTCAGGGTTTAAAATTCTTATCTCTCAGTTTTTGAATTTTTCCATCCAAAGATGATGTTCTGAACACAAAAGAAACATAATAAGTCAATGTCAAAGCGATCCATCGGTGACCCATGCTCAGCAAACTAATTTAATTCAAACGTTTTGTATTTTGTCAAGCATAAGCCACATATGAACCGCGCCTACCGGCGAGATTCATGAGTGCCTCACACTTAACCAAATACGTTCGGACAAACTTTTATGACTAGAATCACTTGCTATAGATGTCCTGGAATGGAAGAATAATCTGTTATAACAGGTATACTACATATGTATAGTATGAATGTTAATTTCAAATATTGCGAAATCTGGTAATGCTTTTTTCGAGAAACCTTGCTGGTCTTTTATGAAACGAATTTCGATAATTAAAAAATCACTAGATCCTGGAATGCCGAAGTAGTTTGAATCCGTAAATCGAAAAAGGCTGTTTGAGTCGCTGTATTTAAGATCTTGAATATTGGCCGACAGAATGTACGCGTCACGTCAAAGTTATTCACAACACGATATTTCCTGTGTCTTTGCGTTTCATGAAGCGTACATAAAGTGTTATGGAATATTGATGACTCATATTAATGCTTGCCTAGATTCATAAATGCTATCTTCGCTTGCTCTTAACTTTTAAGATATCAATATCAAAAATTTAATTTTGTCAAGTATGAACTACAGATCGCGCTTTGGCGGCGCGATCCATCAGAGATTCACACTTAACAAAGTATGTATGAACATTTTCTTCTTACTGGGTGTCAGACTTCATAACTATACAGATCTTAACTTTATTAGTACATTACAATAGCACAGCTTGCGTAATTTAACGTTTACATTTTATTCTTCAGTGTAAAGAAATGCTTTCAAAAACATAAATTCATCTATGCATGGCAATGACAATCCGATATAGAACCTTGTTGAAACTTGTTTTCTCCGTGAGGATTCACAAGTGAATAACCTCTCCCATGTGAATATCGATTTTGAATATGAATGTCCATATCAATTAGTTAGTCGGAACCAGAATTTATAGCATTAAAAATTAAAAAACCGTCGCAAAATGTACTGCCGAATACCTATTTCATATAAATATTGGCAATGATCATGATTTCCTTGCATAATATAACCAATGTTGAATATCCGAGAAAGCATTCCAAAGATTAATTCTCGATTTTTTTCGCATAAAAGACAAGCTAAACCAAAGGTTATAATTTTAAAACTTTGAAATATATTACTAACTATAAGTTACAAATTTTGTTGGTGATAATCAGAATCGCGTGGAAGATTGACCAATTTGGTCGTTGGTCGTATCGTCTGGTCGATGACATATCAAAATGTGTTAGATTACTAATAGCTCCGCACTTTTATTTCGCAAAATTTGGCATAGATCATGATTTTGGTGAAGAACAAATCTATTTAAATTGAAATCGAGAACAAAATTATTTCTAATACCAATTCTAGAATACGTGACTATTCAGATAAAGACATACTCCTCGCAAACACAACCTCCAAAAGTCCATGTGGTTGTGCTGCGCCATATAGGAATCTGGAAGTTTACACGCATAAAAATGGATCAAATTTACCCAGCGAGACTTTCCGAAATTGCTCTTTACCCACAACATCATCACATTCGTTTTTCAATTCAGCTTTTCGCCGCAAATGCGCCATAAATATGTTTTTAAATATTGGTTGACGGATAAACTTGATATTTAGGAGACTACAAAGGGCAATAAAAGATGAAGAGTTTTCAAACATTAACGTAAGAACAACGTCAAGTACAGTTGAAGTCAAATACAGCCTAATAAATTTTAATAAAAGAAGGTTTGTCAAGTGTGAGACAAGGATGGCGAGCCACAGAGGCGCCGTCCATCATTGGCTCAAGTTGTTTTTCACTAGTGCTGGACCGATACCAAACTTTTCGCCGACAACAGTACAAACTTCTTCATTCATATTCCGACACCGAAATTCCATCTTTTTTAATAGCATGGAAATAACTCATTTAGTAATATATAACTCCGTAACTCCGTGCCAAGTGTATAAAATTTAATGTATTTGAATTATGACAATCTTTACATGAACAATACGCCGTTTTATTAATAAATTTAAAAAATCAAAACCAGGAAATTGAACAACTGTCATCCAGTCATGTATTAACTCAATACATCGATATCAAAACTTTGTTTAACGAACACGTTTAATCTTACTATAGTATTCCATGATTGCAAGTTATTGCGTACACACTTCCCGTAAGAGGTCTCTGCACAAAGGTTTCAAAATTGCAGTTTAAACTGGAACGAACCGGCGCACGTTGTAGACTAAACATATCGCACAAAATTGTCCAATTTCGGGTCGCCAGCAGAATTGATTAAGTATACGTTTTGGGATATTATTTGGTTAATAATAGGCAAAGGCGAGAGAATCGGGATTTATTGACCTGATTAAATCTATACAATATGCTAATACAATATACCGTCTGCACATCACGGGTAAAACATCAGTATCATTATGGTGGCAATCATTCAATATAAATGAGATATGAGATGATATAACTGAGCAAAATATGTTCCAACGATTTCTCAGTTTGAGGTGCACATCAGGACCGAAAATGTACAGTCAAAAAGCATAGTTCATTCTCACTCCATTAGTGCGATTCCCAGTGATAATACGACCGTACAGGGTTTTAGAAGCGTGTTTTCCTTCGAATGTCTGAGACTTTTAGGCGGAAAACAACAATCGATGACAGTGTTGATGTTTTATTTTCATTTTTATCGTCATTAACCTTTCGAAAATTACCTTTCGAGTTTCTAGCGAACCGAAGCGTCATTTATTTTATTACTTTAATATATTTTCTCCCATGGCAGCTATTTTCATTAAAGTGTCTGTGTATCAGAACGAATGACCGTTTACCAGTCTTTTTTAATGGAATTCATACTTACATTCCAACATGTTGAAACAAACTTGGTTTATAAACAATTTCAACTTCTTTTATACGGTCAGCACAATCCTTGTCTCCTTTGCTTTCATTACAAACTCGAGATTTCATATAATCCAACAAGAGCCAATCGAGTGGTTTATCGGCCCAAAATAGCCTGAAATATGTCACTAGAGATGGCAATAGTTCTCGCCTGATTAATTTCCCAATTGCACCGAGTTGACAATACGAAATCATCACATAGTTTTGATCTCTTCGTGATTCTGTATCCTGCGAAAAATTGCAATAATTAATGAAAATGTTGATGAATAATTGATGTGGCGTTGTGGCGTTTACATACTTGCATAAGATTCAAACCGCAAATTTAATTTTGTCAAGTATTAGTCACACATGGATTGTGTCACAATACAACAATAACAATACGACTTTCCAATGGGGAAATTTCCACAAAACATTTTTTGTAAAGTATGTGTCTCTGATGAATCGCGCCACTAAGACGCGGTTCATCTGCGGCGCATGCTTGACAAAATGAATATCTGATCGGGTAAGTATTAGACATTAAACCAAACAAATGATCAGTCATTATCTAATAATAAAAAATTTTACATTTAGAGATGAAATGAATACTTCAAAATTGGAATGGTGTAAACATAGTTTGAAGTATTGACCGAGCCTATTCATTCGTTACCACAACAAGTGGGCCGAACGCAATGTCAAGTTACATATGTGTAAATGTCAAGCACACTTTAAGAAACATTCCGAACAATTGCGGAGGACCAATATATTGCTTGTAGCCGTCAACCGGTTGCTTGTTTACTGTTCAAAGTTTTACCCTGCAAATTTACGAGGCAGAAACTAGATACCTAGTGTAAAAACCTAGGAAGATCTCATTTTCATTATAAAAACGCTTTCGGTTTTTTTTTTTTATTGAAATTCACTCGGAGCAAGCCAGAAGCAGCAATCAGAAGGACCAATCCATCGGCCACTCCATAGCAAAAAGCTGCTAAAAGATTTAGTACCGGCAACTGCACTCTTAAGGAAAACATCTCAAACTGAACCGAACCGCAATGGTAAAGTGCAATGAGCGGTATCTCCCCTGGGCGATGGTTAAACTACCTACCACTTCTAAAAACCAATCGGTCTTCAAATCTATTATATTGCCTTACATGCAGCCAAATGATGATAGCCTAGTTTACTTGATTTTTATCCGAATACTACCAAGTTTTGAAAGTGGAACTGGGTTACCGGTACCTAGTTCTGGGGAAAAATTTGTTTACCAAACCTAGTTTAGGTAAAAACCAGGTTGTCATCCGTCACTAATATCACGGCTCCATAAGCTTATTCCATGTCATTATTATGTTCGTATGATGTCATTAAACGTCAAACATATTCGATCTTGGATGGTTTATGAGTAAAAATTAGCAAATCTTTTGTAATTATCAATCAAATATAATCACGTTGATTAGGTAATTGTTAACGATTGATAAGGCTTTTTTATCAAGAGTTTCTTTATCCAAAGCCGCTTGGTCATATTCCTTCTTCCAGCATTTTATATAATATCACGAGTCACAGATAGGCCACACTTCAATGACAGACTTTATATGCCATCCATGTCTGGTGCAAAGATTCGGGAATTAACCAAAACAGCACACCGGTCATTCCTCGTTCAGTATGGTTTGATTTATTTGTTCGGAGGTAGTTTTACGAGGCAAGTTTTACGGACATTTCGAGTGGTTTACAGCAAATAAAACGACCTCAGAGCACTTAATTCAGATAAGTAGGCTATAGAGTTAACATACCGGTATTACCATGCGCCGATGATGCTCGTGTTAAAAAACAATAACAGGAACCTACACAGTGTAGCTTCAAAGCGATAACAAAATAATTGAAACCCATATCACACATTCTAGGGGGGTGAGTACTTCATTTGAAAAATAAATTTTTCATTCATATGTTAGTTTCCTTTGTATTGAATATAACCCTGAATATTAGTTGGAATCTTATGTCATTTCTGGCCTTAATTTTCATGGGTTTTAAACCTTCATAATGTCACAGATATGAGTATATCAGATATTGTTTTAAAAAATGATTCCCGACGATAAATGCTCATTTCATGAGGCGTATAGGACATGTACGCTGAAACGTTTCACAAACAAAATTTACCGAGTTTTCAAATATCTGTGGTTCAATACAAGAAGGGCGTTAGTCGCATTTTCAAACTTCCGAGAAAAACCTGTTTAAAGTTTATGTTTAAAACAACAAATATCGATGAACGGTTGAACTGCAATACCCGGCCACTGTCATGAAAAAAATATGGAGCTTCTTTTAACGCATGATTTTACTGCGAAGAATGTCCTAGTTTTTCTCGTCGCCGTCGGACTTGCATTTCAGATTTTTACAGGATATTTGCGCAGATTTACTAAGATATACGGCTGAAGAGCCATTAGATCATGAAATTTGTTTTTCTGCGATCGATCTTTCTTCTTGAAATAGCTCCAGCCACATCCATAAACACATTCTTGAATATGCATGCACAGGTGAAGTTCTCGTTGTTTAGCGATTAAAGTCTAGGTATTTATATTCACCGTGATATTGTGTCTTGTATCTGCCGATACTCGGATCATAAACACAATTCCCTGAATTCGCAAATGGCTAACCAACGAACTGCTTCAAGATTTGTGTTCTGTTTTCTATTTTGGTACGGACAGTCTCTCCCAGACAAACATTTGAAGTCTTTGAAGTGATTCTTGGTCATATCGTACACTTGTAGTCTATTTTCCTCGGTATAATGGTTATAAAACTTTGCTTTTCGATTGTTGCATGAATTGTATTCGTTTCCATATTTGTATGTCATGAGGAACTTCTATTTTCGTTTCACGTAAAGGTTTCTTGTGCTTTTCGACTGTTGCATGAATTGTATCCATTTCCATGTGTGTATGTCTTGATTCATTTTTATATTCCTTCCCGCTCTTTCAACTGAAGCATGTTGAATCATGGTAATACAGTAAATATTCCTATTCCCACGAATCCCATGGTTGCCACGAATCAAATCTGTTGGCGATAATGCTGGAACTACATAGTTGTCGAGCTTTCCTGCGACGACTTATTGCTTTCACATTTACATCTACCGAGTCCGTGTCCGAATAAGTAGGCTTAACTGGTGGTTGATATTCTGCGTCGTCATCACCTAAAATAAAAATATTTCCTCTTCCGCCGAAGAGTATTCCAAAGAATCTTCGATATCCATAGACCATTAGAAGCCAAACCTCTGGTTATACGACAAATAGGCAAAGAAGAGTAGTTTAGAATAGCCTTTTTCAGCAAAAAAACAACAACCTAATTTCGAAACGATTCACCAATGGCATGTATGGGCAAGTTTGGACTTACGCGTGTTTTACTCGATTATTCGATTTTAACGAACAAAAGCCTATTATACATTCGAAAAAACGTAGTTCGAGACATCGTGGAGGGCGGATAATTTGACACAAGCTGGCATTCACTATAAATGGCTGTTTGGTCAAATAAAATCGCAAATTGAAAATTGAAAAATCCCTTATTATTCGAACAACAGATATAAGTCGAAAGAATAATGGCATAACATGTTTTAAAGAGTATGGATTGCTGTTGGATCGCGCCGCGAAGGCGCGGTTCATCTGTGGCACATGCTTGTCGAAATCAAAGTTGGGATTAGAGTTCAACCATCCGCAACAAATGGAAAGTGCAAACCGTATTCCCAAAGGTCGATAATTCATTCATCCGTCGCTTTAATATCAAAATAACTTCAATCAGTTGGATCGGATGTAAGTAGCTTGACGCATAATCAATCAAATTTGCATGTGCATTAAGTGAACATTCTGGCAGACAAACACCGACGATAAAAAATGACAAATCCACGTTTTTGCAAAAAGTATATTTTACAAATATGTTCTAATGGCTCGAAAGAGACATTTGTGAAATAGTTTATAATATGACGTATCCATTTAATTTGTTTATCCAAACGGTATAATTAGGGATGGGAGTTTTGGAATTTAAAATCCAATCAGTTGGAATCACTGTTGATTCAAATCGATTTTAAACGTATCATCAAAATAAATCGAGATTTTAAAAGATTCTTATTGCGTCGTTTATGTACAGTTTGGTCGCCTTGAAAGCAACATTTCAATATATTTTTGCCTTTTTGTCAAGCCTGAGACACAGACGGACCACGTCTCATCGGCGTGATCCAACAGTAACTTAAGCTTAACAGAAATGTGTGCAAAAGTTATTAATTATAACTCAATATTACACAGCATTAATAAAGAAAATTGATTTTGCCAATAATAAGTCAAAATTGGCAGGTAGTACGATTCATTCTTATCACAAATTAAATTTAATATATTATTCGTCTGATCAAAATTTGTGGACTTGGGTTCCACAATGCCAAATGCTATTGCTTGACAGATGCAAAGCAAACTGTGGCAGGTGATGTATAAATAAATTTGCACGTATGTTTAAAACGTTTTGAACTTGTATTTATGATACAGTTTGCACATTTTGCTTTTCTGTGATTATTATCAACACTATAATGCTTTTATAGTGAAACGTTGCCAAAATTTCTATTATTAATATATATAGAATATGCTTATAAGTTTTGAGACGACAAAACAGTGTGCACAATACACTGATATTAACAGTAATTGTTAAACCAATTAAGAGATTAAATATTTTTTATAAAAGAACCATAACCCAGACTCGGCTTGGGAAGCAAAAATGCAAACAAAATGAGGAACGCTTTCACAGAATACTAATCGCTCTTCCACAAAATTGGTTGGTTTGCGAAATGGTATATAAAAACATTACAAAACTCCGACCTGTTCGCACATGAAAAAAATCACTAAATCAATGCTGAAAAGAGCAGTTGGAAGGGTTTTATGAATGAGCATTTTTCTATAAAAATTCGCTCTGAGCAAAGTCGAAAGCAGTGCCTGGAACAAACTAAGGACCACTCAAAAGTCAAAGAGCTACCACAAGATTGAGTGACAGCAGCTGCACTCTAAACGAAAAACATCCCACACAGAACCAAACCAACATGATTAAGTGCAGTGAGTGGTATCTTCCTTTAACAATGATAAAATCATTTACTACTTTATAAAAAAATTGGCTACTGATCAAACCCTTATTTGAAATTATCCAATACAGAACTGCATCGCGATAATATAGTATACATTGGGAAGAGGTATAAGACTTGGTTAAGGTCAATACCCAACAATTCGTAAATCTTTTTTTTTCTGTTTTCATGTAAATCTTATAATACATAGAAAATAGGTATAGATAAGAGAACAATTTCAATTTCAGTACATAGAATACGTACATAGAATTAGCATTCATGAATATTCATTTTAAGATAGGAAATTATTTTTGAGAACCTCGGCGAGTATGTTTACCCCCAAATTAATTTTATCCAAATTTTCGTTCGTTACACCAAAGTAAGATAAAGACGTTTCGGGCATTAGTTTTGTTTGGATTAAGTTTCGATTGAAATGAATCGATACTGCTATACAAATATAATATTTTTGAGAACTACCCAAGCCTATCCGCGTATGGATCGAAAATTGATCGCGTCACGTCGAAGCAGTGTATGAGATCATCAACAACTTTTTGAAACATAATCCATACAGGAACTCGTCCTGGCGGTGCAGTCTATCAATAACCCATACTTGGCAAAACAATTTCGTCAAGAAATTTTTGATCCGCAGTTGAGATAGATTCTAAAAAAAATTCTCGGATCCTTTAGTACTCGTACTCGGCATATGCACGTTGGACAATCGGAAAAAATTTTCCAAAATTGCACCCAGTCTTGCTAAGAGACACTTATAAACACGCCTTGCGGCGAGGTATTTCGGAGATATGATACGTTGTTCTCATCGTGAGTGGCTTTAAGTCTTGAAACAAATTTACACATTTAATTTACAAAATTTCTTATCGGGTTTAGTTAAATTTGAGCAAGCCTTACGAATATCACGCGGTCCGATAAAGAAAATAGCCATGTTGGTAACAATTACTGACTGGTTTTCGTGTCATATATCATCAGATGAATTGTACCAAATACATTTTTAAATAAACTATTGTTATTTTACCCAAAATCCCATATATCAGTTTATAGTCTATACCGCGCATTTAAGACCTTCCACACAATATACCGAGGCAATCTATGTAAATGCTTTTATGTTTGAATAACAGAAAAACAAACAGTAATTTCTCTTATTTTATCAGTTAGTCATAAGGTTGGTAAATGCTTTGTCATTATACCAGCGTATAAGAAATATTTGTTTTAGACTGCATATGATATTACTATTATATATTCTTTCTAAAACTGACAGAATGGCAACTATAATTTTGGTGTTGCTCGCCAGAAAAAATAGTAAAATACGTCAGTAAAATGCCTTTTTGTGTGCCCGGTAGCAACCAAACCGTAGAAAGTTTAAAAATCATCAGTGTTAATGGTTTTGAAGCTTTTTGGCCAACTTTTTTACCACCCTGTATTACTCTCTAGGTAATAGCCAGCCAGTTTTTCGAAAATGTTAAAGCGACACTGGTGTTAGTGCCTTGTGTTGTTGTGTTAAAATTTCTACTCCATGCACTATAACAAATACGCAGTAAAATTGCCATCCTTTGACAGTAATTTACATTGTGATATTGAAATTATGCCATACAATCTATGTTTTGGTCGATGGACTGTTGATGAAACCCCATACCTGGCATAATTCTTAACAAGGTCATTTTAAATTTTGGAACGATACAATTATTGCAAATTTACTGTATTTTTGTCACAGTGTAGCATGACGGAATCTTAATATTAAAATTTAGAGGCAACATTTTCTGTTATAAGTATATAAGGCACTAATAGAAAATAATACCTTTTAAATATAATAAAATTTGACCAAATTCAAAGTCAAACCCGGTTTGTAAAATTCTGATTTTGTCCAGGCTTGTCGTTTTTGTATTATTCCTAGAGTCATTATTTTAATGCATACAAGTCAGACATGGTCGGCGTCTGGGCGAGTGCAATTTATCCTGCCTCATGCTTTATGCAGTAAAATGTTCAAAAATTCTCTGGGATTCGAATTTTCATCATATTAATATATCATGAACAAATAAAATTAATAATTCAACGCAAAAACGAACTTACCGCATATATTTTCGAAAGATAATCATTAGACGCTAAAATGTCATCTTCTAACATCAGGTAATACTTTGGATTTAGATGATATGCATACATCATTACAAATATTTGGTCTAAGTTCTGCTTCGACCTCCATTTCACTCTATGAAAAGAATCGCCAAAACTCTGACGTAACTCATCTTCCCAAACAGGATAGAAATTTTTCGGAGGAGAAATAATCTGTGAAACGAAAAAGTCTGTGACGAATTTATAGGAGTCAATAAACCCAATAGAAATTTTTCAAACAAAATCTTTGTTAAAAATGGGTGACATGATGTGATGAATGACAAAATAAAATTTACGTTTGTAAAAAGCGCTCGATGGCAGGAAAAATTTATTGATTTTGCAAGAAACGACATCTGTAGACGAGGTTCAGCTTATAATATCAATACTTATAATATTCACTCCGGCGCAGTGTTTGTTTAGAAACTTGAAAGAGGATGTGGTCAGAGTATGACAGCATAAAAAAGGACGCACAAAAATAATTGCCCTAAACTGTCATAATTCAATGCAAATCGGTGAAAAATCTAGAGTCTATTTTTTGGCAGCAAATGCTTTCACCACATACAACATATGGTAAATCTCCGGCATGTATGTAATTCTTGTATGTATGTATGTATGTAATAGACGATTTTGAAACAAATAGAACAATACTCCCTTTCATATTCCTGATAAAATTGGAACAGCCGGGAGGGAGCTTAGCCAGTAACCGCATGGCATGCTATTGTATAATTCTGGCCAAGCGAGTTAAAATTGATTACACAACATGATAAGTGTTCATAGAATATTCTGAAAATTTTGTTTATTCAATATTTATCAAATAACAGGAAATTGGTTGCGCTTTTCACATAAGCGCCCAGCAAAGGGCCATGTTTGGCGAAACTAAATATTTAAATGAGTAATTTCCCGTGCAAGTGACCTTATGTTTTAGCAAACTGGCATCAATGAATGACTGACTAACCAGATTATAAATAGATCTATTTAAATATCTTGGCATCTTCCGACCAATAGCTGTCGGCTAATAGCGTCAAAACATGCTTTAGGAGGGCATTAAACGCCTATGTAATTCTGGGACAGCCAATTCATTACAAAAGTTGGTAATTTTACCCGTCTTCCCCTATCCAAAATAAGTTTTTTGAGCAGTCACAGATGACCAACAATGCTCAATACAAAGTTTGTCAAAATGATAGTAATAGTTTAATAATTCAGGTTGACGCTATGTTTGTTCGCATTCACCACTTGCATGAAATGCTGATACATGCTGAAAATTCATATATCTTTTATAAATGTGACGATGCTTTGGTTATTTCGATCATGAGAAAAAAATTCGTCAAAATATGTTTTGTTAAGTATGAGTCACTGGTGGATTGCGTCGACAAGGCGCGGTCTATCTGTGACTCGTACTTGACAAAACAAATTTCCGATTGTGAAAGCTATGTTTGTATCACGTAAGCAAGCGTATGTAATTTTCAGTGTTCTGGTGATGATCGCGGACGCTGTCATTTTGGCGAGACGGGTATTAGCAGGGTACTATCGCTTCATCAGAGAGAGAGAGAGAGAGAGTCGATCAACGGCTTATTCTTGACAAAATGACATTTCTACTATGTTGTACAAATATAACAAAGCTAACACATACATTACCTACGAGACAAAACGAATAAATTTAGGCTGATTAAGCATGGACAATTGATAATGATTGGATGGCGAAACCTACCAGCGACGCAAGCCCGAACTGAAAAAGCACCAAAATTTCGTAAAGTATGTGTTAAACATCTATGAAAAGCGTGATTCACCCGACCAGAAAAATTGGTTTTGTTAAGTATGAGTCACTAATGGATCGCGCGGTATAGGCAAGGCCATTTATAGCTCACGTTTGACAAAATTCAATTTATGACTGGGCAACAAGCACTTTCGCTCAATTGGTGAAATAAGGTGAAATAAATGAGGTCAATTGAAAAATAAGTAATGTAAAATCGCGGTCAGCAAGTGAATTCAGCTGTTGAAATTTTATACCACGCCAAACCGGCGATTTTTAAATAATTCAACAGCATAAGCTATAATTTAACAGCCCTTGCTATTTCGCCCAGCAATCGGTCTATTCGATAGCGCTGCTAAAGCACAGCACTGAAAACAAAATGTACAAACTGGAACGCACTTTGTAGTAATTGGTGAACAAATAATACTACTTCCACACGTAGAGTCAAAATGTATTCAATTGTAATATACAAGGGTTTTTGATACAAGTCTTAAATTTATATATTTGGCAAATTCAACGCTGTAAAATTTCAAATAAATCGACTTTGCTGCGACATGCGCAGGATATGGTCAAATATCAGCAATTCCATTTACATGAAATGTTTGAACTTAATTATATTTTTCCTTTGTTCTAACATCACCTTTCTTTGATTGTCAAATTCTTTCTAAACCCAGATGCAAGCGGACGGAAAGGTAAATCCCGTTCACCGAAATGTTATATTCACATCGCGTGTCATCATTACCTCATACTTGACAAAACATTATTGGATATCATTTTTCAGACTGGGCTATCAAACGATGGGCATGGACGACAGTGCTTGGCACTATAATCCGTATTCCATACCTGACAAACATGGGTGGAAATAATACACAGTGAAAATGAATCTTCTATTGAAATGTGGAGTTTCCAGAATGGTGAATAAAGAGTCTAGTGTCATATTTCAACAACATTGCAATCGCAACGAGTGAAATACAACAGCCCATTCGTCGCCCAATCTTAATACAAGGGGGATTGGATGTGTAGGCTGGGTTCCCACTTATGCGAAGCATGGGTTTTATACATGTATAAATGAGAAGGCTTTTTTCGAAATTTTTCCACAGACTCGTATCATTGAACAACCACGACGCAAAATCTTATCGCCCACGTGTTTAATAAAGTAATACTTCCGATTGTGGCGGGCATAGTCGTACATTGCTAAACAGCATCTTTTTTTTTAAATACGACTTAAATTCTTATTGCAACTAATGAAAACCATCCTCGTTATAGTGGCTTAAACCCTTTTCCAAGAGTATTGATTTTTGAGACAGCTTTGATGCTATGAACTATATATAAAATGCTGGAAGAGTGGGTTGTTGATCACAGCATAGCTTTCCACGGACCGAACTATGTCACACTCAGAAATTTCATATTGTCAAGCATGCGACAAAAGCGGAACACGCCTTATGTTTCATCGGTGACCCATACTTAACACATTACTTCTTGGCAATAAATTGTAGTCAACGAAGTCACAGATGTATATTTGAACACAGTATAATTTATATATATCTAAAGGTCTAATTACAAACCTTAATGAGATTGCTGTCGACTTCTTTAGAAAAGTTCCCTCGAATGTGTGCCTCAATTTCTTGAACCTGTTCTTCCCCGTCTTCGCCAATATAAACAAGTATAGTTACGTTTTTGTAATCGCCTAGTTGACCGATTAACGACCGAAGCGTGTTGTGAAGATAACTCGCTCCCGATCTTGCAATTGTTGTTACGCCCAATACAAATTCTGATCCATTGCCGGGAGTCACGGGAACCGTAGATCTCATGTTAAATGACATCATATTTGCTCCTTCAGGTGAAAAGGGATCAGCCCATTTTCTGCGCTTGAATTCCGAGCTAGGCACAGGTTCCTCAAATGCATCCTTTGGGGGGTTGTCCAATTTCGGCACTATGTAGGATTCGGATCGATTTGGGTTTGCGAACAATATTTTTGCAGGTACGCTTACTTTAGGGCGTGAAACGGAGGATGTTTCTCTTTTCATAGAAAATGACCTAATTACTGAGCCAATGGCAAGTAAGCAAACGTTGATTGTAAATGTGAAAACTAGAAAATTCCTAAAGCGCCTGCCAAACATCGCATTCAACGAAAAGTTCTGAAACAGCACGTGAAAGATTTTATCAACTACGATCTCATATACCCTAAAACAGCATTTCAAAGTTATATTAAAAACGGCTATTTAATTTTATGTAACTTGTAAACTAACCGCATTCATATTCACTGCGCAACAACTTCAACAACTCCGGCGAGTCGGTAACAAATGCCGGGACTGACCGACCAAGCGTCTGAGATCATTGTACAAACACTAACCAAACCCAGTCGACTCAATACTGACGTCTAATACAGATGATCGAGTAGTCAGACGTCGCGAACTTTCCTAGCAACCAGTGTTATCACATTGTTAATGCACGGTGTCTGCCGCTTTGATTTGAACATTCACCATTTCCGTGTAGTTGCTTCGGGCTAGTATGCCAGAATATTGATTTTTCTCTCCCATGATCCGAACCCGCGGAACGTTGTATTTTCCAAATACTCACGAACGCTAGATGCCATTGTCCAAGGAAAATCAATTTTTTGTGAAATAGGTTTGTCTATTGTATTATTTTATTTATTTATTCCAGACCAACAATACAAAGTTGTCCATATCAACACAAAATAAAAGAAGCAGCAGAAAAAAACAAGTCGAAAAAATAAATAGAAATGATAAAACATTGTCTAAAAGCGATATGAATCAAATGAAAGTACTAGTGATTTTTCTGTTGATATGTTGACCATGGGAAGTTGCTCCATCGTCATAAGCAGCATACATTTTCCAAGTACCGCTAAATGTAGACATAAAACGGATCTTGGGAACGGACAAAGACAAAATTCAATTGCCATCGCCGTCAGAAAATCAGCATTGTGAATGTGACGTTGGCAACGAATAATTTTAGTAGACCGTTATTATATAGTTCAAAACTGCTTAAGGCTGCTCGCTTAATATTCGAAGTAAGCTTATCGCTCGGTGTTTTGTGGGATTAGCTTGATTCCCAGAGTTCTTGAACGCTGGAATAACTGTTGCACATTTCAGGTAATTTCCAGATAACACAAACTCTCGGAGGCACTTGTTAAACAGTAGCAGCAGTGGCACTGTTGAGAGTTCATGTGCTACGTGTTAGTGCTTTTAACACAGCAGCTGAGATATCGTAAATACCTACTTCGTGCAGAAATGTAGCGGATATCTTTGGAGCTTCAATTCATTTGGCGCTCGTGGCCCCATTGTCTGACTATTTTACCCCAATTTACAGACAAAGAAAGTCCGCACTTTGCAACTCGTTGAGGAGGTTAGTTCGGACAGGTGATTTATAAGCACACGTACCAAAAGTTCAGTCGCTCTGGGGTACGGAGTGCGATCGCCACTACACAACCTTTCGACATATTTCCCTTTAACTTTGCTGTTTCCTAGTTTCTTCACCAAAGTGGAGTGAAATGAAAATCAGCAACTTTGCGTTCTGACCTGCGCATCGTAGAAGGCGGTCAAAGGGAAATGAAGAAGTGGTGAATGGTTTTACAATCAGGATAGCATTGTATTTTTTTATTATGGAAAAAGCATATCTGATTCCAATTTGACACAGCCCACGCGGGATCACATTTGTTGAAAACAGATGGAGACTTTTTCGAGATTTGCAAAGAGAAGAAATGCTGAATTTTATGGTAAATAAAAATATATAGGGTCGTTAACTGCAGCGATTGCTTCACGGATATGTATGTTGCTAACAACCGAACAACATTGTGTTTTAATTTAGGATGCAAAAACCGAAAGAGGCGTTAAATATATTGTTCGGAATTTCGACCTGTGCTTCGACAGATAAATATTTCGACTCATTTCAACTTTCTCGTCGTAGGCAATATCAAAAGAAATACAGTATATAAACACGTCATTGAATACGGTAATTACAAAATCGGCTGTATTTTGTCGTTAAAAAGAAAATACATCACTTTTAAGTCAGTTTATGCTAACGTTGGTAATTTGCAACTTTATATTTCTTTCTTTATATTTCTAATCTTTATAATGGAAACTACAATAGTAATATTAATACTCGAATTCCAAATGATTCGGTTTTGACCTTCCATAATAAACTGTTGCAACAAAACTACTTCTCCATCTATGAGACAGACACGACGTGAAGTCTTGGAATTATAATATGATCATTCGTTTAAGGTTTATGTCAAATCAAGGGGGGGGGCTTAAATGATCTTAAAGTATGAAGTATGAACTTTTATGTCAATTTCAGATTTACATCGGCTTGTATTCAAATAAAACAATTTTTCAATCGGAAAAAATTTATGTTAACATTTGTAAATGCGTATAAACCGCAATAAAACATCGACGACGGACGGCCATGGAGATTTTTTGCTGCGAAGTTTTGCTCTGGAGTGAATACCTGAGGGTAACAAAGTTGAATATTGAAAAATGAATGATGATCGATTGTTAGAAAGTGTTTTGTGATGTTAAGCAAGTGTTTGCGTGACATCCGCATCCGCATACTTGGACATCCGCATCTCCGAACCCGAATTGAAAGATAGTCAACTTACCGTGATGCATTTTTTCTTGCATAGATTGTAGGAAAGGAGCAGGGCTAGATTCCCACTACCAGCGACTACAGGTAGTAGTAACCGGATTAGAGTAATGGAGCGATATCTAGTGATTCAATGTGTGTCTATCACCAGAAATACTTAAACAAGCCCGATACCACAGTTATCATCCACCCTTTGTTGTAAAACTGAAGTTTAATCCAGTAATGAAAATCAGTAGCACAGTTTATTCTAATGATAACACAATTAAACCTATTGGTATGACTCACTCCATATAGAAGTCCTAAATATAAATCAAATTGAACATAAATAACAGTAACTACTCACAATAAACCCAAATTAAAGACAGAAAAAGATACTGCAGCGCGCCACTGAGAAATTTCCAGCAAATGGAAAGCAGCATGTCAGAAATTACAGTTGCCAGAAATATGGATACGATTTTGATAATTAAACAATAAATAGTTCAGATTGCAATCCAATTAGATGCTCGATTGAAATACCATAATATTGAATAAAATAAACCCCATCTAGCATAATATAAAATAAGATACTCTGAACCAAATGTCTCCAATAACGTAGATGTAGAGCAATACGAAATGGCAACATTCGAAAATCAATGATTGCAACATAGGCTAAGAATATTCTAGAATCCGAATCCTATCAACCATGACCAATGTACGACAAACATTTCTTACATACCGGCCCCAAAATCATAGAAAATATGAATTTCATGCGATTTTCATAGTGAGAGGAGAAATGTTTAACAAACACCACAAAGAAACGTAGGAAATGACAGAAAGAATCAAATAATAAATAAATACATTACCTCTGACACATCGAGGCGGCAATGGGCAATTGAATTTAGTAACACAGCGTAAGGTGAGAAGGGTATAGTAAAGTAGGTATAGAAAATCAGCTATTAATTCTAAAATAACCATACCAAGTATGATGTGTCAATGTAGATGTATGGTATATAAAGTGTATATGTACAAATGTGTGTCTCACTGTACTGCCTCTAACAAACACAACTTCCTAACATCTCGAACATATGAAGAATTCGAAGTACGTACTTTCACTCTGCGCACAATACCATGTTTATCAGGGAAGGTTTGATCAACAATAGCCTTGGGCCAATGACCACGAGGGGAACTGTCGTCAAACATTAAAACCAAATCAGCAACTTCAAGCTTTCTCTGTGTATTGTGCCATTTCTGTCTTTGTTGTAGCATGGGCAAATATTCTTTCCTCCATCTATCCCAAAATATATCCAGTAACCTTTGTGAATTCCTCCATGTTCGCCTGTATTCATCAGACTTCATGAACTTATCTGTTGGTAATGAAGGATCAAGTTTTGCAATGAGAATTGAATTTGGTGTCAAAACATTCATGTCTCTGGGGTCATCACTCAATGGTGTTAGCGGCCTATCGTTTAATATTCCTTCAACTCCAGTAAGGAAACTCCACAAAGAATAATCTGTGAAAGCTCTTCCATCAGTTACAGCTCGCAATGTCTTCTTTACTTCACGAACCATCCCGTTCAACAACTCCCAGATTGATGACTGGCCAGAGGAGGGGAAAAATGCCATTGAATTTCTTTCTGAGATAAAGATTTGTTTATAACATGTTGATTCCAATTTTTGATCCCTTCTCTTAATTCCTTTTCTCCACTTGTAAAATTTGTGTGGCATTGTCAGAGTAGACATGTAGTGGCGTAGAACGTCGATCATTGAATCTAAAAAAGGCTTGTAAAAAATGCAGACGTATCAAGAGATTCTGCTACTTCAATGTGTATAGCACGGGTTGCCATGCATGTAAAAAGACATCCGTAAACGCTTGTATTCATTACGGCCACGCTTAACCTTGATTGGACCAAAATAATCCACAAAAACAGATTGAAAGGGCTTGCCCTCCAGCAGTAATTCTGCAACTTGGTAGATCTGCCATCCACTGCTCACCAACACGAGCTGACCTTTCTCTGCATTGAACACAATCTCGTACAACCTTTCCAACTGCCGATTGACCCTTTAGTATCCAAAATCTTTCTCTTGTCGATGAAAGAACGTGTAGTGTACCAGCATGACCTGTATTTCTGTGATGCATGTCTATGATCAGTTTAGTTACATGGTGATAAGGTGGCAAAATAATTGGATACTTCTGATCATGTGGCATATCAGACTTAGAAAGCCTTCCCCTCATACGCATAATGCCATCTTGAATAAAAGGATCACATTTCAATAAAGAATTAGCAAATGGAGATTTTAAACTTCGTTTTTGTCCAACTTCACGAGGGGGCGGGCTAGGATTTGTGCTTTTACCAAAAAACTTTATTTCCAAAGCCAAGGATTCATTCTGAACCAACCTGACTATTTGCATTGTTGCATTCTTCAATTCCTCCACAGATATGAATCCACATGCAGGAGATTGGGCACAGTGTAAATATTTCCACTTCATGTACGATTTGAACCGAACCAACCAGACAATAGCTCTTTGTAATTTTTCAAATTTGGAATAGCGAACAAACATATTGGAGAATGAAGATTCACCAGAATTAGGATCGCACTCACCAGAATTGAGATCACAATCAGTCGACATAAAATTAACTCTCAACTCAGTCGAAATAGGATCACTAAGAATTGAAAAATCAGGTGGGCAAGAGGGCCAACATGATTCATCCTTGCGCAAAAAATCAGGACCATCAAACCAAAGAGCAGACTTGGAAACTTTATTGGGTATGATACCACGCGAAGCAATATCAGCAGGATTCTGCTTACTACCAACATGCAACCACTGTTCAGGCCGTGACAACAAATGAATAGTATTAACTCTATTGGCAACAAATGTTTTGAAACGCTCAGAACGGTTGTTCAAAAACTGTAGAACAGAAGTAGAATCTGTCCAATACAAGACCTTATCAATCTTATAATCCAATTCACTTACAATAGAGCGACCAAGCTCTGCAGCTGCAACAGCAGAAACCAACTCCAAACGCGGGATAGTGATGGGTTGTTTGGTTGTCACATGAGAAATGCCTCTGACAAAAACAACATGTATATTATCATTATAATCAACCATACGCAAATAACTAGCACAACCAAAGCCAGTCCTACTAGCATCACAAAACAAATGCAACTGCGTATCAATAGGGGTGAAATCAGTTGGCTTATAACAACGTGAGATGGACAAGTCATTTAAATTCGGTAACGATTCTATCCAAGCCTCGAATCGTTCTCTAAGGGAACCAGCGATAGTGTCATCCCATGAATATCCTTCGTTACACAAATCTCGAAGGATATGCTTAGCAGGCAATATAAAGGGTTGAACAAATCCCAATGGATCGAATATCTGGCTAACCATTGACAAAATTCCTCTTCTAGTTGGTGGCCGTGGTTCAACATTAACACGAATAACAAATTTATCTGAATGAACTCGCCAATGCAAGCCAAGGGTCTTGCTAGACAAACCACCTTCAATATCGAAGTCAACCATTGATGGAGCTCTATCCTCTTCAGAAAGAGAATTCAACACCGTCCGATCATTGCTCATAAATTTTGCCAAATGAAAACCACATGTACCCAACAATTTACGTAATTGCGGTATCAATTCCAAAATTTGTTCAACAGAAGATAAACTTTTCAAACAATCGTCAACAAAGAAATTACGGTTGACAGTTTCAAGAGTGACAGGGTCAGCATTAGATAGGTTATCAATAACAGCTTGACGAAGCGCAAATGTGGCAACAGAGGGAGAACTTCGACAACCAAAAATATGACTAACCATTTTCAACTCTACTGGGTCCTGTGATAAGTCATCATTGGGCCACCATAAAAATCGCATAGAATCACAATCTGGGGGATTTACCAAAATCCGGTGAAACATTTGTCGAATATCACAAACAACTGCAATAGGTTCCTGTCGAAAACGCATTAAAACACCAACCAATGTATTGGTATTAAAAGGACCTGGAATTAGATTATTTCTTAAACATGTCCCTTGAAACTCAGCAGAACAATCAAACACTACACGAAATTTTTGGCCAGTATAGTGATGTGGTAAATATGATGTTCTGTTACTGTGTGGCAACTCATGTTCAGGTATAAATTGTGCATAGCCATTCTGGATGTATTCGTGTATTTTACCTTTGTATTTCTGAAAAAGATCTGGGTCTTTCAAGAATTTTCGCTTTAAATACATTAATCTCCTTTCCGCCAAAGTGCGGTTATTAGGGAGAATTACCTCATCGGATATCCAGGATAAAGCAATTTGATACCTACCATTCACCATCAACAAAATCATGACCACAAATGTGACAAACAGGAAAATCATTTAAAAATTTGCTTGCAGTATCTGTTTGTAAAAAATTAATATCAGCATTATTGATAATTTCAGCATTTTTGTCAGGACCAGCTAAAGCCCAACCTAACACAGTATGATAGGCAGTAGGTGAACCTTCCTCACCAACTCTAGTGGCAGAAATAGGATGCCGTCCTAGTACATCGGATCCTATTAATATATCAATTGTACTTTCCAACCTAGGGAAAGATAAATCATGCAAATGTGCATAGCGTTGAACTATTTCTTGATGTGGGATAGAATCTTGTAAATCTGGGATGTCATTAAATGTTAAAATATTATTTACGCATAAATCATCATGTTCATTCACACCACAAATTCTAAAGGACACACTATTTCCTACATGGGGTCTTGAACCATTTGCAGTGTGGATTGTACACTCTTCGATATCCCCCGAAAGACCTAAGTTTTTAGCTAGATCAGTGGTGCAAAATGACCGGGAAGAGCCAAAATCAAGAAAGGCATATGTAAATAAAGAACATTTGAAATTATTGGCAGTGACTTTGACTGGCACGACCATAAGTCGTACAGGATAATTTTCAACATTAGATGAAATAAAAACTTGCATGCACATTACTCAATTAGACCCACTACTTTTTGTATTTGAGACATTTTGTGATGTTTGAGAGGACAGGACATCATCATGTAGAAGTGTATGATGCTTTTTTCGACAATTAGAAACTTGACATGTGTGGGCAGACTTGCACTCCCTTGCGTTGTGCCCAATGCGTAAACAGTTGAAACAAGCTTTGGCATCTCTGACGAAGTCTCTTCGTTGCTTGGTGTCTTTATCCTTGAATTTTGTGCAGCGATACAAAGGATGCATATCACTGCAACAAAGGCACTGAATTTGTAAATTCTGATAAGATTTTTCAAAAGTGTCCTTGTGTCTATTTCCATGATTACTACCAGATGAGCTAATTGTTGTGTATGTCTTGGCCAAGCGTGATCTAGGGTTGATTTGTTGCTTGCCCTTGACATAACGTTCTGCCATAAGTCTTCCATAGAAAGTATTACTCAGATGAGCCCTTCTTTCAGCATATTCCAGTAAATGTATATAAGAGGGTATTGGTCCATTTTTCCAAGACTCATCACGCAGATAATCCATTTGAACATAATAAGGCAATCGATCAAAAATATCCCTTAGATATGACTGTGCATCGAGCATGTGCTGCTTTTCCCAATGAGAAAGTATGACAAAACAATTTCTCATTTTTACTGCAAGATCATAAAGTGCCTCGGCATCATTTGCCCTAAGTTGTGGGCCGAGAGTGAGTTGCTTTATATTTGCTTCAATTACCAAAGTTTGATTTCCAAATCTGAATTCAAGCGCTTTCCTTGCCATTTCATAACCATCTTCTGCTGGAGTTATGACTACCAAGTGTTTGATAGCATCCTTCGCTTTTCCCTTGCACATTTGTACAAGTTGAGCCAACTTGACATCAGATGGATATGGATGTTTGTCGATCATGTTGTCAAAACCTTGCATGAATGAATGATAATTTTCAGGATTGCCATCAAAAGTTATTGGATCAAGCTTGGGTAGAGTGAAACCTTGACGCACAGTTTGCATCAATGCAAATAAATCATCTTTACTTGCTGCATCATTTGAGGGATTAGCACTTGTAAATGGCCGATAAGACTTATGCATTGGATATTCATAAGATGGAATGACATTTCTTGCTCTAGTCGACATCACAGGTTTGGTACAAGTTTGCCGCGGTGCACTTCTAGCAAAACTAGAAAATTGTGCATGTACAGGATTACTGCTGCTTCGCTGATAAAAGCTTGTTTTATTAGGGTTGATTGAATGGATATCTGCGGTATACCGGTATCTGCGATGTAGTTATCAAGCTGCATTTCACTTGTGCTTCGAGGGAAGCGAGTGTCTGCCAGTTTCACAGGGGAGACTGGAGAGCTAATTAACTTTGGTTCCTGAAATGGTTGATTAACTGATGCATCTGCAGGGATTGCCGGGCCCATGGCCAACATTGGTTCACTCAGGGGAGCAATAACTGGTGGAAGATAAGCAGTATTTGCACACTTTGAAACGGGGGGCATTTGCATACTTTGTGATGTGAATGGAATATTAGCAGAAAAAGATGTTGCTGCATATTCTCTTGCTTGAAGTACAGGTGGAGTAGAAAGTGTAGTGACATGTGAATGATGAGAACTACTTCGTCTTGATGATTTTATACTGCTTGCTGCAGCAATAACTTGTGCTTTTTCCCTTTGCAATTGAGCACTTCTTAGAGAAATTTGCAGTTGTAATTCAGCTTCTTGCTCTCTGAATTCAGCTTGTTGTTTGTTGAATTCAGCTTGTTGTTTGCTGAATTCAGCTTGTTGTTTGTTAAATTCAGCTTCCTGCTTGTCGAATTGAGCTTGTAGCTTTGATCTCGCCAAATGAGCTTGAGCATCTTCTACCTTTTCAGCAGCATCTATTTCTAACAGACGAGCCTTTGTGACACTTGAAGATGTTGATATGGATGAATGGGATTTCTTTGATTTTGTGGAACGGTGAGATTTTGATGACTCTTTGCTAGATTTTTGACTTAATGCAACACACGACTCCAAATAGCTCTGATATTTCACGTCCCACAGCCTTCTTGTTTCTTCAACTCTAGATATTTGTAGTTTGGCTGTTACAATTTCTTCGGACGAAACCGCTCCAGATTCGGGACAAATAAAATTTTGCAAAATATCATACCAAGTGTTTAGAACAGTGTCCAATTCAGATTTAACTTTTACAACCAAAACACAATTTCTGTCATCAGCTAGAAGTGTAGTAAACTTTTGACAGTGCTCAGCCACAGATTGCGAATAAAAATCACAGGTTTCCTTGAAAGAATTCCCAATAATTTCATCACTGGTATTAACAGATGATGCCATTTGATGTTTAGTTCCAATTTATCACTTTATATCCATAAGTCAATACTAGGTTTAATCCAACATGTAGGAAAGGAGCAGGGCTAGATTCCCACTACCAGCGACTACAGGTAGTAGTAACCGGGATTAGAGTAATGGAGCGATATCTAGTGATTCAATGTGTGTCTATCACCAGAAATACTTAAACAAGCCCGATACCACAGTTATCATCCACCCTTTGTTGTAAAACTGAAGTTTAATCCAGTAATTAAAATCAGTAGCACAGTTTATTCTAATGATAACACAATTAAACCTATTGGTATGACTCACTCCATATAGAAGTCCTAAATATAAATCAAACTGAACATAAATAACAGTAACTACTCACAATAAACCAAATTAAAGACAGAAGCGAAGATACTGCAGCGCGCCAGTGAGAAATTTCCAGCAAATGGAAAGCAGCATGTCAGAAATTACAGTTGCCAGAAATATGGATACGATTTTGATAATTAAACAATAAATAGTTCAGATTGCAATCCAATTAGATGCTCGATTGAAATGCCATAATATTGAATAAAATAAACCCCATCTAGCATAATATAAAATAAGATACTCTGAACCAAATGTCTCCAATAACGTAGATGCAGAGCAATACGAAATGGCAACATTCGAAAATCAATGATTGCAACATAGGCTAAGAATATTCTAGAATCCGAATCCTATCAACCATGACCAATGTACGACAAACATTTCTTACATAGATGTAGGGTGTAGCTATATGCGGTGAGTACAATGCACATGAAAATCATTGTACGGTTGTGGCCGAGTAGCTTCGAAATAAAGTGCCCAAACCCCATAAAACGTGGCTTCGAAATTTGACAAAATAAAGTACAAAATTGTTCTTTGCTGAAAACAAAAACGAAGGGATATTTGGCTGGGAGACAAAATTCAACAAACGCAGTAGAAGATGAGATGACAGAGAAACACAACGTGGCTCACCGCCGCAATGTACGTACACAATGTAATATATATTATGGCTTATTGCCTAACAATAATCATGAAGCTTCTCCGGCTAAATCATAACTATGGATGATTTTATTAAATTTACTTCTCATAAGGATTAAGCTCTAAAATCTTAACAGATAAGCTGCATATGATGATATTTGGGAACCTGACTTGGTAAAACAAATCATCACCAAAATTTAAAAAAAATTCGAAATATTTACCAATGTTATTCTCTGTTCATGAGTGTATATTACATACAAAAAAAAAAAAAAAAAAAAAAAAAAACATTTTTAACATTCGATTAAAACAAAACAGGCATAAAACAGTAATATGCCATGTTCCCGAACAAATCCATATGCTACTCCATTTGTCACAGTGCTTCATTCTTATTCAACAAAACAACAACAAAGTTGTGGAGCTTTATCTTTTTAATTTATGGTGACAATTAGATTATTTGGGCATTGGTAAATGTTAAATAATGGCTTTCCGACTCTCTTGCATATTTTCTTGGTTGGTAATAGAAATTAAAAACAAAAAAGCATATAGCTCATGTTCTCAAACATGTTTGCATTATTGCTTTCATTTTATCTACCTCTGCAAATTCTGCAATACAACTTAGTGCCAAACTCTATCGAAGGCGTGAGAAATGTCTAGGGCAGCCGACTTCGCCTCCCCACAACAATCAAGAGCACGAAATATCTGTTCACTGCCAGCAAGCCAGCAGTAGAGCGTAAACGGCAAAAAACATACTGCTTGTCAGTGAGGAGACAAAGCGACTTTAGGTGTCCAGAAATATTTATTATTAATAGTTGATTCAAAAATTTTATTAATGAGACGATACTAATGTCACGATGCCTGTTTGGATCAGTTTGTTCACCACACGAAGGTTTCAAAACAGAAGTGACTATCTCCAAAATTGGCGATTTTGATGTTTTGACGGCATATTGTGGAGAATAATATTCTGAAAAGTCTGGCAAAAAATGTTCAAATATCGATATTTGGTAGGAATATACGGACAAATTTTTTTGCCAGAACTGCCATCCACATATTTTTATTGTGACGTCAACATACATTTTCTTGGTGACAATGGCAAAGTGCCTAGGATATATCATTATGTTTGGTGTCATCGGAAGCATTTTTGAACTCGAATGTTGTAATTTTTCACAATTGCAAAATTAGTTTTTTTTCTGAAATTTCTCTTTTGATTACGTCATTTTCCATGAAGTCATTTCAAAACACGTCTGAAAAGTTTTTATGATACATATGATCATACAATATTAATAACAAGGTTCACTATAGATTTGAAATAAAAATAAATAACACTATTATTATTCACATTCACTCGCTAAAAATCCCCAAACAGAATAATGAACTATTTTCGGCCAAGATGACGTCATGTTAGCCGCGATCTCACTACGTCATTTCAAAAGGTTGGAAATATAATTTTTTGAAAATTTACTTCATTTAAATTTGCTGGAACTATTGAAAAACAGAAATGACACTCTTTTGCTGTTTTGTTTTTCAGTCAGAAATGACTACATCTAATTATTATTATGGCATTATGGCAAGATGTTTATGTAGCAAATCTACCAATGTCCCTTTTTTACAAGAAAAAAATACTAGTTTTCAGATGCTTCCTTATTGGGCGTTTAGCTCGAAATATCTAAATTGGAGATAGTGATTTCTGTTTGGGACCCTCGCATAGTTCGTGAAAGCCGTCAAAACCGTCGCCTATTTCCATATATCGGAATTCCTTGGTACATGCATTAAACAGTTTGGCCAAAATGTGGGATAATTCAGGTGAAAGAATCTTCATAATCACAGATGAAATGCAGTCGGGACCAGGAGATACATTCGAGTTTGACAATCATTCTAGAGTTACTGACATGTTTTCCAATGCAAAATTAGTGAGTTTCTAAAAATTAAGTGAAGAGATATTAAGGATTGGATCAAGGCTGCAGTTATGAGGAACCAGTTGGCAAACAACTCCACTTTTTCATCTAGAGGAACACAAAATTCCAGGTCCATTATTAAGTGAAGGGATGTTTGACTTGCCTCTATTCATGACGATATTTGTTATTTTCAAAAAAGTTCTTTTGACTTCCTAGTTTTTCTCATTAATACGTAATTCTGTCAACAAGGTAAATTTGGCTGTAAAAAAAATTGTTGTTTTCGGCACTAATAATCCATGACAACAACAACTTAATGACTCCTACGCACTTTGTCGGATAGCTTTGGTTGGTACTATTCAGCACTAGTGTTGAAATAAAGTTAAAGTTTACAGAGTTTATTTCCAAAGTACTTTTACCCAGATTTTTATATGTCTGATCTACCTAGTTTAACTTTCACTACAGAGTTTTTAGTCGCAACTTCTACCTGGTATTCTACTAGGTAAAATAGATAAATTTGCCCATTTTTTAACCATAGGCACCAAATAAGATAACTAGGCACGAATAAAGTTGGTTTACCAGTGATTTACTCATCAATTGCTTCACGGTTTTGCCGTGAAATTCCTAAATCGAATCAGAAATTACCAAAATATACTGGATGTAAATAACAAACTGTAGGAATGCTTAGTTATTTTTCAGTTCATTTTTTTGCTTAAAATTTGATTCGCCTAACCTTACGCAGTAAAACAAATGTTCTTGGAAATTCCTATTCCAGTCAAACTTTTTCCATTGTAAGGCATAGGCAGAAAATTGTAAGGGTCAAAGCTCAGGGAAATTTCCATTGAATTCGATTCGTGATTTGATTTTACAGCCACTTCTTTAGAGTGGATCACCCTGACCAAGGCCCTGTAACACCGGCCACTTATAGACGGACAGGGTTACAATTGCTGGAAACATATGATCTTTTCCTGTTCGGCTTAGCCTACCCAAGTTTTTACACCCTGGGTTGAGCGGTGGGCATGGATAAGCGAGCCGGACTCGCCGGGGCTCGAACCCGAGAACTTCAACCTGCGATGCCAACATGTTTAACCACTGGGCCATCGCGCCCACTTTTTTTGTCTGTGATTCGAAATCATCAGATTTAAAAGCATACATTTATCGAAAATAAATGTCAAGTTTGTTTATTTAACAATATTCTGAGAAGATTTCTTGTCTATTATAATACTTCTGATACAAATATTTGATTCGATACTAAATTTTAAACTTTTTGATAATATATTTTGTCCACTTCTAGTGATTAGTGACATGTTTACTTTATTCTTCTCACCCCAATGTTTAAAAAATGCTATTTTTTGATGCTCCGCTCCAACACCCCTTCCCCCCTTCTTCGACTCTTCGATACGAAATTTCTTACCTCTGTCCATGGCAAACATTCTGGCTATGACCTTTTGAAATAATTCGGGACTGGTGTCTGCACTAGAGGTTGCGATTCGACATATGATTAAGCCGTATTCTCGGATTTCCTTTACCACATGATCAAAAAGAAATCCTTTCCTAAAGAATTTGTTTGATCTAAGACGCTAATGTCCCGCATATCGCAAATAACGTGTAGAAGTTCTCGATTTATGCTTTCACCACTGGAAGTAGCTTATCATGGGATCATAGTCATGTTCTTCAAGTAGTCTATGATGGGATCACACACTCAAAAGAGTGGGATATAGGTTGTCATGGACTGGATTGCCCTAGTCGAATTCGGCACAATTGGCTCAATTTCGGTGATTGCAGGTTCAAAATATTGGACCCGTTTTGGATCAGGTTCGGATACAGTCTCTTCCAGGACTGATTCTGCCAGGATGAGGAGCGTGATATTTCCATACCGGATCGCAAGCGTACGCAATTTTGCATTCACGATCGGATTATGATTCGGTAATTCCCGACTCCACAGACCTCTAATGAATTAATCTGATAAAGTATGCAGGCGCGCTTGTCCAGGTTCTCGTCTCCTGCTGGCGTTCGCAATATAAGTTCTGACAGGTCAAATGTCATTCGCTGTTATTGGAAACTTGCTTCATCAAAACTCAGTGAAAAATGTTATCATTCCTGTTCATATTCTACGACTTCAACGAATTTTTCGAATAGTCCACATGTCTTTGATCGGAAAGTCAAAAAGCTACACAGAAATGTTTGCAATAAATTTGTTAAAGAAGCAGAAACTTATGAATACATCAAAGAAGAGGTTGGAAATTTTTTTCATGCTATTCCGAAGCTTTTCTTTTTATCTCATGTTGTCTTGGGAGTGGGACCCAAATTGGTCGGATAGCTCAACAGCTCGATGGGTAAAGACATACTGTGCCATGGGTAAAAACATTTGGGTCTAGTGAAGTTTACTACCATATTCCCTGAATGTCACCAAAATAAAAACTGGCAGAATAGTGTCTGGCATTGTCTCCCGGGTTAGGATGAGTCATTTCCAACATGGGGAATTTTTATGATAATCGGATATATGGTACTAAACTTCATGAGACCCAAAACATTATGGTGTTTATTTAGTATTTCGATTTCTTCAACACAAACACTCACGGTAACGATTTGCTAAGCCTAAAAGCTCAATTTTACTTATTGCTGACCTTTCCTGAAAATTAACTTGAGCGGTAGGAATATATTTTTCAAATAAAGCATTTTAAATCCGGGTCTAGAAATATGTGGACTTCAATTAATAAAATCTCTGTTTCATATAAATTATATTTGAAATACTTTTTTAAATAATAAACATTTCTGTTCTAGATTGCGTATCAAGTTGCAGATAGAATTGCTGATATAAGCAGAGATTTTCCTCTTTCGTTAGATCTTGGATGTGGGCGAGGTTACATATCAAAGCATCTCACAAAGGAAGTATGTTTGATGCCTTATTTTCTATTTATGTAATTTCTTAACTTTGGTACATTCTACGTCTTCTGTCTTTATCAATTTATTTTATTGTATCTAATTTAGTCATAGCGCAGTGGAATTATTGCTTTTACTGTTCGTCAGCAATTTTCTTGGTATTCATATCTATGGTAAAATATTTTGAAATTTGTATTAGCGATTTCCTTCAAGAATTTCATTTAGATTAAAATGTTTATGTTAGCAATTCCAGAATTTTGTTACTGAAGGATGACAGAATCTTATTTTTCTCAGGGTTTTTGAAATGTTCAACGAAAGCTCATGAACCATCAACACTGCTATTTCATAGCAGAATTATGATTTTGAACCTTTTTTTAAAGTTTGATTGCTTCTTGACACTGAAATGGAGACCTTTTCAATATTCTAGCAGAGCTTGCTTATAAAACATTTCCCATTTGCTAAATCCGTTTCTGATAACTCAGCTGACATTCTGCCAGTCTGCAATACTTTTAACTAGTTAGCATTGTCTGCCTCTGCCCACTGTGCAGCAAAGTCTGACTTTGTATTTATATATTCAGATTCTGCTAACGACTCGTCAGATAAAAGGGAAACCCATCGCATAAGAATGTCCCAATTATGGATTTTAAGTTTTGACTATTCCATTCGTATCTATGAAAATAATAATAAACTGAAACTTTATGAAAATGGAAATATTGATTATACTGCAGAGAAATTAAAATATTTTTTTGAGCGTCTCGAACTGATGAAGTTTTGTAATTTTTTTTAAAATTTATGGTTACTTAGCAAAGTCTCATTATATGAAAGGATATACATGTAAGAGTTAAAATCCACAGTACAGACTGACAGAATGCCAGCTACCTGTTACTCAAACACCCGAAGGAAATGGGTTCCATCGGAAGAAAATTTAGCATATAGTTCATATATCATAGTAAAACATTTGCTAAGGCTAGGTGATTGCAATGTCTTAGTAGTAAAAGAATCGATATTATTAATAATGGTATGAAACAAGCAGTGTTGATAATTTTGACACTTTTATTGTCCATTATAAAAGAATGAAATATTTGGGTAACGCGAAAAATATCTTGAAATGTTTTATGAGTATATCGCTCATTTATTTGTTTCAAATAGGACACAATTAGGTTGATTATCCAGGGTGATATCAGTCAGAATTGTCTTGAAAATGCTATTCCCTCAGAAGTTCCAACCACTTCTATTGTCCTGGATGAAGAGGATTTGATGTTCAGGGAATCAATGTTTGATATTGTGATGAGCAGTTTAAGGTAATGCTTCAATTTTGAGACTTAGCATTGAGATGCCCATCTTTGATCATATACGTTAGTTGCCTATATTACTATTTTTGTAATGTCCCTAGGTCGTATATGAAATTGGCCAAAGTTACGGAATTCTGTCTCTTCATATGTTCTGACTGGTTTGTTTTGCAAACCCAATCAGAAATTTCATCTTGTCAAGTTTGAGTCACAAGATGGCTGGTGCCATTAACTCAAGCTTAACAAAACCATGTTTGAGCAAAATCTTCTGAATGGAAAAGGCCTCAAAACTACCTAACTGCTAAAAGTAAAATGTATAAGGTGGGTCTAGGTCAGTTTTGTCATTATTCCCCTAGTTATTAATATAGAATTATTTTTTCTATAGCCACTCCTTAGAGTGGGTTACCCTGTCTAAGGCCTTGTAACAGCGACCACTTATAGATGAACAGGGTTACAATTGCTGGAAAGATATGATCTTTTCCTGTTCGGCTTAGCCTACCCAAGTTATTACACCCTGGGTCGGGTGGTGGGCATGGATAAGCGGGCCGGACTCGAACCCGAGATCTTCAACCTGCGATGCCAACATGTTTAATCACTAGGTCATCGCACCCTGCTTTCTTTTCCTTTTTATATTATTCAAAAATTTACATGTTCAATATTATGAAATTCATTCAAATTTATTTGTCATATTTTTTTCCACAGTCTACATTGGGTGAATGACATACCAGGATGCTTTCAACAAGTAAGGCGATTTTTTTTATATCAAAATTATTTAAAAGGGTACGAAGTCAAAAATAATGTTCTTTAATGAAATTGTACCTGTTTAGCGGCATAGGCATGAACAAATATGTATTCCGTACCTCGTGTTCAATAATTTTAATGTCCTGATCTAAATTGCAGTTTTTAACTGTTCCAAGATGATTTGATTGTATTTTGGTTTCTGGGATTCTCTTGGACAGATGAACAAAAATACTTCAAAACCACCAATACTAATGCTGAGATACATAGCAAAGCTTGTTGTAGTTTTGTCACTGTTTAACGCATAAAAAAGACATTTCCACCTTCTAGTGTATAATCTAATATAAAAATTATGCTTTTCCGCTGAATTTTCTTCTGATGAAACCCATCTTTTTAAGTTGTCTCAACATCAAAGTTGCTGAAATTCTGCTAGTTTGCCTACAGGTGCAGAGCCAGAAGCAAATGACTATTCTACTAACTTTAAAACAGCTGTAGCTGTAATGCCTTCAAGCTAATATGGTAAAAAAGTTTGTGACTCAGCAGCCCCGATTGCAACTCACTAGTAAGAGAGCAAAACTAGAGGTTCTGCAGCTGCAAACTTTTTTACAAGTACAAGGTATGTTTTTCCAGGCTCATATCCCAAAATATTTTAATAAAAAATATTCAACAATTGTACACTGGTAATATCAGCCGCTCTTTTTTCTAGGTTCTTCGATCGTTGAAGTCTGATGGATGTTTTCTCGGTGCAGTGTTTGGGGGTGATACATTATATGAACTTCGATGCTCGTTGCAGCTGGCAGAAATGGAAAGAGAAGGGGTATACGAATTTTTGAGTGGAAAGTTCTAACAATCTGACCATTGCATTTCATATTTCAGAAAGAAAATATTTTCAGCACTACTGGTGTAGTGAGATCAAATGTTATATTCTGACTGATAATTTGATAGTTATATTTATGACTATGAAAAACAGGATGATAGAATCTTGTTCTTTTGAAACTTGAAAAACGCAGAACTTATAAACACTGCTGACAAACCTTCAGATAGATATGACACTTGAATTTTCAATCTTCAAATTGCATGCAATCCGATCAGAACATTTTTGTCAGAACTTTTATTAAGTATGAGACACGGTCTATGAGTATTTTGAAGATTTTCTTCTGATCTCAGCCTCCCAGTAGTAGAGTTACTGACATTCTCAGTCAGCTTCACCACAGATACCGCTTGGAATGCCATTATTTTTAGTTACCGGTACTCATTTGTTCCAAAAGCGTAGGGAAACTTGACCTTTATGATTTTATATATTTTCTGTTTGCAATGTGGTGCTATTTCCATTTTTAGTAATTTCCTTTATCTGGAATGCTGAAACATTATTTTATTTACACGGTGAACTTTCGAATATCGTAAGGACTACCCTAACCTAACTATCACTGCTTCCGCAGGGTATGGCTCCACATATTTCACCCTTTCTTCAAGGACCGGATCTAACTAATCTTTTATCAAATGCTGGATTCAAGCTTGTCACAGTGGTAAGTATGCAATGGTGGTGTAGAATCGGGGGGTATGATTTATAAATCTCTGTGATCTATTGTTTTTCTTATTTTAAAAATTATTGTTGACTTATTTTACACTGCTTGTCCAAAAGCCAAATACTTTTTTGTTCTGAAATTGATTTGCGCATACATGCTTTTGCTATTGAAGAAATCAATGGGATATCAACAAAACAAAAATATCAACAAAATTTTGCTCCGTTATTTCTATTTTCATAAACTCTTGTATGTGCAAAAACCTTTTTTATTCCCCTGGCCAATCTTTGTGTAAATGTTGGCAATCATATCACATAGGATGCTGATGAAATGATTGTTGGATATCCCAGCATGTTTGAAGTTCTTGAAGATATCAAGGGAATGGGTGAAAATAATGCTTTGACAAAGATGAAACCATTACGCAGAGACACCATTGCAGCGGCAACCTCCATTTATGAAGGTAAACCTAATTTTAACTTCACAGATGGAAAATTTCCATCCCAACATGTTTTAAGCTTTTGGTATGGATGGCTTGTGCCAAGGCTCTTACTATTAATGAAATCAAAGTTTTAGTCGGATAACAAGCCAATTCTTACATCACATAATATCAAGGTATTAGCCCATTAACATAATTTTCAGTGAATAAAAAAGATTTGATAAATATTTTTTGAAGTTACCGTAATCAGAGTTAGACCTTCTTAGATCACATATTATCAAGTTGTTAACCCATTATTTCCAATGAAAAATATACCAGAAACCCGAAGAATATCGTTGCCATCTGAACAGGCATTGAAACACATTTGTGCTCAATCTGATCAAAAATGTTTGTGCATATATATATTTTCTTTATCTGACTGTGTCATTGAGCTGCAGTTCATTTATGTTTTCAGGCCTGACAAAATAACTTTATTTGAATTGTATAAAATCACTCACTTCATTTGTTAGCTGCTATTTTGAACAGTCTTGAGATTGTGTGCGTAAGGATGACTTAAGGCACTTTGAATAACTTATTTGTCTTACACTGAAAACCGTTATGATCATTTCTTTTTCATGGCACCTAATTTTTGTGTGTCAAAATAGCAGACTTCCAAGCAAATATGATGGAAAGTCTGTTAGCACCACAAGCTTGATTACTAAACTTTTAGGGCAACGCCTAATTTAAAGTCGCCGTTTCCTTTTTGTGTTTCAGCAATGTATGGAGATGAAGATGGAAATGTTTCAGCGACTTATCAAATACTGTATTTTATTGGATGGAGGCATCACGAATCACAACAAAAGCCTTTGGAAAGAGGTTCAACACCAAAAGGTTTTCAAATTAAGAAGGAAGACTAGGGGTGTCTTGATAGTTCGAAATTTCGTTGTTGCTGGCAGTCGAGATTCATGAGGAGATATAATTGATATGTTAATCTAAGTTCATTATTTGTTCTTTTTTAGCACTCATGTCAGTGCACGTAGATGGCAAAGACAGTGATCGCGATGGGTTACTTTGTTTATAAGATAAATATGGCCAAAGGAACGTGCACTGTGCAACTTAGCTATCAGGAAAGCATCAAGAGTGAATTTCTTGCTTATTCAGACCTTTAATCGTGGCTGCTAATGGTACAGGTTGGATGAAAAAAAAGACTACCTTCTGATTTCAGAACCTCCTCTTGCTCAGAAAAAGTATTATATATTTATAATAAAAATAAATAAAATAGTTTGGTGCATGTGTTTACCCATCTAAACAGAGGGCATCTTATCGGTTAAGAATTAGCTACTGGTCCCACAGAGGCATGACTTTTATATTGAAATTCATGGAGCAGTCAGTGGCGTCCAGGGTACAACTATGTATGTAGTAGTGTAGTTCGAGCATGATTGATTGAGAGGTTTCTTCGATGAATATGCACATAACCCTTGTTCAGCTGAATCCTCATCATGCGAGAAAGTCTATAGGAATAAAACCCCTTTCCCTTGTGTATTGTTTCGTACAAGGCCAGTGTATCACAATGCAATGTGGTGTATAAAATATTTTGCATAATTACATATTTAGTACAATTCACAACTTCGATTATATTCAAGCAACTAAAACCTTAAAATTGATCAGGATGTCATTAATCTATCGGCATATTTATATACGAATAGTTTTGATATTTTATTATACTTGTATAAATGTGACATCTTCTTCCTGAGGGAGAGAAGATAAAACGTTGAATTTTGAAAACCAATTACAGGGTCAATACATTTGTTACCATTGATTTTGCATTGAGGCTTGGAGCCCCTCTCGCGTACTGACCAGCTATGAAAGAACCATCAGTACATTTGTTACCATTGATTTTGCACTACCCCTCTCGCTACTGACCAAATGAAAGAACCATCAGACCAGATACCTCAAAAACAGACCGATACCAAATGACAAACTGATCAATCCATATTCTTAATACAAGGCACATCCACATCGATGTTAAATTTTTGACATGAACAGCAAAATATATGTTTCATTATCTTTGGGATATGCTACTTGCTAACAACAAAAAAAATCACATTAGACAAAATAAAATTTTTAGTTGAATATTTTGCTCATTTACCTCTAAAATGGAGGAAGGGAAAAGCTATCTCTACAACTTTCGAATAAGATGGTTCGAATTGAAGTTCTGGTATTCTGGCGTGTCTAAACTGAAAAGGTTTTCAAGCATGCGTCACAGATGAATCATATGTAGATCTAAAACAATGTTTAACATAACATGTTTCAAAGCATATTTTCTGACTGCAAACATCACAATGGCATCAATGTATTAAAACTGACAGGCACTGAAACAACTAAGAATTGGGTCATAAAGGAAATGGAATATATTTTCCCAGATTTGGAAAGTACAATATTTTCTTGGCTAGGGTTGGTTCATTTTAGCTATATTAATTTTAAATTTTTCAGCTAGATTTTTTTTTACTTTGTTTTCATGGCAATATAAATCCAAAAAACTTTCATCGTGAGCTTTCAAATCTTGACTGTTGCACTATTTCATGTATATTTCAAATATTCCCAATAATACGATAGAAATTTGATTTTGACCAATAATTCGATTTGAAATGACATGTGCTTATCCATAATTTAATCAAATCAGAACCAACAGTGTATTCAAGTAAAACTTTTTTCAAAGTGCAGCGAATAGGGATTATTTCCTGTGTATTAGCAAATCTACAATATAATACATTATACAGAATTAAAACCAAATAAAGTACCTTATGGAAATTGATCTAAAATAACAAGAATAAGAATAATAAAAATCACACATTAGTATGGGCAAAACAATATTATAGCTCAAAAGGCGGCGAATGGAATGTGTGTTGTATAAACCTATCATTTGTATGGTAAATAGACCAGACCTAAAATAATATGATACAATCATCAATCCCAAAGGATGACACGTTTGTTAACCCGCAAAGACTTTTCTCATTTTTATGAAGTTTTGGTCAATTATCAATTTGCTTGCACGTGCTGAAGGTGAGCTACCCTCTATTACATACTTAATATAAAGCATGGTCAGACGAAATTTTTTCAAAGGTCAACAATATGTTATGCGGTAATTTTTCAATTTCAATGGTTATTTTTTTATCAAAATGAGACCAAAAAGTTGAAGTTGTGTAGTCATATTTAAAAATTCTCTATTTTTACTTCACAATCAGACAGTTTACATCGTAACTTCATTTAGAGAATTCCAGAGTGAAATCTTCTACAGTAAAGCTTTCAAATTGATCATCCAAAACAATTCAAACCATATCTACAAATTTGGGAACCCCCCCAAAGACTTGAAAGTGTGTGTAGCAATATGAAGAACTGGCAAATTAGAATAGCAATAACAGAGATATGATGTAAAAAATAATATACAGATAGCACATGTGTGTCCAACTAAAAAGTCAGAATTTTTTCTTATAATATCCAAAATTAATTTTTTCTCAATAATAAAAATATCTCTTTCTGAGGATAATTTGTATACCGTTCCGAAACTACAAACCACACCATTTTTACTCCATTGTGATACCCATGGGTGTCCAATATTCCTATTTTAAATATATTGTAGATTTTTAATATACTTCTAGATTAACTAAGGGAACGTAGAACCCTAAAATAAGTATGGAAAGCTTCGGAAAGCCATTAATTTTTTAGCTCTAACTTCATCATCTATAACAGGAGACAGCAATAGTAAGTTGCAATGACTTTATATAATGTGAAAAATATGATGACATGACTGATCCAGAATTTCTGAATCCTTTCAAAATCTTGCCTTTCAAAATTTGATGTCAGTGATATAAATGAGCTGTCAACCCCTGTAATTCAATGTTACAAAATTTAGCGCGAATCAAAATTTTTTTGCATGTTAAAAGAAACTAAATAAATCTTCAAGTAAATCTTTTAAAATTCTTATCTTCCAAATATGTTCCATGTCGACTGAAATCTCAAACCAAATTTATTGGATACCCATAGTGTTGCGATAAAAATGCTGTTATCAACTTGCACATTTTTTTTCTGCAGAAATTATGTCGTTCCTAGAAGCCTTTTTCATTGGTTCATCGTTACAGTTTGAATTGTTATTATTAGACCTTGTTTTCATAAGTGGTTGTTTGATCAAAGCAGTCTTTGAAATCCCATTTTCTTTTCTCGTCATTGATATTCCATTCGTAGTTGGTTCAAGCTTCTTCATAACATGTTCCATAAGAGTATCAAGGAAATCAGGAACTCCATCATAACCTGATATAATATAGGTTGGAGTATAATATTTCTTACAGATGCACAAAGATACACAGGGCTTTAACGTTAGAATAGGATTTCATTTTTATACTGAAGGGGAGGAAAGCTGAGACTACCGCTTAACCATGTGGCAAACCACGACTTTTCATCCAGACACCACTGTCGAATTTGGGTGTAGGTTTTGGCTTGAAGTTTTATTCATTTTTCTAGTTCATGGACATGGTTGGTGGAGGAGGCCATAACCAGCACTTGGGTGAATCACAGTCCCCAATCGCATATAAACATGCCCCCACAGCATTCGGACCTTTGTCAGGATGAACAGCATGCATAGCTATTACCCCAATGCTATACCGATTGAGCTAACCTAACACCTCAGGGTTGCCACTTACCGGTAAAGCTTGTTCTCAAACCAAACATAAAATCTGACTCAGAACTGTGGTCAAATCCTATTGAATCACAGAGAAAGAATATCTGAACCCAAAACATGCTTCCTCTGCACTCTAGAACAGTGATTCCTATGGAATATTTCTGCTTCCTACACGATTGCTGGTTTTCCACTTTAGGTCGCTAATCATCAGTAATTGCTATATTTGTTAGTTCATTTTAAATTAGCTGTGCAGCTGATTTTTGGGCTTTTGGTGCATTGAAATTAAATGACGCAAACGTTCAGGATTCCCAAAACAATATTTACTTGGTTCAGAAAAGCAAATATTAACAGGCCTCTACTGAATACCCAACCATAAAGTCAGAAATATTTTGACCAACCATGCTTTGTTGAAAGTCAGAAATATTTTGACCAACCATGTTTTGTTGAGTATGAGTCTGTTGGTCTGTGCAGCTTAGGCACGTTCTATCTGTGACTCATGCTGTGCAAAATAAAACTGCTGGATAAAGGAATTTACCAAAAAATAAAATATTATTCTTAGATACAGTACTTGCAAAATTCTAAGTGTATATTACAATGATATAGCCGTACAAAAGATTTTGACACATGGAAATAAAAGACTAACGTTTCCCACTCCATAAAGGAAAACACAAAACAAGATTCTTCTACCCTAGGTCCGTCTGTGACTCAAATTGAAATGAGAATTCCAACACAGCTTTGACAATAGCTGCCAAAACTAGCACATGATGAATGGCAGGTTCAATTTCAGGCAAGGAATAGACAATATCAATGAATGAAAGAGGCTTCAAAAAACAGTACATGCAGGATGCCCCTAGGGGAGGCACAGTAATCCACAGCCTTTAAACGATGCTTGTTACCCTTACGGGTTCCACATTGGATGGAATGTCAGATGCAAGATAAATCTTATTTTTCTTGCATACTGCAAAATAAAGTTCCTTGATTTCAAAAGGCCTTAAAAGAAAGATAAAATAAATACCTGGGAATACATTGACATCAATTATATACTGCTTTCCAGTTTCTATACTTGCAATAATATCAACACCGTACATAGTCATGTGCAATTCATTGTGTAATTCTTTGGTCATAACATCAATTGCAGATGTATTTAGAGGTGGAGCTATATGAACATCTTCCTCATCAGGCTGAAGATGAATTAAAACAATAATATCTTGTTTAGAATGCCAAATTTCGGCGTGGCAGAATCCATTTTTTGTGTCAGATAATCAAAATCACAATTTTGATCATATTTGACTAGTAGTTTTGATTTAATTTATAGAATTGAGCTGCATTTATGACATACAGAATTTCCAGAACCAAACAATTCTTTGAAACATTGTTTTGAGTGCGTTTTACTTCATTATTTTTAATATTATAGATTATAATCTAGACTCAAGATTTGGATAAAATGACATAAGACTAAAAAATAACAGCACATTTTAAAATGAATGATACCAGCACTAGTAGCCCAGCAAGTCATCCCTGCAATCCTGTATCTGCAACAGAGGCCGTGGTTTAACATATAATCAAGCCATATTCTCAGCTTTCCTCTCCCCAGGTTAAAATAAAATCTTAATATATACTATTTTAAAGAACGGTGAAAAATATTTTTTCTTGGTTTTGGTACAGCTTCAGTGTGAAAAAATATTCTCCTTTACATAAAAATGAACATTGGGATTTACAAAATTAAATCAAAAATCCTTTTATTTGTCACTCGGCAAACATATTATGTAACAAATATATAATAATAATAAAATGAATCATATCACATAGCAATGAATAACGAGCAAATAAAAGTTAACTAACCGTTGTTAAGTTGGTTCTTGAAGAATCTCCGCTTGATATATCATGAGAATTGAAAAATATTGTTTTGTGATCTGAAAAGAAAATAACAAAAATCAACCCTCATCCACAACAAAACATTCCTTGAGAATAAATGTAATTTATGTATTCATACTATCTACCAGTGTATGCATGCATACAGGGTTATAGAATCTTGTTTTTCTCCAGGTGTCCAAAATGTCATGGCCATTTTATTCGGAAAGACAAAAGAGCTTCAAAACCCTCAACACTGCTTTTTGTACTGTTCCTTCGCTACTAGAACAGAGTGACAGAATTTTGATATTCTTCGGGTGTTTGAATCGTTCATATTTTCTTCGGATGAACAAAAAAAGCTTCAGAACCATCAATACTGCTACGAAATAGCACATTTTGAATATTTTTCTACAGTTTGGCTGCTACTAGTCACTTAAGAGACATTTTAGTTTTCTAGTCACATTTATATCATGAAATATTACCCACTTGTTAAATTTTCTTTTAATGACAGCCATTTTATTAGGGTGTTTGAGTGGCAGGCATACTGCCAGTCTGTACCAGACAAAGAGATGTTTAGTTGTACTAGAAATAGATACTCCACGAAATATTGCTCATTTAATAAATTTTCTTCGCAGGAGTAGCTCTGACATTCTGCCAGTCTACATGCATACCTATCAGGTTTTACAGAACATGAAATATATTAGCCAATGCAACAGGTTTCACAGAACATGAAATATATTAGCCAATGCATTGCCATTCTTATCAGCTTTATTAAACGTTGACCACTTGATGAACAAGATGGCAAACAGCTGTTGAAATAAATCACAGCTAACCCGATTACATCATATTTGGACTTGACTCAACTTCTAAACCAATAATTAACTCGAGTATTTAGATAGCTTCTCTCAATGGATGATGTTTTTACAACCTATGATTTCAATGCCATTGTTACCTTTCCGTCCCCAATATGTTTTGTTAGGCATCGGCCACAGACGGATCATGGCTTTGAGGCACGATCCATCTGTGGCCTACGCCTAATAAAAAAAAATCATGCACTTTCTAAAATCGAAAAAGTGTAGCTAATAATGCGTTATTTGTTGTTCAAAAAATCTTATGTTGTGCTTCCTAAACTTTTAGAAGGTGTACTTAGTCCATGATACGCACCATAAAATGGTTATTGACACATTTGTGACCCTATAATAATTAAACCAATAGATATAATGTATGAATTATGTATTCAAACATCAACAACTATAGCTGGTATAATAGAGAATATCATGAAATCTACTGAATCATTCTGTATTTTTTTACCACGATGAGACCATACCCAAGGAAGTATATAGATTTAAAATCAAAACTTGAAGAAGCATCGACGTACACTATATTCAACAAATATATACGGTACTCATATAAATATATCCAATCAGAAATTTGGTTCTATCAGCTATAAAGCAAAGACACGCTAACATTGGTGGTGCAATCTCCTAAAGCCTTAAGGTGATATACTCTTGCTTTTCATCTTCTACTATAGCAGTGCTGATTAATATGCAGAATTTTGTGCATCAAACATTCAAAACAGTTTAATCTTCACATAAGCGGAATATCATGATCTATTGCTTTTCTGAGTAAATTTTTTCTGTTGATGGCAATATTCCGTGTTCTGAGTAGCACAATGGTTAAAATTTTTCTACCAGTCTGTTGACGTCAATGCAAGTTAAAATATTTTTTCTTATTCGACAACAGTTTACTTCAAATTTATGTTAAGAAAACAATTACGGTAAAAAGGTAGATACAGATACGTTTACAAACCTTTTAAACTATCTTTGGAAAAATTCCTGAGTGAAGGTCGTTGTACAACATGATATTTATCGGCAATAACATAAATCTAGAAAAAAATGATTGATGAATTTACGTGTGTTTATAATGTAGAACTTTATATAATTTTGATCTTAAGTATTTTGAATTGACGGAAAAAATTGACAGAATTGTAAAAAGTACAAGTAGTGTCAAATATGGTGTTTAAATTGTTGCTAAAACAATGGCTCAGAACCAGGTACGCACACTAACAATTCGTATCAGTTACATTTCAAAAGTGATGACCTTACAATAGTCACATCGCAAATAAAACTTTAAAAAAATAGTTGAATATGAATTCTGTTGAATGCAGTTGGGGATATTTATATGATTCTCTAACTATACACAGGTACCAGTATATATTTTATAATTGAAAAATACTATATATATTTTTTAATTAGGTTCACTCAACCAACTAACAAACAACTGTCATGGCTGTCATATATAATATGACAAATGATATAACGTTGTTGCGCAATTCAAGATAACTAAAATTTCACAGCAGATCTTAACAATATAATTTTTAATTTGAATATGTTCGGACTAAATTCTGTACACACGTTGCCAAACTAATTTGATCAAATCGACTGATACAATATGACAAGGCTTAGAAATCAATATTTGGCAACTTATCAACTGATAAATCACAAGACAATACTAATTTTAATAAACACAAAAATTCATAATGAGGGATTTCGATTGAAAATAGGTGTAATTTTTAATGGCAAGACTTCGAGATAAGCATGTAATCTCTTGCTGTTAGCAGGGGTATTATTAAATAAACATTGTATAAAATTGATTGTTCAATAAATCATAAATTGTTGCACGAAAATTGTTACTAAACATACTCAAATTTCTAAAATCAAGGGTCTTGAATATTGTATATCGTTTAAACGGATATCTTTTGGTATTGGTAATACTTATTAAGATATTGCTTCATTGTGATTAGAATTGAACAATAATTGTATATCGCCAAAAACAAATCTGACATTTCATGAGCGACCGCATACACGCAAAAAGATGCTAAAATGCTCAAAGCAACTACCAAAATCCTTATTACATCTCTATTGAACACAAAAAAAATCATGGAAAAGTTTGAAAATAAGTTATCAATATAACCCGTATTAATGAACTTTTTACCATAAATATTTTATAATATTATAGGACTGTCCATGTTGAGGTAAAAAGAAAATAGATGGGTTGTGCAACCGAAACAAAAAATATTCACCCAAACATGTTTTGCTTAGCATGGGTCACTGATGGAATGCGCCGGCGAGGCGCGATCCATCTGTGGCACATGCTTGACAAAATGAAAATTTGATTCAGAAATCCAAGAGGATGATACTCGTATTTTAAAGTTATATAATAATGACCCATTATCAAACTGAATTTTTAAAAATATAATATTTAGCAGGCTTTATAAATCATGAACCTAGGAGAGCACTATATAAATGTGGTAACAGCATCATATATGCTCTACATTAAATCATATTCCATAAATATATTTGAAATCAGTGGTAAACTATAGACTATTACAAACATATCTCGAGGGCAAGGTCATCAGATATGGCGTAATTTCCAGCATTTTTTAGACATTTCTCCTAAAAATTATGTAATAAAAGGCAATTCACATATGCCATTACATTGCAAATAATATTTTTACATTTGGAGTCAATTGAGTTTAAATTTATAGCCAAGTATTTGACTTGACATTCGCCATTATCTTTTAATGTAAATGTCTGCTGATGAATTTAATTAATTCAATTTTTATCATGAAGAAAAAAAAATATTACTTGGAATTGATGAGTTAAACAAATAGAATAAATATATATCAATAATGTTGAAAAACCATGGACTTTCCCACAGACAATCCGTGACTCATTTGACTCAATTAAATTCCCAATTAGGAAAATGTCAACCATATACGAGTCTAAAATATTTATAGTGTCTTGATGATTATGCTATCTTAATGAAAGTCGCCGCTTTCAGATATATTTATCTCCGAATAGAATTAGAACAATTTGAATTGAATCACACTCAATGTGAAGCTATTATCATATATATACTCTGCCATGATCCATCGTAATATGGCCATGAAAACATGTCCTGACAGAAATATTTTGCTCCGGAAATGTATATTGAATGAAATTGATTCATATTGGAACAGAAGTACTCGACAAAACATTCTAGAAAATTTTTTCTTCTGAAAATGGACCTCAAGGTCCCTATAGTTTAGTTAAACCGTTTTTGGAAATACTGTACAAATAGCATATTGTTTTAACATTTCAAATACATGCAATTACTGGTATATTATTATATCTTGCAACGAAAAATCATTTTTACAACGTAAAATTTGGCATATATCATGATTTTCACTGCAATATAAATAATCTAAAAAGGTCAATAAAAATGAATTACTTTCACCATTATCAGAATTGACTATACAGATAAGGAAATCCCTAATGGACTCCATACGATAAATCAAACAAAATGAACAGAAATTAACAAACCTTATAAAGAAGAGCTCCATGATTAATAAAAGTTTGTGCAACACATGGAGGATCAACATCTTTGAGTCCCTCCTTGTTGAATATGATTGACATCTGATGAATCAAATGCTTTAGAAATAAATTGATTGCTCCAAATAAAAATAAAAGCACAAGTGTGCATATTCAGATAATAATAGTGTTACTCGAATTTGTAGAACACAATCTGATATTTCTTTAAGTAATTTTATAAATTTTTTTAGATATAAGGTATAGGTAGTATGATATCACAATTAGGGCGAGGCAATTCAATTGGGTAATTGTAATCGGTCATGAATCGATCACAGGTACTAAAACTTGCAGGATTCATTATATTTTTATTAAATTAGCTTTTATATTAATTACTTCTCAAATAAATGAAACGTGAATATAAAATGCAATTGCCCACAACAATAACTTGAACAGAGTAATGAGGAGAAATCGCAATGGTAAAAACTAGCCATTTACTATTTTTTGGAATTAGTGATTGAATTAGCATTGATGTTTGTGAAACTTTTTGTACAGTTTGTTTGCTATCAAACACTCAAAAGAAGGCATTTTAATCTTTCAGCAACGGATATGTCAAAAAAATATTTTCCATACGCTCAATTTCCTTCTAATGGAATCCATTTCTTCAGGTACCTTAACAAATGAAAACTACATTGCTTCATGTAAATAAGCGGTACACAACTTAATTTTTAGATGGGCAACACTAAAACAAAACATAAATAGAACATGCATTGATGAGGCAACAAAATTTAAGGCATTAACAACCTTAACTTGATGAAAGATATACCAGTAACGGTTGTCGAAATATATTTATAGAGACACAAAGGATAATGACACACACCCCATTTAATCATCATGAAATAGATGTGTATTGACATATCTATGCCATGCATAACTGACCAGAACATTCAATTAGATTCATGATTCACAAACAATAAAGTATCCAGTACAATTTTAACAAGATTTAAAATTGAAGGTTTAAATAGTTTTGTTTTCAGAAAATACTATGAATTTTGTTACATTTCCATAATTCCTGTAAATATTTATTGACATTCATTAATATACTCCTAATTTGATGTGATTCTGAAATCAAAAGATAAACAATTGTAGTAGCACAGTTATGCTATAACAATACCAAAATACTGATGAAAATTCAAAGAAGTAACACCATTCATAAACATTACAAATCTTAACATTGGTATATGTGAATATTGGTTTTATTTTTTTTTTAAAGTTTTTCAAAACAAGCTTCCCACAATTTCAATAACAAACAGCATGAAAATAGTTAGACACATCAATATATTGGGTGTGTCACTGCGTATATGAAAAACCGTTAAACCACACACAGACACCTGTAACCATAACATTGGGGAGGTTCCAATGATGGTAAAAATCACCCATGAAAAATCATTAAGTATTCCAGTACCGGTACTTGAGTGATTTAGTAGATCATGAAAGTATTTGAGAAGTGAGTTAAAACACATGAACCAGGCACAAAACAATTGTTCAAATGTGTGTTGTAAAGAATGGGATAGTGATGGATTGTGTCTTTGACTGTTTCTGCGGTTTATTAATGGTCCATATTTGATGGAACAAAATTTCCAGCAGGAAGAAGCAGGAAAAATGAAAAAAAAGAAAAAGTGTGATGAACTGCCACATAATTTAATAGGCAGTAATCGGAAAGCTCTCCATTCAGAAAAATAATATCGAAACATGTTTTGTCAAACGTGTGCCAATGAAGAATCATGCTGCCCAGGCATGATTCCATCTGTAGCGGATTGCCTGGCAAAGTAAAATTTCTGACATGCTCGGCAGAACCTAAAATTCATTTGGTTCCCATCGAATCTATTCTGACTTCTGAAATCTAATCGAATTGCTTTACTCATAAGTTTGGAAATTATTAAACTGTTCAAATAGCTTGATATCATATTTTACAACAAAATTTCCTTTGTTTTTTTATCATTCCAGAGAAGGAAAAGCAGAATGTCAGCTACCGTAATCTACTACTCAGCAGACACCCAAACAAAATGAATAGAACTCCCGGGTAAGGCAACATTAGGATAATTATTTAAATGTCTAACAACAATAAAACTATGCAAAATGCATGGGGATAATTTATAATTGTATGAATTCTTCAAGCCCTTTGATTGTAAAATAGTGTGAAGGTTTTAGACAATAGAACAAAAACAATATTCTGTAGGAATGAAAATGAAATGCACAATTATATTGCAGATAATAAACCAGCAAGCACCCTTACATATACACAATGCTGAATTCACACATTATAATTGTATACGGTACATGCAATTTAGCGAATGAAAAATGGAAATTTATAAAGTATGATTCATGAACTATGGATAGTGTACATAGACATGCGCATCCTAGCATGAAAAAATATTGATTTTTTTTATCATAAAACACCAAAAAAAAATAAAATATTTGAGACTAGAGAATGAGGACTTTCTGTTTTCTCACTTGACGTTGCATGTCTTGGTATTGAGAGAAATCGTCAAATTTTTGATCCAGATAGGCAGACGAGGTACCGGCGTCATGCTAATTATTAGTGACATGTTTTATTTGAAAGGAAATGATTTTGAATTTCGCTTTTTAATAGAGCTTAAAAAGTAAATTTCTTTACAAAAAATTCTGCTTATGAAAATTCCCAGTATTTGATTACAACGAACACCAGTACACAAAAGTTGATCTCATGGTACACGAAAAATGTCAATATCCTTAAATGTCAATTTTCATAAAGTGTCATAATATTATTAATATCAAGGTTTGTACTCCAGTGTGAGACACAGGTAGGGTATTCCTTATGTCGCAAATTAAACAGCCTTTGAAATTCAATATTGGTATGAAAATAGAAAAATGTTTCAACATTTCAGATTTTAACTATATGGTTCTCATAAAAAATTAAATGAAAAAAATCAGATAAATCGAAATACCCCTTTTTGTGTGACCGATAGCAATTGAATAGCAATTATACTTCAAATAATGGAAACTGTTATAATTATATACCAGTATAACAGCTCTAAAAAATTATATTCCATACTACTTTTTGCATAATTAATTTCATAACTTAATTCATGAATGGAAAAAGTCTTCATTCTCTGTTGCCAGAGGTATTCACAATGATTTACCATATATATATATATATGTAATTTCTGCTCATGGTGAAAATGGATCATGTAGAATATTGTTATAGGTGACTAGATCTTTTCAGTAAAAATGAAGATGTTTGACTAGACAATACCAAAGCAAATCAATAAAAGTTGGAACAAGTTTTACACAGCTTGTGCGACGCACAAGCAAGTAATCGCACACGAAACTTTATAAGCTGTCTGTTTCAATTGTACACAGGCAATGAATTATTCACAATTATCAAATTTCACATTCTCTTAAGTCTTACAACATAATATGAATGCTTGGTTGGTGTGGGCGTCGAATGTCACGGAGCTTGAGTTTCTATTGCCGGCATCTAACATGTTTCTATTATTCTAACAGTGGGGTAAATATTGATTGTGTGCCGTGCCCGAGCCGTGTCATTGAGCACCAAATAATAAGGTGCGTTCTCCAAACTATGAATGCTATTTGGGTCGACCACAAGGCGTTGAAATTATATTACAATATTGATATAATGTACGAAAGGAACGTTTCCATGATCACAAGTGACATAATTTGGCGTAAAGGAATTGTAAACAAACAAGCTTGGGCCATTAGTTTGTCATCCATACACAGGGCATGAATGCTTAACAGACTTCAAATAAAGGCTTACCTCATCTCAGGACCACGCTTAGTGGACATAAGCTGGTTTGTACAAATAAGCATAGTCCTTAATGAGACAAGCTAGAGACCAAAGATTTCAAACTTTATTATCAATAAGACTATCCCAATCATTAGAAAAAAATTTAAGTTGGAATGAAGTTCAAGTACGCTTCATGCCGGACTAATTTCAACACCTTATTAGAGGAATAATCCATCTGTGATTCAAGTTTGACAAAATATGTGTTGAAGTCCTTATCCAGTCGGTTACCACATTCTAATTAGGTTTATTCATTAAACTACACTAATCTGCACCTAAATAGCCCATTGTGCGACGACATTATGAAAAAATTAATTTAGGCAAACCTAACAATATGGCATTATTAATAACTCATATTAAATATCAATAAGAAAATTTGAAACACTTGAAAAATAACAAACCTTATGTGAGGCTGATCCATGTGCTACACTTTTCTTGCATACTGGAAATGTAATTTATAATTTGTTAAAATGTCATTAGTTTTGTCTGACAATGAATGGAATAAATACTACACTCAAGGATTGAGGATTGTAACTAATATTGGGGTTCAATTTGAATCATAAAATCTCTTCATTCATAAATGTTTGGATATAAATTAACTAAATTATATTTTTATTATTCCACGCACAGCTATCTGTTTCCAATATAGCCAGAAATATTTGGTTTGGACCAATCATGTTTTGTCAAGTATGGGTCACTGATGGACCTTGCTGCTTGGGCACGGTCCATCTGTGGCCCATGATTTGCAAAATAAAATTTTTTGATTTTTAAAAATTTGCGATTGGGAGAGCATGAATGAAGTTATAATTAATATGGTATATAAGTGGATGGTTTTACCATCGCCCAGGTCAGATACCACTCACTGCACTTTACCATGGAGGTTGGGATCCATTTGTGGCGTTTTACGTTTAGTGTACCTAGATGCTGCTACTAATAAATCTTTTAGTAGATCTTTGCTATTAAGTGTCCGTTATTTGGTTCCTTTCAGGCACCCTTTCCAGCCTCACTCAAAGTGAATTTCAATAAAAAAACAAGTTATAATAATATAATTGTTAAACATTCGGACGTTTAGTGCATGTGTCAAGTTCTATGTAAACCAGAAATGTATTTAAATTGAATCTTGTTGAATGCAGTTGCAATTGAAAAATATCTCGTATGAACAAGAAGGAAATAAATGCAACTTCTTACGTACTAGCGACAACTCGAAAAACATTCCTAACAAGACCAAAAATGTCAACATGTTAAGATTTTACTCAAAATTTCCCTAACATATCGGAAATATTGTTATATATATTATTGTCATATATAAAACTTCCCATCAATGTTTTAAACAAAATCGTATTAGTAAGGATATGGTTCGATATTTAATTCTGAAATAACTAAATGCATATGAAGAAGCAACACAAAAAACAACTAACCAAAAGGAAATTCCACATTGTTTTCATTCATCCTTTGCAAAATATCATCTTCATTCTTAGAAGTGATGTAAGCGAATGTCGGAATGTGTAAGGTACCTGTAACAAATCTGTAATATTAGTCAATGGCTATAACAAAAAATATTGTGATAAGCATAATTTTTGGGATTCTGTACAAATGAAGAAACATCATTAAAAAGATAAAAGATAATGATGCAGTGAGGGAGAGATAAGGTTCAGGCTTGGTACTGATCGGTTATCTGTTTGGGATGTTCTTGTTCAAATCCGTATTATTAGGACAGTCTCTCGGGTACTCGGTCATCTGAAAAATGGGTGTCATCAGAAGAAAATAACTGGAAAGAGGCTATTTCACGATAAATGATTCAACAAGTAGTGAATAAAAATATCTCTTACCAAGTGTCTAATAGAAATAAAATCATACAGGTATCGAAAACCACAAAATCATAAAAAGGCTTCTGTAAAACAAAAAGTCTTAATAATCATTAGGTCCTTTTTTATTCAATTGAAAAAGGCATTTAAGGTTTGGAAACACCTATAGTAAATCAAGATTTTATCCCCTGTTTTCTAAAGGTTTAAAATGACTTGTCAATCATGGTTCACAGAAGGACCGTCTCTCATCGACACGATCCATCAGTGATTCATGCTTAGACGGCCTTTTTCAGACGGGTTTCTTGAGATATTCCGGACCAATGCGAAGGATTGCCGAAACAGTTTTTGTTGTTTGAATAGCTGCAGTACTCCCGTGTTAACAACTTGTTTATTTCAATAACACATACTTGTTGTGTATTACAACATCTCAAGGGCTAATGAATTTCAAATAAACCTGATGAAACATGGAAGTGTGAAAGGCATTTGTCAAAACAGGAATTGTCCCAGCCAGAAAATATTTTCGAGGCATGCATGCAAGTATGGGTCAACGATGGATTGCGCCAGTGAGATATGGTCCATCCAGGACTCATTCTTGGCAATATAAAATTTTTGATTGGTGTACAAATGGTTGAACAAGGATTGCTGTTTGAAGATGAATTCACTAAAATTTTAGTTCAATTTGTAAAGATCTTAAAGCAAAGAAAAAATATAATGATATTTAGAAAAAGAAATGTGAATTTTTATAAATTTAAATTTCTTCAATATGATAAGGATTATTTTTGTTTAGAGAAATTAATAAAATGAAAGATTCGCTCAAAAAAATTACTCAAATATTGAGGTATAATAGTATATTAGTCAACTACGATAGTAATTGAGTTTTTGTGATAATCTTATTTGATGATTTCATTGAAGGGATTGATTATTTCAATTTACATAATCTTTCGAGACTGCAATGGAAATTGTTCTTACAATATTTTATAACAAATATCTTCTATGAACTAATTTTTATCCGTGTAAAACATTCACAATTTAATGGATAATGAATGTGTTCCTTTTGCTTATGTATGAAATCAATAAATATTGGTACATACATTTCATACTATGTCATCAACATTAAGTAAATCTAAGACAGTTTTTATATGGCTATATCAGTCCCATTCTCGATGCATCCCAAGTCTAATGAGATTTCTACCAGGAAGGTTCTGCTAATGGGTGTTATGTGGATGAATGATATGTGATATCTTTGCTACCTTAATCAGGAATATTTCAGAATCCCAATTCAAATTCACAATAATAATATTTCATTGGATCATTTTTGCATATATCATGAAATATCGCCAATTTGCTAAATTTTATTTGATAGAACCCATTTACTTCAGCTGTCTAATCAGAAAAGCAGCTGACAATCTGCCATACGGGAGAGAACTCACATATAAAAGAAAAGTATGATACATGATTTTACCAGCATCACTGCTGATGAATCATAACAAAATTGTGTTTACAGCAAACCTTCCTGGTATTTAACATCGTTTATGTATTTATTGGTCTGGAATTAAAGCATTTTTGCATCAGATATCATGAAATATTTACGCATAGTCATAGTTGTGTTAATGAGAAACATTACATGCTAACTATTTTATCCATTTTTAGATAGAAACAGGGGTGGTATAATCCTGGCTTTCATTGAGGTCAGCTGCCATTTTCTAATCAGAAAAGCAAAACGATGACAATCTGCCAGTCTAGAATAAATATATATAGGTGAATTTTCAGAATCATGCTCACATTTAAAAAAACTAATACTCTTACTGATGTTATTCTATGATTTTACCAACAACATCAAACTGCATGATGAATCATAACAAAATTGTCTGTTGGGCGGTGTTACAAACAAACCTTTCTTGCTATTTAAGTCATCTCTCGTTCATGTATTTACATTTTCCTATTGTTTGCAAAGATTCTTGCGCCAATTTAAAGTCGTGAAATACCAAATTCTATCACATCAGTTTGAAAAAATTGGTGAGATAAATTATTGCTCAACATTTTTTTTTCCATTTATTGAAAAAAGATTATTTCAATAGAAAAAGAATCATTAGACATTTTTTCCATATAAAAATTATACTAGAGGTCATTAGATTACCATCATTTTTTAAAATTGGAATCATATTTAAATTTAAAACAGCCATAAAAAACAATGCCCAGTGGTTGTAAAATGAATAGCCTCAGGCTATGCTTAACATACTAGGCCATTGTTGTTGTCATAAACGATTATCAACAAACAGGTATGGATCAAAACCTCAACTTTACAACAAAGTGTTATTGGAATTATAAAAATTCCATTAACAATGCTTGCTGAAAAAGAAAAACAAACCATGACTTTCTTGTTCATAAGACAATTGTTCATAAAAGTAATTACTGTATGACAATAAATTATTGTGCAACAATAATGAGTTAGATATACAAAAACCTCAATTTCAATCTTAAAAACCGAAACGTGAATAACAGTATGCAGGAAAATTAAATTAAATTACCCGTATTTACAAAGTAAATTTTAAATTTTAGAAAGTAAAACTCATAAGAGACATTTTATTCTTCTAGCAAAAACTTTATCATGAATTCTTACCCGTTAAGTAATAATGTATGAAATATTGGGAAAAGAATATTGTCTCGGTGAAAAGTTTCTTGTTTTCAGAACTTCTTTAACCTGAAGTATTAATTAAATTAAGAAAACTTACCACTTCTACATAATTTTGTGCCTCTAATAAGCTTGTAGGTTTCATGACGATCCAATAATTTCCTAATACTAGGAAGTGGATCGACCACCACAGTGTTGGGATGATTTTCCAAATAATTCTGAAAAAAAAATAAGTGTGATTGAGTGAATAGCAGTCTTACAGTACAAACAACATTTTTTATCTTTTTTCTCCATTATGTTTAAATTTTTTTTACTTCTATTATTTATTTAATGCATTTTGTTTTGTTTTCATCATGTATTTATTTATGTCTGCTACATTGTTTAGGCTTCGCTTTCCTTTTTATTTTTAATCTTGAAAAGTGGACTCACCACAGATGGAACTCATCGTGTGATCCCTCAGTGACTCATAATTAACCCTGTATATTTCTGATTAGGTTAAATCAACTAAATAACAAAACTAGGATCACTTCAGATTCTACGAGCATTTTGCACAATCCAATCATATCATTCATATATTTTACGATTGATATTTATTTCACAAAGCTAATTTGAGTCGTATATATATTATGATTCTTTAATAAATCAGTCAACCAGATGAGGATAGAGCTTTTACATTCTGGGAAATACATATAAGACCAGTGGAGCATGAGTTTATGAGCACATGAAAATAAAAATAACTTCCTGATTTGTGCCCATGGTAATTAAAATTGATTTTATTATATCAGGCACTAAGTGCTGATGGATGAGGTTTTGACTCGGGTCTCGAACTTGAATTAAGTTTCCGTCTGATTTGTTTGACAACATAATTTACTTAATATCAGATACCTCAAAAATTCCTGTCTTATATACGTGTCGCCAAACCCATTTAAATTTTAATTATTAGTCATAATTTATGACTTTTTCTGTCAACTTTACCAGACAGATAAAAAAACACTGTGATATGACTTACAAAATCAGTTATTATAGTTTGCAAATGTATAATAATAATATACTGATAATATTAGATACAACAGTAGAATAATACTATTTAATATAGCACTATAACTTATTAAGTCATAGATTGACTGAATATGTGCTAGCATAGCTAGCCCAACAGTGGCCCATGTTTCACCTATGTATTATTTTCTTACAGGCAAGGTATCCCCTAAATATATGATAGAAATTGAATCCTTTTTTAAACTATTCAAAATTTAACTAACCAAATATCATTACTTTGCCCTGCATATTAAATAATGCAGTTTATACCGATGCTCAAAAACTGTTTGAAATACATTCTTCTTTTCATACAACTGTTTGAAGTACAAACAACAGCACTAGTTCAAAAATTAAATTTTGAATAGACAAGTGTGGAGAACTGAGATAATATGCAACAATCCATCATTCACAAACTAGTGAGGTAACCAGAGATTGACACAAAACAAATAATTGAATCAGAGCATCAAACCCAACCCATACTATGTTGACTTAGCAAAGAGGACAATCTGATTTACTGACAAATACAACAGAAATTCATTGATGGGCCTTGAATCCACATCAAGATTTAAATTTAATGATTTTGTTAGTTTTTATTGAACGTTTAGTAGATCGTTTGAGTAGTTAAAAACTAATAGACTAACACTAATCTATAATTTCCCAATTGATTTCATAAGCATAGATTGTGAGAACATAATAAATTTTACATACAAATGGCATTACATTACACAAGAAGATAACTCAGGCAAGCTTGTTATCAAATTTTTGTAATATCTGTGCCGGGAAAAATAAAATGAAATCAAATACATTCGTAAATGAAAGATCCACTATTTACTTAACAAAAATTTGATTTATATAAATAAATATTTACATAAAATCAGAAATTTCATTTAGCCAAACACTGACCAAGTTGTAAATTATGTAAATTACATACAAAATCTGTCTGATTGAGCTGAACTCTGATTTATTGAAACTTATGTTGTAGAATGAGAATGGGTTATTTTCTAAGTACTGATTCCATAAGCAGACGTATCTAAGACAATTATGTCAATTTCCTTGGATGGATCAGAGAACTTCAAAACCATATTATTTCATACAGAGTTGGGGATTTAGAAATCACTGTTAGACATATGAAGAGACATTAATTTTTCTAGCATATGTTTAATTGCATTTTTTAATTCAGTGAATTTTTTTTTTTGGTAGGAGCCATTTACTTTGAGCGTCTAAAGAGCAAAGTTGGCATTATAGATCTTTGAATCTGGCTTGGCACAACATCAAATTAGTACCCGCTCTGATTTTGTTTCAACGGAGTACATATATTAAAACTATATATTCAATCAGACATTATATTTGGTCAAGTATGACCCACAGATAGACCATGTCTGATCAACAAAGAAGTGGTACCTCATTGAAAAATTTCTTGACTGGATTAAAATATCACGAACCTCAACATCTTTCATATTTTTTTCTGCTCTTTTATTTCCGCTCATTGCTTCAATCATCCGATCTGTCATTTTATGGATAATTGCATCGAATGGTTCCTGAGCTTTCATCGTTTTTGAAAAGTCAATCTAGCGAAAAAACAAAAACAATATTTAAACTCACTAAAAATCCTAATATTCAAATAATCTTTACCGGCAAATCGTCAACACATATATTTTGTTAAATAAAATATAATGGTGTGTGCAAATGCAATATAAAAGTGCTATTAGGTAAAAAATCATGTCAATTCCATGTCGTTGCAAACCTGAAAAAAACTCTTTTACATGACACAACAGTTTGAAGTTATCAGATGCAAGAAAGATTACAGTAAAAGAAACTGTAGCTGCACATGAAACAACTTCATGCATTCAATTATAAACAGAACATGAACAATAAAATTATGAAAAGAATAAGGCATAAGGACCATTTTTGACGACATCCCTTCACTGAACTAGACATGAATAAGTCGACTCCATGTAGTATCCCAGTCAAAAAATTCTGCTTCAAAAATCTTTTGTTAAGTATGTGTTACTAATGGAACGTGCCGCCGAGGCGTGGCCCATCTGTAACACATGATGTAACACAAATATTGTTTCTGATTGCGATGGTATGAATAAAATGCTGGCTGAAGTTTGATGGCGCATAAGTGTGTCTTTTATATAAGGGACATGCATGATGCAGTAAACATTATGAATACAGTAACAGAGGAGTGTTTGTAACACCCCGTCACCTGGTCACTACCCAATGTCAAAGTGAGTGAGTTAGTGGTCAAAACAAATGTTTAGGGTGGAGGCACTATCTGACAAGTTATTCAATCACTGATTGTAGTCTTTGTATTAATAGCCTTGCAATTAAATAAACCTAAACATTGAACAGGTGGTAATCCTGCTACTTCTCAAGATTTATTTTGATTATTTGGGTATTTATGAATCACAGCTCCATATCTGCAAAGTGCTTCGAAATGGATTATTTCATGAAAACCATGTTGAAGTATAAAATGTTATAGAATCACTTACTTCTTTCAGTATAGCTCCATGGCTCCTAAAAAAAGAATAAAACATGCTTAATACATAGTATACTGGTATAAACATCTATCAATAGGCATATTGTGCATTTCAGCAGTTCAGAGTTATCTTTATTAACTGGCACTAATTATACTATTTTCAAGAAAATTCACTCTAGACCAAATGGATCGATTTCATTAGAAAAAATCATATATAACTTAGGCTACACGTATTACCTATTCTGCATTGTAATAGATGATTAAAGATATATATATTATTCAATATTCCAACAAAAGTATACAAAATAACTTACTCAACAATAGCTCTTAGCTTTTCCATGTTGACTTTTTTCTTCTTTTTAGCGCTGAACCAACACCCAATAAACTTCCGTCTAGGGGGCATTTTTGACGTTCGGGATCTCATCTGCTTCAGATATGCGAGTCTATGCTCAACTTCTGAAAGAATAAGCTACCTCTTCTCAATCAATGAAGTGAAACCTAAAGTTCTGCTCGATGGGAGCGATGTGACAACGCCCGTCTCGTGCACTGCTCCGAACAGTGCGTGATAGATGTCAGGGAAACTATGGAACACCTCACGAAAGACGAACGCCGCCCACCAACCACAGCTCGAGCAACATCACGGACTGTAAACAACAGAATTAGGGTGTTTGTTTATGATATTGATATTCGCTCATATTTACTCTTTCGAGACATCTCGCGTGTATGTACGAACCATCATCACCACACACACACAATTGCAACTTATGATTCATATATTTTGGCATGCAACTGCATAATCGAATAAACTACAACTCAAAAGATGAAAGCATATATTTTGATTTTTATCCATTACTATTTCGGATTGATGCATTGGGAAATATAAAGAGTTGCTTATTTGTTCTTAAGGGTTTTAATTCAGCAAAATGTGATTTCATTGCACTTTTTGTTTGAGTGATCTTGTGTCACCCCAATTTATATCCGAGAATGAGTGTAAACCGCGATACTGCTCATGGTGTCACTTGACTAATATATCACGTATTCTGCCCTTCAAGCATGACTGCCAAATCCGTTCCTCTAGGGCTGCCCAAGTAAACCTGTATCAACTTGCGATTAATTTAGTTGCATTTGTTACATATACTATATATGGTGAGCGAACGCATATCTTTAGATATGTCTTAAACCTTATGGGTTTTGAGCTTTACAGAGTCACAAGAGTTTGTTCTGTGTCTTGTACATACTTTAATGAAAACACATTACCTGCGTTTGTAAGTTTGTGGAACTTCTCAAATCTTAGATGGGGCAGTAAACAAGAAAATTCTCCAAATAAAAATTAAATGCCATAGGCAAAAATTATCTTCTGGCGGATATTTTGTATTAAAATCACGGGGAAAACTGCGTTCCGTTTTTGAAAATTTAGGTGGACCTCGTTCAGGAAAAATGTCTGTGCGCGTTTTGTTAAGCATGGGCGACTGATGGATCGCTTCGACTTCTGATTTAAGACATGACCATTTTTGTATCATGTTTTTAAATGTCACTTTCACCTAATCTATATGACCATTGGCAAGCAAAGAGCGGGTAAGTCGCTCCAAGGTCGTAATAACTGAAAATAATAATATTTAGGTTTGTTAGGTTTAACAAGCAGTTAAGCTCCAAACTACTGCTATAGCCATCCCAAAAGACACTAGTTTACCCACAAGTGGAATGCAAGAAGTGTTCAAGTTTTAAAAAATATCTTTTTTTTACCAAATCGAATTGCTAGTTTTTTAATATCATCTGTTTTTTAATACGCAAAGGCCTTCAATAATTAGTGTGGGAACCCCTTTTATCACATCATAACCATAGTTTATTGCATCACAAGCCCTTGAAGCTGAAGTTCTTGAATTGTTATTTTGAGCGTATCAGCTAATTTTCCTAATTTAGTATATCTTGCCCATTCTAGCAGCCGTATGCTTTTTAACCAGGAGAGTAAGCTTGTTACATTCAGTTTTTCGGAGACTTCTGTTTTTACAGGCTGGGGTTTATAGCCAGTATTCAGAGTATTTATGCTGAGGTTGGCGGAATACCCCAGATGGAACCGGCTCGTTGCAGAGAAACAAGCTCATTGATTTAACGATGGATTGGAAATTTTGCATTTTAAATCACTTAATATTCGTTTATGGTTCAAATAATTTTATTTTGAATGCATGTTCAAATACGAGTTAATTAAAAACAATCTGCGTCTCCACCTCCCTTTTGGTGGGCCGGGATAGAATTATCAAACGTGGACCGGTCCGCGGAGGCAAAAAGGTTGGAGACCACTGGTCTAAACCACGTCCGTGCATGCCCTTGTGTCGGAATACAGACAGGAGGCATTATGGATGTGGGAGTTATACACAAAAATGAAATTGTATTGGTCGCCTCCAGTGGCGTACTCAGTTATGACGAAATAATGGGAGATGCAGGCAAAAAAATACTCAAAGCCCATATTTTTTTTTATTGAAAATAGGGTAAAATAGCTCTAATTTCGCATATGTCCTAAAAATGAGAATCCAATAGCCCAGCCCGACAGTGGCAAATGCTAGAATGAATAAAACGTACTTAGACGGCAAGTGAACATTTGTGGTCCACAAGGGACATCCTGAACAACACTAAGAGTGATTTCACATCAAACATATATACTCCTAAATCATAAGGTGGGCTGAAAAGTGCAAAGATATTGCAAACACCGACCAAAATCCATACAACAAATGCTTGTCTGATCTACCAGTAGCCCACATAGAAGTGTTTTAACAAGATCTTTCCACATTGAAAAATATGCTTGCTAATCAGTCTGCTTTTAAGTCTTATCTACCCCGTCCCTCGAAAATAATAACACTGAACAATAATTTGCTTCTACTCATCACTAGTGCAAATAGTACGGTATAGTATTCTATATGAAACGTATTACATTAAACGATATTGAAGAATTCAATTATACAGGTAAATGTAGTCCACCCTCACCACTACAGCTTACAGGTTGATCAGTAAACGAGCAAATGATAAAAAGCTTTAAATTAAATGATGGAAATACACCAAAAATAAACAATCTTTAACAAAGAAACAAATCAAACTGGCAGAATGTCTGTCACCCAAAGCGAAGGAGCTTCATTGGAAGAAAGTTTTGCAAATGAGCAATATTTTATGTATGTATCACTTGCTTAATAGTTCGAATGTTTTTTCTTTGTGTGTCTGGTAACAACCAATTGTAGAAAAAGGTTTCAAAATCCTCAATACTGCTATGAAATAGAAGTGTTGGTAGATGTTGAAGCTTTTTGCCCACCCAAAAAAAAAGAACTGGACATTTCAGAAACCAACTGAACAAACGAAAAACGAAAGTATTTAGAATTCTAAAATACCAGACTATCTGAATAAGGATGTCCCCGTTGCCGGTGGATCATCAAAAGACACAGCAATTGTCCAATTTAAAAACAAAACAAACATTGCTCTTCATATCAAAATCATTTCCATTGTTGATTATTGGAATTGGGAAATATTTTTCTCAATAAACCTCAATACATAATAAATTTATAGATTTTCATTATTGCACAAATCATGAAGTATTCACAAATAAATATCACATAGTTGGCACTAAACATAAATATTCAACATGATTATATAAAATTGATTGAAGAAAAATGATAACTTCAAAATAGCATGGAATTATGTCAGTCAAAGCGCGCATGATTAATGATGTGAACCCCTATGAACCTTTATATTTTTTTTTATCAAAATTCGCTAAGAGCTAGGCTGTAGGAGACATATCATACTTTCCTGAAATCACTAAAGTGCAAAAAGCTACATGAAAAGCAGGAACAGGAACCAACCATCTCTGACAAATGCCTATTGACGCAAGCCATGCAGATCAACGCAATCAGAAAAGCGGTGAGAAGGCAAGGAATTAAAGTTTAGAGATTCTTGGAAAAAACTTTTTGCATAAAACTGTTTGTGACATTGTGGAACCTCCACAAGGAATAGGTGTGAATTTGAAGCCAATTGAGGGGACGGGTTGAAAATTTGAAATTGAAAGAACAGAAAAAATATCTTGAACAAATATCATTATATCTGTAAAATGAACAACGTGAGTTTGCAGTTTGAAACTTTAGGGCCAATCATATTAATCACACACTGTTGTATATGGTTGAGCATGCAAAGAACAGTAGCATCTTTGCACTTCTATAAGTCGCTAAAATTTTTTTTAGGAGCATTTAGTATTAAATTCTAATCAAATTATGAAAAATGAAATTATCTAATTTTGAGTAAAAAATTAGTAATTAATGGGGATGGTACAAAGTTCCCATATAAATCCAGTTAAAGTAAGTCAGGCAAACCCTATTTTCAACCGTTTGGCACTCCTGCTATGAAGCAAAACACCCTTTTGAAGCCAAAATAGAATATCAATATTCTGGTCTGGTGGCATTTTGTCATGTCATTAGACTGTGGACATTAAGTCAGAAAGCTAAAAAAGGATTTGTTAAATTTGAGTAATGTATTTGAACATTTGTTTATTCCTTGTATGAACTATTGCGAATTAAATTTGAAAGAGGAATTGTTATGATGCTCCTCAATTTCATTTTTGCATAACCATATTTTACTAGGAGAAAGTAGTATGCAGTGTCCATTACTTAAAAACATTAAACATTTTTAACCATAATTATTTTTACATATTTTAGTAACAAGCATCATTTATGAAGTAGTATAAGAAATGCAGAAAAGATAAAGTGAATATACTATTAATTTGACTTGTTTTGGTGTGATTAGCCTGGGTAATAGTGGTGTTGGTATAAATATTTATCCTTCTGCACTATACCTATGTGTCAGCTTATTTCTATATATTTATATTACATTTACACATTTTATGTTATAACATCTTCCCCTCGTATTATTTAAGATGCAGAGGTGATTGAAGCCTGCGATTTTAAATATGTAGCAAACAATTCCATTGCCCTGGAAAGAATTCTTGCGGGCGAATGCTTACGTACAAGCCTATCAAAGTGCATTACAAGATCAGCATATTCAATATTAGCATTCATCAAGTCATCTTTCTGATCAAGAAGTACAGAAAGACAGACAAATAGCAAAAAAGGATTGCCACAACCAAATTCTTCAGGTGGTGGCAATGTCATGGATTTATTTTCATGCTTACTGGAACCCTTGAAAAAAAATCTATTTGGCTCTACAATATCACTGTCTGGAAGTGGCTCATATCCCAACTTGGAAGCATTTCGAAAATGATTATTAACTGGCTGTGCAAAGTTGTTTGTGTGTGTATTTCTTATGTTTGTATGCTTATTATAAGTTAGGTCTTTCAAATTGGCAAATGAAGATGTAACATTAAGTGTCGTTGGTAAATTTTTCACGCTCAGGGTCAAATTAGGCATAGAATTTCGCTTTTTAGCTTGCTTATAAGTGCATTCGCGACCACCATAATCCTGATCATTTTGAATATTCATTGTACCTAATGTTAAATCTCCCTCTGGTGGTTGTGGTGGAAGAGAACTCCACATCACTTCAAGTACCAATAAAGCATCATCAAAACTAAATTCACGTTTCATTTCAAGTAGTAGCCACCGATAACAGAAGTACATATTGTCTGCCCCTAATTTTTTCAGATATTCATAATATTCAATGTCATGGTATTTCATTAGGATGGATAAATGTTCAAATTTTTTCAACATGACTTCTCCAGCACTGTCGAAATTTTTTTCCAGTCTGTTCATGGCTCCACAAAAACAGACATAAGCATGCGGTTCATTGTTCATCACCATTAAAATTGGTGAGGCGATATCACTCATACCTTGACAGTAACGAGTATGTTCATGAGTCAGAGCATAAGTTAATAATAAATTGTGCAAAGATATAAGATGTGGATTGTCATCCCGGCCCGCAAAATATGGATGAGACCGATCAGTCCTCAAAACATCCTTCCATATCATTTTCTTCAATTCCTGAACATATTCATCATCAACAAGAGCTTTCCATTGAGTGTAAAGAGTATGATATTCCTTGGTTTTCTTTTTCATATAAGTTACTCTTTCTTCGGCAGTGAGATTATCAGGAAATATATTTAACAGAAGTCTCCAAACGACTTTTCGCAAGGAAGGCTCAACTCCACCATAATATATTCTCAACCTCATGTCTTCAGGTTTAATTAGGCGACCACAGTCATCGAGATATTCATGAAGTTCACAATCACCTAAAGGAGTTCTTCGAGGGAAAAAATCGCTTTCTTCTTGTCCAGTGGTAATATTCTGACTAATCCCACTTGTTATTTTTGCAATGGCATTTCCGGCCATTTCTGACCAGGCTCTGGGAACTTGGAAACCTGTAGAGGTACCAAACCCGAATAGGAAATCGCTTGATTTTTCTTCCTTATCATTTGAATCTGGACCTTCATCCGCTTCTTCATAACCATCATCTTGACATAATCCCATTTCAACTTTTAAAATTAAATATGGTTCTGATGAGGTGAGAAATGCCGCATCCAAATCCCATTCAGTATGCAAAGCAAGATATATATTCTCACCTTTGTCATCTCTGCACAGATAGCTCACTTGAAAAAATCCAGTGAGATTGAATGCATTAATTAATATTTCACGGAGATCAGAATAAGTGGTCACATGTGGGTCCACAGCAAACCGCTTACAATCAGAATTGAAATAACCAGAGTATTTATTCGCTCTGACATGAATAACTTCTTTCACATCATTAGAACGATGAAACCCATGTCTTGCTGACATAACTGACTCCTATCGTGATACAGAAATGATTCCACATCACTTATGATATCTAGATAATTAGAAATTTATGAACTAAATAAATGAAAACGATAGAAGCAAGATGCCATTCAGTGTAATTAGGATTGCCATTTTCAAATGTCCATCATTTTTAATTCAATAATGAATCATTTGAATCATATCTTTCCTAATTCGATTCGAGAAAGCTTAATGAAATGATTTCTTCAATGGCCTTGTCTCAAAACACAAATACCAGTAAATAAAATACTAAATTCAAAACTTGGCGTGCGCAGTTAGCTCAATCCGTAAAGCCTTGGGAATACGTTCGGTTTTAAGGGTTCAGATCCCGTGAAGGGATGATGATTATATGCGAGAGGTCTGCTGGATGCCTCGCCAGTGTACGGTGGTTCTTGTAAGGAAAAATGAGAAATGGGATACTCCAAAAACCTTTACCCCTATTCGGAACTGATATCTGCAAGATAGGTCGTGGTTCGCCATATGGTTAGGATCCATCCGCACTGACTGGAACAGACCATTGCTCTTAACAGTAACTGTGTATTCTGGTTGGCGGACCATGGCAACTCTGAACTTGTGCAGATCTGAGATAATCTGATACACAACAGTTTCAAATCAGGGTGAAATATTTTAGATAGGAATTCATTCTTATCCTGCGGAAGAGGAAAGTCGAGAATACTGATTAACCATACTGAATATGGCGAATCACGACCCAGGACCTCTGTACAGACAGGAGTTCCGACAGTCGGGAATGCAAGTAGTGCTTACGTTGTACGTGAACCGGCGAGGCGTTCGTCATACCTCTCGCGCATAATCATCAACCTTCAGTCGATTCGAAATTGCGTCATGATGATCAGAGACGAGAGATGCCCAGCTCAGAGAAGCCTATTCCCAACGCTTGGCCTCAAATTACCATAGGTCCCGTCTGTGTGCCGGTGTTCCACATACACCGTACATCAGATGGTGAAGTTGTAGTCTAGGCTTTCTCCTCCCATAGGATGAAATTGATCAAAGGTTACGACTAAGCTATTCATTACCCATGCTCAGCGCTGAAGCTCAGAGCTAGGAGGACCCAACCCGTCGGTCAGTCAGTGAAGTTAGCAGTCTGCTAAAACTGGTGACGTCATATAAAGACTTGTCAAATACTGGACGTCGTCATGAGGTGGCGCCGTACAGCATGTTAATCCGATGAAGACATAAAATATAATGTGCACAGAAGCTTGTTACAATTCTTGTATAAGAGTATGTGAAAAAAATTAGTTAAGATAGAATAGAATTTCATTTTTTCCTAAGGGAGAAGAAAGAATACGGCTTAACCATATGGTGAACCAAGACTTCTTGTACAGATACCAAATGTTATTCAAATGTTATAAACTCTCCCTCTCTCTAACGGGATTCGAACCGAAGGGTGTTAGTGATGCCTAACTAAAAGCGTACATACAGTTCCAGTTATTTTTTTAATATATATGGGAGATTTTTTACCAGGATTCTTTGGATGACATTGTTGCATATGATGTTATTAAAATAATATTAGCTAAAATGCTTCACAATTTGTTTCATAAATATATGTGGAACAAAACCTTTTCCCGAGCGCTAATTTTCATGTTCACTCTCGATCTTGAAGCCTAAGGTTGTTTATCACGACGTAACAATGCAATTATAAATCTCGCGAAGACAGATTTTTCTCTCTGATTGCCGGGACTGTGTACCTTGCTATTTGGCAATATCGTTTTTTCTTGATTGTTTTTGATGGTCATAATCTTCTAGTTTCACGATCCGAAAACCGTTTTTCGTGAACCTTGAGCGTTTTTTATTGTATGAGTTATTGATTCGATGTCCTTTCCTTTGTTGGCAATGAATCTGCTTCCAAGAACGGCACTTTGTATTTACCTTCTTGATTTACTGTGATAAATACTGATTTTCTATCCATTACCAGACCGGGGATCACTAAACTGTAGCGGGTGGGTCGGATTTTAGGATCGCAAAACCACGCCCCCCGCGTGTCCGAAGAATAAATAAGACGACGTCGCAATGCTACCTTTCATCACCGTTACTCCTTATTTCTGAACTCCAATCAGTTGATTAGGTATTATATTAATATGTCAATCTTTGTAGAATTTTTGCATTGTATTGATACTTTGACTTAACTGTTGAAATTATACAAATGCAACATTTCTTTGTTACCCTGGCTAGATTTTGATCTTCGCTAAATTGCTCATCCTGTCTATGTAGCGCTTGTGACCAACTGCTATAAGGCGACTCGATGACAAGCGAATAATGGCATGTTTTCATCGCCGAAAATGACTGATTTCAAATGGAAAATGATCTTCTTTACAAGGCGTTAAGGCGCATTTCATTGCGATAGGTTTGCTTTATGTTTGGAGCGAGCGCTATCCTGCATGAGATAATACCACGTGGACCAGTGCCACTGAGGCCAATTACCAAGGGTAATGCCAATACCGCGTTTCAGCATTCGCTGGGTGTCCAATGCCAGACATGCTCAATATAGCGTAGTGGCTATATTGTGCATTGCGCGGAAGCAATTCCGTGTCGGGTTGAGTTTTTTTCGGGCGCAGTTATAGAAACATTATAGTATATAATAGTAGTGTATAATAACAGAAACAAACCCGTATAGAAAGAATTCTGTTTGTGGGCAATACGCGTACGGACAACCTTGAGGGATGACATTCCTGCGTGGATAGATTTCTCACAAGGGCAACGACAGGGTAATTCCGTGTGAATGCAATCCTTCGTGGAAATACTTCTCGAGGGCAATTTCGGGTGGAGGTATTATATTAATATTATTTTATAATATGGATGACCAAATGACAATATTATGACATCATATCAGGAAAATGTATCGCTAGCCTGACTTACCAAATTTTTGTTCACAACCCATAAGCAAAGCACGCGGACAAACGTATCCACACAGTGACTATGTGATTGATGCAAAGTATCTCTAAAATACACAAAATTCAGCGACACTGTGAAAATACTCGCTGAAATTAGACGTCGAGTTTTGTGCTCCATGTGGGACATAAATTACAAACATTATTCCGTCATAATAACTATGCCTAGGATCTATTACAATCTTTCAAAAAATGAAGGTTCGAAATACAACAACACACTGCTCAAATTCTAAAGCAATCAGTAAAGGGAGATAAACCTCGGAGGGACAACATATAGGCATATGCGTCAATCAGATTATTGTGGAGGCAACGAACGTCATTATCTGTAAAATATCTGTATATTATATCAATATATTGGATTCGACTAAAAAGAGAACATTTGATGATTGAGGGGGGGCATAGATGTCGCCTAAATTTTGAGTAGGGGGAGACAATCCACCCCTCCCCCATCAATCAAGATTTTAGATGTTATTTTGAAATTTTCTTAAAATACGCAAAAATTTCGCACGCCTTCTGGTCAATATTGCTTTTTGTCCCAAGCAAACAAACGCCACTAAATATAGCGCGCATCCGAGGAGCGCGAACGTTTTTAATGACATTTATTCAAGAAGGATGTGAAGACGCAAAATTAAAGATTAAATTTGTATTATAATGTTTTCAAACGTTCCAGTGTATTGAAAAAATATATCTTTCTCACTTATAAGCGTAAGTTTCACGGTATATGTGAAAATTACATCCCCTTCGCCCAGCAAATCCAGGATCCAAATCCAGGAAAAGTGCCACTGTTCGGAGCGAGATCATTGAAAATGACGAAAACCAAAATTTTTTGAATGAAACAAGTGATTTCAGTACAATTTAAGAAGTACACTAAATGTTTTTGTCATTATGTTAATTATTTGTAATTTGTGCCAAAGGTTGTCGCAAAGTTATTATCCAATAAAATATGGTGATTGTGCTCATTGGAAACTCATTAGAATGGATCTTCTCAAAAGATACCACCGCGCTCGAAGGCTTATGCGTTTTGTATTTTTTGCTGACCAAAACAAAATTGAAGAATGGCTTTCTAAGTGCTTTAAAACGTAGTAAATGTCAAACATTTTCGCGGGCCTTCGGTGGCAGCACCAATGCTCTTGTTTTCTCAATTAAATTCATTTATTATTATCCAGGTATTGGAAAGGCACAGCAGTTAAAATGTTAAATATCAGTGATTCAGTGTAGCTACACGTGGTTTGGGTATAACCACATGCGTTGTGAAAGTGGGTTGAGTGTCATGTTTTCACCCAGAAATGTGATTAAAATATGATATTATTTTCATTCTGCGGAAGAAGAAAGTTGAGAGAATAATTTCAACAAAGGGCAAATATGGAATGTTATGCCAAATTGGCCTCGTACTTCATAAAATTTCTCTCAAATGGTTTGTTTACTCCCTTTTTGGTTTGTCGTGATTCCAAATCGACATATTATGCTAATGGTCAATTTGTCAGTGAACTGAAAAAAAAAACTCTGCGGAAAATTGATCTTCAAATCTGATTTCAAAGTAATATTGGAACAAATTGGAATAGAAAATGTTTAGGCTTTGAACTCAGTGTCGAGCATACTATATAAATCCCAGAATATTTCCAAATTGAAACAATAAGATCAAAAGACCGCGGAAGAATGAATTTTAAAGTCGGTATAGACAGATCAAGAACTTTACTTTACTAGAATACAAGGCGGATGTGAGTTTTATTTTGATATTGGCTTGATAAGCCTATTGTCGGAGTGGAAATCGACATTGAGTTACATCCTTCGGCAGAATACCAATGAAATTGCGTCTATATCTGATTCATTACATATATGATTTGCATATATCAACAACAAAGTATGTTCAGTTGACGTATACAAGGTGTTGCGGCATATTATTCTTTTGATTGTTTTTTCCATCGCGGACATAAATAAATTGTGTAAAATAAACATGATATTTTCGTAGTTCCACAGGATTTTATCTGCCTTGCTTATTGTACTATGTTCGTCGGGTTGAAGTGGCCGACTCCTGTTCTCTATTTCAAAATTAAAATTTTATTCGGTTCTTATAAATAGTTCCTTTTATTTTATTTATTTTATGACAAAATGTTCCAAAAAATCTTCAGTAAATAAAATTATCAGTATATAAATTGTCTGAGAATGAACCCAAGGGAATTAAATGATTTTTTTTTAATTTTGCTTAAAATCAAACTTAGAAGGCTTCACACCAAAAACTTCCCTTTTCAATAAACAACTGAAGCTCATTCGAATATGCAGATTTGAATCGGTTTACAAGATGATTCACAAAACATCCCTATTATTTGTTGGGTTGAGTAATTCAAATTGACGGATTCGGATTTTCAACCTAAATATTTTCCTAGCTGTTTGCTCAAGAGCAATCAAAATGGAGCTTCGTATTTTTTGGCTTTTAGTATTATATCTTTTTTAATATATTTCCCTCAAATACTTTTCTTGTAGGAAGTAATTAAGCGCTGTAGAATGTCAGACGAACGATTGGCATTCAACTTAAGACATTTCCACTCAAAGCTTAAGTACAGTTTTGGACAAATATCATTGTACTTTGGTACACTTTAGTTTTTGTTTATTGTCGTGATATGCGCGGATATATTTTTTTGCACTTTATTTTTTTTATATTATTCAATTAATTTGCTCAAAGAAGGGTTGCAAAGACTTTTTATAGCCACTCCTGGTGGTGGATCACATTGACCACCACTACCCTACCCTACTAGATGAAATGTATAGTCGTTCTTCGTATAACATTTACAACTATTATTTTTCTATCCACTCGATTACCCTTTGCGATTAATTTAAACATGTCGCGTTCTACGGTAACCTTTCTTTTATCATAAATTGACAGTTAGTTAAGTGACAGAAGTCTGAAAACAAAACGTTCAAAAATTTAATTTTTTGAAAAATTATCACACATTATACAATTCCACAATGATCTGTCAGTTTTTGTGTAAAAATATCTTGAAAAAAAACATTTGATTTAATACGCGACACGGAGATTAAATTACTAAATGATAAAATACAATAGACAAAGATATGGCAGTATCGCTGTCATGCACTTAAGGCTAGGCAATTCAATTTGTGATTCGCGATTTGCAGCACGAATTTTTTTTTGTGGATTTGCCACGACAATCAGAATTATTAGCTTCTTATGCATAAACCATAGATGGCTCACGCATCGCCCATCAGTGGTCCATGCTTAACAAAAGATTATTTAAAGTTTTTCTGACTAAAATGGAAAAAAATGAGGTGGAATTTTCAAATTTTAGATGTATAAACTATAGATTTAAATATATCTATAACTGAGCGAAAAAAGCGAACCCGTTGGTATGTATGCGAATACAGAGGTCCAATTTGATTAGGAAAGTCGAATCGAATTCGGATTCCAAATGATCAGTTTTGCCAACCTCGTATTTGCATTGTGCACCAAAAACGACTATCTGCTCGGCATAGAGCATAGAAAAAATCGTAACTTGTTGTGTACTATGTTCATTGTTAGAGTAAAAACATATTTGATGAAAACGAGAACTAGAACAAAATGATAGAGGAATTAGGGTTTAGAGCTTTGTTAGTTGCTCTGTTTGCACATACTTCCTTCGATCCTATGACAACGGACAATGTTTTGAGTGAATATGACTTTATAGTAGGTATGTAGTTATATAATTGTTGTTCATTTCATAAGTATCTATAGAGAAATAAATATGCTCGTTCCTGCTCAATTTATTCTCGGAATTAGTCTCATGGAAATAGTCTCGGAAATCATGTGCTGGAACGTTATCTTAGTTTCCATATTTATATATAGTCTGAGTAGAACAAGAAAGAATATGCTTAAAAGGAACCACCGATTGACGGTCACCTACACTGAAAAGAATGCATTAAATATTTCATTAGCATTACCAGGAATATCGAAAATAGAGTGCAGGGAGTCGTATCTGTCCTAAACGATTTTTAAGGCCAGTTCTTCTACTTTTATTTGACCGATTACATTAACGTATTTTTTCAACAAAAAAGAAGCAAGTAGTCAACACCTAAAAAGATTGTGAGATCTTACTGTGGACGAACAAGGGTAATACAAAAATAAAAATGTTGAGTTCCGTGATGAATCATATATCTCAATTTTAACCCATTCCGACTGAAAAGAGTCCAATAAAAAATTTCATTTTATCAAGAATGAGTCACACCTGGACCGCGTCCCGTCGACGCGAACCGCCAGTGACCCCTATTTAGCAAACATGCTTGGACGATTGTTTTTTGACTGGGAATGACATTCAAAATTGCATTGGTATTTTTATATATTTTTTAGTTGGAGCAGGAGCGGCGGGGGCTGTTGTTGCAAATCGATTGTCTGAAGTGCCCGGGATAAAGTAAGTTATCAAAAATAATATCATGACAAAAATTGTACTATACCGTTTGGCTTTCATGAATTATTCCGAAAATCTTCATCAGCGACTTTTCGTTGTTTTGTGGGAAATTTCTTTCTGCCGAAAAGCTCACATCAATTTCCAGGAAGAAAATTCATTTAATAGCCGGGGTCGGAATCCTGGTTACGCCATCATTTCGATACTAACGCCAGCGATTGTCTAATGAGCAATAATGGGCCGTCCATCTGTGGCGCATGCTTGACAAAATGAAATTTAGGTTTGGGCAGTGGATCATGCTGCTGTAAGATAGAAATCACAATAACGCAATTTTTATCAAGACTGTGTTATTACCTTATATTTATTATTTAAAAATGAAAAAACTGAAATTTTCGTATAACTATAAAAATCTTCCTAACAATTTAGTTATATATTTACCAAAATATCAACAAAAAAAAATGGTTTGGACATTTCAAAACCAACCCCATCTAACACATTTAATCAATTTATTTTTCTTGTTAATTGATTACTTTCTTATTTCAAGTGTTTTGTTACTGGAAGCCGGAGATTCGGATTGGGGATATGATGCCATCAAATTTCCGTTTGCATTGGAGACATTACTTGGATCATCTGTTGACTGGAAATATAATTTGGAAAAGCAGAAGCACTGTCTTTTAAAACAGGAAGGGGTAATGTCTTGGATTAAATATTTTGAGCGTCCATACTAGTGATGTCCGTATACGCGAGGAGTTGAATGGAATACAATTCCAAATTTTACAGAAACCGCATTGCGGCTTATCAGTTTATACTGTGCTGTTCATACGTCATGCCAAAAGCTATAAGCTAGATAATGCCAACAATTTAGATAATACGCATGTTATATGAGCTTTGTAGTGGTTTGCTCTGCAGGTACAAAACTGGCTTAACTATCGTATGCGTGCGAATTAACTTGCCTTATTACAGACAGCAACATATCACAATGGAAAAATGTTGGGTGGTTCAACATCTCTGAATGGAATGGCATATATGCGAGGAAGTCCACATGATTTCGACTCATGGGAAGATAATGGGGCAATAGGATGGAGTTGGAATGATGTTGAACCGCTATTTATAAAGAATGAAAAGGCTGTAGATGATGATATTTCGAGAAATGTTGGACGTCATGGAATATTGAAGATCAGTCGCTCATATCAGGGTCCTTTAGCTAGAAAAATCATCGAAGCTGCATCGGAAATCGGTATGGTAATTTGTATTCATGAACGCTACACTGTAACAAAAATTTAGAAAATCGCCGTTCCTTTCCTATCATTGTAATGGTAATATTGAAGTAAATCTGAATGAACGACATTTAGATCAATCATGGGTTGTCGATGGAACGAGTCTCCCGAGGCGCGTTCCATCAACAATCCATGATTGACTTAAATCTCATCAAAAATATAGGAAATGGACAGTAAAATTAATTTTTGTAATGAACTGTGTTTTTACGATTTGTATAAATATTAAGTTTAGGCACTGTTTCCCGATCATTGATATAAATAAATTCTCATTTTCACTTGGTAATAGAATACTGTAACGTTCATTAGTTGCCAACTGTGATCTAAAGTTTGTGTTATTTACCTGTTAATATTTGATATTGATAATTTGATTGTTACTTTATTTTGGTGATTTGCCGAGGAAACTTATATAGAGTGTAACTCGAGAATTTACAGGTGTAAGTGGTGCATACAAAACAAATGGTGAGAGTTGTACACACAAAAACAAGTGGTGCTTATTAAAATGGGTGACGCTAGTTGTGGACTCGTTATTGTGCACCATTCGTATCTGAGTACACCACTCGGATTTGAGTGCAACCCTCAAACCACTGGCACCAGCGCTTGCACCACTACATTTAATTGGAACCGTTTTAGTGTGGCGCTCTCTAGTTTGACTCCATGGCTCTTTGCTTTTACACAACATAAATGAAAAGGTGGCAATGTAAAATGAATTTGATCAGGTATCAAAGCAGCAGATTATCATGATGATATTGAAGGTATATCTAAAATAGTCAATTCACAATACCTGGGAATCAGACAATCGTCGTCCAATGCATTTTTGAGAACTGTTTACAGAGAAAGGTATCTTATTTTACTCAATCGTTATCGTCCAATTTTTATATTATATCTAACGTACTGGATTTCAAAATGCACAGAACAGTTTTTGATGTGACTATTTTCGGTACATCCACACGGTTTCGGTACAAATTTGTTTTGTAGTTTGGAAAGGATACATAATTGGGATGTATTACTCTGACATAGTTTTAATAGTTTTGATAGAAGAAAGTGCTTATATTCGTAATGCACCCATGCTATGGGTATATATAAGTAATTTTATTTTTATTGTTCAATCGTTAAAACTTAGGTACCTTGGATTATTATTTGTAATGCCCCGGTAAAAAATCACACCACACTGCAATTTGTTGTGCATTCTAGGGGGGGGGGGGTCACATTAAGTTATTAAGTTCAAAACGGTAAACTATAAATCGAGTTTACATTTACAATGGCGAAAATTTACATATTAATTAAAGAAGAAATAGAGCTATTCAATTTACATACAGGAAAAATCAACTTCATATTGTAACAAATGCTCTGGTAGAAAAAGTTTTGTTGCAAAGAGAGGAGGATGGAGACAGTCTTGTAGCTGTTGGTTTGACTTACATTAAGAATGGGGAATTGAAACGAGTAGGAATTCGGAAAGAGATAATTCTGTCAGCTGGTGCAATACGATCACCTCAAATATTGATGCTATCTGGAATAGGACCAAGAGAGAGTTTAGAAGAGCATGAGGTAATGTATAAACTAAATTCATAATGGCGGTAATGCATAAAGCTCATTTAAAAATTGCGCTTTGTCGAGCAAAGGTAGGACTCGCTCACCCCAACTTGTTCAAGCAAGTTTTTTCAGTGATTAATCACCGATGGATCGCGCCCCCGAGACGCAGCTTATCTGTGACTCGCCCTTGACAAAATTAACTTTTTGCGTTGGAAAGTACATGCAGCGGTCTACACCAGTGTTGGGCCGAGTCACAACATATGAAGTCCTCAGTCAAGTCAAAGAACACACGAGTTGCAAGTTAAGTCATGAGTAGATTCATCAATCTATTCAACAGCAATAACAGATTAATTTGCCATTTCTCACATTATAAGTCCCAACTTTATATCACTATCACATCACATCGCATGTTTTATATCCCACTGGGAGGCTCGTTTTTTCCCTCTGATGCAAGACAACTGATATTTCAAATAGGGATTCCAGACTTAGGCTAAATACTTATCAAGTCCTATCTGCATTTTGTCGAGTCGAGTTATTTAGCCAAAACGACTCGTGTGCGAATTTATCAAGACATAATGACGTGCAAAATTATGGGCGAAAAGGTGGAACAAAATCGAATGATCCACCCCACATCATCGGAATCGCAATTGCAATCGGCTATATTGCACTCGCATTTTTTGATTTTGTAAATCTGACAATGATGTTCATAGCCAGTATGTTTTTGAACTTTTAGGTTGAAGTTCTGCTGGATCGTCCCGGAGTTGGATCAAACATGCAAGATCATTTTTCACGTATGGTATATATGAAGGATCGTTTGATGGATTTTGATAACGGCACTTATGAAGGAATGGTATGGTTATAATTTTTAAAATAACTTTGTTCATAAACATGTCTAAACTTGGATATAAATATTTTCAATGATTTGGATACTTTTGAATAAATCTAAAACTTTATACTTACTTTTTAAGTAAAATCTAGAAAACTATTGTATATTTTGAACAGATCACCAAAATTAGAACACTATTGTTCGCGAATCTTGAAAAACTGATATCATGAAATATCTGTATATATGGAACCGCAGTTGGAACACATTTCTTGGAGATTTGACTTTTATCAAGCCATACAAGCTTTAACTCAACTCGAACTCCGATCAAATGTAGATGACTTGAGACTTATTAGGTATTTGGGAGGGTCGAAGAAAAATTAATTATATATTATTTTTTATTCTAACGAAGATTTTTTCTAGTTAAGTCACATTGAAGAATAACTTCTTTAAGTGGACTAAATTCTTTGGCATAATGGGATAATCATGTCATGTCGTAAGTGATAAGGACAATTTTACGATAATCACTTGGTTGGCAGTGGTTTTTGAATAAATCATTCTAACTATAGATTTGTAATATTGGATTCGCACCCCTGTCGCACCCCGTGTAGCTAGAAGCATGATAAGTGAAAAAAACGAACCTCATAAATTGTTATACATCAGACTACTCAGTCTATTGATGATTACATTCAACGTGGAACTGGATTTCTCACAAATGGGTTCGGAGCAAACACAATGTTGCACCAAAGAACGAAGTACATTTCGACCAGCGTCAGCGAAAGTACACCGTACGTGAGATTTCTTTGATTGCTACTGTCTTTCTAGGATATCCTAGGATCCTATATATATTCTAGGATCATCCAATTACATTCGAAAGGCAGGCCGTAATGAGGTATCTGCCCCGCAGTAGAGGGATTACTCGCTCTCGTTTTTATATGCTTTAATAAATCGGCTTTTTATATTTAAATATATTTCAATTTTCACAGGAAACGACCATTTCCTTCGATTCAGATCATTTTCGGTTCCAAGTCTACACCGTACCCTTTTACAACAAGAGAAAATGTAAGATGGCGTTCGTTTATGTGAGGCAAATACATATTAATCATTCTGGCACTTGCAACCGGAATATATATTTTACTATCTGGCCTGTCACCTTTTGGGTGATATTTAAACCTCACCTGATTGAGATGCGACGATAAATCAATTATACATGGAATGTTTTCCGTTTGAGATGACAATGTAAAATTGTATTGGGAATCCGATGCAAAATTTATTTGGAAAAAGTACTACAGAAAAATTGCGTGAAATTTGGAGTACGACAATACCGGTAAAATAAGTTTGATGTTTAATGTTTTTTATCATATTGGTTAGAATGATTGCTTATAATGCATTGGTAACTAAGAAACAAAACTCTACAATTTGCACTGGTATATCTCAGAAGCAATTCTAAGTTAGAACAGTGCCTAAAGCTTATTGAACCATTTTGCTAACTTTTATTGTCGCAGAGTAAAAAATCAAATAACCCAGACTTGATAGCAGAGCGGAAACCTCACATAATATCCGCTGATCTAACTCGGCCGCCTAGAAGAAGCCGTAAACGTGTTTATGACTTCATAATTTGTGTTTTTGATGTTTCATCACAATTGAAAGTTATTTTGCATTTTTGCGGACTAACTACTGCAGTATTTCTCCGCCTTTGGTTCTACTTACAAATAAACTAAATTGATTATTAAATTAAATAAAAATCGGCAGTGTCATGACACGCCGTGTTGGCATATGAGCATTTTCTGGAAATTTGAGGTCACACGGTTTTGTTTCGTCGGAGAAGGACATGCTAGGTATATAAGATAAATAATTCGGCCATACGCTGAGAGCATTCAGGAACTACTGATAGATGAATTATGTCGTACACTGTGGACTTGCGCTAACTGTATATTTCCAGAATTCGAAACCCGTATGCATTTGAAATTGATGCAAAGTACCGGCTAACGATTAACCGTCAAGACGATGTCCATCTACCACACATGCTGAACTAAACAATATTTTCGATAACCACGCGTTTATGTATATCTTTTTCAGCACACATATCACTCCTTCGCTAACATCGGACTTCAGCATCCGAAATCGAAAGGAACGATACGTTTGAATTCTACCGATCCGTTTGATCAACCTATTATTGATCCAAACTATCAAATGAAGACGATATTCTTGTTACGATTGAAGGTAGCTTTCTATTATCTACAATAACATTTAACTTTTCGCGACACGCGGTACAGAAACGACGTGGAAAAAGAACTCCATTATTTTTGTCATATTATGACAAAATCGTGATCCAACGTCCATCTTCATAATGGAATGAATGAATGAATGAATGAAAAGCTTGAACAAGAGTTACTGTTATTCAACAATTAAGAGCAATTTAAAGGATATTTTGCAGTTCTGTCGGTCAAAAAGGAAAGTGATAGCATCGCATCAGAAGTTAAAACATTTCTTCTCCTCAATTTATAGCTTATATAAATTTATCTTTCTTAAATTCGGGCATTCCATATCACTTCCAGGGACCTTCACTTAACACACGAATTCATTTTTTCGTATATTTAATATACAGTGGCGTATTTAGAGGGTTGAAATTTGGAAAATTTATTGGTCAAATTATGATGACATATTGGGCACCGCGCGCAAATTGTTAAATCATTCTGCGATTTTTTTCGGTTGGCCAGAGGGAAGGGCATGCCAGCATACTTTAGTGGTAATATTTATTTTCAACAGGCTTCAGACTGCTCGAAAAATTGGAAATGTCAGGAACCATGAAGAGAATTGACTACAGCATGATAATGCCTGAAATATGTAATGGCTCAATGTTCCCGACCCCTCCAAGGTATTAATTAAAGGTACTTATTTTCCATAATCGATACCAAGTCAGAAAACATGTCTCCAAAAATCGCCCGCCAAGAATGAGTCACAGATGTCTGTGACATATGCTTGACAAACTAAAATTTCTGATTGATTATAGTTTTCTATGAAAGCTGCCTAGGCCTGTTCATTCATTGGCAAACATACGATACAATTGGTTAGTATTCGAGTCACTGTACTAATATAAAATTAAAAACATGTGTCGAGCTCGACCGAGTTGGTTATGCGTGATATATCCATCAGCAGAAAATTGTTATCGTTGACCCTGAAAATCAAACTGCAACATTTCCGCGCGTCGTATGTGCGTATTCATATTATTACAGATTTTATTATTTTGCCGCCAATATGACGAATTTTCCCAACAAGAAGGTCAAAAACATATTCCTCGTCCATGATTTAATTTGAAACTTTATATCTTCGATACTTTCTACCTAATGAAAACCACGGGTCTAGGAGAGGAAAGGGAAAGTAAATATATCACTGTATCATGGTTCATAATCTGTAATTTTTTCTCTTATACCAATGACTAAAAACTTTCATCAATTTTTATGCTTTGATTTTGAGGCCCGTCGAATTCTATCGGTGTTATATTAAGGCATATGGTCTCTCAAACTATCACTCATGTTGTACAGCAAAGATAGGAACACGTGATGATGAGATGGCTGTTGTTGATGAAAACCTGAGGTATATTAAATAAACTTTATTTCACAGTATGCAATTAACAATATTTACTATTTATCTGGTTACAGTTTCATCACCTGAGATTCATATTGTGCCTTAACATTCCGAACTGTGCCGTGTCACATTGGGCAGCTATTGTCGGTTTCATCGCGCCATCACTGCCCACTACAGAATTAAACTCGCGTCATTAATTGGGTGATATGTTGGGTAGCTATTGTCGGTTTTATTGCGCCACCGGTGTCCACCACAACTCAATATAGTGTGGTTTGTGGTCTTCCGTGACTCAGACTTACGACTATCGTGTGTTGACCTAAATTCATTATTCAGTAGTGGCCTTGCAGTTTGTGGATCATGACATGAGTAGGGCTGGAAAATTCGATTTGAGAATTTGAATCGACGCACAAATTATTCGAACTAGGAGCCCTAAATTAGTGATAACAAAAAATTTTCTAAAATGACCTATCATGTTTTGACGATAACATTCAAGGAAATTTATTGGTGCCCAGAAAGAATATTGAACAGTTTGATTTGTTGGCTAATGAGACATAGACATTTGCTATGTGAAATTCATGATTCGATTCGATTCGATTCAAATATTTTTCGAAGCAAATTCGAAATCCAAATGATTCGGTTTCACAAGTCACTGATTAATCACGATTATAGGTACGGTTCATTGTCCCACTCAGAAATTTTATTTTGTCAAACACGAGCCAAATATGGCCCGCGCTCTGATGGCGCGATCATACTTAGCAAAATATGTTTTGATCCGTTTTTTGATTGGCGTGCTGACGTAGCGGAAGGTGAGGCACAATGGAACGGAAAAATTTTGAATCGGTATATCTTTGTTTGTAAAGAGCTCAAGATCACCAATCTTCGGTTATGAGTATCCTATACTCTTGAGTATATATAACATAACTTAGGTGGGGATGAATGAAAAATGCCCTTGGGCAAAACGAAACAAGAGGTACAAAACAGTTTAAAACGCGCAATAAAATGAAAATGAAACTAAAAATTGACTTTGAAACTTGCTGAAAAAATAAAGCAGAGCGTACACAATTATCTCATAACATAACTTGTGTAAAGTAACGCTCTCTAAAATAATCATGTCAGCCACCTAAAAAAATTGATTTGTACTGCAAACTAAACCATTTTAAACTTTCTCACGAAATTTAGTATTATTCCCGTTGATAAACATGGATAAAAGTGAGCATTATTCTTTTGGGCAGCTTTTGTTGTTTCCATTGTGCCCCACTTAAATGTGTTTCGCTGTTCCCCATATCTAGTCTCGAATTTTTTGAAAATTTGGAAAGTGCTTTCGTATCACCTAACATCATTAAAATGTAGCCTCTATCAGCTTTGCATCGTGCAAGCGATTTTTCGGTATAAAACTGCGACGCTTGCATATAGAGAAAATTTGAAATAGAAAAAATTTCTTAGTTTCTATCAAAATTTGGTCACGGACCCTACAGCAAGAGGTGAAGTGTACAAGTTGACAAACGAAATGGACTGGATAATGGCCGCGGTAACTATTTCTACTATGACAGTGCCACTGTATTGCTAATTGGAAGAACATTTTGTCACTTTTATCACTGTGTCCCGTGTTCCACTGTACCTCGCTTTGTGCCAAAAGTCAAATTTTAGCAAAATTTCCAGGACTTCCAGGACTTATATTTTTGTTTTTCAATGTAGAGTACATGGAGTCAAACAACTTAGAGTTGCTGATGCTTCAGTGATGCCCCATGAAACCTCATCAAATCTACAATCCCCTTGTTATATGATCGGCCAAAAAGCTTCAGAAATGATCAAAGAACAATGGGATATGACCTGAATGTAATTACGGCAATGCCAATAGTATACTTGAAGATGTCACTTTTTCTATTTTGAATATGACAATAGGCCTGACATTTTGGAATACTTGGCAATTGCAAAATAGAATACCTATCTTGAAAAATCTAAAATATTGATTGAACATAACAGCATTATACAAACAATTGTTGTGGAATATAAACTGTGGTGTTATACTCGTAGGCCGCTAACCAAGCTTAAGAATATTGTAAGCTGTTCTCGGATGCGCTTTTATGCAGCCTCAGCAAAGTCAATATATCTTTTCGAAACCCCACGGAACGTAGCCTGCGGAAGAAATTGTGAAACTACTTGCAGTGTCTTGACCACGATTCGCAAAAGCAATGAAAACTCGACGGTAAACACTAATGAATTGTTATAATGGAATGACAAAAGTACTTTATGTCCACAAAGCCTACAAATACTCTATTAATAAATTAACGGCTGACTATTTGAGCTCCCCCCCCGGCACTTACTACAGAGCGAGAGACCACATAATGAACAATCTAAAAACACGGAATGCAACGGATGAAAAAACACATCCAAAAATCATCTCGACCATACACGAAGCTCGTGTTAATGAAAGATGATATTTTAGGGAGTAATCGACGAAAACATCTCAAAACGCAGTTGTTTTGTGTAAATATTTTTTAACCTTTGGCGTCTTATTGAAACATATCGAAATGCGACAGTCTAGGAGGCCGCCAGGAGACGAGAGAAGGGCTGGGTAGCTGCCACGTGTCCAATTGCAGTACTGCTAATAAAATTAATATATATACATATATATATATTATTTAATTTCTTTAATAAAGGCCAATGGCTTACTAGAAACATGCAAAACCGAAGACTTCCAGCCACACTTTGAATGGCTAATGATATTTAACGAAAATACATTTAATCTAGAAATTCAATCTACTTACTATGTCGTGGGTTTGCGGGAATAAACTGTAAAGATACCGTACAATATATGTCTTACTGCATAACTTTACAATTCGATCAAGCAAAACTTAGTACCGTGTCATACGATACATTTGACTGCCGACTCGGAACCGAGGGATACCCGGTAACAGGGCAATTGCTACCAAAATATATTGCGGTGTCGTGGACGGTTCACAGGCCCGACATAAGTTTTCTCACGCATTAGGGGCGTGTTAATACTGATTGCGACAGGAATAAAAACGAATATCCTCTTTCTATCGAACATAACTTTTAGGAATTTGTCAAAGATGTGCTTTGAGGTTGAGTGAATAATATTTTTAGTTCTGGTTACGTTAAATTCCCCGAGTACTGACTTGTTTAAATACAGGTTCAAAACCAATCGAAACTATTTCTGTATTCTTTTATAATTTTTCGGTCTTCTACTTATATGCTTTATAGCTTTGAGAGATAATGTAATTGGAGCCCATTTGTCAAGAAAGCAGTCTGCAGGCAACATTATCTACTATCAGTGATATCAGCGAATGAACTTGCTGAAGTAGGCGATCAAGCAAAACCGTGATCTTGGGATATGACCAATGCTGAGCATTATCTGCAATACTTGAGGATTGGATGAGGCGCATCAACTACTCGTAGGTATTAACGCAGCACACGCCTAGAATATCAATTCTCCAAAATTGGCATCGCGTCAAGAACTGGTACATCTATTTGCACTCCGTACAAGTGTAAATGTGGATGTGTTATTGATAGAAAGGCATCATCCCTTTTCATGCTGTTACAGCGCCGATGGGTGGCCACGACATGTATTTTCATTTCGTTTTTTCCGCCGTTCTCAAACCTACGTACGGGTCTCGATAGCGATGATGGCAAAAGACCAGTCAGTATGCTTTTGGTAAATCGTAGGTTTAGGACGCCCCTGTTGAAAATACGCTTTGTGAGGCACATTTAATTGTTTGTTCTCATGAACAAACAAATAAATGCCGCGAATTTCGCAGTAACTTCCAAGCGAACTATATAATATAGATATCAGAGTTCTGGAAACAGCTAGTTTTTTCAGTTGAAAATTTTCCGCTTTCCATCCTAATTCCGCATGTACATTCACAGAAAAACAGTACTTTTTTTAAACAGACCACCAAATTGTTCTCGTTGTAAGGCGTTGGCTAGAAATCGTCCATATTAAAGGACCGTTATTTTAATCACTGTGGCATGTCTTTCCTTTTGTATGTTGTATTGGTATTTGATTGAATAGAAGTCTAGGAAGTCACACTTCTGATTTATTAGGCGTAATTTCGACTATTCGCTGGCGCAGCATTTCGACTTCGACTGGCTAGTTGGCGATATTCAAAATCATTTATAGGGAAATACTTCTCCGTTAGTGACCCCGTATACGTACGTATCTATCTTTTTGCTACTGTACCCATGTGTATTTGACTGTTTAATTCCGTCAATAATATAACTCTATCTTATAATTTAAGCGGACTGCTTCGTCCAACACAACTGTGGTATCTATTTTTTTTCAAATTGTAACAAAACCCAATACATGTTTGCTCAAAATAAGCACACGAATTGGACATGTACCCGAACCGATGCAAATCATGAATTTCAATGTGGAATCTTTAATTGTGAAGACATCTTTGGAAAAAGTTTGACATTAAGATGAATTGTATTAAAATTATTGTTACTAAGAAAACAATTTCCGTAATTTTTCACCATTTTATAAATACAAACATTCAATTCAATATATATAAAAATTTATGGGGTTTTATTCTAGAAATCAGGCGAATCGATCTGGTCAACCGCAACCCTGCTGTAACCCTGCCTTCCGAATATGTAAAATTATTTGGTCGAATTCAGACAGGAAATACCCCATAGATCACCAAAAACAAGCTTTTCAGCAAATTAATGATGAAATAATAACAATTAGGTTTTATTATAGGGATAGGAAAACGCGTATCAAAATTCAAATATAACAAAGGTCCTGAATATATAAAATTTTCAACCATTGCAATTTGCCCAACAATATTTAACAATTACTCGATATTGATATAAAGAAACTGTATCTAACAAATTAATATGATGTACTTCGATGGTGTTGGTCATTCTTCAGTGCTTTCAACTGTATAAAAATCAAATACATTGTCGAGAAATGATACTGTCACAGAAGTGTGGTAAAATGCACGACTTATGCAAGTTTTCAACATTGCTGTAATGGAGAGAAGTTCCTACGCATAGCAAAGCAAAGTGTATTTTCACTGCACTGCAGAATAACTTTAGAAACTTGGAACGAGGTGCGTTGGTGTCAAAAGTAAATGCGTTTGGTCTTTTCGGCACTGCTTTTCTAATTATTGTTCGATATGGTATATCAGAAAACAACTAGACTATTTTAATTATTTTTAAATAATAAACACAAAAAATGATGGGTTCGACCAAATTCGAAATCTCAATGTATGCTTCACATAATAAATGATATGTGGAGTAGATTATACTGTTGCAATTGCTATGTCACTCAATAAACGCCAAACGGTGCATTGTTGATATCCTACCAATCATATCATTTTCTCGATCCTGGGGGATTTGAAATTTCGACACAGAATTTTGACTCTTTCAGGAAAATATTCTGCACATGTCGCAGAAGATGTCTTCAGTTTAAATCTTTTTCAGTTTAAACGTATGTAAGGTGAAATATCTAAAATGCCATCTTCTAAATTGATGGGTTCATAACTAACATTTTCTAGGAAATAAAATACGTCAGCGGTAGACTTCTTGGAAAATCAAGTGTCTTGAATGGAATGATGTACATTCGAGGAAGACAAATGACTATGATTCTTGTGAAGATCACGGAGCAAAAGGTTTGAAATGGAAAGAAGTACAGCCGTCGTTTAAGAGACTGAAAATGTTGTGGGTGATGATATTTCAGATAATATTGGACGAGGAGGATTATTGAATATTAGTCATAATTATCGCGGGGTTTTTCCAAAAAAAAAAATACAAAAAGCTGCTGCGGAAATAGGAATTGTAACACAAAGAGAGTGAACATTTGTTCATATCGTTGAAAACTTAACAACCATTAAATCTTTGTAACCGTTACAATAAGACACAATGGCTGTTGAAACGTCGGTCTATAAATTTTGTACATTTATGATCTGTCAAACCTACACTGGTATATCGTACAGGGGAGGTGCGATTATATTCGACAATTTTAACGATGTTTTAGGAACCTAAATTATTACAAATGAAGAAAAGAGTTGAATACAAAAACAGACGTGTACAATTTAAAACTATCACAAAACTAACTGCGATGGTGCAGAAAGTTTTATACACAGGATAAGAGAATTTTCTATCTAATTATGAACCTTTCGTATTACTTCCTGATTGTGTTTAGCTACATAGTTTTAAACTCGTTAAAACTCACACTCACTCACATAATCGCATAATAGGTCAAACATTAGACATGTAAATTTGTCTTGTGTGACGAATGATTTCAAGTTAAAATGCAATGTTTTTAGAAATGATCGTCTACATATACTCACGAAGGCGAGTTGAAAAAGTTTTATTCGATTATGGAATGAATGGAATATTGAATGCCAAATGCGTGTTGTAAAAGAGAAATCGAAAAACATATGGAATGGAAAACGACGCAGTAAAATGTACTATGCTTTGAAAATGATCTGTTCATCATTGACTGCTAATTTTTAGAAACGAAAATAATTTGAGCCCTATAACCAGAGGCGGCATCGGAGGAATATCTGGCAGTGGAGAGGTGCGAGATCTTTTGCAAATGCAGGGAAAATTTTTTAGCTGAAACACATATTTCAATGATATAATTTGTCGTGAAATAGCGTAAAAACGAAAATCGCGCCGAAGGCGATCCACATGTGAATATTTCCTGTGACAAAATCTCAAACGAGGACGATTTCACCTTAATTAATTGAAGATTTGTATGCAAGAGTAAACATATAATCATATAAATAAATATATAGACGTTTTGATTGCCTGCAGCACTATAGATATATTGGAATATTGGATATATATATTATTGGAATAGCTATTACGAGGTTACGAGGATGATTGCTATTGTTAAATATGCAATTTTTCTATGTCAATATCTACTTAACTTGCGTTGTGACATTTTAATTATCAGTCTTGATCCTTCTGATGAAAAATCATTTAACTGATTTCGTCGCGGGTGTTGTTAGACACGAATCAGAAAAACAATATTGGTTAAACGACGCATTACATTCAAAACTGCAAGAGCTATGCGATATTTCGATGCGATATTTCACGACGTATCACAGAAATGATATGAGCTCAGGAATATTCACGCCTACCAAAACCTCAGACTTGGTGTTCTTGGAAACTGCAAATCCTAAATGTGATTGTATCTTAATGAATCAACTTTCGAAGAATTCGAGTATATGCGCCTACCAAAACCTCTGCTTTGGCATTCCTAGGAAATTCAAATCTTGAATGTTATTGCTCTTTATGAATCAACATTGTATCCGCGCCTATTAAAACATAATCCTTGACTTTCTTGGAAAATTCAAATCTCGAATGTAATTGCATCTTTATGAATCAACATTCGAAGAATTCGAGTATCTGCTCCTACCAAAACCTCTCCTTTGTCATTCCTGGGAAATTCAAATCTCGAATGTGATTGCATCTTTATGAATCAACATTCGAAGAATTCGAGTATCTGCGCCTACCAAAACCTCTGCTTTGGCATTCCTGGTAAATTCAAATCTTGAGTGTTATTGCATCTTAATGGAAACTATACAGAAGTCGTGCACCGTTTACGTGAATAGTCCTGACTTCACAAAATTCACAGATCTCCCGCTATACTTTCGACTGCAAGGGTTTTTAAATCAATCTCATCGACCAGAAACAGATATATGGGTATGGCCTGATCACTTGATCGAATATCTGGCATCCAAACTCGCACTTTGTGGCGAACATGGGACACCTTCGTCTCCGATAATTGGGATGCTGAAGTAGTATAGACACTGACCATATTAAAATCCTCCGATCCGGCCTCGCTGAATAAATCACCGAATGCTTTCCGATTCTGTTATATTCGCGTGATTTAGCACTCGTTTTACGATCACCAAGTGGGCATTCTAGTATGCAGCAATGCGTGATATCCAGGAACTATCAGGCAATTGAACCACACATTCTTACGAGTGTAAGGGCATGACGCGCAGGAACGTCAAGCGTCCTTATCCGCTTGCTTAATTTAATAGTTTATTCCATCCTACAATATCATTTAACTTATTCGATGGCCTTTCGCACAGCAAACTCAATTATGCGTCAATAATGAGGTGTTTTGACCATAATTATTTTGCAATGCATTTCACTTCATACTGTAACCTTTTTTAATTGGTAAATTCGCCACATACTTATGGCTTCACTGGTGTTATGTAATATCAAATAACAACTTTGTGGCAGTATCTTTACATATTTTATCAAAATATTTGATTTGTTACTTAAATTCTCCTGAGAATCGGAAACCTTTGTATGCCGCTGGCTACAAATATATTATTTTAAATACAAGATACAATACAGCAAAAGTTGATTCAAATGTGCATTGAAAAAGCCATCGCGAGACTCTGAGCAAGCCTTAACCGCCTTTAACAGATAGATATTGTGATTACAAAATATATTTGCAGATGGTATAAATTGAATTTGTTTATTGCTAAAGGAAGAATGATTAAGTTGGGTTTTTTTGGACTTCTCGTGTCATCATTAACCAGGGTAACACGCGATCCTATGATTACAAACGATGTACTGGATGAATATGACTTTATTGTTGGTGAGCCAATGTATTTTATTAAACTCCTCGCGATGCTGCAAAAAATTAAAAAGACTGCACTATAACTGTATTGATCGTATCTGAAATAAAAGATAAAATAATACTTTTTTAAATGCAAGTTACTGAGGGACTTCGAGGTCAAAGCATCCCGCGACCGCAAAAATATATTATTGTAGTTAGTGGGCGCGATGGCCTAGGGATTAAACACATTAGTGTCGCGGGTTGAATATCTTTGGTTCAAGCCCCTGCGAGTGTTGGATTTTTGCCCATTGTAAAGGTCGCACCACACGTTTGCGTAGGTTGCGGTTTTTCTTGGTGTGTTTTATTTTACCCTTGCGTTTTACGCAAGCGCAATGCTCTGCTTGCATTTCCTTACGTTTTCCAATGAAACAGAACGGTTTGCTATTAAAGCTAACTCAGAGTGCTTGTTTTTTTTCCGTTTGTGCTTTGTACACATGTGAACACGATTAACACAAAGCAATGCAGGCGTGTTTTGCCGTCTTTTTTTATTACCCGAACCGTAATGTAACGCATCGATAAGACAGCTTCACGTGTATTGTGGCCTTTACGCTCATATTTTCGACTTTTGTCTGAAGAGAGGCTTCTTCTATGGCCAAGTGTTTATACTTTCTTCGAGGGAAATTAGAACATGTTAACAGAATTGTCCGCATATCGTCATCTCCCGAACGGGGATGGAGTATTTTCTTTTGTTATTTAATATAATAAAAAATAGGTCTGCTAAAATTTCATAGTATCTTGGACTGGGTCGGTATAATTATTCTTGTTAGTCATGATAAGATTTTATCATTTTTTTACCACTATAATACGAGGCTACATAACTAGCTGTAACTAATATCGAGTTGAGTCGCATCGGATCGGAGCGAACAAAAAGTTTTTTTTCACAAATTCGATCACGGTTTTTGTTGATTTCCTACCTCCCCCAGCTTCTGCCGCCAGTGCATATCACATCCTAATCATTGACTCGCATTTTTCCTAGTTGGAGCCGGGACTGCGGGATCAGTTGTTGCAAGTAGACTGTCAGAGGTACCAGGTATCACGTGAGTATTAAATCACGATGAACATGGTCTCCATATTTCGATTAATAAACATAATTGACAAGACATCAATTGCTACCAAAAACATTGCAAGGTTCACAGCGTTGATGACACCATTAAATGAACTTCTTGCAACCCCAACAGACCTTTCCCTGTGCATTGATTTCTCACTTACATTCGGGTCAAAAGCCAGTCCAGTCTGTCATGCCGTAAAAGTGCAAATTCAGAAACTCGCTCAAACAGATTTTTCATACTACTTTGTGATTAAATAAATGGTCATTGTTTTTGAAATCGCTGGTTGTTCGGTTAATTTTTTCAGCCTAGAATTTAATTCGCCTGAACTTACACAGAAAAGTATGGAGATTTTTTTGAAAGCACGCTATATAGATTTTACCCTTTGTGACGTGTCTTTCGCTTTGTATGTTGTATTGATTGTGTAAAAATACCGTCTATGCCGTGCCTGGATACGGAAGGTTGCCCCTTTTCTTGTATAATTAGAAATGAGGAATCTCACTACTATCTCATCATTCTTTTTTTTGTTTTTTTTTAAAGAAATATTGCTCAGTTGACAAAACAAAACATTTTTAACAAAACCATTTTTAGTTCGCGACCCCACAGACGTCCATCTGTTACACCATTTTTAAAATATTCGTTTCATTATACTTCACATATACTGATAATTTTATAGGGTTTTATTGCTGGAATCAGGCGAATCGGATTTGAACAACCCTGCTGTAAACCTTCCCTTCGAATATGCCAAAGTTATCGAGTCGAATTCTGTGTGGAAATACAAAATGACTCATCAAAACCAAGCTTTTCAACAAATGAATGAGGTACCAAATAATGATGATAACTCAATGTATGCAATATATACTTTAATAATGAGCCAATAATATTCACTTAACTTTGAATTTTTTTGACTGAAAATAATTTTTACCGTTATTTTGAAAAGTGCAAACAATATATGAACTGAGACAACCGATATATACGTGTGCATGTACTTGCGTGAAGTTTCAGGCGTGAAGCGAAGAAGTGTTAGATTGTTTTACCATCGCCCAAAGTAGACACCACTCGCTTCACTGACTCCGGTATGGCAGTTCAGTCCCATTTGGAATGTTTTTTACTCCTAAAGTGCAGTTGCTTGATCGACGTTTTAGATTAGTTCTTTGGCTTTCGTTCCTTTTAGTCACTGCTTCAAGCCTTGCTTGTCCCAGTCCAAACTTGTGTAAGAAGAATTTATGACACGATCCTCTGAATAGATTTGTTTGCTCCTGAATTTTTTAGGAAGTAAAATACGTCAGTGGCCGACTCCTTGGAGGATCAAGCGCCTCGAATGGAATGGTTTACATTAGAGGAAGTCCACATGACTATGATTCTTGGGAAGATCATGGAGCAAAAGGATGGAATTGGAAAGATGTTCAGCCGTCGTTTAAAAGACTGGAAAATGCTGTAGATGATGATATTTCAGATAATATTGGACGAGGAGGATTATTGAATATTAGTCATAATTTTCGCGGGGCTTTGTCCAAAAAATTAGAAAAGGCAGCTACGGAAATAGGTATAGTAGTATGGATCGAGTGAACATTTAATATTAATATTGGTAATGATAATAGCCATTTAAATCTTTGTAATCGTTACAATAACACATTGCTGTCGAATTATCGGTCTATAAATCTTTTACATTTATGATCTGTTACACTTACGCGTGAGATCGTGCGCGAAAAGTGCGGTTATATTCGGTAATTTGAATGATATTAATCTAAAAAATTAGTAATAAAGAAAAGAATGAGTTTATTATAAAACCCACATGAATTGGACGTCTGATATTGGAAATGTTTGTTCAAATTTTCCATTCAAAAGTATTTAAAGTATTTTCCATTCAAATATTTGCAATCATTGCGCTACACATGTGTTCGATATTTCCTTGCTTAAGCAGAAAGCGAAGTTAATATCGCAAATACTTGATATTTCGTATATGTATTTAAGTTGGTAAATGGATACGCGACATTTCAGGAATCGCAAAGGTGGATTACCATGACGATATAGAAGGATTTTACGGAGTCGACAGTACCAAATACAGAGGAATCAGACAATCGTCTTCAAATGCATTTCTTCGTCCAGTGTATCAAAATCGGTAAGATGCCTGAAATTTTCGGAACCAGCTGACATATAACATAATTTGTATACAATTTTGAAGTGCGTAATTTACAATGCCGATGGTTTATTCGAGTTCCCGCATGTTCGAACGATCGCAGTTAGGTCTGACTGATTTTATCTTGAAAAAACCTCACAAACACCCAATTCCAAAATAATTGTCAAAACATTTTTGTTGGGCATGAGTCACTGATGGATCGCGTCGATAAGATCATTTCGAAATCGTACACACGGAACAAATTGAAGTAGAACCTGTTTGGCATGAACGATTTGCTGATTTTGGTTGTGAAATTGTTGTAGAGGCGTTGTACGGAACGTGTCATGAGCTTTTGTAAACATGAATGGAATGGCATGGCACCAAGTCTTTGAATTCGAATTGGCAAATTTGATCCAACAAATTAATATAATATATATACTCAAAATTATTAAATTTTTCATCCTTCTAAATTCTAAAATGGTCAAAATACGCCTAACGAAGTGTGGTTGGATTGCAGAATAATCATGGAAACACTGTAGGAAGGAACAAGGTGTCAAAGTGTCAAAGTGTCAATTTGAAATACATAAATTGGACTTTACGAAAGTTTCCTATAGTTGAGTTGTCGAATCTGCATTTATTACTTATTCTTTAATGAATACAGTTAATGAGGATAAACATTTTGACGCTGGAAATATAAATGTTCAAAAAGCCATGGCGCGTCGTTCTTAACAATAAATTTTTACAGTGCCTTCACGCACCTTCTCGAATTGCTGTTCGAGGGAAATTTAAAAAAACAATCAGCATATTTAAATTTTTATTTAACAAACGTAAAAAAAGCGAGTTGTTCGCAAAATAGAAGATGCTTACATTATCTGCATATGCTTGCACTCACTCACATTCACTTTTGGGCATCCAATTGGGAACATGTGAATTTGTACGTGTACTTGTGACGAATGTGCTGCTTCCAAGCGGAAATGCAATGTTTTTAGAAAAGATCGTCTACATATACTCACAAATGCACATGTTGAAAAAGTTTTATTCGAGCATGGTATGAATGGATTACTAAAAACCAAAGGGGTATTGTATAAGAGAAATGGAAAAACATATGAAGTGAAAATGCGAAAAGAAATCATCATATCAGCAGGAGCAATAAGAACTCCACAATTATTAATGTTGTCAGGCATTGGACCGCGGGAGCACTTGGAAACAATGAAGGTATAACATTACATTGTACCCTGCTTTGTTGCAATTAGCCACGGGTAAATTTACCTGCCGAAATGTTTCCATAGTTAAAGACCATTGTAAATTGATTAAAGAATAAAATAATATTTTTAACAGGTCAAATGCCTTCTAGATCGACCTGGAGTTGGATCAAACCTTGAAGATCATTTTGCGCCACTTGTGTACTTGGAAGATACGCTCACCGAGAATCGTTACACTTATGAGGTAAGGACATATGGCTACTGGTGATGCCCTCCTCCCCAAGATTTGGGAATTTCAACATAAATTTCTTTAAAATAAACAAAGTTTTCGCGTGCCTTCGTCATGAATTATAAAGAACATTATCGTTTTTACTCGTAAAACGTTACATTTTCTAACAAAAATGTTAAATAGAACCTTCGGGGCACACATTTCAATAAAAACAAATTGAACTTTCATTTTTTAAGTCGCCTCCCTTCCGCCGACAAAGCAGATGGAGCATTAATTGAACCCTATCTTTTTAATATCATGTAAATAAAATTATCTTTTGGGGCTTTAAATGGCGATTATATAACCGGTTGCTTCGCCTCTTGTAACTCATTGCTCCTTATCTAAGAGTCTGGTACTTAAATTCTACCAGAATACTTCACAATATATTGATGATTACGTCAATCAAAGAACCGGGTACCTTTCAAATGCATTCGGCATCGACACAGTCATTCATCACCGAACCAATTATTTTGGAACAAATGTCAGTTTAAGCACAGAGTATGTATTTCATCAGAATTTATTATTGCTGCTACTAGGGCATTTTTTTTAATCAAATTCAACTTAAGGCAGTGAAACCTATTATATGTTAATATGCTTTTTTATATTTCATATCCTATAGAATAGAAATAGTACAGAAATAATAGTATATAAATAAATTCTGACCCGGTTTACATGGAAAATTTACGAAAATTCTGAATATATATAACTACCTTTCTAATCGCCTTTTCTTTGAATAGTAATGTTAGAAAATTGATTGTAAAAATCTTCTACACTTGGCTCTGCGAAAAAGTTTCCTTACTTTTATTTTGTTTTAACATCCTTGAATTTTGAAATCATTACAGAAACTGGAGGAAGCAAAATTTAATTTTAAAGCATTTTATTTTTTTTTCTCAAGAAAACGACCATTTCCATCAATTCAGATATTGTTAACTCCGACACCTTTTATGTATCCATTTTCAACTCAGCAGAAAGTGAGTGAAATATTCAGTATTGTAAATGTCATATTTGATACATTTGAACACATTTATACATTTCTTTGAATCAAAGAAAATCTATAAATCAAAAGAATTTGAAATTAAGTTTAGAGTTAATTATGGTTTGTGCTGCTAATTAATAATTCATGTCATCAATTTCGTAATACTCGTGGTTCCCCTATTAGATACCTTTACGACTAACTGGAAGTTACGCTGCGAATGTGTGCTGAAATTTTTACATACGAATCCATAGTGTTTAGAAAATTTTTAACTTCAATCAAAATTCCATAGAATATTCAAATATTTTTCACGGAAATGATTTTTACAGATTTTTCACCGAAACTATTATGGATAAGTTAGGGCAGTTCAGAAACGGAAAAATCTTTGCAAACAATATCGAACAGATTGATAGGAAGACGGAATGAATATTATCGTAACTTAATCTCTGAATGATGGCCTAGTCAGTGGGTATCATGTCAGGTTGAAGATCTCGGGTTCGGGACCGGCTCGTCAATCCATACCCACCACTCAACCCAGGGTGTAATAACTTGAGTAGGCTAAGCCGAACCGGGAAGGTCATATCTTTTCAACAACTATAACCCCGTCCGTTTATAAGTGTCCGTTGGTACAAGGCCTTCGTCAGGGTGATACATTCCTTTGGTAAAGATGAAATGTCTTATAATCCTGAACAGATATTAAAGAATTTTCATAATCATTTCCATCCGCCTAAAATGCTAAATATTTGCGAAAATGAAGATACCGTACAAATTTACTGCAAAAATAAATAGGAAAAAAAACACAAAATAAAACAAAACTTTTTTGCAAAACAATGTTTACCATATTTTTTAGTTTCGGTTATATTATTACAGACCTGCGGTATGTGCAATTTCAACCACACGCCTAACAGTTGAGCGCTACTGATTCCACGATTTTAGCCGATTGCAATGCGTCGGTACATCCCTATTTAATGAAGATCCCCAATGTGTCTCACAAATAACGCGAGCAAGCCATGTCATCACTCTACCGACAACGCCACTCCTGCAATTTAGGCAGGACCCATATAATATACATCGCGGATTGATCTGTCACGCCAGGCGGTGGAAATCCCTCGAATACAAAGGGCTGCGATGATTTTATGACCAGGTTAAACAATAGATATACGCGTGTTAATATATTATAAGTAAGCATTTTAGGATGAGATTCGTCAATTTTGAAAATGGTTTGCTGCTTATACATCAGTCCTCTCGATGACGCACTGCTTTTTTAGAGAATTGGATACTCGCCCTAATTCTCACGCATTCCTACGAGATACGCTATTTCCGAATTTCTTTTTCAATGTGTAATTTTCGAGATCTTCTGAAAATAAATTTTTATTTTTAGTTGATATCTTAAGAAATTACAATTTATATAAATGAACTGTTACAATGTAAAAATGGAATATGAATACGAAGATTACAGCAAAGTATTTCTCGGCGTGTCAAACAAGTATTCCTTCCTTTTTCATGCTCTGACTGTTTGTTAATCTTGTTATATCTAAAGCCAAACACTCACTCTGTAGCAATGATTGGACTCCTACATCCAAAATCGAAAGGAACAATTCGTTTAAGCTCAACAAATCCCATGGATCAGCCAATTTTTGATCCCAATTACTTTTCAAACGAGGACGATTTAACCATCTTAATTCAAGGTTTGTATGAATAATAAGTTATAGCTATAATATATTTTATTACCTGCATGGACATAGATGCATTACAATAATTATTCCGAGCCAACAATTACGAGGATGATTGCCATCGTTATACATGCGATATATCGATATCTGCTAAACCTGGGTTGCAGCATTTGAATTTTATTTTTATTTTATTGAAAATTCAAATAATATAATTTCATGTTGGCGCGGGTGGCGTCGGATACAAAATAAAATTAAGACAATATTGCTTACACGACGCGCGGTATTCAAAGCTGCAAGAGCAAAGATGCGTCGATTTATATTTACCAAAAATCTTTTTGTCTAGCAGTCACGACATATAGTGTTGATAGAATTCTGACAACTGAAAATCTGGCCATTGATGACATAAATAGGTTTCGATATTTTAGCGTTGTCGAATATCTTGAATCCTGGCACATGAACCATTACATGCTATTTGTCTGTATATAGGCTAATCAGAGGATTCTGAGTGTGTATTTTTATCTTTGCTAAAACATACATAGAAAGAATAAAATAAATAAAAAATGACCACAAAAGTTATTCATCAGAATAATTTTGTCTCCGCTCTTCAACTTATATGACAGGATTCCGAAAACTCGAGGAGTTTGAAATGACAGAATCGATGAAAAAGATCGGATACAAGATGATAATGCCTGAAAACTGTAACGGAACTCTTTATCCCCTTCCACCAAGGTAAATCGAATGTTGGTATGAAGAATATGAATTCATTTTACATTTATATATCATTTATTATTAACATTCAATATTGAAATCTCCATCTTTTTGTTATTTTCCTTTTAGGAAAAGAGAATTTTTGTATCAAAAACTTTAATATTTTCTTTATTATAAGTTGGATATTGGTCAATAGGGGATTGTAACTTTGGACGTAGGCCATTTATCATTTTTGTATTACAGTATGGATTCTGGAGAAGTATTAAATAAATGACGCACGAGCCGCAAAAATATCATTACGGACTACAGAGTTCTGAGCTTGATCTCTAGATTAGTTGATATTCTGTTATATTTTTGTAGGCCAGATGAATTTTATCGATGTTATATAAAGGCATTCAATCAGGCGTACCACCACGCATGCTGTACTGCGAAAATGGGGAGAGAAGATGATAAATTCTCTGTTCTTGACCATGAGCTAAGGTATATACTGTAATATATAAGGTGCTGTATATACTATAAGGTATATACTGGATAACTATAGTTGATGGACTGTGTGGTCGAATTTTCCATAAATTGAAGAATAAAGTTCTATACTAGGATAGTTTAAAATTCATGTTGCATGCCACTATATTAAGTTGTATGCACCACAAATCATACAGTCTTGAGCTGTCTTATATTTTCCTTCGCATCATCTTATTAATTCTTGCATGATATTCTCTATAATGATTTTAAAAGATCGTAACTTGAAAATTTTCGAACCCAAAATTTATCATATAGCTTCATAATATTCGACTCGATGTTACCTAATGAAGCTCACAGTAACGATCTGGACAACATTTCAGAGATCTCATATGGCTTTCAATATAATTTTTATTTAACAGAGTTCGTGGTACTGAAGGATTGAGAGTCGCAGATAATTCAGCGATGCCTCATGAAACATCGGCAAATACACAAGCACCAGCTTACCTGATTGGTCAGAAATGCTCAGAATTCATTAAGGAGCAATGGGATATTTAAAGAAGAAAATTGCCTACTTTGCGTGTTGTATACTTCACATTGCATTCGAATTACTCGACGGTATATCAGTGAATATATATATACTTGCTTCTGAACTGGCTTTTTCGTACATTTCAAGGGGTAGGAGATACATATCAGGGTATAGGTTCAGAGCAGTATAACAAGGCATGGATAACTATCAAAATTACAAAACTGACTTTCGAATTTCTGCATATCAATTACAATGCTGTTTTAATCGTAACGTTATATCAGGAACCCGTAGACTTGATATGGCAAATCTACAGTCCAATGGTTTTCAGAATAATATTCCGTGCCCAACTGTTTTATTTTGGAAATAACACCATGCAAATTGCTAATGTTTTCACATAATTTATTAGACAAGTAAAAAAGCAAATATAGCTTAGGCCTTATGCGTAAAAACTGGGAAGACCTGGAAAAAATAAGATATCATTTTATTCTGCGGGAGAGAAAATCCGAGGACACGACTTTACTACGATGAGAACCATGGCATCTCCGCCTATTTCGAGTTTCAAGTCGGGAGTGGGATTTTTTTCAATTTTCCTGGGCATTGACACGGTCCCGCATGTCGAGAGAGGCGACTAAAAGGAAGCAAAGAACCGGTAGATGGTTTATCCATCGCCCAGGGTAGATACCACTCGCTGCATTTCACCATGATGGTTCGGTTCCGTCTGGGAAATTTTTCGTTTAGAGTGCGGCTGTTGGTCCTCTATCCTTCAGTAACATTTAGCTATTAAGTGCCCTTTGGGAGCTGCTTCCAGCCTTGTTTAGAGTGAATTTCAATTAAAACTAATATCCTCTAACATATAATTATTCTCAACGAGATTCGAACCTGCATCGTTACCCCCGCAGGACGATTAGAGAGAGAAGTTCGTAGCGTATCGTTAACGGGCACTCGGCAAGTTATTTACTCGACTCAGTTTGCACTATTATATACTTTTTCCAACATATCGAATTTGTGAATTTGGAATCATATTAGATAATCTAGGACAAAAGTCAAAAATTGATAATATGAACGAGACTTGAAAAATCAGTTTGGCCCGAAAGTCTGGACATGGATTGCTGAATGTCTTGAAAACTGTTTTTGCGCATTCTTTTCTTTATTCCTTCTAACACATTTTCTGAAAAATCATAAAAAAGGCTCGTAAAGTTACTTCTCGAACAATGAAAGTAAAAATTCGAATAAAACAATTTCAGTGATTCAATTATTTTTGTGAATGAGTAATATGTCAGTAATATACGCGAAAAAATTTGCTAACCTCGCTAAAAATAGTGATCGTTTTGTATATCACGAATAAACACCCCAGAAGTTGGAAATGAAGACACGCATAAAAGTTAAGATTTACCACGTTTTGAAGCACTTAAAAAGTCTCTTATTGTCGACTGGAGCCAATATCCCCGCCCACGCCCATGGTAATGGAATACAAGGTAGAAGTTTTATAAGTAAAGTTAAAAATTAACGCAGGAATATATTAGAAGTCAATATCTTCTCATTCAAAATCCAACAAAAACTCAAGAAGAAACTCATAGAAAAGGCGAATGTGAAACTGAGGTTCCCGATAGTTCATATTCGGAACATTACCCGAAAATCTTAAGAAAAGTGGACCTGAGTTTAACGAATGCGAAACCTAGCCTAAGTGGTGATACACGTGGAAAATTTGAACTAATAAAAAGAGTATGAAGTGTTAAAATAGTGAAATACATTAATTTTAAAGACAAGCGAAATGACAAAGTTGTCAAGTGCCTGGGATCACTAATAGGAGAGGTAATTGCAAATAAGGTTGTCAACAGTACAAAATCGAATATACCAGCAAGAATGAAATAGAAAGCTATTGGTAAATACATTTAGATGAAGAAAGATCTTTACAGATATCACTCTTTAGGCTAAGATATTGGTTTAGATTTAGACGTTGATGTAAGAAAATATCGTGAGGTTAACCTGGATTTCATGTGGATATTATAATAACTTTCAGATTAAAGGTAGTTTACTACACCGATACAACAATAATCATTGGAACACGTTTGTTTGGCATTGTTCCGACAGATTGTGAGAGAGAGCGAATGAGGAATCGGCCTTCTGACGCTCACAGTCAGGAAGCATAACTCACATTATTATATTTGTGATGTCATATTGACAGTTGTGAGTTTCTACATTTGAAATGAAATGTTACCTCAAACTATATACGTCGATTTATTACATTTTTACTCATATATTTAATGTCAGGATTACGAGAAAATGATTTTTTGAGAAAAGGTATTGTGGTATTAAATGAAATAAGGCAGGGCAGGCAGGCAGACGAAGACCATAAATGAAAAAAATTACCCCTTCGGACTACTGAGATTGAAAATTAGAACTTTTCAAAAATCTTCAGATCTGCTTACTATTACCATTCTAATTGAAGCAGTCTGTGACATGTAGCAAACTTGAAGAAGTCTAGGGCTATAATACTTCGCAGAAGCGAGTTATTACCACGGCTACAACAATATGAATTAAAAAAAAATGAAGAAGCTGGGTATCAAATCACTTGCACCAACCGTTTTTGTGTGCACCACTTACAGCAATCAAGCAACTTGCACCGCTCGCACTCTTATACCACTCGCACCGCTAGTTTTGTGTGTGAAGATGTTGGGGAACCTCGAGTCACCTTTTCAATGACCTGACACGAGTAGTCTTAGCTAAGGAACTCGACTTGACAAAATGCAGGCGCGACTTGACTCGGGACTTGATAACAAGTTAACCCGAGTCTGCTATCACTTTTAAAAAAATCACGTTGTCTGCCGCCATTAGAGAAGAAAACGCGCCTCTCAGGGGGATATGAATTAAACAATATACCCTGCTGTGAAATCCATGTTCGTCCATCCAATATTGATCGATGATGATTCTAATTAGGTACTTATAAAGTAAGAAGTGGCATTTAAGTTAAGAAGTGGCAATTATTTCGTAATTGCTGTTGAGTAGATATAGAAATCGACTTACTACTCGTAAATGTATAACTCGACTCTAAATTTAAGTAAGATCTGGACTCGACTCGCGTGTCCTTTGACTTGACTTGGGACTCAAAGTGCAGTGACCCATTTCCAACACTAGACTGTGCACTACTCGATTTTGTGTGTACCATCTGACATTTTAGAGTCCCCCTCCACTAGCATCTGTGCAGGGGCTATTAGGGAAGAAGTATTGATATACTGCTGTGGGGTTTTCCAAGCTTGTCCTATTAATAAGCAAAAGATAGATAAACCTTCTTTGTTGCACGAACTCATATACATTCAAAGACATCACGTTAAAGCTACAAGGATTCAAATACATCTCGTTAAAACTACAAACGCCTTTTAAATACGTTCTTGTTTGGAGGTCTCGGTAAGAGGTCAATGTAACGTCTACATTATGAGCTAAGTCTATGGCTATTTTTCTATCCGCGAAAGAAGCTAGCTTTTATAATGTCAAAGGCGTGAAATAATATCTAAATTTTCAGGACACTGAATGACAATTTGATGACGCGTGAAAGTTAAATATCGAGAATGACATTACGTTCGCAGCATACTGACATTTTGCGCCATGATTTTTGGGCGTAAAACAAGTCATCGCTCTTTGGCGGAAATAAACATAATAATAATTGTACTTTTCGTATGCTGCTTATTGATCGCATCTCTGGCGAATGACCATATATCGATTTTATGGTATCATTTGTATTTTGCATAAAATAGAGAGAATTATTCAACATTGCTATACAAAGAGTATTATCCTATTAAAGTTTCATTCGATCTTATCTTATTCGGAAGTCCGAATTCATGGGGTATCATCATTGTCATATCTTCAGTCATCTTCGTGGCGTCGAATAGAATAGGACTTTGTCTTTTCTTTTTTTTCACGAGATCGGGTATCAAGTTGTCTTCATCTGCTTGTTGCCACTAATTCTTTGACATACCGTCAGTATCAAACTAGCCGCCGACGGCATCTAATTCCTAGAAGGTGCGATTAATACGTACGTAATCTTTCACTTTTGACGGAGTCCTTCTCCCTTCTTTGTACTTTTGTATTATTATGTCGATAAGTACTTTTATAAAACATGTAAACAAGGATATATAAAGAGGTGTTGCAATGCTGTTGACTTGGTAGGTGAGTGATGAATGAAAAAAAACAATAAAACAGGAAAAAAACACTGTATCTCGCGCTATATAAGTACAAAGCTTTCCAATTGCAGATGATACAATCCAAACAGAAAAGGAGGCAGACTTTAAAGAAACGAGAGCCTTCAATATAAAGATGAAGCTATACTAATGCACCATGATTCAGTCAGCATTTTTTAAATTAAAATTGGAAATATTGTAACCAAAAACGAAATGAAAGATAAAAAAGTAAAATTGATGGTCGAAAATAATAACATTTTTGATGATTTAGAAGATCATCAGCAGAAGACATGTAAAGAAATCGCAGCAAATGAAACCAAAGTATTTTCGAATAATTTATTCATAAATTATCGGAGCATATTTCAAAAGCGTTAATGTGAAATGCATTTATGCCTATTGGAAATTCCCTTACATTGCTTCTATATTAAAAAGCGCCCGTTCTGTCAGATATTCCGTGAGAAAAGGATGCATGTTTATTCTATAGTAAGGGAATCGTATGACGAGCGTCGGGAGGTTAAGGAATATAACAAGACATACTTCGGTGATGATCGCGGTGTATGGGTACGAATAAGTTGAAGGATATAAATGTAGTCTACTGCAAAGTGTACATCCAGTCGCTCGGTTGACTCCAGATACAACCCAGTGCCGCAAAAAAATTCTGGTCAGAAAATGAGAGTACAGTTTTTGAAAACCCATATGCTCCGGCAAAATGTGTAAGGAACTAATCTTCAATCAAATTGTGTTTTTCAGAGTTCGTAGTACTGAAGGATTGAGAATCGCAGATAATTCAGCGATGCCTCATGAAACATCTGCAAACACACAAGCACCAGCCTATCTAATTGGTCAAAGATGCTTCGAATTCATCAAGGAACAGTAGGATTTTTTATTTTGAATTTAATGGGACTTTGCGTGTCGTATACTTCACATCATGCCTTTGAAATCAAAGTAACAACGCCGAATTACCGATTCTCATGTACATATCAGTTTCGAGTCGAATGTGTGTGTGTTACCAACCATGCATTGATTTTCCCCAAGAGTGGTATGATTGGTTGATAGACCCGTAGTTGCGTGAAACACCGCCCCTACGAGGCATAACCTGCAATTCTCAGGCATATAAACTCTCCTCTTCTACTGACCCACCCGTAGGTGCTTGAAGTTTCAAGAAAAAATTATTCTCGCCATCCTGAAAGGGGTCGGGCGACAGAGAGTCTAGATAGACTGATTTTTAAAGATCCGAGATATACTTTTATCCTATTACTAAACTACAGTTCACAATTAAAAAAATAGTCCGTAATGACATACCAACCATACCGAGGTTTATCTCCAGAGCACCGACATGTAATAGAAGAAGGGAGCGACTTCCCGCTCTCGCAAGCAGTCGTTTATAGCTCAGTACGGACAGAATCGGGTATCAAGAAATTCACGCGATCAATAAATATTATACACGGGTATATTTAATAAAAAAAAATACCAGACAGTCCAGGAGTATGTGCACTTCATCGGATACGTTTCACTAACAATTGAATAATATTAATTTTTTGTGGCTCCCCGCATTCAGTACGATACACCTCGCCTGTGCACGATAGATAGATTCACGTAATCTTAGGTTACTTCCACCAAACACGTCTACTTACAAGAAAGTACGCTTGGAGCGTTGGTGAAAACCACTAGAGCCGTCATGGGATGTGGTAACTGAACGGGAGGTCGTGTCGTATTTTCTATATTCTTCTCTGGATATACAAGCACCAATAAGAAAAAATATCACCACCAAACATTTCTGTTATTGCAATCGACCTTTCTGCGAACTTTTGACTTCTACAATTTTCAGCCTTCAGTTTTGTGGAGTGTATTGAGAAAATTACCGACCTTTACTGCTACTGCGTGCGTCTCGGCGAATAGCATTCTATAGAAATATTTAACTAACTAGCAACTTGTGGTTTCCAAGACAGCGTTATTAGGATAGTATCTCATTTTAAAAGAGTAAAGCCGTTCACTGCATATTTACTCAAATTATACACCTCTTGAATATTTCAAATCCCACAAAAACAATACCAAAACACCTAAAATGACGACTTGTCTATAAAGCAGCTTGTCCAAGCGAGATTCTGAACTTGCATAATTAGGTCATCAAACCATCCGATGATTGACTACTAACAAGGATGCAAATAAGGAAGTACTCCCGGGGAAAGGTCCATTGAAGAGACTCCCGTCGCAATAGGTAGTCTCAAAAGTCCAGTACATTAATTTGCAGATGACTTTCACAGCAAAATTTCTTGCCCAGTCGTCTAATTGAAGATCTAGCACCATCCCAATTTTCCCATAGCACTTATTTCCCAAGAACGTAAATATATGTGGGAAATCTAGCAAGTTCAACTATGCAACCCAATTTCATTCACATTGAACTTTGAATGAAATTACTGTTCAAAGCCCAAGGTTATATCAAATGTGCAGTCTCATACAAAAAACATTTGAACAAAAGCTTATTAGCAAAAAGGTTTGTCCTAGACAAGAAAAAAATACTCCAACATGGAAAAAAATTTAAACGTCAAAACGTTTTTATACAGAATTGTATGACATAATAATTTTAGGTAGCAATCAATATGTCACAACAGTCCAAATGGCGAAATAACAGATAGATACGAGCACTGGTATTACAGAATAAAGCATTTCGAAATGGGCATGTTAAACCGGTTGAAGTCTTAGTCTTAGCACCCATAACTCTTCTTCATATTTTTGGTGGATCGCATTTTGAATAAGATTCTCTCATTGAAAAACTTTGACAAGTGTTAATTAATAGTAATGCTTGAAATAACGATCAACTTATTATACAAATCTTCATAGTCCTTTGTATAGTGACAAACAAATAACATTTCTTCTTTGATTCATAGAGGAATGATTGAACAAGAACTGTTAGCATATCCTGTTACTATCACTAAGTGACACCAGGGTACAATATGAACAAACTCAATGGTACGGGGAATCGCCATATTCACGTCTGAAAAAGTTGTGTTAATATTAAATCTAAAGAGACATGGGTCACGAACTAGGTATTATCGAATGGTAGACTACTCCCAAGATTGAATCAAATATTTCTAAATCTAATCTGAATTGAGACCCCCCCTTTCCCGTAAAAATGCAAAAATTATTTATGGGTACACACAGAGCCCGATATGGCTCTCAACATGTCTTGCAACCGCCACTAAACTTTCAAAATTGAAAAAGATTTTCATAGAACAATATTGGCAAGGTTCAAATTTGGTTGATATTTTTGTTTAATTTTAAATAAAATTGCTTTATCAAAATGTTGCCCAATACCATTGTCGAGAGGGGAAGGGTGGTTGATGAGGCTCTCGTATCTTGCGGTAATTAAACTTATTTCATGCTTGGAGTTTGGCCTTTCCACAGAAAAAAGTCAAGAACCACTGCTTCGGACTCTATGCCAAACCTAGAAGACTCTACCTTTCATCAGCTCTTTCTTTTTCTCTCATTTTTCTGGACATTTCCCGAATATCGTCATCTCTTTCCATAAGCTCTTGTTGTTTCAACAGCCTTTTCTCAATATCAGCATTACGATCAACTTTTAACTAAACATAGAAATCAAACAACTAAAAGTAAAGAGACCTGCAGTTGTAAAGAAACTTAAAAAAAAACAATTCCATAAAAAATCTCTTTTACACCAACTAGAGACAAAATTTTTTTCTAATCTAACATGGGAATTCAAATGCAACCACTCTTTGTGAAGTCAAATTTAAATAAGGAAAAAAATTCATGAATTAAATTATTGCAATTAGTAAACAATATATATACAGTCATAAGTCATGTATCATGTGCTCGCGATGGCCTAGTGGTTAAACATGTTTACATCGCAAGTTGTAGATCTCGGGTTCTAGCCCCAGCAAGTCCGGATCGTTAATCCCCATGCCCACCACTCAACTGGGGTAGTCTCAGCCAAACAGAAAAAGATCATATCTTTCCAGCAATTCTAATCATGTCCATCTATAATTGGCCACTGGTAATGGCTGTAAAAGAAAATTTTATATTAAATAGGCCATAGCAATACACATTGAATGTTCAAAATATTGGCACAAAATGAAATCAATGTACGCTTGTCAATATAATTGGGAAAATTCACTAATTTGAAGAAAAAAAGCTGGCTAGATCAAAGCAATGCA